>CM061350.1:81140000-81740000 GCA_030867105.1 Liasis olivaceus | reverse complement strand
TTTTCAGCAGCCACTCAAAGCGGAAAACAGAATTAATAGCAACAAAACTAGTCACAATATTCTAATGACTGTAGCTTGCTTGCTTGCTTCATTTATTTATTTATAGAACAATTACCCATTATTTGTTCTTGTGCACTGTTTTGGAATGGGAAGAACCTGAGTTAATTTTTAGAGTCAACCACATATTTATATAAATCATTTCAGACATAGATGATGTCGTGTAACAAGTGATGTCATGCCCATATAAATCAGTAGAATGACTGCAAAGTTAGGATTGGAAGCTAGCACAAAAGACATTTATCTCTTCCTGAACCTTGGGCCCCTAGAGTTGGATTGTATTTCCCAGTGTACCAACCATTAACTCCATTAACTGAAGATGATATGAAATGTAAACCAACACTATATGATGAACTTATTAGAAAAGGTTTTTGTATATAAATCCTATTTGGTCTTCCAATGGGTCCTTCCTATTTTGAGCATGCGAGTTAGCAACATTCCCAAAGACTTTTTCCAAGAAGCAGTTCTAAAATTACAGAGCAAGGAAGGTAAATCCTTTGCAATTTACCTTCCTTGCTATGTAATTTTAGAACTGCTTCTTAGAAAAATTAACATTGTCATTATTTGCCTTAAATAATTTCTTCCCCTATTTAGAGTCATCATATTCTTCCTGCTGAGTTGTACGTATACAATTTTTGAAAAGTAAAATATTTCTAGATTTTTTTCGTACTTTTTCAAGTATTAATTGAATGCATGCCATTCTTTAAACAATAGGATCAGAACAACTGGACTTACTGAATAAAACATTCAAGGATTTATTTCCTGAGCACATTGTCGAACTTCATGATACTAACCATAATTTTCCCCCATTTTGTATTACTTGCAATCTATCTTACCAACCTTATTGGAAATACAGTAATTTTGAAACTAATATATAGATTTCATTTATAAAGGAAATAAATCATGGTCAAATGCAATTTCTCTGCTGGAAAGGTTTTTTTTAAAAATTTGTGGTGGGGAAAGAAAAAAGAAAGCCAGATGTAGATAGACCATAAAATAATCAAAATATCCTGCTTTATAATCTGATGCATAAAAGGATTAGTGATAAAGAAGTTTTACCTTTTGAAATTCACTTGTCTCAGGTTATTGATGTATATGATGATATTCATATTAAGAAATTTAAGTTTTGGAAGACCAAAACTGAACAAACTGAACAAAATGGACTTTATTTTTTAGTAAGCAAACTTATCAATGAGCTATTAGAATCCCAGTAACTTTTTGGGAGGGAAATGTGTATTTGTGTATTTTCTGAAACTTTTTTTTTTTTTTTTGTGAAAAGATATATACAGTAAATATCCAATGTTTCATTGTTTATAATCAGTATTGCTTAATTAGCAAATTTCAGCAGTTCAAGTTATACATGACCAATTTGCAACATAAGACTTCTATGATAGCAGTGCATTTAAGAATTTTTTGGAGAAGAGAGAAGAGAAGGAGAGAAGAATTGTGGTCTGTACTAGCTTCTCTCAAACTTTTGCCCTCTAAATATATGGGGCTTTAACTGCCATCATTCCCAAACAACTTAGCCAAAAATGTCTTGAGGGGAAGGACTAGATCATGCATTCTTGATAGCCCCTTCAGAGATTCAGTGTGCGCTGGTACTGACCTGCTGAATAGGACAATCGTTGCAGATTTATTAGTTTTTGGGAGTAGAAAAGGGAAGTGAGATAAAATAAGTCATGTATTGACTATAGGCTACTGCTGCACAACGGAGAATTAATCGCACAGGAAGGGTAAAAGACTCTGTTGAAGAAGGTGCAATCTTTAGTCTAGTGGTCTTTTGAATATGTGATTTCATTAGGCTACTCCATGTTGATTTTAAAAATTATGTTTATGCTGGTAACCTGCTGAAACCCAGTGTGTAATCTCTATATCTGACAGCACACTGGAGAAGCATCTGAATTTCAATTTCATCCCAGTTAGTTCAGGAGATGCGGCAGCAGAGAATTAATCAATGACTGCTCCTAGGCCTATTTATCAACACATGAAGGCCAGGATTAATACATTCTGGGCTGTGAACTGATTTGCAAAGAGTTTCCAGCTGCAGCAATTCTATTTTCAAACTTCCTAGAGAATTAGATTAATAATAAACAAACAAATTTTGGCCCTGTAAATATCCTGTACTTCGCTGGATTAAAAGTAAATATACTAATTCATAGCTGCCATCAAATTTGTGTAAAGAAGGGTATAAGATTATTAAAATTTGCATTGTATCCAGCATATCTAATTATAGGTATCTTCTTGTAAAGATGGACCTATATTTTTTAATTTTTATAATCTGGTTGTCAAAATTGGATGGAAAGAAAGGTGATAAATAGGTCATCCAAAAAAGAGTGCTCCTACCATCACTGGGACCACTTTGGCCTTGACTTTCCACATCCTAGTTCTTCCTTCAGGCCCTGGTACTTCTCCAGCTTCTCATACTCCTTCTTTCTGATGTTGCTGTCACTTGGCACCACTACATCTATCACCACTGCTGTCTTCTGGTCTTTGTCTACTACCACAATGTCTGGTTGATTGGCCGGTACCTGCCTGTCTGTCTGGATCTGGAAGTCCTACAAGATCTTATCCCTGTTATTCTCCACAACCTTCTGTGGAATCTCCCATCTGGACTTGGGAGGGACTGGCCCATACACTGTGCAGATGTTCCTGTACATAATGCCAGCTACTTGGTTGTGCCGTTCAATGTATGCTGTTCCTGTCTGCATCTTACACCCTGCCATTGTGTGTTGGACTGTCTTTGAGGCCTCTCTGCACAGTCTGCACCTTGGGTCATGTTTAGTTTCATAGACCCCTGCTTCAATGGATCTGGTGCTTAGTGCCTCTTCTTGTGCTGCTCTGATCAGTGCCTCAGTGCCTCAGTGCTGTCTTTTAGTCCAACCCTTTCTAGTCACTGGCAGGATTTCCCAATGTCAGCCACCTCAGCTATCTGTCAGTGGTATATCCCATGCAGAGTCTTGTCTTGCCATGGCACTTCCTCTGCTTGAACTTCCTCCCATGTCTGCTGCTGCCTCAGGCATTCTGTCAACAGCTCATCTTTGGGTCCATCTTACTGATATACTCCTGGATGCTCTGGGTTTCATCCAGGACAGTGGCTTTGACACCAGACCCTGCCTGTCATCTTTCTGGCTGGTGTACAGTCTCTTTTGCACTTGGGGTGGAAACCTCCATACACTGCATGGAGCTTCTGGGTCTTCACATTGGCAGCCTCCATGTCCTCCTTTAGCCAGCAGGGTTTCTGATGACCGACAGGGTGTACATGTTGATGGCATGAATCTTATTCTTCCCATTGAGCTGGCTCTTCAGGACCTGTCTTATCTGTTGGTGATACTTGGATGTTGCTGCCTTCCTTGCCACCTCATCGTGGTTCCCATGTGATTATGGGATACCAAGGGACTTGTAGCTGGTCTGTATATCTGCTATGTGGCCTGCTGTTAGTTCCACCCTATCAGTCTTAACTACCTTCCTTCTCTTTACTACTATATGACCACACTTCTCCAGTCTGAATGATATTCCACTGTCCTCACTGTAGATCTGTATCAGGTGGGTCAGCAAATCAATGTCTCATTCACTCTTAGCATACAGCTTGATGTCATCCATGTACAGGAGGTGGCTGATGGAAGTTCCACTCTTGAACATGTATCTGTATCCAGTCCTTGTGATTAACTGGCTGAGAGGGTTCAAGCCTATATAGAACAACAGTGGGGACAGTGCATCACCTTGGTATATGCCACACTTGATGGCCACTTGTGTGAACTGTCTTCAGTTGGCTTCCAGTGTTGTCTTCCACAGTCCCATTAAGTTCTTGAAGAAAGTCCTTAATGTCCTGTTGACTTTGTATAGCGCCAGGCATTCACAGATCCATGTGTGTGGCATTGAGTCATAAGCTTTCCTTTGTTTAGCAGTTTCTAGGACTTCAGATGGAGTCAGACCCTTGTATTTTTTCAGTAGCTGAGTCTTATACTTAATCTCCACTCCCTTCTGTAGTTCCACCAGCTGACTAACTTCTCTCCAAGGTGCCTTGATCTTAGCCTCCAACCTCATTTTCCAGGCAGGGTATGTACTCTGTTCTTTTTGATTGTGTAGCCAACCATCTCCAGGATTACAGCGGCTGTAGCATATACCAGTTCATTGGTTTGAGTTATGGTGGTAGTAAGGGTTTGTCTGGAGGGCTCTGTTGGCATCTTCTAGCATACTATCTGATGGTACTTCTCCACTGAGCCTTGGTAATTGATCTTGAGGGTTAACTGTAGCTGTTTTATCCATGATCTTATGCCTCATATTGGCTACTATGCTCTGTAATGGAGGGGGTGGCAGTGATGTTCCAGCTTCAGGTGTTGGCTGCACATCCAGTTGTTCTTCCAGATCTTCTTGAGTCCAGGATATAATGCGTAGTTGGTCTATCTCAATTTGTGAGAGCAGCTTCCTCTTCACTATGTTGAAGCATTGGGTAACTAGCTGTTTCTCAGTTAGTGGATGTAGGTCTTCTGTCCTTCTATAGTTCTCTCATACATTTCATATATTCCCTCTCATTAGGTCTAGTGTTGTAGTAGCATTCCATCAATTCCAGGTTCACTTGTCTCATCCATGTATGGTTTGTGTATATTTGAGATCTCTCTCTGGAGGATCTTTGAGGTTCAGCATTTTTTTAGGGGGATGATTGATTTTCTGTTACACTGTTGCCACAGTTTTATGTAACACTACTTCAGTCAGGTTTGACTATTCCATATCTACTACCCTAGAGGTTCCCAATCCAGAGAGAGCAGAACAGGAGACAAGTATAAAACTCTGCAATGACTGAAATCTGAAACAGATCCATTACTAAATCATAAGCAGGGAAAGACATATTCCCTATGTCTTAGAATATCACTCCTATACATGCCAGCCAGAATGACCAACCACCAATGATTATGGGAGTTGGTTTCTAAAATTTGTGATGGCCCCAGTTTACCCACAATTCTATTAATTAGCTAATGATAGCTGAGTGGAACTTCCTATATACTACAAGTGAAATTCAGACTTCATCATGCTTATCCATTGAAATCAAGGCATTTAAATTAGTCACAGCTAACTTAGGGTTCCCTGACTTTAGTAGGGCTGCTGAAAAATACTAAGTCTGGATCCAATCCTATTTTAATAACAAGCAGTAATAAAACATTGACTTTTTTTTTTTTTAATCTGCACTCAGTCATTACCGACCCTGCAGTGACTGCTTTTTTGGACAAGTCCTTTTTGCAGTTTACAAGGCAAGGTGTTTCGGAAGTGGTTTGCCAGTTCCTCCTTCCCAGAGCAGAGCCCAGCTGGCGAGCACAGGAGGCGGGGTTTCCGTTGCTTCACGCCTTTTTCGGGCGAGCGCGGCTTCCACGCTACCGGCAACTGCTCCCAACTCCTTTTGCAAGGCGGCGCCAGCATTTTCCTCCCACCAGAGTGAGAGTACCCATTTATCTACTCACGTGAGTTTTCGATCTGTTGGGTTGACAGGAGCTGGGGAGGAACAGGAGCTCACCCTGCTGCGCGAAGGGTGGGCTCGAACCGCTGAAGTGTTGACCATTTCTGGCCGGCAACTTTCAGCGTCATTAAGCCGCTGCGCCACTGGGAAAAAAAATTATTTGACATATTTTTTAAATTGTTTCTGTATGCACATACCTAGATTCTCATCAGATGTATTTTTAAATCTTAATTGCAATAATAACACATTAAAGACATCCTGAACCCATTTTCTCATTACAATAGAACTTGTTTAGACCCATTATAGCATCCAACAGAGCATTTCCTATTTTAGTGCAAAAATCAGTGACGTGGAAAAGATGCATCTCAATGTTGCATGTACTACTAACGTATTATTCTATTATGTTCAGTTTCACAATTAATTATTTTTAAGACACTCTGAAAAAAAATCTGACTTTTTGTCCAAAATCTGTTCAGATAACTACAAATTTGCCTGGTAATATATATGCAATATATGTAATAGGTGATGCACGTTTTCACTGTGGTATATACGTATACTCTCATTTCTTTTTTTTCTCTACAACATTACCCCAACTGCAAATTTCCCTATATATATTGTTCTTTATGTAAAATTTCCAAACATACCCTAGGTTTATGCAGCTTTTCTAAATATATGATGATACTGAGTGTACATTTCACAACTATATGTGCTGATTGCTTTCCTGCCATAGCAAAATCCACTTTAGCTGATCATGGGCTTTTTTGGTTACAAAAAGCATCTACAGATTTTCACTATATCCCTATGTTGCAAGGCTCTACTTCTTTGCCTTTACACACTGACTCTATAAGTCCTTAGCTATTTTTTCTGTAGATTTGTCTTTGACCCAAACTCTGCTTAAGTTTGAGGAGTGACAGAAACTTCATCATTTTTTTCAGATGGAGAATCCTTCTGAAAAGCAGTACTTTATCTTTTAATTCTGTAGGAAAATTCTACACATACAAAGAGTACGCAGATCATAAGTTTAGCATTCTTAAACTGCAGGAAGTAGTTAATAGGAAATAAGAAACCGTGATTTCAATTTCTTTCAAAAATGATAATGAATAGATTGTACGTTGAGCAATCCCTAGTGACAGTCTTGTTTACAAACAGAAAATAGAGTTTGTGCTTCACCAAACTTTTGCTAGAGGAAAACTCTGATGAATTTAGAATATGTAAGTTTTCCCTAATGAAATGGAAGTTAATAAATAAATCCATGCTAACATCAGCATTGGTTATCTTATTGGGAACTGGGTTGTTAAAGAAATTTTCCTTGGATAGATAAGACTTAAGGCTAGATTTACTACTGAATTTTGCATAAGATAAAATTCAGAGATATATTCACAAGTCCAAAGGCAGTAAGAATTGTAAATGGAAGTAAAAAGACTTTCAACAAGATAAATAAAATTTCTTCAGGCAGTTCTGAATGCCTATAGCTTCATTCATGAAGTGCCTTATGCATTCTGCCCTATACATTTTGATATTTGTTTCTACTTACTTTTCCATTCTTTTTATGCAAGACAAGTTGAATGCACCATACTGTAGTATTTATTATTTACAATAATTTAAATATTCAAGCACTTTCAATTAAAAGGAAATATCTGATATCATATTTTTGGAAAACTTGATTAATGATTTTGTAAAATGAATTAATAACATAAAATAAAGACTATGCAAAAAATCCGAAGTAGCCACAGACATATATAAACCAGTGGTTTAAAAAAATGCAATTGAGTTTCATTACAACCTTGTAGAACTGTACTAGCATTTTTCACTATACGTGCAAACTAGTAATTAAATTCTCTTGAGGCTGAACCAACTGCAGCTAATGTTAATTGACCATATTATTATTTTTTATTTAAGGTAGTTGAGTATAAACTAAAACCAAGGAATAGATATATTCTATATAGCTTAATTAAGAAAATCCTATTTACTTGAGCAATGAATTCCTAAGCACTTATTATCTGACTTCTACAGTTTTGTTTTTTTTTTAAGGACAAAATTAGCTACTTATAATTACAGATTGAGTTCAAGTAGTTGTGCATTTTAATATTTGGCCATTTCTTCCTATTCATCACGTGAATTATAAAAGACACAGAGAATGGCAAGAAATGCAGAAAACGTTCTTGAAAGGAGTCCAGAAAACATGAATTAATGAATTGCTTTGATTAACTGAATAATTCAAATGCAAGTACTATTTTAATCAGTTTTCCTTGGAAACAGGATATTCACTGAAAGTGCCATGAATACTAATCATCATATTTATGCAATATGTTTAAGATGTATTTCCTAAGAGCAATGGCTAAATATCACACACAACACACACACAAATATGCATGCAAAATCATTTTTGGAGTTCCATTTTTAATTTCAGCAGACCTATATGCATCTGGGAATTCAAATAGAATACAAACAGTTGATCATCAGTTCATGTAATACTGTGTTTTTACTTGACACTGACTGGCAATGTTATGGCTATTGAATTTGGGCTGAAGAAATCCACATGACTTCTGAATTGTAGATAGCCCTAAGTGGGGTTTCTGTGTGAAATTGACTCTTGGAACCTTTTGTCTACAAAGCATGTGTTCTATGTCTGAGATGTGGTCCTATCTATAGTAGAATGTCCTTTGAATCCTTTCTATGGTAAAATGTCAATCTTGATTCCTGGTGACTTCAGGGACACATCTATGTAATTTTCTTGGCAAAAAAAAAAAAAAGAAGAAGAAGAAGTGGTATCCCACTGCCATCTTTTGGAAGTTTTCTCAATTTTCTTCTCTAGCCTACACCTCTGGCATTGATAAGTGATTTCCCATTTAAGTACTAACCACGTTTGACTCTACTTAGTTTTTCAAGAATATCCAAGGTTGCTTAGGGGCTGTTACCTAGCTCAGCTATATAGGATTGCCTTATTAATAAATATATATAGAAGCTGTGAAGCCAACAATTGAGACTGAGACTAGTCTTAACACTTGCTCTCATCACACATTATCAAGTTTGAGATCCCTTAAACTGCTGTTTGCATCAGGAAGAATACCCCCATTGGTTACATCAGAAGCTTCTCACTGATACAAAAAATGACAATGGAAAAGGAACAACACAGGGCGAAAGATAAATGTCCCCTCCTCAATTTTATTTTGGGTATGATACAGTTTAAGGTCCCGGTGCATTTTTGTAAACATTTGTGCTTTATTTTGAATTTAATGTTTTGTGTTCTTCTATATATCAGTTACTGTTGCTATTTGTAAGAAAAGAAACTGGTGAGGCAGGAACTAATGATTCCCAGACTAGAAAGCTGTTATGTCAACATAGATGAAATGCTTCTCAAGGACAGTAAAAGAACATCCAAATACCTGTTGATTTAGAAAAATCAGGAAGAAAAGGTCTGGAATTTAAACCCTGGAGTACAGATCTATATACAACCTTTGATTCCCGTATATTGCAGTTGGTAGATCTTCTGTGTGTATGTGGCTTCATTTTTGTCTGCAGTAAAGAAAATAACACAGCTTTCTGCTGAATAAGCAGTTCCTGAATAAGAGATTAAGTGTCTGGAGAGCTCAGATTTTCTATTGTGCCTGGCTAAAAGCCTGAAAATTGCTTTATTATTTTAGTGGTTCTTGTGATAAGATAGGAACTAGGGATGAGTGAAACAGTTCTGCTAGGCTCTTTTCCTCATGGGGTAATGGAGTTTACATCAATGAGGAGCAGAGGAAATGATTTGCCTTACTGAGGCACTCAGTGTTACCTTAAGGCCTCCTCCAGCAATTTTAAGAGCCCTCCAATAGTCCTCTTCCAGGATTTTGGTTAACAAGCTAGGAGAGTAAAACAGCTTCTGTGACATGAAAAGCATGTGTGGAGAAGTCTCTTCAGGCTAATGGAACTGCTGGATGAGAGACGCAAAGTGACACAAATTGAAACAACAGGGTCACATCATTAGAAGAGGGGGTAAAGTATATGCATAGTATCTTTGAAGGGGTGCTTTTCACAAATATTTGTCAAGCTCTTAGGATTCAGTTTCAATCCATGATAAGTATTGATAGGGCTGGAAAAACTCCTCTCTATAGCCATTGCTAGGCAGGATCAACAGTGAGGAGCTAGATGATCCAATTAGCTTTGTAGATTCAACCTAAACCTCCATTCCTCTGTTTCTAATTAATCAGTTACATGGGCACTGTTAGCATTATGTCTGAATATAGATCTCATCAAATCACTTCAATCAAATAATGGCACAGAGGCAGGCAAACAGTCTACACATATATCAACACACACTTTCACATTCTTACATGAAGGATGAGAAGCAAATGTTTACAGGTTAAATCCTTTCCAAAAACAAAAAGGTGATTTTAAAGACTATCAGTAATAAAATATTGTTTTCATGGTGGCAACAAAACAGCCATTTTGTTCTTGTCTTTCCCATTTTATTTTACCAACCCAGTGAATTTAGTCCACTTGAAATGTTTTCTTGCTACTCTATTGGGTAATTAAGCAGAAATTCACTTGATTGCAATTCTCATTTCTTCATTGGATGATTAATGTAATGCAACTTATTCAGTGAATTACTTTGGATAAGCAGGTGGTAATGTTAACTGCTTTCTCAACTTAACCTTTTATTTCATTCATGTTCCTCATCTAGGACCAATGGTGGAATCCTTGTTATTTGAAGGAAGATGAGTCAAGTGGCAGAGCAATTGTTTTATTAGAGTGGGTACTTGCAGGTAAATGGGCAAAAGATTAATCAGTCAAACAAATGTTATAATATACACAATAAGATAAATAAAACATACAATAAGGGAAATAGACAAAATGGCATATGACAACATGTTCATATGACAAACACACCTAACAAGAAGTTCCATCAACTCTACCTCAAGGCCTGGGAGAGCAGTCAGGCTTTAAGGGCCTTTTGGATCACCATCAGGGTGGGAGCCATCCAAATCTTGGGGAATTCATTTCAAAGAGCAGGCACCATGACAAAAGGATCCTGTTTAATCAAAGTATACACCCAGAGTATACATTCTGTTGGCTCGACTGGGCAGTCACCGTGGGAGATAGGTGATCTCTCAGGCAATGTAATGGGTAGAAGGAATGACTTTGAGGAACAGGAGGAAGAGCCACTACCAAAACAAAGTCTGCATAAAAGATACCTGAGTCTGGCACAGAACTGTAACCTGAGAAAGCATCTCAGATGAGACCCTTCCTGGTTCCTATAAAGATAAAGGGAGGGAGGGGGGAAGTGCATTCAACCTTACAAAATTCTGTTACTATAATTTTATAATAACAGGCGTATTAGCTTGCATGACTTTGGATTCCTAGTCTAGTCTACCTTGAAGGGCTGACAGATAACCAGGCCGCATGCAATGTAAGGATTTACAGGTGATAACCAACACCTTGAATCAAAACTGGAAGCATACTGGCAAACTTTGCAGCTCACAAAGCAGTATCATGTGGGCATACCTAGGCAGGCCCACCACTGTTTGCACCATGGCATTTTGGACCTGTTGACACTTCCAAGTCCCATGCAAAGTACATTGCAATAGTCATGTTGTGAGGTGACAAGGGCATGAGTAACTATCTGAAGGGCTGCCTGATTCAAGAAGGCGCACAACTGGCACACCGGATGAATCTGTGCAAAAGTCCTGTCAGCCACAGCTGCCACCTGCTCTTCCAGCAGAAGAAGTGAGCCCAGGAGGACCTACAGATTGTGTCCCACTCCTGAATGCAGAAGTGCAACCCCTATCCAGAAGTAAGGATCAAAAATCCTGGACTTGGGTGATCCCAACAACCACAGCCACTTGGCCTTGGTAGGATTGAATCAGAATAATTTTTTCTCCATCCAGGCCCACACAGCCTCCAGACTTTGGGACAAGGCTTTGTCAGCCTTACTTGGTTGGGGATAATGATATAATTGGCTATCATTAGTGACCTCGCCCAGGAATTTCATGGAGATGTTGACAAGAAGGGAGAGGTTGAACCCTGTGGCACCCCACAAAGAAGGAGTCTGAAAAGTCTGAAAAGTGACCTCTCAAATCTGGCCCCCAATACAATCTGGAACCAGCCTCAAAGGAAGGAAGAGTACCACCACAATATGGTGCCCCCAATTCCCAACCCCCAAAAGGATGCCATAGTCAATGGTATCAAAAGCTGGTGAGAGGCAGTTCCTGAAATAACCCACTCTTGGTCACTGAAAGTTGCTTGTCCCTGATAAAAGGGCCACATCAGCCAGGATGGGATTGGGGTTTTTGAAGGGAGCTTTGTGTGTGTTCACTTTTCTTTCTCTATGACGTCCCTATGTTAGGGTTTATGCTAGACTTTGTATCTTATTCTCATCTTGAAATGGGGCAAAAGTGCCTTCAGTTTTCAGTGATCATGATCAGAGAAGCTTCCAAGGGTTACATAAAAAAGATTTCTGGGTCAGCAGGAGTTTTCATGATTGGCACAATGAGGAATAGAACCTTGTTCAGCTGAATGCATAAGAGGCTTCAAAGTGGATAAAAAGCAGGGCCAAACATGCAGCCCCTTTTTTCCCTCTCCCCAACTTCCAGACATTCATTTGGAGTTCTGAAGGACAGCTATCTCATGTTTGTTTGAATTCAGGTACAGATCACCACATTATCCAGAACCCTAATAAAGAAGATCACACAATTATACCTACATTTATCCAATACTATAGCTGCCTAGACAAGTGAAAGGACAGACCTCGTATGAACGCCCACTCTACTCAGTTTGAAGTCCTCCATGAGTTCCATTGAATATCTGAAGCAGGCTTGAGTGTCCATTGTAGTATGGAACCTATTATAACCCAGGCAGAGTGAGGAATTGGAAGATATTAAACTGCCTCCTTACTTTAACTCTTTTGGGGCCAAGGTCTTCATTAGAGCTGGAAATGGGGTTCTGAGGGGGCTGCATTCCAAACAGTGGGTAGACCCAGGATGAGGATGCAACAATCATTCCTTGTGTAATTTTCTGCTTCAGTCGTGTTAACAATTTTTGTCTCACTAAAAAGCTTTTGTAGGGACCTTGCCCAAGGCTCTGGGGTACCTCAGGTTATATATCCCTGCATGAAAATGATAGGTGAAATGTAGCATAGGAGATGGAAATGAATCCTCTTCCTGGGTTATGGATTTGTTTCATGAATGTGGTAGAATTATTTCCAGCATATTTATCTCATATGAATACCATAAACTGATGATAGCTTAGCAACACTGTCTTTGCAGTGCATGAATGCTCTGGTTGCATTCATCTACCTACAGTATAGAAATGCAGTCAACGTGTGGTTGACTATGAACTGACTCAGCCCAAAGCTAACCTTTCAAAAGTTTTCCTTGAAATAAAATGGGAGTGATCATTTTCCAGTGACTGTTAACGGGAAGCCAATGAGCTTACTTCCACTGCCTTCCCAGTTTTATTATAATGAATATGGCTGAGAGCCAAAGAAGACATTATGCAAAAGATATGTGGATGCACACCAGCACCCGATGGTTTATTTTCACTGTAAAACAGCCAGGGCAGTTTGCCAGTGTGAGCAGATGATGGAAATGAGTGGTGGGGAAGCAGTTTAGGCCTTCAGCCAAATTTCAAGAACTCTTTACCAAATACAATTGAGATCCTGACAAGGCCAATCTCTTCTTTTCTCTGCAGTAGCAGAGGGCTATTAGTGTGAGAATAGTGGCTATCTCACTTTGGATCTAACTCCCTTCACAGCTTGGTCAATCCCACCGACTATTGGCATGTGGCTTTTATTGATTGCCCACCTCTGTCACAGGAGAGTAAATTCAAGGAGAGATCAAATCTTTCTTCCTTTGCAGAATATTGAGAAGGGGAATTTGAGAGGAGAAACAGAAGAGAAACACTTAAACAGCTACTTCTATTGCTCTGTAATGCTTGATCAGAGCCTCCAGACTTCTTTCCTTTACATAAATAAAAGCTGCGGCCTGGTTGTGCACATCCTTCTTACTGTTTGTGGGGATGTATGCTGTGAAGCACTAAGTATCTTATGTTCTGCTTCTCAATATCAGATTTCTGAAGAAAGCGCTCTTTTTTGCCTTCGTATCTGAAGCTTTGCACAGCCCTACTTTTCTCTCAGGATATTCCTACATCCAATGATCCTTTTACGGCTTCTGCATATGCGATAATGTTAGTGTTTAGAAAGGACTAAGACTATGAGGATCTTGAATAGGCATGGTAATGCTGCTAGCATTTCCACTTTCTCCTCTTGGTACAGCTAATCTTTCATTTTCATATTCATTAAGGAAGTTAAACAGAAGCACAAAGGAAAGGCTGTCATGAAATACATTTGAAATGCAATGCTCCTTCTGTCAGACTGGAAGGATTTATAAGATGGTAGTGAAAAAGTCAAGTATTTATATATGCTGAAACTGCTGGTGATTAACCAGATGTCTCATTACAGCAATATATTTTGCTTTTCACCCATAGATTTTGTCTTTATCAACTATAGTAGAGGTTAAATAAATAGACCAAAATTTTAAAAAATGTTGGAGATCAGATGATCATGAATAAATAAACCTTTGTTTACAAATACCATTGTATGAACGAATAGGACGGGGTATAAATTGTCTTTATTGTAAGAGGTACCTTAGCAGAACTTCTCCATGCTTAATTGCAGAACCGATCTCTTTCCTTTTGTTATACAGGTGAAACCCTAAAAATTAGAATATCATGCAAATGTTCATTTATGTCAGTATGGCAACTCAAAAGGTGAAACCAATATATGAGATAGACGCATTACATGCAAAGCGAGATATGTCAAGCCTTACTTTGGTATAACTGTGATGATTATGGCGTACAGCTTATGAAAACCCCAAATTCACAATCTCAGAAAATTAGAATATTACATGACATCAATAACACAAGGATTGGAAATAGAACAATATCGGACCTCTGCAAAGTATAAGCATGCATATGTACTCAGTACTTGGTTTGGGCCCCTTTTGCAGCAATGACTGCCGCAATGCGACGTGGCATGGATGCTATCAGCCTGTGGCACTGCTGAGGTGTTATGGAAGACCAGGATGCTTCAATAGCGGCCTTCAGCTCCGCTGCATTGTTCGGTCTCATGTCCCTCATCTTTCTCTTGGCAATGCCCCATAGATTCTCTATGGGGTTCAGGTCAGGCGAGTTTGCTGGCCAATCAAGCCCAGTAATCCCATGGTCATTGAACCAGGTTTTGGTACTTTTGGCAGTGTGGGCAGGTGCCAAGTCCTGCTGGAAAATGAAGTCAGCATCCCCATAAAGCTCGTCTGCGGAAGGAAGCATGAAGTGCTCCAAAATCTCCTGGTAGACAGCTGCGTTGACCCTGGACTTAATGAAGCACAGTGGACCAACACCAGCAGATGACATGGCTCCCCAAATCAACACAGACTGTGGAAACTTCACACTGGACTTCAAGCATCGTGCATTGTGTGTCTCTCCATTCTTCCTCCAGACTCTGGGTCCTTGGTTCCCAAATGAGATGCAAAAGTTGCTCTCATCAGAAAAGAGGACTTTGGACCACTGGGCAACAGACCAGTTCTTTTTTTTTTTTCTGTAGCCCAGGTAAGACGCTTCTGACGTTGTTTGTTGTTCAGGAGCGGCTTGACAAGAGGAATATGACATTTGAAGCCCATGTCCAGGATCCGTCTGTGTGTGGTGGCTCTTGATGCACTAACTCCAGCCTCAGTCCACTCCTTGGGAAAGTCCCCAGCACTTTTGAATGGCCTTTTCATGACAATCCTCTCCAGGCTGCGGTCATCCCTGCTGCTTGTACACCTTTTTCTCCCACACTTTTCCCTTCCACATAACCTTCTATTGATGTGCTTTGATACAGCACTTTGGGAACATCCAACTTCTTTGGCAATTCCCTTTTGGGGCTTTCCCTCCTTATGGAGGGTGTCAATGATGGTTTTCTGCACAACTGTCAGGTCAGCAGTCTTTCCCATGCTTGTGATTCCTACTGAACCAGCCTGAGAGACCATTGAAAGGCTCAGGAACCCTTTGCAGGTGTTATGGATTCATTAGCTGATTAGAGTGGGACACTTTGAGCCTAGAATATTGAACCTTTTCACACTATTCTAATTTTCTGAGATTGTGAATTTGGGGTTTTCATAAGCTGTATGCCATAATCATCACAATTATACCAAAGTAAGGCTTGACATATCTCGCTTTGCATGTAATGCATCTATCTCATATATTGGTTTCACCTTTTGAGTTGCCATACTGACATAAATGAACATTTGCACGATATTCTAATTTTTCGAGTTTCACCTGTGTGTGTATGTGTATGTGTGTGTGTTATATATATATATTTCGTTTTCCTTTCCTCCCCTTTTCCCCTGTCCAATTGTTCAGTTGCCTCACTGTTCTTGTTCCTCATCTTCCTCTTTTAACTTTCTGGCTCCTTCCTAATAATGGTAGCCAGTTAACCCTTTACTTGCAATGTATCTAAACAACAAATTATCATTTCATCAGAATGCAACAATATCATGGGCTGGAAGAAAGTATTGTCCTTATAGTATTTGACAAGTAACTGCCAGGTGGTGCCAGGCCTAGGGGGCCTTCCTAGAGCCAAATAAAGCCCCAGATTTACTCCTAAATTTATGCATGTTTGTTTGAAACCCTTGTTTTAGTCTTAAGGGAAGGGTTCACCTTAGAGAAGGAAAAGATAATGATGTGGAAATACTCTTTATAAAATTTTATTCTTACCCAGACAGGCTGAGACATTCCCGATACACATTCCCACAAGGAAGGAGGAGATACTCTTTGTCATGTACATGGAAAGCCAGATTCCCAGCCCCTTTTTCTTCTCAAAATAGGAAAAGTTTGATTCTTTTAAAAAAATAAGGGGGCAGAACTCAGTGGAAGACATGGAGAGAGGCTGATAAAGAATAACGGTTCCCCCCTCTGCCTCCTGGCAGCCTCAGAATTAATCTGTTGGGATCTCCAAGAACCAAGAAAAAAATCAAGTGATTGAAGCAGAGGGAAGAATTATTTCAAAATTCTTCTATTTCTATAGAAACAGGTAAAGCCATTCTAGCCAGGAATTTGTGCAAACCTCGATTTCTGTTTACTGTGTTCTGGTAAGGCTAATTTATCCATTTTTAATATTCTGTTCAAGTTAAGGAATTAAGTGTAACTACAGCCCATATGCATACTGTAGTCCTGTCCAAAAAATATTCTTTTTTCTGTAGCAAGTTGTTGAGTTCTGTAATAATAATTTGAAAACCTTGTTTCATCTTTTCTGAGATTCTGCCCCAAAGCACTCATTTGTACCAGACCAGAGCCATCTTATTGTCTGTTTTAAGTAATGTATTTTCTTTTGGAATTCTTGTTTAATTAATTTGCAACTGCTATGTCCCATGATCTAAGCAGCTTTGGAATTTATCTTCTCCAATGTTAAATATTTGCATTTTGATATTTAAAATTCAAAAAGGGGTTAATTTTATCTTTCTTTTTCCTTTTTTAAAAAATAAAGTTTAGTTTTGTTTATCTCCTGTGACTACAGCTTAGCTCCTAGCAGGACAAGAGGGGGTTGAATCATCTAGCCATATGCCTTTCCGCTACATAGCCAAGAAATGGCATTATATAAATTTTCAATCTTTGCTTTAGACTTTTTAATCACTAGTTAGGGCAACAGAGGTTGTGACAGCACTATATCTCACACACAGCAGTGTTAAGGGGAAAGCCCCAGGTGAAGCACTTCATGGAAGATAGGTGGTGGCAGCAGGAATTAGCCAGCTGTTACCACAAGGCAAGAAAGCAGCCAGGGCTTCTGGTGGAGGTTGTCATACCTTCAAGGCACAGGTAGTCCTCAGTTAACAACTGCGCATTCAGAGACCATTTGAAGTTGAAATGGGGTTGAATGAATAGTACTTATGACCAGTCCTCAAAGTTCCAGCCATTGCAGCACCCCTGCAGTCACATGATCGAAATCTGGGGACTTGGCAACCAGCTCACACATATGATGATTGTAGTGTCCCACAGTCATGTGATCACCATTTGCAATCCTCCCTGCTGGCTTCCCACAAGCAAAGTCAATGAGGAAGCCAGCAGGGAAGGTTGCAAGATGCTCCCACCGCTTTTTCTCCCAAGGAGACCCACTATGGAGTATGAGATCTCAGCACTTCCTCCCCTCCAGCCACACTTGCATGGCACTGCAGCACCCCCTCCACAGCCTGCATACACTCACATGGTGCCACAGCATTCCCTCCCCAGTCCTCATGCACTTGCCATAGCAATCCCCCACCTGACTCCGTAGTATGCACCCACCCTGTGGTCTGCTTGCAAGCTGCCCAAGACTTGCAACTTCCTGTGGGCTTCCCCATTGACTTCATGGTCATGTGAGGTCCTTACTTAACAACCTAAAGTCCTTGCTTAATGACCCACAATCCTCGCTTAATGACAGCAACATGGACTACCAGGATTGCTGTTGCTACGTGATGTGGTCATGTCGCATTGTGCTTTACGACTGCATCACTTAGCAACAGAAACACATCACTTAGCAATGGAAATTCTGGTCTCAATTACCATTATTAAGCAAGGACTACCTGTAGTCCATACCAGGAAACCAAAATCATGAACAGTAATACTACTTTTATCATAAAGTTACAGTAACAGAACGTTGCAAGACTGAAAGTGCCTCCCCACTCCCTTGCCTTTACATTCCAGAGAACTAGAGAGATTCAATTCTGAGATGCTTTCTCCACCCCATTCCTGCTCTGGACTCAGATTTCATTTATCAGATTATCATCTAGGTTGTGTGTCTTCCTCTTGTCTTTCAAGGTTATTCTCACAGCCCATTACAGAGGTGGCTTGAGAATACCAGCTTTCAACTTTCAGGCTCAGCCATTGCTACGTACCTAAAAATCCACAAATATCTGAAACATGAATGCTATTAGCTGTGATGTCAATGCCTAGTGCTGGAGCTGCACCTCTGGAGCTGCATATCTCAACCCTCCTGTAATAAGGAAGGCATCCTCTGTAGTCCAACCAGCCCCTCCCTCTGAGGTACTTCAGTTCTGAGGTCACCCACAAGTGGGGATGAACAGGGACTGGAAAATTGGGTCCCTTTGCGCCCCCCCCCCCTTGTTACAACCAGTTTCTCACTGGTTGTAACCTCTCCACCAGGAAACAATTGAAGCGGAAATCTTCACCCCACCCTGGGTCTGGCTGACTACAGAAAGGGAAAACAAACAAACATTTGGGGAATCAGTAACTCAACCAAGCTGAGGTGGGTGCTAGAAAGCAACCCATCAAATCTATGATTTAAACAAAAATAAACTTTAATAAAAATGCCAAAAAAAGATAAGGTTTAACAACACAGTTAAAAAGTGGTGAAATACCCCCCTCAAAAAAAACCCTAATGCAATTGTAGCTACATCCAAACAACCCCTCAATTTCCAGCCTTGTCTGAGGTAACTCCCCTCATCTAGCTCTCCAGCCAACTCTCCCAAACCCCAAAAATTCTTCCTACCCAAAACCTGACAGAACACCCTTCTTTTCCTATATTGGCTCTCAGGGGTCAGGTGACTATCTCTGGGCACATAAGGCTGGTTTGTTCTTTAAAGGGCCAGCCACTCCCCACTATGCCTCCAGACTCCACAGTGACTCTGGAGCTGCACCTCCTCCAAGCCTAGCAAGCTGCAAGGAGGTACCACCTGCCCAAATTGCTACAACCAAGCAACCAAGTCGCCAATGGGCAAACTGAAGAAGATATGGGGTAATCCCTATATAGGGGGTCCCAATGGACTTGCAGCATCTGATGAAGGCATTGCTTCAGATACCAACACTATCCAGCTGAATATGACAATAAAGTGATAAAGTGAGTGAACATAACAATATAAAATGCTCCATTATAGCATATGTCTAAAACCACACAAATGTCTTCCCTTTGGCTTATCTGTCTACTGGGAAGCAGCTGAACTAGTGCATTGCTTGTATCTCCTGATCACCAGTCTTGGCTCTCAATGAACATGGAACATGTTTTGTCATTTACTAAGTTGAGCGTTTCCTTTTCTCAGAAAAAGGAGAAAGTAAAGAGAGCAAAGAGGGCAATCTGATGAGTTTAATATCCAGGGTGGCCTAATTTGATCTGCTCTGCTTGGATGACAGTACAGTTCATATGTAAGTTTCCTTTGTAGTTAACTGCATTCCATGGCAAATTGATCAATGATTTCTCCTCTTCCTGCTTTATGTTCTCCACTTGCAGCAGCAATTGTACTAAGAAGATGGCTACATTTTTTCTGGCGCCCTTACTCTTGAGATTTCCATAGAAATACACATAGTTTGACTCCTAGATGCACACTACTTTGTTTTGTTTCTTTTTTCTCTGACAGCCACCCAGAAAGTTTTGTTCTGTATAATGTTTCTGCTAGGCTTTCAAAAAATAAGAAAATAAGGCTGTACCCCATGGTTGAGTATGATGCATCATCAAATCCCATTGCTCCCAAATGGCTTACAGTTAGATGGATATACTTTATTACAGTCAGTGACCAGGACAGAGATGGCTTATATCACTAAAAAGAGAAGAACGATGAAATAACAGTGGAGCATATCACAAGAATATGTATTTTAAAACAAACAAACAAAAAAGTTAGAACCCCTCCCCCCCCTAAGTTTATACTAAACTTTTCAGACTTCTCAGAGATGGAATAGATTCCCCAGAAAGCAAAGTCTCATCCCTACTGCATTAGATTTTGTGTGTATGCATGCATATATGTTATGCAAAGAGCCACATCCAAAATAAAGTGTAATTTTGTAGCCAATACTCTAATGACCTAAAACCATTGGAGATAATCAAAGCATTCGATTTCAGACAGTCGAAGGTCAATACTTTCAATTCTGCTAGCTGAGCTCCAGAAAAGTGGCATGTTTAATTTCAACAGTAGGAAATTAAACCATTTGTTCATTTCCAAACACATTTATATCACTATTATATCAGTTAGGACTTGGCTTACTTTTATTGGAATCAAAACTTCCCAATTTTTAAACAGAGAACAATGCAATGCTGTAGGGGTTTTCTTTTCAAGGTTTGATTTGCTGTCTAGAGAAAAATGGTCTTTTAGAACAGTACCTTTCTTTTAAAATTGCTCAGTGATGTCAAATGGTTTAGGATGTACTGCTTATCGTAAATGTGTGCAAAGAGAGACAAAGACAGACTTTTCACATAAGAAGCAAAATTACACCTCAAAGCCTAGAGAAAGGGAAAGGAAAAAAAATGGGAAATGGATCTGGGAGAAATGGATAATTCATCTAATCCAAACTAATTTCAGTGGCTCTACAAATAATAGAAAACTGCGATATGTGTGATAGAATCAAAAGATGCAAGTTAGGTGATATTTTTATCACATGTCTGTCTATTCTAGGTTTCTCTCTCTCTCTCTCTCTCTCTCTCTCTCTGGATGAGGACTACAGTAAGTGGAATACAGGATCTGATTATGAGATAACAAATGACAGTTTAGGGGCACATATAGCATTCTGATTTTTTTTCTTTTTTTCTGTGGGAAAAATTACACAGAAGGAAAAGTAACATTGTTTGATAGAGCAGGGCTTATTTAATAATACATATGTATAGGATTCTATAAGACATATATTATGCATTTTAAAAATGTGTTGCCAACCATTTACTCTCATGATGGATTCTCAGAGTGGGTCATATTTAAGGCATGAGCTTAAGAAAAGAAGAGAAAAATCAGTAATATAGTAATAGCACTTCCAAACATTCATTGAGGTGAAATCTTGATACCTGCATAATAAGATTATGGAGCAATATCAAGAAGGAATATATACTAGTGCGTACCCTCAGACAGTCATGGGAGTCCTGTGTAATGTATGAATGCTGACTATGCAGTAAAAGCTTCCTTGCTATGGAATCTCATTTTATGAGGAAGGAAGAAGAGAGGCAGGCACATACATACAGATAAATAGAGCAGGGATACAGGAATAGTATGATTCCCAATTAGATGTCACCCTCGTGGGAAAAACAACCACCACCATAATTTCCTAATAACTTTAATATAGTTACATAGAAACAAATCTTATTTTATCTAAGAACTCAAATGCAACTATAAAATCCTTTTTATCGTGCCTATAACATTTTGTGTGTTATTTTTCTAGTCCAAATTCTTCCACACATAGATTTACCTGTCTCCCCTTTGTATTTTGGAAGTTTTGCATCTAGTTTATTATCTTCCTCATTCCTTGTTCTTATAGCTCTCTATCCCTGAAACAGTATGCATTTGCTTTTCAGTGACATATTTTTCTCCACTTGGTAAAGTCCAAGTTTTTTTTTCATTATTAATTGTGAGACAATGTAGAGATACCAAAAGAAAGAGCATAATCATTTAGAAGACTATCCTGTCACAATGCAACAAGTTCCTATTTTCTTTAGTCCAAAATGATAAACATAGTAACACAGATTGGGAGAAAATGCTGTGTAAGAAACAGACACAATGTGGTGCTTCTCTATCATTCATGACACAGAAGGTGCTTGGAGATCACCACCCTGTTAGATGCTTAACAAGCCTGGCTCTACCCAGTTGTTGTTGTTGTTTTTTTTAATATTTCTAGCAAAAGTGGATAAATTTCTTACTGGGGCATCATGTTTATTTTCATAGTTTGTTTCCTAAAGTGGAACAGGAAAAAGCCTAGCCAGCACAAAGAGTTGGGGTTGGCAGAACTCTTACCACTTCTGTAGTAAAAATGTGTTGGTAGCATAGTCCAAGTGAGATCTTCATCCTAAACCAATTTTACAATATTTCTCGATTTATTATTTAAATGTTTTCATTTGGCTACATTTCAAATAACAGTGATGAGTAAACTTCATTCTGTTCAGTTCCATTCAGAAACAGGCCTTAACAAGCAAAGCACAGAATCCAAAGGTGGCTCATTTTGTCATTATTTAAATTTTCTCTGTATATACTTTCATTGTGAGCATCCAGTCCATTACCATGAGCATTTAGTACTGCATATGGTTCCATATAGGGATGTCCCACCCATGCAGGTGAATTAGGAGATTGTCTAGATCATCATGTTAAGGAGGGTCCATATATTTGAGAAATAATATCAGGTCTATCCTTGGAGTTTAGGGGTTGGGGGCACCAGGTGTAGGCAGCTAGGTTAGGGCCACCACCCACTCCATCTCTTTCTTTTCTCCCTTCTTTACTCTCACTTCCTCTTAATAGATCTAATGTATACTAACATATAATGGGAATTTATCAGCAACTTCAATCAATAACATCATCAAAGTGAACAATTTTAAAAAATGTGGTGCAGAGATAATTAGGTCATGAACCCTTCCAGAAATGATGTGTACCTAATCCCATCAAGAAAAGGCTGTTTGCCTGCCTTGAAGTTAATGATCAATGTAGCCCTCCACTTCTGGTAATCCTAGGACAAGCCCCTATTTTGTGTACTTTTGTAATAAAGAAAGCCTTAATAAAGTTTTATTTTTGTTCAGTTTATTGATAAGCCCCGATTATGAGTTAACTTAACTGTATCTACTTCTCTTTCTACCCCTGTCTTTATCTTATTTTCTACCCCTCCTTCATACTTAAAATGCTGATAATGTAGGGAAGCACCTGTGTTCCTTTGGGATAAGTAGCTGGGGGGAGAATTATTTTGTCATTTGCTGTCAGAATCCTCGCAATCAATCAGCCTTCTTGCTAGTTTGCTTGCTTTGTTTCTGCCATTACAAAGGAAAGGGAGGGGGGAAGGTGAACCGTTAGGTGCAGATGGACTGTTATCTGGTTCTCAGAAGTGCTGAAGGCCGTACCAATGTGAGACCGGGAGAGAACCATTGACATGTGCAAGAGACACTGAGAGACAGAAGGGGGGAGGTGAACTGGAAAGGGGGTAAAATCAACTTTTGGCACAAGCAGGCTTTAGTTTCAGCAATGCTTTAGAAGCTGGACACTACTTCTCAATAAATGAACTTTTCTTTGAACCCGCATTGGTTTCAAGGGGAGTTGCTTTTGTTGGGAACTGAGCATCGCATTATAATCTGAGCTGGAGATGACCTATGGTTATCTATGGCTTTATGACCAGGTTCAGAATAATGTCGCTCAGTATACATGTGCTGAATTCGTAATTTAAATCATGTCCTTGTGAATCATTGATGTTGCTAGTAATCATCAGTCTCTCAGGGACAATGGAACGATGCACCAGTACATACTTCTTGCTTTAAAACAGTGTTACACAAGAGCTTGTGTGGCATGCTGTCAGTTTGAGAAAGAGACAAAAATAGCATTCCTGCCTCTTTGACAAGATACTTCATGGCCAAAAGCCTGTCAGATATTTAGAGTCTGTCTTGCATAACAACGTGTAGATCAGGCTAAATCCACTAATGTCTTCAGAATGTAATATTTATTACACATCTTTACCGTAGTACAAAACATAAAATGGTAGAGGCAATTTACCAGCATTAAAAGATTTGTTTTACAGCTCCAAATTTATAGGTGCCAACGTTATACCATTCCACTAGAAAATCATCCAGACCAGGAATTTTACCATTATGCAACTACTTAATCAAATCAAGTATTTCTTGAAGTGACAAATACACTCTCATCAAAGGCCATTAAAGATTAATAGACTTGAGTATCATTAGTGTAGCAATGATAATGGAAGCCCTGATCATGACTCAGGGCTTCTGAAGGAAGGGTAAACAAGGTAGGATCCAAGACTGATCCCTGCAGGACGCTTGCTACTAAGGGAAATTTCCAGGTCTGAAATCCACTTTGCCACACTGCAAATGACAAAAAAGATTCAACAATACCTAAATATTTGTGGAGTCCTTGGGGTTCTCTGAGCTTGGTTCTTTTCTTGCAAACGTTTCATTACCTGGCTAGGTAACATCTGAAGATGTTACCTAGCCAGGTAATGAAACATTTCCAGGAAAAGAACCAAGCTCAGAGAATCCCAAGGGCTCCACAGTTCAACCTTGAGCTACACATATTCACCTCTATTGGCATCTAAATATTCATCAGATTTCAGTCCATTCCATCAATTTCTTTTATGGAAATCATTATTTCAATGCAATCAATAAAAATCCAGAGTTCACGAGGTACAGAATTTTACCTAATAAATTATGGAAAAGTACACTGTATCATACATAATATACTTTATGCACTTCTTTCCCTAATATATTATATTACAGCATAATTTTTACTAACATGCACGTTTTGTATGTAGCTATCATAATGTATGCTTTTTGCCAGCAACTATCCTGGGCATACCTTTCTTTTTATATGCTGCTTTCCCAAGGATATACTTTTTGATGTATCTCTCTGTTTGTATAATTGTAAAAAAAAAAAAAAAATAGCCAGGAAATATTTCATGAACTCCAGCAAACTGTGAATTATATGCTTCTCCGTGTCATGCATCCATTTGATGGATTTTGCTATTTTGCTTCCTTTTTATCCTCAGTCTTGCATCAGTTGGAAGGATATACAAAACTTGAAAATTGTTCTGGCAAAACTTGTGGTAGTTATGTAGATATGAACTGTAGCACTGGCTCTTTGAAAAACATGCAGAATTCTTTTTTCTTTGTAAATTTTTAACGATGATCACATCAATATGCCAGATTAAAAAAAATCCATGAATTCAGCTAACTGAGAAAGACCCATTAAATGCATTCTATTTCACAATGAAATAGGCAGCAATGGATATAACATGAACTCTTCTAGCTTCTGATGTGGAACTATAACTAATGAGATCTCAAACTTTTAATATTTCTGACCCACCTGAGTTGCACATTATCAGAGTTCTTCCTCTTCCTATTCAACATACATAATATTATTGAATTTTCTCTGAAGTGAAGAGAGATTAAGGCCTTCTGCAACTGTTTATTAAATTATTGGCTCCAATAAAAAAAAATAATACTACAGTGAAAATACTTAAATATTAAGTAATAAATCAAAGTTAATGGAACAAAATAGTTACAACTAACTTATATTTCATGAATTTCTGTCAGATCTCAATGCAACTGGCTTTCTGGGACTGGAGCCAAATGTGTGCTCACCCAAAAGCTAAAAAAAGGGTGGGGGGAATCTGAAATTTCAAAAGATTAGACCAGTTTGGAAAGCCACATGTTCACTTCCAAATATGCCAACAAATAAAGAACAGGGCAGTAGGTCATCCAGTTTAGAAGCAATCTGAAAGCATGGAATTAGAAATATCCACATTAGTATTCTTCATTCAGGTTGTTTATCCACTGAAGCAGATGTGCAATCTTCGCAAGGCAGGCCTAAAACACAGTAAAGAAGTTTACGCAGCTTGTTAACACCCACTTAGCTTAACTGAACCTTATGTTCCCCATTAAAAACACTGCTCTCTGTAAGCAGTATGATGTAGAGCTGAACTAATGTGCCTAAGGGCTCATTCACGATAGTTTGCGTATCTAGTCACTTGTGTGGCTGGATAAGAGTGCATCATGATAAGCATAGAGTGTAACGAAGAAGACCTTGACATAGATATGCAAGACCCATTGCTAGGGCAAGGGAGGGTGAAACATATTTTATGTCCACAACAGATAGATAATATTCAGAAGTGATTCAGGCAAACACCTTCCTAATTCCCTGAACTGTAAGGAGGAAGAAGAGGTACAGCACAACCAGACTTGCAATTATTATAACTAATCTCAATAAGAGTAATTTTAGCCATCAAGTTGATTGCTTGCTCCGGTCTACCTAGTGGGGCTGATAATAGGCCAGTACTATTGTACAGCAGAGTGAGACTGTGATTTTGGGGATCTCAATTAAGGTAATATGAATTGTTAACAAAATATTTAATGCATTATTTTAATGTTTTTATTGTCATGGGGGGTGAGGTGCACTTGTGGAATTCTCCATATCAGGTGACAGAGTAATTTGACTTGCCCCAGGTATTCACTTCAGGTGGAAATACCACTTGTTCATCTCAGGCAAAATGTATCTTGGGCTGACTCTGGGTAGCTGTATGAAAAAATGTAGATGGCATTGAATCTAGCGCAGCCATTAGATTGGAGCAATATACCTGCTCGTATAGAAAGCAAAAAGAAAATTGGCATTTATTACAGGCTTTTTCCTTAAGGGAGAGTAAGACATTAGAACTCGGATTATTTTTATCAGCTCTCCCAAACTTTTTGTAATGGAGTTTGACAGAATAGAAAAGGCAATTTATTTTTTGTTCATTTCAGCATATGTTCCAACACTGAATCTTTGATGTTTATAATATCATATTGAACATACTGTACCCGACCCACATTGTAGGAGTGGATGATTTACTGGGTTGCTTTATAATATCAAATTCCTCCATGCGTTCACATGTATTCTATTACATAGGATAGATTGTGAATAGATATATGAAACTGGCATATAAATCATGTCCACATGCATACATAAAACTAGGGATGGATAAAGCTGTGTATTTCAAGTTCATTTAAGTTTGTCATGTCATTAACATAATTCTGTCCAATTCCTGAAATATCTGTAAAGTTTAAAACAGAAACACAAACATGAAAGTTACATGTTACACATTTTCCAGGAACTTATGCAGTTTCATATAATATACTTTATATGCAATTTTCTTTAGTGCTTCATAGTTATGTAATGTCACATTTATCTATTTATTTATGCAATTTCCATGGCACTCGGTTCCAAAAAGACCCTTAGATCCTGCCCAACTCAAGATGTAGAACAAGGGATGTCAAGTACTCATCTTTGTAAAATATTTTAATGCTAACAACTGCGTTATATTATTTGGACTAACCTGTCAGTCTAGGAAGTATGAGTTATATCCGTCAACTTGCTTAAAAATTCTGACCTTAAAAAATAATTCTTTCTTATCCCTATGTAGCACTGTGTTAAATTATTTCTGTTCTTTTTATTAATATGTACATGTTACTGGCAGCCAAAGTTTCTGCCAAACAGCTAAGCAAATTATATCAAAGTCCTCACTTTTAGTAACAGCTTAAGCAGAAATGTAAAAAAGCTGATTTGGATGCCCAGATGAATGCCCTAAGCTACCAATGCAAGCAATTCTGTGAAATTTGGAGTTGGTCCAGATTTAGTGTTTTGCTATTGAACATGTCAAGAGTGATTAAATTAGCTTTCCTTAGAACTAGTAATTTTTTTGGTTGCTTTTAAAAGAACAGAAAAAGGGAAAAAAAAGGGGAACAATACACAAAAATACACACATTGTCAAATAAAAATACATAACAAATGCTTTAAAAAGAAATGGGAAAAGAATACAACAGAAAAAATATAAAATATAATATGTTGTTACAACAATAAAAAGTTACAATTCTGTATATAATTTTCTAACACAAACATTATGCAAATGTGTGTGTGTGTGTGTGTGTGTGTGTGTATTTCTAATACATTTATATAACTATCATGCTTTTTTTTAACCTACTGTATTTTGGATAAATGAGTCCCATATTTCATTGTACTTATCCATACAAAGTCTGCGTCTATAGGCAATCCACTCATAGGTGGCAAGTGTAATCAGGTCTTCAATCCATTGAGTAAATGGGGCCATACATTTATCTTTTCAATGCTGCAGTATAAGTCTTTTAGTCATAGTAAGGGCATGGAGAATCAATTTACATTGTTCAGTTGTCAAATTCCAAGTACTAGGTATAAAATTCAAAAGAATATTATCCTCTGAGAATTTTAGTTTTTGTCACACAGACACATTTATGTCATCCACTACTTTCTCCCAAAACTTAGTAAGTATAGGGCACTGTAAAAACATGTGTTTTAAAGAAGCATTGTCCTTATTACATTTCCAACAAGATGCTGTCTTAGTCCTTTTCTATACAAATGTTACGGAGTCCAATAAATTCTAAATATTATTTTTGTTGTATAAGTCATAGTTTAAAGTCCATTGACACTCTAACTATAGTAGTTAAGACACTCTCCCATTGTCTAGGCAATATATGAACCTCTAATTCTTTATTTCACTCATCTATTAGCATCCGCATATCAGATTGATTTATTGATAGCAAATATCTATAAAAAGAAATAGGTTTTTTAGTTTTAAAGGATTTAACAAGTTGTTCTAGTATCTCAGGCATCTCAGAAGCTGAAAATGTTAATAAATGTTGTAGCTGTAGATATTGCCATTGGGTTACATCCAATAGATGATATTTATCTCTTAACACAAGATATGTTAAAAATTCATCTTCATCATCTATCATTGGTCCAAAGTCAATATCCCTGCTTCCATCCAATTTTTCCATATCACCATCTTTTTCCTAATTTTTAATGTTGGGTTTCCTCATAAAGTCAATTTAGCATGGGAAAAAGGATCACATCTTTTTTTATTAGACATTACATTCCATAGCTTTTTGAGTACTAGTAAAATCTTGATTCCACCACCAGTTAACATTGTTGCTGAATCCATACTGTGAGGGTAAAATAGGATGGGATGGCAGATTGCAGGTAGAAGGAAATTGTTTGGAAACTCACAAGATTGTGATTGTACCACAATACCCCTATTGTAATAGGTTCTGGATTGATTGAGATTGGCTAAATTGTTTTTCAATTAAATAGTTTGACTTATTATATCCCAATGTGAATGCAAGAACTTGCCCATCCTTAAGTTATCAAAGTGGGATATGTCTCCTGTTGATCTTTTATATTTTATTGTTAAACTTAGTTGCTGAGTTCTGAACTCTGACACAACTTTGGGATGAGCATTAATCTAATAAAAGTTTATAGGCCTTCTTACACCTTCCTGAGATGGATGGATGGGTGAATGGATGGATGGATGGATGGATGGATAAATCGATAGAATGATGCTAGATTTTAATTTATGAAGTTATAACTTATATCTAGGTATTCTTGCATCCATTGACCTTCAGCCTTCTGCAAAGCACATTAAATGTGACTTATTACATATTTTACACATTATTATGATCTATGGGCTTAACCACAATATTAAGTTACTGCTTGGTAATGGAAGGAATCCTAATGCCTTTGTCACTATGACTCAATAAATAATCTCACCTTCAAGGATAACACAATACTTTACAGTAATACAACTTCTTTGTAATTTTCTGAACAGGTCTGATTTGGTTCAATCAGTGAGAACTTAGCTGTGCAGGTACATGATTGGCAACTAAGGATAGAAAAAGGGGGCTTGAGATTCTATTTCAGTTAACATCTTGTTGATTTTTAGAAATCAACCAGTGAAAATTTTAATAGATTAGAAATAAACCGTTAAGCAGACTCAGTTGCTAATATTCACTGATTAAGCTTCTGTTAAATGACTAGAATGAAAGGTTAGTTTAAAAAATGTTGCCAATTCTGTTGAAGTGTAAACTGAATGCCAGGACAGATAACTGTACATATCTTTTCAGAAGTAGGCCCCAAGGGCTGACTCTTAAGGCTCTGGTTGAATTACAACTCTAAGCAGCCTCAACCAGCAATGTAATGTTAAGAATTCTAGAATATGTAATTCAGCAATATCCACAAATTCCTCACTGATGGTATATAATGTAGCAGTAATTTATTGCTTTCAACCTGTTGTCACTTGATTCTGTTAGTGAGGTAAATGTTAGAACTGAGCCTTTTGGGATAATCTCGTGACAATCATTCTTTTATTTTTCCTCTTCAGCATTTGAGAACTCTCTCTCAGAGGCTTTTAACAGCTCAAAGTCTATTAATTATTTTCTACAAAACATCCTACATGCTTTGTGTGTGTGCATCACTCGGATGAAGGATCTGTAACAATCTTGCCGGTTTCAGAAATCAAAATGAAATTTTCTAACTTTGAGATGGAAACTCGAGGTTCGGTATGACTGAGAGAGATCAAGAAAGCATTTTTTTTTAATCATGGAGAAAAAAGAAAAAGAAAAATAGTACAAGAGTAGACTGTATGGAAATGTATAAACTGGAAAATGCTTTTTTCCCTGATTACATTTTTTATGATACCACTATCTGTCCCCTGCATATGGAGTTGTTGTTGTTAAGATGCTGAATTAGGGGATAGACAAGTTTAAGCCCAGCCGTGGAAATTAACTGGTGGACTTTGGGTCAACCAACCTACCTCACACTGTTATTGTTGGGGAATAAAATCAAGGGAGATCCCCACATGAGCTGCCTTGAACTCCAAGGGAAAAAGCACCTTAAATATATATATATATAACAACAACAAAAATGCCACTCTTTGCGTTTGATATGATACTCACTGAAGTTAGTTTTCATACTGAACCTGGGCAAAGCACTATGCTACATATGCTATTGTTATAGTTAATCCTTTACAGTCACATCTCAGCAGCTTTCATCTGCCATACTAAATGTGCCATTTTCCAAGCTTTTTGTCTGAGTCCATAGTCAGTGACAGCTGATAGTGACAGGTGATAGCTGGAATATGAGCTTGGAGACAGCCATGGAGTCATGAAAATGCTGACATTGACCAAGCAATGCTACTGCCTCTATTTTCATTCTGATCCTGGCTAGCAACAACAACAAAGCCACTCTGGATGAGTCAGATCCCACCCTCTTCAAGCATACCATGTAGCAATTTGTTGCTTTGCAGTTGTATTACACTTAGATTACTTCCATTATGACAACATTTTAAGAGTACTTTAAATGGGCTCCTTGACTGATGAATTAAAAGCTGTCATGCAACTATTCGGGCTCTGCTGTGGCAGAGAATGCTTTGCTCTTCTCCCGTGGTTGCCCACCTTCAGTAGTAGTGTACAAGCTGCGCTGTTGCTACTTCATCGTCAGCTCAGGAAACCATAATCATGAAGGACAGACAGACAGACATGTAACAAAATTCCTCTGCAAGCCTTGAGCATGACATATTGCTCCTTCAGTGTCAATTGTAGCATTGGGAACTGGTCTTTCAGCTTTCTGCTATGGAGCACTTAATTCATGACCCCGTGGAGCCAGTGCATTCATAATGCTTACCCGGTCATATGACTGAGAGAAAGACATGAACTTGTTACCAGCCCAGTGCTCATAGCTCTTCCACCCCACCCCTTGATTTTAGTTCTGAAAGGGAAAAGGAATGTGAAGGTGATCAGTTAATCCTCTCTCTCCTGCATCTCTAGCGCTCTATATAACCCACTTTAAGAGAGAGCTGTACAGGGAGAAAGGGAATAATGGGAGATACTCATATTAACTGTACACAGTTCATTAAAATTTATTTAATTATTTCTTTTTTGACCTGGCCTGATACTGGAAGAGTTTTTAGTAGAATATGTTTTTTTTCCTAATTTCCTTTTACTCTTTCTGTGTAAAATGATAATTTAATCGACATGTGTTTCCACATCTATTTGAAAGTCAAAGACATTTATTTGTATTTTGCTTTCTGCACAATCTAATCTAAAATTGTTTACTGCTAGGAAAATTCCTAAATATCCATAGGAGCTAAAACTATGAGATTAGTTTCCATTCTGTTGTATCCACAGGCTTAAAGGCGTGTTTCTATTTCAGTTTTGCTATTTTTAAATGTCAGACTTTTTCAGACTCAGGTCTTCTACTGAATTCAGTTTAAATGAATTTGAAAAACATTAACACTAAGATGCATGTATGCAAATACAGAAACACAGGAATAAGGAGAACTTGCAGGGCACAGTCCACTAGGAACCAAAAGCATTTCTTTCTGGCTGGAGCATATATGGTGATAGAATATGGTGAATTTCCAGGCTGGGAAGCCAGTATGTACTGAGAGGCTGCAATGCACACATGGAGGTCTACATCAATATTCATTTTGATGTGGTCCCCTACTGCATACATAACGATCTCTCTGACATTGTAATGAAAGAAGAACCTCTGATCACACAGAAATCCCTCTGCTTGTTTTAAATGAATGTGATTGTCTGTGTCGCATCATGTTTTTGGATTCCCAGCATAGTCTTAAGTCAGCCTGAATGTGCTTAAATATTAAACAAAACTGATTTGGTGTTTTAATTGTATCTCAGATGACTAATCAAAACATTCTATAGTAGTGTAATACTGTACCTTGTTATAACATACTGAGGGTGGATGGGTGGAATGTGGCAAATTCAGTCTATTATTTCCTTAAACTTGTTGGACTTTGTGGACAAATTATGTCTTAGGGATGCGGAGAAATTTGATTTTGGGAATTCTGATATGAGTCGACTTGATTTTCATTCCCTGCACTCATAAGCAAACTGGAACATACACACACGCACACACACACATACATTATGTATATAATACATATATATTATGCACTTCTCTGAAAGTTATGAGACAAATAATTGCAGATTCTGTTTATTTCCCAATAAGTTTGCTGCAGTAAATTCCTTTACTTGGCGCCAAGGAAGAGTGTTCTGCTACAGATTTTCAAATCCAAGCTCATATCATAGAAGCTCATCATATATTCACTGTATACATTATTCATTATCAGATTAACATATATTTGAGCATGTGTAGTTCAACAATATCAGAAACAATATTAAGATGAAGCTGTGCAGAGGCCCTTCAAGCCACAGCTGCTATCTGCTTTATAAGCAGGAGTCATATATCTAGGACGACCCCCAAATTGCACACAGGTCTGGTGCTACCACACTCAGAGCCAAAGATGGAAAGTATTTGACCACAGGGCCTCCCACAAGTCATAGCTGCTCAGTCTTACGAGGTTTGAGTCCGAGCCATTTGGACCCCCTACAGCTTCCAAGCATTAAGACAAAGGCTTGATGGCATCACTTGGAGGGTGCAGGGATGTATTTATTTATTTAAAATATCTGTATGGCCACCAAACTTAAAACACAATTCTGGGAGGCTGACAGCAGCTCACAACAACAATAAAGCCACAGAAGCATGAAAACCATAAAACAATTAACAAAAACCCAGCATCTCAGTCATCCCCCTGGGATGCCCCAACAACCAACCCCAGACACCTTCCCTCTACCCCAGAGCCTGGGTAAAAGCCAGGTTTTGATGGTCTTCCAGAAGGCTAAAAGGGTTGGGGCCTGCTGGATCATTGCGGGAGGGTGTTCTACAAGGTAGGGACAGCCATAGTAAAGGTACACTTCTGAGATCCTGCTACATGGCAACATTCCAGGGAAGGGGCCTGGAGTGTGCCTTTGATTCCTTTGGAGTTCTCCCTACTACAGGGAGGTAGCATCTATTAATTCAGTCCATTCTAGGTGCCTGGGATGGCTGTTACCCTGGGTTAACTCCACCGTCCTAGGTTTTACAAGTTAATGTTACCATGTAAATAAGTCTTTGATGCTCAATCCTTACAACAGGTAGAAGCCTTAAAGTTTCAGCATACAACCTTTGCCTCCCTCCAAAAACATTGAGGGTGCTCCATAGTTGTTCCTTTTCTGATTGTTGCCAAGCTCCAAACCAAGCTTCAAATTCTGCTCTTAAGCAGGGTTGCTACTAAGCACCCAAGCTGAGCTCCCAAGCCAAGCTCCAGGCAGGAATCACACCAAAACGAATTGGTTACCACAGCCTGTGGTCCTGGCTGCTGACTAACAGCCCTCTTGCTTGCCCGTAATATTTGTAATTGCCTAGATGCCTCTTCCTGTTTCCTCATCTACTTGCTGGCTTCTCTTTTCACCTCCACACACTCTGTGCTAGCTTTCCCTTTTGCAGGCTTAGGGCCTGGGTGGAGTGAGGCTACCTGTGGATGCTGGCATGTTTCTGAAAACACCAGGGTGTGGCTCAATTAGCCAGACAGCTGGGATGCCAGCATGGATGCTTGTGAATGAGTCTATGCCATTTCTTTCAACAAGCTATGTGTTTGTGTGTGTGTGTGGGGGGGGACGAGCCCATCTCCTCCCAGGTTTCTAAGCCTTTAAACTTTTATGTCCCTTTGGGGAACAGGATGAGTTGAGTCTAACCTTAGGGAAGTGGGGGTGGGAAGTGTTTTGGCCTGCCTGCAGCCTCTCCCAAGCACAGACAGCAGTCTTAGCTTCACTCCCTCACAGGAGGCCAGCACAGAAGCAACAGTCTCATCTATTTCCCAGAGCCCAACCTGACAAATAGGGTCTGAGATCCAGTTATTTGTGGTGCAGCAAGTCACAAGAGTCTCCTGGAGAATATGCACTCCTCTACCCCTGCCCACCCACCTACAGTCAAAGCCAGGAGGGCACATTTCTGAAAAGGGGAGCCTCACTCCATGCCCATCCAGGTTTTGGTAATACAAGCTAAATTGGCCTTCCACTCCAAAATAAGATCTTGTATGAGGAAACTCTTATTACAAGCCAACCTGGCATAAAGCAGCAACAGCCTGAGATCAAGGCCACCAAGTATCCGATGATCAGGCCTTAGGGTTGAGAAGAGAGGACCAGAAGGCAGAACTGGTTTAAGACAATGAGAATGCCTTCCCCATGAACGGTTTACCCCCCAGTCTCTCTATCTGCCCATTACAGGTTATATAGCAGTTACCTCATGGTATAAATTGGCTTCTCTTGGAATGAATGTTTCCATTTATACTTTTTCTAATATGCGTTGCTATCCAATAGAGTTTTACAAGTTTAATATATATGGGAGCTTGAATTCCATTAGATAAAACTTGGTGGAAACATAGTGTTGCAACATGCCTTAATTCACACAAGCATCACTAGTCTCTCTAAACCTCTTTTTGTTTCCCTTGCTGTTCTTTGGACATTTTTTTCTTAAGCCAGAACCTCCAAATTTGCTGTAGTGATACATTAGTTAAAATGAGCTGGCAACAATACTTACCACTTAGGTTCATCCAGATGGCTGCATTAAAGTACATCCACCAGTCCCTGGACCTGTAGAAAGTATGCTGGCATAAGTTGGCTTGCTCCCACTGTTGACCTTATCTGTCACAGTTACAAGGCTAGAGAATACTTACTGATTTAATACTAGCCAAGTTCAAGAAAACAATCTGTGGATTCCCCTGGCTTCATATTCTGTCCCATCACATGTCATCTGTTAGTGGGAAAAACAGCCACCCATCACTCTCCTTAGCACTTTTTGGATTTGGGTCGCATGATTGTAGGAATGGTGAATTTAGCCAACTGACATGTTGCCTGACTAACAGCTGACAGGCACTAACAGTTGGATGCATAGTAAAGCAGGGGACGTTTGCTTGATGCTCCTGCTCAGTGCAATTCTTCCTCTGCACCTGTGCTCTCCTAGTGGGGCCCCTTATGAACATAGATCCAGGAACAATGTCAAGGGGTTGGAATAAAGGAGTCTCACACCATGCCTTACCATCCATGGGGGGACCCATAACCATAGAAGTTCCACCATACTGTCATGACTATGCTGGAAAATTTGAGGGGCATGCGTAAGGGGCATTGGAGTGACTATTTGGAACTGCTGGTCCATGCTTAGAATTGCACCAGAAATTCTAGCACTTTATTTTCCCCACATTTTCCTCTGTTTGGCAGAGAGGATAGGCTGTTTGGAGCCTGCTGCTGATGGTAGCACGCCCCAGCGCGATGTGGGCTATGTTGAAAGCATTCAAAAACAATTGCAAAATGCTTATCCGCTGGCACAGGATGCATCTAACCCAACAATACTATGTTCACACGAGCTGCTTATTGTTCCAGGTCTGTTTTCTTAAGCATCCTGGAGACAGTGAAGATTTTACGCATCCTGAAAATTCAGACTGCAGTGGGGAAGGTAATTTTGAAATAGAACTTGACTGCCTTTTTTATTATTAGCCCTGTCAGTGAAGTGTGCAAAAATGGCTTCTTCTTCTTCTTAACAAAACAGACTTTGCTGAGGGAACAGAAGCATTCAACTTCTAACAAGCATTTGAGCCCCTGAACTGTGCCAAGCAGAGCACATTTTTACCAGCTCAGCACTTGATCCTGTCATTTCCTATTCAGTTTATGACTGATTCACCATTTATCTTCTACGGGGAAGAGGCCATGTTTCCATAGAACCAAGAGTTCTTGAAGACCTGGCTTCTTAAATCTGCCATTTTCATGACGTATGAAAAGCAATCCTTGAGGAAGTATATGTCAGGCCTAGCCCAAGGAACTCCAAGAGACAATGCAAAATCAGTTCAGCTATGTTTATTAGCTACAACCTCTAGCAAGAATCTCCCCAGACTGAACCCCAGCTCCCAAGTCAGCCGGCCACAACAGTGTGAATTCCTCAGGGAGGTGCCAGTCTCATCCTCTTGTAGTTCCCATGCTCCTGCGGCGAGCTAAGAAAATGTTTATCTCCCTGAGCCTGGCCTTCATAATTCCATTCCATCACAGTATACTACCTAAGATTTCTAGCCAACCTGCATAGTCCAGTAGCATGACAAACTGATCATAATCCTGTCAGCTGAACTAATTGAGTTTTAGTGTCATCAGCATTATTAGTATTTATTTTTAAAAAAACTGTTTTATACTACTAGCCTGACAGACTGTGCAAACAAACAGTGATATATACACTGCTGGACTCAGCTGAACCCACATTCAATTCAAGTAACTAGTTTTAATTTTTAAAGCCTTACTTGGATTTCAAGTAGATTACCAGGAAGGCTACAGGTTCCTATCTACAGTACAACTACCTGAAACTTAAGAATGTCTTCAGAGATTGCACTCTTTGGGCAGATTCCCAATTTCTGCTTTCCCATTGCCACTACAGGCTACCACAATAGTGTGCAGGACCTGATGACCTTGCTCTGCTTCAAACTGCTGTTTTCCATTGAAAGTTGCCTTAAGTCCTTCTGACTGGATGGTCTGCAGCATTTCCTTATGTTCTAGTGACAGCCTCAGCTCTGATTGTTTACAGCACATCTCATTCCCCCTTCCTCCAGTGGCTCCCTCCTCTGCAGCCATTTTATCTGGGGTTGTAAGGTTCCTATCTTCTATGCTGGCCAACAGCTATTTTTAATTATATTGTGGATTATCTATTCTGGTGCGATAGCCTGTTAATCAATTAACTTTCCTCTTCCTGTGTTCTACCATCCAGCATAGAAGCCCTTAAATATTCCAGTGGATGTTGTTTCAGTTCTGCCCAGGCTGGGTGAAGCATGCTCCCCTTGCTTTCCCACCCACCCTCTGCCCCAGTACTGCAAAGCTTCTCTTCCCTTTCTTTTTACTCCCCCTAAACCAGTGTTGTCCAAACTTGGCCACTTTAAGATGAGTGGACTTCAACCCCATGCTGGCTGGGGAATTCTGGGAGTTGAAGTCCACTCATCTTAAAGTGGCCAAGTTTGGACAACACTGCCCTAAACCTTTAAGTGGCAATATAGGCACATTGGAATGAAGCTGAAAAGTTTAAGTGAATACTACTTTTCTTCTATGAAGCTGAACCATCCATTTTTCCTACTCCAAATTTTCCACAGATGTACAATAGAACATAGGAATGAAGGAACAATTTATTCCTTTGCTTTAATCACTATAGCAAGCATTAAAGCAATGATGGCATTCTAACCAAGGGAAGGTTTGCATTTCCAGGTTGTGCAAACATCTGGAAAAAATGGTGACTATTGTGGAATGAACAATCCCTAAAAGAAAAGGCTAGGCACTGAAGACTTGCCCATACAGGGGCCAGCCACTGAGGTTTGTCTTACCTACATGGATAAAAAAAGCAGGAAGCAGAGGAACAACCAGTTAGGGCCTGTGGTGGCCACAATCTCAAGTGAACACCAAACTGGCCCTGTTGCCAAACTACTGCTATACAAAGTTGGAATTTTTAAACTTGCCTGGGAGCACCACAGGACAGAAACACCTTGTGTTGCCATGAAGAATTGCCCTTAGTACTGCCTAAAATAATAAAATAAAATAAAATAAAATAATAAAATAAAATGGAGGCAGTAACCAGTAAGGGAAAAAAATTAAGTAGTGGCATCTTAGTTGGGTATAAATTTGTCTTTATGATTGCTTTGGTGCCTGTTGAAGAAAAGAAAATAATTTTCTCCTTTTTCAATATTTAAATCTCAAATCTTTATGATTCTTAAGAAAATACAACTACTGTTGGAAATGCAAGGCAATAAGCATCAGGTGAGGTTTTTTAGGGGAATAAAGTTCAATTATTAGGAAGCCACAGCTAAGAAAGCCCTCTTCTTCTTGCCACTTATTTCATCACTCTGAAAACACATTAGAGTTCTGGGAAATTGTGTTCCTTTAGATACATGAGTCCTAAACTGTTAAGGACTTAAGGAATGCTTCCGTGGACTGACGACAGAATCAAGCTGTAGCTAGCAAGATGTATCCTCAATGAGCCATCACGGTCAACATTCTTGTGCAACCTCAAACCATTTTCAAGAGCCCCCTATATATAAAAAAATTCCATAGTCTAAATGGGATGCTAGGAGAATAAAAATAACTGTTAATAAACTTTTCACTTTGTGTCTGATATACTAGCAGAACTCAATAGAAATCAATCCATTTAGTACAGATCTATCTCAAGTAGTAAAGCCCGTTCAGGGAGCATGTAAACCTGATTTCCAAAACAAGTTCCCAGAGTATGAATCCATCTACCAACTCAGCACTCCATTTCATCAGAATTGAATTTCAGTTTATTGATGTGAAACCAGTGCTTTATGGAGTCTAGAAAAAAAAAATACACTTCTTTTCTCCAAGCCCCCAGCCCCATTACTTAGATCATGTGAAAAACTAGAGTTCATTGTTACCCGTGGATATTCATGCCTTGTTTATTAATTATTTATATATTATTAAATGTCTACACTAGCTTCATGATATTAAAAAAAAAAAAAAAAAAAGTAGCTTCCATACTGACACGCCATGAAAGATGTCCAAAGAATTTTTTAAAAAAAATACTCAATACTTTGGAAACTGATTATTATAACACTGCCTCTTTTATTAGAATCTTTGAAACATTTGGGAGTTTTGATTTGCAATTCCATACCCTATGTAATTTCTTGGAAGTAAGACCCACTGAATTCATGGGGCTTATTCTGAGTAACAGCTATACATAGGATTGCACAGCTAGAATTTTGAAAAAGGTTTTCACAGGGCATCCTCTGAAAAGAAAATTCACAGCAATTTAAAATTGCAAATGCAAACTAACTCACATTTTATAATCTAGATTGTACATACACCGGAATGCTTTTCATTTGCCTTGCCCTTTCCTTTCCTCTTTATTTGCTGTGAAATAAAGAAAACAGTGAGTGATTTCAGTGCTATTATTTGGACTTAAATTTCAATATGTTGCAACTATTGCAAGTAGGAACAAAATAAGTATACCTTCCATTTGAAATATTTAGAGTTTAACAATGTTGAATAATTCTCTAATTTTCACTACCAATTGTGGTTTGAACGTGTGCATTATTTTTTGAAACGTTTCCTTCCTATGTTAAAAACAGAAAACATAACAGCAAACAACACAAGGAAGATGCATACTATTCACTGGAAAATACGCTGTGTATAATCATGTGCTCTCAATTAGTACCTAGTAGTAACCAAGACATTGATTTTAATACCATGCATGCTGATAAAATAAGCAAGCATGGTAAGATCATTCTGTGACCCTAGCAGCCTTTCATTGTGAGAAACATTATTTCCATTTGCACTAGTACTGCCTCAAAATTTGTGGTAGTTACTGTATAATTCAAAATGAAAAGATGACTCATAGGTCAACCAATGAGTTGGCTCCAAAATCCCTTCCTTCTTGCATCGAAGGGGAGTCTCTGCAGCTTTTCACGGTGGTATCATCCCATTACAAACTTCAGTTTGGCCCACTCCTGTTAGGCTTGTTGCAAGGCCAAATGCACTCTACCTACAAGTATATACTTCTCCTTAGTTTCCTCTCTGGGAATAGCAAATACATTGGAAGAGAGAGAGAGAGAGAGAGAGAGAGAGAGAGAGAATTTTCACTATATCATGAGTCTTCCATATATTCTCTGCTGATGACAATGTATTCCATCAGCACAATGGCTTCATTGACTACACGTACTCCAACCCATTCCTGATGCTATTTTCCCTGGAAAATTTTGTATTCTGGGAATGACTTTACTAGGCCTTTGGGGAAGTTGTGGATAGTATGCATTGCTGAGTGTAGTATGTTTCAAACTGGTTGAAATATCTGTCCTATTTTTGGCATACCGAGAGGATGCTATTAAAATAAGAAGGCAAAATGAACCAGGGAATTTTATATCTGCATTGTAAAACTGCAGAATTGTGCAATTAATGAGGTTAGGTTCTCTGATAAGAACAGGTCAAGAATGAGCAAGTCTGAAGGGCAAAATGGAAAAGAGAGAGCATCTCCGATCTCTTCTTGCCACAAGAGATTAGTGGGCAGGAAGTGATTTATTTCATTAAAAAAAAAAGCTTACATTAAACATGCAGGAATAGTAGAAAAGCAGTTTTAACTGTGTTATGTTTGCAGACAGAAAATTGAACCCAAATATGCAAAATAAGTCACAAACCCAGCAGCAACCGAAGCCTGCAGCTGCTGAAACCACACAGCTTTTCTAGCACCTCCTACTCCTTTGACAGTTACAAGGTACCTGCCTCATGCTGACATTATAAACACAGAAGATATTGCACTGTACTGACTGTCATGCATCTACTGAGCGGTAATTGCATTTTAGAAAACTATACCACTCTGAAAGGATAGATCCTTCCACATGTGTCACTAACAGGCTGCTGACTTACAATATACTGTTTGCAAAAATCAAGTTCAAAGTACCGAGCTGTTATATGGCCTTCAGTCTTCCCTTTCTAACGCTGGGGAAAATGGAAGGAAAGAGGACAACCAGCAGCAAGGTGGATGGACTTAGTTACTGTAGTGAACGGTGCACCATTGGAAGACCCGAAGGACCAGATTAGGGAAAGATCGTCATGAAGAAAGTTTATCTATATGGTTGTTAAGAGTCAACACCAACTGGATGGCACATAATCAATCAAGTGTTTCCTTCCGCAGCCTCAGCAACACGGGAAGAGGAAAGTGGGCAGAATCACTTTCTCTCCAATGTTCAAATTAACAAGGACCGTTTATCTTCCTCCATGAAAAACAGCATAGGTAAGGTGACTCTGAACTAGGAAAAAAAATGGATTAAACCACTGCTCTGCCCTATAACCTTCCTCCCAGATGCAATTCTCAGAGGAGGGGATATCATGGAATGTGATAAACCAAATTTTGAACCATATGCTGAATAAAAGGCTCAGCAGTGGATCACATTAATGATGGCGCTTTATCTGCCAATACACATTCCAGCAGTGCTTATCATCAAGGCACCGGCGCTCTGCAAATATCTAAACATAGTAGTGGATTTGAGGGTCTGGCTGTAGGAAGCCACTTTCTCATAAATCTCTGATAGTTTTGGATTAGGAGTGCAATCTGCAAACAAAACCTGCATTTGCATTTATTTACAGTTCATGGTAATCCTCAAAATAGACAGTAAACCTGTATCAGGCTACCTAGCAGAAACAATTTAAAGTTTCTTGTTTGACAAAACATTTTTCAGAAAATGTGCTAAAGGGTATCATATTTTACTTCCACAGACAGAAATGCATTTATCCGCAACCCTAACATCAAAGTCTGTAACGTGAGAAAAGCCAGGATGAATTTATTTGAAAGTGGACTTCAGTAACAGATTACTTCTTTAGAGCACAATTGTATTCCACAGCTGCTCAGTGGAAAATCAATCCAAGCACTACATAAAAATAACCCCACATACAGATTGCTATACATCCATTTTGATGACCAGACATTTAGAAAGACATTATTAGCAGCTCAGTATTCTCCATACATTCTTATGCATGACCCCACACCTAGTCACTTACTTCCAATTAAATGACCATCCATAAGATTTGGCTTCACAATGTTCAATGGAATAAAATAGTAAATCTTAATGTGTTCTAAGAAACCACATTTTTTGTTTTATCAATTCATATTTTTAACTTACAATTTTTTAAAGGAGTACTTTATCCCTTGTCATCAGTAGTATGGTGTTCTACTTGAAAGATTTATTCCCTACTTTTCAACTAATCCCCAAAGAAATTATCTTTTCATTAATAAAGCAAGGCCACAAATGTCTGTTTTACAATCAGACTGGTTACTGTAATTAAAATGCTGACAGTGAAAAGTTGAATACCTGCATTTTCATCATTCCTAGGAACAACTACAAAAATTTAAACAATTCTTTACAGTAAAAAAGAGTTAATGTAAACAGAATTAATGCTCTGTTTCTGGCATAAATTTTAAAAAAAATAAATCTAAGCAAAAGGCTGCTCAGGCTTTTTCTGATAATGTATATAGTTTAGCAAAAATAATTTGCTATACCTCAAAAACAACTTGCTATACCTGATAGAGCCATGAATTTAAAGGAATTTTCTCATGGTCTTTGGGGGGAAAAGAAAATGTTATGCAATCATCCTGCTAGAGTAAGTTTTTGAAAAATGTATGTTATTACCTTTCAGCTAATGACATTGCTAGCAGCCTGACAAAACTAAAGGTAGGTATGGCATAATGCACCCAGCCTTATGTTAGGCATTTCAAACAGAACATTTTCATTTCTTTCTTATTAATTTGCCTTGCAGATAAATTAGTTTTCAGCTGCACTTTGGCAATTTAGAGTAGGAAAAATGAAAATAGTGCACTCACTCAGAATACCAATGTATCTACTGTAGTCACAAGTAAGACAGGGCAGAGTGGACATTATTAGTCCCCCACCCCTTATTTCAGACCAAATGTGATTAGTTTCTTGGGATGACTCATGTTGGTGGCTTATGCAATGAGTGTCTGGACAGTGCAAGGTGTTCTGTGACCTACTTATGATCAAATGTCCCTGTGTGTGAAACAATTCCTTGGACAGATAAAGCATGTGTGCCAGAGGAGGAGGAGGAGGAGGAGGAGGAAAAGACTAGAATAGAAGCTTTCTCACTGACATTCAGTTTTATGTGTACAAAGATGATGTTATTTTAATTAGCAGTACAGCCTCCTTTTATGCAGGCCCTCATGCAGAATGCTTTATGTGTGCAGCCTCATCACTTCCGCTAATGAATGATTATCCTTACTTGTGTGAGTTCAATATTTGGTTAGCCACCTTGAGTGCTTGCCAGAGCAGAAAGACAGGGTATCAATCAAATAAATCAAATAATAACGTTTCTCTGCAGAAATCAATTAAAGAAATCTGCAAACAAACCAGCAAAATGAAACTGAGAAATTGCTCACAGTGCCTATACTTTTTTCCATCTACCCGCCTGTTCTTCAATGCTGCTCCTTCAATAAAAGTATAACCCCATGATGGGAAACTAATTCTACACTGTAGTGGGATGGATAATAGGGAGCAGATTTTTGAGGAGGGAAGGATCCTTCCCCTTTCCAAGCTCCAGCCTCAAGAAAATGTGCACGTATTCCAGCACACACAATGAAAGTGAGTTAAAACAGAGAAAGAGCAGAGCAGAGCTAGGTTTTGAGAAAGGACAGAAGCTCTGATGTATGGGAGAAGCCTTGATTGAGGTCCTGCTGGCTGGCTGGTGAGGCTCCGGGGCATATTTGGCCATGGCCTAGTGGATAAAGGCCAGTCGAATCTGGCCTGCTTCTGTGTTTTCAAGTGATAACTGCAATAAAAAATAGACACAATTGGAGAAGAGGAGAGATGTTCTTCCAGTTTTAAATTAGATGTTATTTGTTGGAACTTCCTAGAATTCTGTTTATTATCAAATGTAAAGACACCACCACATACATACCCGATTTAACAAGGTAATCTTGAATATGTCTTAGATAGTTTAGTTTCAGTTTAAATCAATTTAAAGATTGTTCCCTGCATTTGTGAAATCTGGTTTGAATAGTTCTTCATGAAAAGGGGAAAGGGCACTAATTAATCATAAATGTAATGACTAAATGCTGTCATCCTTCTCAAAATTTCTCCTTTCTTGAGGTTACTTTTTATTCTTCCAGCAATTTCTAAATACATCAACCATGGTAAGGTTCCTACCTTCTTTGAGCAGTTCTTTAGTCTGCTTCCTGAGTCTGGATGCACCATGTGGGCATATGTGATTAAGTATTTCTTACTATAGTTGTCCCTGAAATGAAAGGCATTTGATGGTGAAGCTATTGGTGAAATTGCTGAACTTAATCTTATTTTTAGAAGATTCCATATTCTTTCCATATAAATTGTTGCTGAAATATAACACAGAGACAGAACAAATTAAGAAGTGTATAATAAATTGGATGCAAAATTTGGGAGAAGTAATTACAGTGGAGTAGTAGGAAAGGCTATGGGGGAAAAAACCCCCAATAAAATTTACTCCAAGCTACAATTTAAGGGAAAATTAGTATAACGTGTTCTATATATGGTATATAACTCTGTCTATTATTGCTAAGATAGATAAAGATAAATGTTGGAAATGCCATAACAAAGAAGGAACATTTTATCCCATGTGGTGGTCGTATAAAAAAATTCAAAAATATTGGAAAGCAATACATTAAAAAAAAAAACCAAAATAAAATTTGAACCCAAACCACATCCATTTATATTACACATAATTCCAGAAAATATAAGCAAAAATATTACTAAGATACATGTTTATTGCAGCAAGAACAAACCTAGCACAACATTAGAAAAGAGAGACCTTGCCTACAATATCAGACTGGGAGACTAAAATTGAAGAATATGCAGCAAAAGCAACATTGATAATATATATCCATAATAGAAATCTAACTAAATTTAAGCAGGAATGGTTCCTTATTATACAGCAAGGCAAATTTAGACACTTGGGATATGTTTTTTAGGGAAATGATTGTGAGACCAATAAAAAATAATAGATGAAAGGACTTAAATAGATACTAGCAATAATCTTCAAGGCTCAATGTAAAACATAAACATCCAGGTTGTGATCAGCAGCTGGGGAAACAAACAGAAAGGAAGGAAGGGGAGAATGTGTCAGTAGAAAGTTTTCCCTGATGTTTTTATTTATGCTTAGTAGTTGTTTGTTTTATTCTACTGCCACTATCTAATATAATGCCTGAACTATTCCCCCCCTCCCCAATAATAAATAAAATTACATGCATCACGCATACAGTTTTGAGCAGTTCCAAACCCACTGAAAACTTGCCTGTAAGGGGTTTCCAGTAGCCAAAGTCCATAGCAATGGGCAGAAGTGTCACTGGAACACAGTTCAGAGGTCTCAAGAACATGGTTAGGTTGCCAGCTGGTCTGGATTCAAAGAAACAGAGTTTCCACTGGCAGGAGTTCAGGCATAGACAGTTTCCGGCAAGCAGAGCAGTTGTTCCCAGTAATGGTTTGAGCCCCCACAGGGTGCAAGCAATTGCTGGTGGGAAGGCCTTTACCTCTCTGTCTGACCTTTGCTCAGCCCTGTGTGCCTTAGGGCTGGGAGGAAGCCCCAGATCAGGCCCTTCATCATTTGCTGCTTCTAGCTGCTCCGAATGTTCTGCAGCCATATCAGCCCCAGGTGTCTCCCTGCTGCTGTCTGATGTAGGCTGCTGTTCCACTGGGTCATCTGAAGTGGCCTTCTCCTCCTCCTCCTTAGGGTTGCCCTTGAGACCCAGATCTCAGGCTTATTTTATTTTTAGATTTTAGCAAACTAGGTAATTTAAGGGGTTTGTTTGCTTGCTATGTCTGATAACACATATGGTTGATATCCCTCTTCAGAAAATGAGTTAGCAGAGAAAAGCTGTTTCTATACCCCACTTGGGATGTTACACCATTTTTTTCCCCCACAAATTCATTCCATAATTCCATTCCAATAAGATGCAACTCTGGATCCCATAGAATAGAAATCATCAACTCTAAGATCCCACCTTCTATATCCTGAATAAGTGACTACCAGATTCTATTTGAAAACATTCCATGAAAGATCACTAGCATTCTAGACAATTTGTTACACAAGCAAAGGACAGTTTGATCTTCACAAAAGATCCTTTCTCTAGAACTAGCCAGAAGTTGTGTAGGTGGGCCCCGTGTTATTGATTTCACTTCATTTAAAGATTTTTGTCTACATGTGGCTGAGTTTTATTGGATGACACAATTATGTGCTTAGGAATTATTGACTTGATTATGTGCCATCAAGTCATTTTTGACTTAGATTTTTTCCCTGATGATCTATCCCTAACCTGTTCTTTCAAGTCTCCCAATGATGCACACATCGCCCGTATAACTAAAACAATTCACTTTGCTGCTGATCATCCTTTTCTTTCTCCTTCTACCTTTCCCAGCATTAGAGCCTTTTCCAGAGAGCTGGGTCTTCACATAATGTGTCTGAATGGGAACTATTACAATCAGATAAAATATGTAAAATGCTACCTTACAGTAATTTTTTAAAAATCCATTTTTATACTTGAAGATCTCTATTTCTGAACTTTTAAATCCTTCCTACCATATATATTAAAGAAAGAACTGTTTGAAATTAAAAACAATTTAACATATCACAGAATCTTTCAAACGTAGTGTCAATATTGTTCTGCCAGAGGGTACACCAAATTATGCATATTCAATATTTATGATTGAAATTATATTACCATTAGTAATATGTGTCCCAAAGACTGCAGGTCTCAAATAATTACTAAATATATATGCTGTATTTTTTCTTATTATGAAAATAAGATTCCCTGGCTCCCAAGTCAAGGACGTTGCAGATATTTAGCATCCCTGGTTCTACCTGACTTGTAATGAAACTTTTAATTTGATTTTTGTCTCTGTCAGATATTAAGTCACATTTACAATGCACATAACTGTGCTTAATGAATTCCCAAGGAGTCTCTCTGTTGCCAAAGCACAACAATAATCTCATCCAGTGTGTATGCCATAGATTGGATTTAAGAAGGCTGCCATTGCAAGCAATGAATCTTGGAAATAAGCTCATTTGGAAAAAAAAAAAAAGTCTGATTGAATAACAACATTGAATAGCTTTGCAAGAAGACTTAAATGTTTCTACCAATTATTATTGTGCTACCAACAGAAAAACTGTTAGAAGGAAAGAAAAATATAGCAACAGAAAGAAAAAAGAAAGGTGGGAGAACATAGAAAGAGTGGCAAACCATGTAGAAACTCGGTTGTCCTCAATCAGCGGGGGGGGGGGGGGAGCACAAAAATACAGTTCCATCCTCTGACCTTCACAATCTTATCTCTGCTTTTCCTTCTTGCCAACACCACTGCCAATTTTCACACCTCCCTAAATATGAAAACAATAGCAGGAAATACAGTCTCTGTATGCCTTTCTTGTTTCCCCTGGGCCCCTATGCTGAGTAGACCCAAGGAAAAAAGCAAAGGAACAGAAAGGAAGAAATGTCAGCCCCACAAAGTAGACCAGACCAAGAAACCAATGCCTTATAGGTCTAGAACTACTTTTATTGTAAAGCTAAAATAACAGAATCTTGCAGGTCTATTTATTTATTTTACTTTAGTACAGTCAATTAGACCAGTACAATATTAAAAGAAGGGAAGGACATAAAATATGTCCAATCCAAATAAGGGATTATATATCCAAGGTATACTAGTCAAGGTACTTGTCAATTATAATTAAAATCATTTACAATAATTTGTACACCTGGCAATCTTGCAAGTCTGAATGCTCTTCTTTCTCCCTCACTTTATCTGTGTGAATTAGGGAGGGACCTGCCTGAGGTGTTTTCTCAAATTAGTTTCTTGAAATGGGCTCAAGCCATGCTTGTCTAATCATTGCCTTGGCAGTGGCTCTTCCTCCTGTCCTTCAGTGCCATTCCCTATGCCCTCTATAATAGTGCTAGTAAAAAGGGTTTAAGAAAGACCTTACTTGTTTAGATGAATTCCACAATGGGTAAACGACATTTAACATGGACAATTAATAAGTCAGGATCTATAGAACTGGGAGGAGTGCTGTTTTGGAGAACGCCCCTCTCCAACTTTTCCTCATTTTTGGCAACAAAGTTTTGTTTTTGTTTTTGCTTTTAAACAACTAATTGAAAGCCCTTCATTTTTTGCAAATATAGAAAATAAAATGAGGTGAAATATCCCAGGATACATTTTCCCTAATAAAATGCCTGAGGGTTGGTTTTTTTTTTTTTGGGGGGGGGGACTCATTAGAAATGCTATTCTGCAGAATTTTAATTAAACATTCCTCCCCCCCCCCGCCACCCTTTCCCCCCTCTGTTTTACTGCTTTGTTTGTGGACACTTCAATTCTCCTTTCTCCATAATATGCTGGGCTGTGATGAGATCCAGGGCATTGTAGAACATAGAAAATGGTCCATGATATTGCAAAAGATACAAAATAATGAGCAGGCTGCTGGAACAGCTGCTACTTTCATTTGCACTGGCAGAGAAACCAAAGTTCTTAGTGGAAAAAAGGTATATGCAACCCAGACAGATGTAGCAGAGATGAGATTATAAGTAAAAGGCTAATGTTGGTGCAAACAGGCAAGAATATCCCAGAAGAAGGAAGCTAACTATCAGGATTTTCTCATTTTCTCATTTTCTCAACACTAACTTGGTAATGGGCTTTTGAATGCATAGATCTGGAACTGTAACCAGAAGCAGAGAAAGTAGGACCCTCAGTGATGCTAAGGTAAACTGATGTAGCAGTTAAAGGAAGCAATAAAGTGACTGCTGGTATAAGCTTGGATTTGGTAAGGAAATCAGAACTAGGGACCTATAGAAGGGATGGTGTCTGTCTCAAAGATTAGAAATGCAAGAAGGAAACTCAGAAGAGCCAGGAAAAATATAAAAAGTTATGGGGGGGGGGGGGGGCTGTGTGTGTGTAAAGAAAGACATAGGCACAGAAGTGCATAGGGGAGCAAGGAGAACAGCAGAAGTTTAGTCTGAAGGATGTCTAGGAAAAAGAGAAGGAAGAGGCAGCAAAAGGCAACCTGAGAAGCTAAGGACAAAGCTAAGTTAAAGACAAAGCTTTAAGTTAAGGAAGAAAGGTAGGTACCAAGTAGAAGAAGAGAAGGCACAAAGCTTCTCTCCCAGCAGAACTTTGCCCATTGGGATTCAGCTCCTGGGAGAAAAAGCAGCTGGGAGTAGCATGGGATTCAGGCATATCAGTCAGCAACAGCCACTGTGGATAGAGAGAGGCTGGCAGGTTCAGCCCTGAGGAAATGATACAGTGGACTGAGTGGGAGGAGAATGTTGGCTTGAAAGGTTGAGATGAGGAGAAGCAGAGTGTATTCAGATGGGCCAGATGGGAGAAGGTCCAGCCCAGAAGGAGGGCTTACCTAGTCCAAAGAAGAGAATGAGAGAAACTGATATATCTATGATATTTTTGCCTTACCAGCTGTTATTGTGGGCATTTTTGCAATGGAAGTTGGAAAGTTGTGTTGTTGTTGTTTTTAAATATACAGTATATTATGTGTTTGAAACGTACTGCTTTTTAAAGAGACTGCTCAGTCAGTTGTGTACAAACTCTGGGCAAGGACATGAGAAGATTAAGCTTCAATAGTTAACATGGTTGTTTCATGTTCTTCTTCTACAGATACCATTTATATATCTGTATGCCCTTTTTTAAAAAATGGAAGTAATAATGTTCTTATCTGTACAAAACTAGAGTCTGAGTATATATTTATCAGATTTGTAGAGGGAGGTAGAAGTCATCCCTTTAGAGACCCCTAGCTTGTGGAAGATTTAGCAGCAGCCTTCTTAGAAATAAAATCCTAATGGATCCCTATTTGGAAGATCTCTGAGGGAGCCACATGCCCATTAAATTCTACTCCTGAAGCATAAATTTCCTTCTAGCTACTTAAAAGAATCAACAAATCTAAGGTTGCAAGGCCAGCACCTGTCTTATTGTAGAAGTTACAGGTGTGACTGCTAGTATGTTGATGGGCCTTATCTTTGGGAAACCTTTGGAGGACTTACTCTTGCGTTGGTTAAAATCAATGAAATTGTTTGCCCCTCGCCCATTCATCTATCTACAAATAATATGGAGAATTTCATATGCCATTTGCACATATTGTAACATTAATATAAAAGACAATAATTAAACAGAATGCATGTGCAACAAACTTGTGATTTCCTTCAAACAATTTTTTGCTTGTTGCAGAGAATCAATGATCATTTTAACTATTTCTGTAGAAAATACTTTATGATTTCCATAAAACTAGAATATTAACTTGAACTTACTGTCAACTTGTTTAATGAACCTCTGCTGATCATCTATATTGATTTCACTGAGCACTACTTATACAAAAAAAAAAAAAAAACTAGAGGTGGTAGAACTTGATATTTTGTATGTTCAAAACCTCCACCTGTGCCAGCAGACCATCTAATTTCTGTCCAGATACTTCATTAAAAATTTAAAAACTTTAGCAGAAAGTGGAAAGTAAAATAGATGAGGTTTATATCGATCCATACAATGTAGACCTTGTTCCATTGAGCTGTCCTTGTTCCTCTCTATCAACTGTATTAAAACAAGGACTTACCTTGCATTAATAAAGGAAAACAGCATCAGAGAAAGGTCAGCTTTTAGCAACTTTCTCCCACTTCAGTAGAATCTTCAAGGACTAAGATTGCTGGGTTGAACCTGACAACTTATCCAAATATACAAAGTAATATTGCTTGTGAAGACAACTCTTGTGGGAGCTGTTGGGCAGGAAATGGATTAAAACTGGAGATGTATTGTCTTGTTGCAAGACAGCCTAGCTTCCATGAATTAAGATTTAAGAAGATCCCCCCAAAGGTTAAGAAGTGGGAGAGGGGGTAGAACTGAGGATGGAGAAACAAAGGGGGAAAAAAGCTAGATGTAGGAGAAGGGAGGCAGCAGAGTCACAGGGCATAAAAACCAGATGAGCCCAGGTGAGTTAAAAAGGAGGGAGGGCATTTTGGAACAAGCAGAGCTGAGAACTTTGCCTTCTTTCCTTCCCAGCAGAAAGATAACTCATGTGTAAACAGAATAAGTAGTTCTGACCAGAAGGGATTCCACTCACCCCAGCCAAAGAAGAAGAAGGATGAAACCTCAAACAGACAGCCTGTCAAGTGGATGACAGGAGAAAGAAATTGGATACAGGACCAAACCTAAGGCAAGTCAGAGCCAATAGACTGGACTAAGAATGCTGGAAGAAGCTGAAGTGAGGCAGAGGCTGCAGCCAGAGGAATTCAGGAACAGGTGGAGGAGAGATCCACCAGAAGCCTTGGAGATCAGCAGGAGAAAATTTCAAAGCAGCGAGCAAAGGAAGAAAAAAAGATTCAGAGCAGCTAGGAAATAGAATTCAGAGTGAAGAAGGTTGTAGAGTGAGTCAGGAAATGCATCTAGGGAGAGGAAAAAAGGAAAGGTAGAAAAGAAAGCAGGAGCAGAAAAACTTTTTGGTGGGAGGGCTGTATGAAGCAAAGGGTATCTCTTGTGGTGTCTCTCAAGCATATTTTACCTTCTTATACTTAGCCAAAGCAAGTGCTTGTTGATATTTTTTTTCTTGTTCTTTGTGTCATTATGTGCTGTTTTGCAGAGGGAGAGAGTTTGGTTTAAAAGTTACTATGTATTTGAGACAGCTCTGTCTGCTGTGTGAGAAAGGTAGAGGATCCTCCATGAACTCTCTCTTTTGAACAAAAAGGGATTCATCCCATAGCATAGCATTGTTTAGAATTATACCTGTATCATCTCTTATTGATGCTAATAAAAGTGTTCAAACCAAGAAGGTTTAGTTTTACTGGTTTTCCTAGGAGATGACCCAGTGGTACCCTTCCGAGCACCAGGCTCTGTTTAGAATAAATTGCAAGGAAGCTGAGAGATCCCTCACAGGGATCTCAATGAGTCCAGCTTCTCAAACTTAGACCAACCTCTGTTTCAACATAGTGGCTACATTTCTTATGCCAATTAACACTTCTTTCTTGTTATAACTGCAACAAACAGGTTGAAAAGTCACACTACTTCTAAATTTCATTCTTGTCAAATTCAACTCTATGTTTAAGTTTTTTCTTAATTAGTTCCTTTTTAAAGCTCTGTAGAAACTGTTTAGTTCCTCTTCTTCCTGCTTAATCCAGTATGACTATTACTGAAAATAAATGCACTATTTTAATTGAATTCTTGGTTCTACTTAAATGCAGCTTGACGACAATAATTAATAAGGAATTATCAGCTATAAGAAATGCAGTTCCAAGTGTAATGACAAAATGAAAATTGTGAACAAATGCCTATTAAATTCTACTTTTGCTTAAACATAAGTTACAGGAAATTGATCCTGAAAGAACTAACAAGTGAAAGGTTGCAGTTATCAATTTTAAAACTCATTTAGTTGCAAATAACCATGGAATTCAACGATAAAAGGAAATTAATTTCCTTTATGGAAAAATTAAATCGTATAAGTGTTAATATATTAATATTAAACATTTGGATGAAGATGTTTTACTCCCTTGTTATCTTAAAAATCAGGCTTCTACCACTTCTGATCCATCATTTCAAACCCCACAACCCACTCCAAGTGTTTGTTGGTTCATTCGTTTTCAGTAGAAATATCATTGTTGGGTTGCCTTTGGCTCATGTAAATTGTACAGGCCTATCATGCACCATGTTTTTAAAAAAAACCTATTATAAATCTAAGATGATGAAGGAAGTTGTAGAAAAGTTTGCAATAGATAGCTCTTACTATGCCTTACATAAACCCTGAGAGCAAGAGCTCTGTAGCCTAACATTTTCCCATACTTCCTTTGTTTCAGGTACCTTCATTATCTTATTACCTCTGCTTAATGTGATGAAGGAGATAATAACAGGCCCATTTAGGTTGGAAAACAGGTTTGCCACATAGCTGTCAAAATATTACAGTAGTGGTAGGTGAAGGGTGCTAAATACTTTTATTCACAGTGTTAAACTAAGCAGGACCTTCCTGGATTCACCTCCCAGTTAGATTATAAGTTCATATATAAGACTGGCTGGAAAAATCATGGGTGGGAAGATGGATGGAGGGGCAGTAATACAGAAATCATTCTGCAACTTTCCTTCCAGCAACTTTTTTTTTAATCTACTCACTCTTTAGCTGTGGAAGACATTATGTTTTATACCACACTGCCAGGTTTAGTTAATGCCTCAGGCTTGGGAAAGTGATGAGCATCCAGCCTGGGTAGACATACTTCTTAATCTTCTAATTCTATTGTATATCATTGATGGGTATTCCCTCTGTATTAGCCCTTTTGACTTCAATATTGATTTAGAATTATAAGACAAGTGTAAATATTTGCTATGTGCAAGATGCCAACATAAACCCAATTCTCATTTCATTGCTGCATTTAAGAAAGCATAAGAAACTATAGATAAAGTATATTTACATATTGTTTGACACCCACTGCAAGTAGGATCAGCCTCAAAACGTATTTATCACCAAGGACTGCTGAGACAGACAAGGTTTAATGGCTTTTCTAAATCCAAGCAGGTTCGGGGCTGCCTAGATCTCAAGGGGGAAGGTATTCCAAAGAAGGGAACAGCAGCTGAGAAGGTCCTCCTCTGTAGTCCCTGTTAGTGCATTCCTTGAGGGAAGGGACCTTAAGGGAGCCCAGTCGTCTTGATCTTCTTGGTCTTTCAAAAACCTTTAAAAGCACTGATGTTATCATGGGACAAATGGCCAATTTATCAAATAGGCACAAATAAGAACAGTTAAGATCATAATCAAAGCTGTCAGATAATTCAGTGATTTGGATTGTCTGTCCTAATGGCAGTGCTTATTTTTAGACTGTTGCCAGGATTCAGACAAAAAATTAGGACTGTTTGTGAACCTAGCTGTGTGCTGCATCAAACATCACTGAAGGTCACAGCCTGAAGAGATTTGAGATGCACAATCTAAAATATTCTACTTTAGGTGTTACAGCTAAGTAATTAACATTTCTAAATTGATATGTAAAGGGCTGTTAATTATTTTGTAAATATGATGGATAATGACATCCCCCATAGGATTTAGATCAATTGATGTCTTAAAATACCAATTATTATTGATACTATAATTATTTTCATAAGCATTTATACCTAGCAATTTTAAACTAATGAATATCAGTTGCATGTCGTTAGCATTATTAACTTGGCAATTCAGAAGATTTCTGGGGAAAATGCCTATAAATGTTAGAAATTCCCAAAATTCAAGAGCTGGATGGGTTCTGACTTATGGCAAAGATCTTAAGTCTTGTCCTGGGATGGGGGTAAGACCTTGCAATCATCAATGGGATATTTTCCAAATAATCAATGAAACTCATGAAAATAGTTCCCTGGATTTTATTCATTGTGTGTAATATTGTACTTTCTGACCACATTGTTACTTTCATCCATCGTAATATAGTAAAACCCCAGGCATAAAGATATTTTGATCTGCTAGTTGTTGATTTACATCTTCCATCTAGCTATTTTATCCAGATGATTCCTCATCTAAACAAAATGCAACTAGAAATGTATATTTTTCTAAATGGGTGATGAACATTACCTCAAATTAGAATAGTAAAGGGATCCAGGTCTTGGCCAGGGGTGGTGGGGAGGGTTTTGCCTTTTTGCAAAGAGATAAAAAAAAATGTGATCCATGTGGTACCACTGAGCTGTGCTAAAGCACAGCAGCTGGAATATATTTAGAAGCATAATATCTTCTGTTTTTGTAAACAGAGTGAATTAGCTCTATATGCAATTCCAGCAGTCTAATAAGTGAGTTTTAAGCTATCAGCTTCCAGCTTTTTCAAGGCATCTGAAACTGCAAATATTGAGGCACTGTATTGAAGGTTTTTTCCTCACCCCACCCCCATCCCTTCTCCCTTCCTCTGCTTTCTCCCCATGATGCTTTCAGTCACAGTGTACATTGTAAACAGAAAAACCAAAACCAGTCCCTTAGTAATGCTGCTCACATTTATTTCAGTGTGCTTTTTACTCATGAAAAAAAAATCCAAAAATAATTCACAGAAGTTTAAAAACAATGTTAGACAACAAGGCAAATTAAGAAGCAAAAATATTGAAAATAATCAGTAAGAAGAATAATAAAAAACAAGCAACTGCAGCTGTATGGTGGAAGTGTCTTAAATGTCCATCTGGAAAGCAAGCATCTTTGCACACTTTCTAAGCATGTGAAAAGCAGTTCTGTGTCTCATGAAGGCTAGCATGTTATAGCAAATGCCAATCTCAGATTGGCTCAGCCCCCATGTATGGAAGGAACCTGAAATAATATCACATTTTTAACACAGAAACGTCTTAGCTGACAGACAATGTTTCTTAGCTCTTTTGACTATGGTAATATTTTCTCCTTTGTTACTTTCATTTCCTCCGTCCAACATCTGAGATTTACTTATAATAACCTGGCAGATTGTCTTCCATTTATCAGAAGACAATGTGCTTTTCACTGAAGCACCACAATTTTTAAAATGCCTTCCCCCAAGAGGCTTTCATGACAGGAGGTCAAAGATTTCTCCCTCTCTTTCTTCCATACTCTTTTCTCCAAGAAACTGGAGAAACCAGACATCATTGTCCATGTTGAGCATCTGCTTTGCATGCATCTCCCAGGTCTAACTCCTGGCATCTTCAGTTAGAATTGGAAAGGGCCTCTATCTGGGGCCTAGGAAACTATAGATCATAAAAGCTGTGAATAGTACCCCTTCCTTAACATAATATGTTAGACTATATGTTAGACATATAGTCTAACATATAAGACTGCTTTCTGTATCTCTTCACACATCATCATCCCAACCTTGCTTAAAAGATCTGCTTTATTTACTAGGTATGAGCAGTTTAGAAAATTTCTATAATTAATTGAGAGTTAGCTCTAGTCTTTGTATTGCTGGAGGAAGTAGAAGTTAGTTTTCGCTGATCCTGCTTTCCTTCTACACCACACAGAAAATCTGCTCCATAAGGATGGGAGAACTTCCAGAGTCACATGTGAGACAAAGCTAGAATGAGAAAGAAAGGAAAAGAGAGAGAGGAAGTGAGTGAAAATTGCATCCCTCACTCTAGACAAAAGAGATCTGTTCCATCTACTGTCTATTCCATGAACAGAAGTCCTTTTTATTCACAGAATAGCTAACCAGGATTCAGATTGTTTTTCCTGGAGATGGGACTTTTTGTATTTGTAACCAAAATGCGCCATTAAAATAATTAACACATCACTTTGATAAAGTACAGCATTGCATTGGCCCCTTCTGCATCTATTTTTTCCCTGCAGTCCCTGCAGTTTTCTTGGTAAGGTTTTTCAGAAGTGGTTTGCCATTGCCTCCTTCCAAGGGCTGAGAGAAAGTGACTGGCCCAAAGTCACCCAGCTGGCTTTGTGCCTAAGCATGACTAGAACTCACAGTCTCCTGGTTTCTAGCCTGATACCTTAACCACTACATCAAATTGGCTCTTCCTGCATCTGCTACCAGCCCTTAAAAAGCAAAATCTACATAAACAAATTTCAGATGCCAAATATCCAGTTTTTCATTCTTTAGGGCTATCAGTATGAGAAGTTGAGTATTACAAATCTCAGTCTCTATGAGCGTTCATTAGTACAAAAGCAAAATAATGTTTGTCATGCTTTCTGAATCTAAAACAGTAACGTTTTCTCTTTAATATTTAACTTGATAGTTGAATATCAAATGTTTATTGTCTGAGACAGCATACCAGTCCACTAAAACAAGAATTAGTTAAATCTATTGAACTTCTCAGGGGATCCAAATAAGAATCCACGTTCCTGCCAATTTAATACCTTTTCAGAATGGTATGGGGAAATAAAACTGTTATTTGTTCCTATCTTCAAATCTAAATTAGCATTCTTCCTACCATGTGTAAAATAAAAATATGCATGAGAATACTGCACTACAAGTTGGTTGAAGGAGTTGTGTTGCTGTTTTTAACTGCAAAGTTTATCTGTAGTGGCTTAAAATGAAAGGAGGCAAGGCTGAAGGGTTTGACTTTCACACACTGGGTTGCTTTCATCCTATACATAAAACAGTTTTCTTAAATTGCTTTCAGCTTAATAACCCTGTTTTGTCTCTACTCCCCACACAAAGTACTGTGGCATACAATTGCAGGCATCTTGCCGACTTGCTGTCTTGCATTGCCCTGAATGTCCCCTAGAGGCTTATATGACACATGATTACAGGAAGTTGATGTGATTATGAGGTTAATGATATGATTGCTTTCCATTATTTCTAATGCCAAAATCAGGTATTTGAGTTCTCTCAGACTAGAAAAGAAACTAGGGGCATGTCCACATTTATCGTTTAAGCTGCTCCTGTCCTGTGTTCCTGCTGGTTTCACTCTAAACTGGCTTAAAAAAGTCCCATCTGAATGGACCATGTCCTCCCACTGGAGAATTCTCCTGCTGCTGTGCTCTCTTACTCTTCTTTCCCAGGAAAGTAATTGCCAATCGCCTTCCTTCCCAGAGGGTCTTCTAGAGTCACATAATTTTATATGTGTGAATAGCTATTTATCCATCCATCCACATCCACATATTCTACACACTCATGTGCACATGACTTCTATACAAAGTTAAATTAAGTTTATGTTTACAGAGCTAAAGCATCAAAATCCAAGCACTTTTGTAAATCCTTTCTTACTACTCATTTGCATTTTGCATCATAGATCAAATGTTTTTGGTTCAAACCCCAGTAGGAACATTTTTTACTTTATTTATTTATTTTTTTGTCTCTCAGCCTTCTTCCTTTTCCCTTTGCTTTATTTTTTTTTTTTAAGTAAGTGCAGTTTCACCATTTCACCAATTTTTTAGACACCTGAGATACAAAACCAAAATGTTTCATGATGTTTGTGCACTCCTACCTACTGCACATATAGACATTAAAAGTAGGGCTTAGTTACATTTAGAATTTTTGTTTTGTTTCATAACATTCTGTTAATTGGCAGCATTTATTTCATTCTACTTGACCAGTTTTAATAATTTCATTCCCTAGTTGTGCACAGAGAACATTTGATAGCATGTTTGGATCCCTAATTATCTTTTCCCATCTTCTTCGCAAAAGTCAAATGATTTATACTGCTCTGTAGTTCAGTGTTACTAAAATAACACTATATTTCAATAAAATGACTGCCTTCTGCATACAGCCTGCTAATTAATGCTATCACTGCTAACATATGTCAGACATTTTTCCTGCTTAGGTTTGTCAAGATTTCCTGTTAACTTTTGGTTATTTCCCAGAAATTCAGTTTCAGTGCTCCCAAAAGCTGCTTTTACACCTGTCGCTAAATTCATGCTGTGGGTGTAGCAATATTAGTTTATGGAGTCATTCTAATTAAGTTTGGTCAGAAGCTGAAATGAATGTCACTGCCATCCCATTTACCCAATTGGCCTTGTGGAAGTTTAACATTCTGGGATAATTTGTAAATCCCCTTCTGCTGCTTTAGATATATAAGCTAAAAATATATTTAGATTTAATAGCTTGAGGTTAAATGACGTATATTCAGGACCAGGATAGATATGATGAACTGTGTGGCAGGAGGAAGCATAGCTCTTATTCATACATTTAAAACAAAAGCAAAAAACCAAGCCAACAGTGGTAGATCTTCTTGGAACTTTGCCTGCTCCATTCAGTCTTCTTGATTTTTCATGTTTGTCAGGCAAAGATATAGAGAATCTTTCCATTTCCATCTTCTGTCCCTTCAATCTGTTGATCTATAAAGACTGCCAGCCTCTCTTTTTATTATGTCAAATGTGTATGTGCAAAACTGTCATTGCACCTGTGGTTAAGCCATAATTATGGGGCAATCTTTCAGTTCACATGACCATGCAAAATATCATTGTTGTACCAGCAGCCTTCAGATACTATGTCCTCGCCAATTAGGCAAAGTCTGAAATCAGGATGGTCCGCTTTTGGAGATGTATGACAGACATTAACAATAGAATTGAGATGCTTTTTAGAATACCAGATGTAACATTGAATTAGAATCTAAATTCTGCTCGCTCGCTCGCTTTCTTTCTTTCTTTCTTTCTTTCTTTCTTTCTTTCTTTCTTTCTTTCTTTCTTTCTTTCTTTCTTCTGTTTGATTTTCTGTTCCTACCCATTTGCTTCTCCTTTCTGAACTTAAATAAATCTTTGTTATATTAGATATTGGAACAAACTGAGTGAATTTACTGTCCAAGAAAATTCCATATAGTTTGATGTACATCCAGATTAAGATAATTTCAGAGGTATCTCTAAAGATATCTAGAAGCTAGATCCTTGCTCAACACTTTGTTGGATTTCATTATTACTTGACATCTTTTGATAATACAATCCTGAATCTGAATCTAGTGATTTCTTGGAGGATAATGGAGCACAGGAAGTTTTTTAATCTGCCAAAGCCTTTCCATTCAAAGAGGTGGAGTAGGTTACAGAATGTAAAAGATTCAACTGCCCCCTGTATTTTAGTGAATGCCTGTTGATGATACAGGAACTTACTCCCTTGGTTGGAGTAATGGAACAATCTGTTAAATTCCATTTTTTTTCCCTTTTACTTCCTTTTTAGAAATAGCCAATGTGGATTGTGACAAAGATAACCATCAAAGTATAGAATCATGAGCAATAAGCAAAAACTTCCATCTTTAAAAGCTTAATAACCAGAACAATTAAAAGTTCTTGCAATTTTGAATAAAAAGAAAGTAAAGGAGAAAACACAACGTTTGAAAAATAGTCAACTAGTGGAGTTCTGCCAGCTTGAAAGGGCTCCATTCATTCTATTTTAAGTGAAGTTCAAGACATTTTGGTGCTGTTTCAAAGTGGGACCCAGTTTTATCACAACTAATTGACAGTCATTTCCAAGCAACCACTACGCAGTGTTCAGGATGTTTAGGAAGCTTTATTCAACCACTCCTACTGGTAGACCAACCACTTGCTAAAGATCCCTGTATAATGAACCAGGCAAATCCTTCATGTGTTAGTCATTTTGTACTGCCACCAGCACAAGTACCTATAACATGAATCATCTTTATAGGTGTTTTATGATGCTGTTCAACTGGGAATATACAGAAACAAATAAAAGAAAATTATACTTACATTCCCAGATACTAAAAGGCAATCAGTTGTTTCTCCTCAATAACAAGCCAAGAATATCTATGTTTAGAAGCTAGTTGGCTTACTTATGCAAACAATTATGTATGGCAAAACAAGCATTTTCAAAAGCTGTATTATCTGTACATATCAACAAGACACTACTAGTTCTTATCTTGTATTCCTTTTAGAATATGAATCTATTATATGCAAATATATTACATGTTTTATAAGAGGCTGCATTCCTCTATGTGTGCATGCATGCGTGCGTGCATGCGTGCGTCTGTCTGTCTGTCTCTCTCTCTTGATTTCTTGATTTTAGAATGCCTTTGATAAACAAATATTTTCCAAACACATCAGGCCAACAATATATTTTCTGGTGCTTGGAAATCTACCCCTTTCATCTTACAGTATATCAGGCAAAGTCTTTGCTAGGCTCAGAGGCCTTTGCCTCCCCAGCAGTTATTCTTAAATCCAACTATTTCTCCTTTCAGTGAAGGGATCACCAGCAGAGGGGAAAATACTAAAGAGCATTCTTGAGAGATTCAGAAACTTGGGAATTTTCTTCTGGGAGCCTGGGCTAAGTCGTTTCCTTTCAGTTTAATTGAGGAGGCTGCGGAAGTCAGAGGTAGAGTGTGGTTACCAAGCAGTGAAAAGCCAAAAAGACCAAGATCACTTTCTCTTCTCTCTAGCAAGTCCTTTCTCTTTCTATCTATTCTGCTTTCCAAATGGAAAAGTTTTAGAGGTAGAAGCATATGATATGGCCCAACTATTTCTCTACCATGTTCAGTCAATGTAACTTCCAAGTGGCAATATACAGTACAGTCTTAGAGAAGAAGGACAAAACAACAACAACAACAAACCAAAAAAAAAAAAAAAAACCCCAAAAAACATCCAGTTCACTTTTTCACTTTAACTTAATCTAATTTAAACTTCCTAAACAAACTTGCCAAACAAAATGCAGGTTTCTTTCAGTACTCTTACTTCTCCAAATGTTATACTAAAGTTTCCTATTTTTTTTAATGTGTACAAAATGTACATATGTACTATAATTATAGATGTAGTTATATTAAGCAAAAATATGTAAAAAATCACCAAGAATACCCAGCTAGCTCCATCTTTGTTGTCCTATCTATGCAGTGCAAAGGCATTTTTATTCAAGCAGGTTTTGGGCATTTAAGCTGATTTGTTGTGAAAGCCAGTTTTGATGAATGTGTATTGTTCACTTGATGAGCAATAATGTTTTAATAGTAACATTTTTCTTTTACTTGTATTTCATTTTTAGCTAACTTAAACACTGTTTTTGGCTGAAAGACAGGATAACATTTAATAAATAATAAGTAACTCAATTATTAAGAAGGAATGTGTACCAAAATGTATAAAAATTTTCCAGAATGATATAGCAACAGGATGAAGCAGACTGAGAGATTAAAAAATTGGACAAAACCAAACCTGAATAGTCTCTCCATCCTTACAGTATTTGGTAGAAACTGCAGATGCAACAGTAGTTAGATTACTGTACAATTTTGCCACATCTTTTATTCTTGCAGAGTGTACCTGAAAATTACATTTTGCTCCTATGAACACTTGTTTGAATGCACTGCATAACATTATACAGGCTTCAGGGACAGTAAATCAACCAGAGTGCTGATCATTACAGCTTTTTAATGTAATTTAATAAGGTTATATTATTCCAAAAATGTAGAGTTTTCCTGCCTACTCCAAAAACTGGAAGCAGGAAAATGAGGAAAAATGACTTATGTGAGAAAACCAGAGAGAGAGAGAGAGAGAGAGAGAGAGAGAGAGAGAGAGAGAGAGAGAGAGAGAGAGAAGGACAATAGGCTTATCTGAATGGAATAAGCCAAGGTCTGCTTCCCATATTGTATTTTAAAGACATATAATGATTGTAAAAGAGTGCTTTCATATGGATTCTGAAGTACTCTACAAGTAGCATTCTTTTTGTAGTCATAATCAAATGCAGATTTGAAAGTCATCATGCTAGTCTTCTTAAAATGAGCCTCAAAATAGTTTAAATGGGCATAATGCATGACATCTTTACTGATCATCTTATCTTCCAAGTTCTTGTCTTTGTGAAGCTCAAGCAAACATAAGATAGTCTCATAGTCTTAAACTGAAATCTGTCATAACCATATTGATGATCTGACTCTCTCTGATTAATCTGGTCTCTTGAAACTCATCACATTTAATAAATGGGAAGGTGAACACTTAACTTTATTTTGTTGTTATTCCTTTTAAAATCTACTTTAAATAAAAATAAAAGTAATTATGTTTGCTAATTGATTGATTATTTGCCATCAAGTTGGTGTCGACTCTTAACAACCACACAGATAGATTTCCATGACGATCTGTGCCTAACCTGGTCTTTCAGGTCTTCTAAACCCATCGCCACTGTAATTGAGTCCATCCACCTTGCTGTTGGTCATCCTCTTTCCTTCCACCTTTCCCAGCATTAGAACCTTCTCTAGAGAGCTAGGTCTTCACATAATATGTCCAAAGTAGATAATTTTAGCCTGTTCATTTGTGCCTTTGGTGAGAACTCTGGGTTCATTTGTTTGATGATCTATTTGTCTGTTTTCTTGGTTGTCCACAGTATTCTCAAGAAGCTACTCCAACAGCAAAATTTAAAAGTGTCAGTACTCTTCCTATCCTGCTTCTTCAAAGTCCAACTTTCACTTCCATTCCATTGCTTTCACTATTCTGATCTTTGTAGATATAGACACATCACAGCATCTGAATATCTTTTCCAAGGTCTTTGTGGCTGCTCTACCAAGTGCCAGTCTGTAGTTCATTTCTTAAATGCTTGTTCCTTTACTGCTGATTGCTAATTAGTTGATTTAAAAAATAATTAGACCGTTTAAAAATAATGAATAGGAATAACCAAAAGTTATAATCTAGGGAGACAGTTTTTATAACATTCAGAAGGCTTTTTAATCCATCAACCCACCAATCTTTTTTATTAAGGAAAGGTTCAGGAATATAGCACCCAAAGGTTCACGGGTTCAGTTGTTTTCAAAAATATAATCGAGTTCCCAAAATAATTTAAGAAATAAAATTAATTTTAACATTAAAATTTGTAGAAATTTCAGTGATTTTGACAAAATTTAAATCTTGTGAAAACTTCAAAATCTTGTACAAGAACCTCAATGTTATTGAATGAGACGTGAGGTGTGGATGAGTTGGACAAACTCTTGTGAGATTTATTGATGTTGTAAGAATTCAGATGATTTGGGTAGGGTGAAATGTTAGGAAATAAAAAGTTGTTAGTCTTTCAGCTGAGCAATAACAAATCAAAAGAGGTTGGCCACTCTGTGCAATTTGGATAATTGTCTTCAACATATATTACAGGAAATTCTACAATAGCTCCTAAAGGAAATCTATTCTATAGCTAAATCAGCTTCCATCATTCCTAGTTTAATCTATCACACCTTATTGATCAGCTTTCACTGTGGAAAGGCTTTGAGTCCAAGGAAGGCCTCTGCCCACATTCCCTGAGGCTGGTCAACAATAAATTTATAAGTGTGTCTCACCACCTCTCCCTTTTGTAAACAAATATGCCAACCATTAGAAAAGCTTGACTGTAGATACAAGTTTCTTGATGTACAAGATTACCTCCCAAAAGGCTACAGTGACATTTTTGCTGATTACTTTACTGACACAGTCACTCATGTTCACTCTGACTTGAATTTCACTTGGGGAGATTCAGAGAACATAACTCATTTCTGTGAAATGATCTGGAATATATTTGAGCTTGTGGGCTCTGAAGATGTGAACAGGGTTCTTTGTAATATAAATTTGGTAAACTGTGGGCTGGATCAATGGCCTTCCTGGCTCTATAAGGTGGCCTGGGAGGACAAGAGTAATTGGATCTATGAAGTGCACAATGAGGCTTTAAGAGAGGGGATTATTCCCACTATCTTGAGTGGATTCCTTTCTGTAGAAGACATATCTGGACCTCATTAATCTGGACAGTATCACCAAGTTTACAGCCTTACAGTGAAGATTTTGGAAAAGGTGTAGATTACAGAGTGTCCTGGATGAAGTAGATTGTCTTGATACTTTCCCATCTGGCTTCAGACCTTGATATGGGACTGCAACAGCATTGGCCACTATGATTGATGACCTTCATCAGGATCTGTATTCAGAGACTGCACTTCGTCTGTTCCTATTAGACTTCTCAGTGGTGTTTGGTGCCATCAACCATGGTATCTTTGTAAACTATCTACAAGGGTTGGGGATGGGAGTTCATGGAAGAAGAATGACTGAGCTCTTGGCATCTCCTGTGTGAGGTACCCCAAAGCTCAGTCCTGTGCCCATGCAATTTAATATCTACATGAAACTGCTGGGAGACAACATTTGTTCAGGGTAAGTCATCATCCATATGCAGATCACACACAGTTGTACATCTCTACTGAAGGTTCTTCTGGAGATACTGTAGATGTTGTTACCTGGTGTTTGAGGGCTTGTTTGGGATTAGATGGGCAAAAACAAGCTGAGGCTGAATCCCTTTGTCTAGAAATCATCTGGTTCATTATCAGCTTCAGTATTAGCGCTACATGGGGTTCCAGTTCTCTTGAAGGAGTTTTTTCCTTAACTCATAGATTCTGCTAGTTCAGCATGTGGAGTCTGTTTCCAGGAGATCTTTCATCCAACTTTGTCCGGCATGGCAATTGCAAAACCAAGATGGCAACAGTAACTCAAGTCTTTATTACCTCCCAACTGGATTACTGCCTTGAAGTCAAGTGGGAAATTTCAGCTAGTACAGAATGCTGCAGCACAACTGCTAATGGGTGAGAACCATTTTAGAAGAATGACACCAGTTTTGTAGGTACTGCCTTGACTGCCCTTTTGTTTTTGTTTCAATTATCAAGCTTCTTTCCTGCTCCTTTATAGCTTACATCTTTAGTGCAGGCTTTTAAACTTTGTTGTTCATGCAGACTTCTCCTAAACGAAACTAGCTATGTCAATCTGCTGCCTTGGTATTAAGTATCTATGTTCTCAGTGACTTTAAAATTAGCTTAATTGCCTCAGGTTTGATAATGCTGCTTTGTGCTCACAGCCATCCTCTTTGTTGGCTTCTTTAAGAAGATGCGTCTTTCAGAAGGAATAAATAGTATAAGGTAAAATTAGAAGAATCTGATCAGAAGAATCAGTGAGAAAACTTCTGCACTGCACTGTATATATGATGATTCTGGTGTTGATGTATATATGTCCCGGTATAGTATGTGGTATGATGTGGTGCGTATTTGAATGGTATTCATTGAAGTATGGAGAAAGTAGGATTCATAGGGAGAAGTGCATAATGGAGAATTCAGACTTGCCAGTTACCTTTCATTCTGGACTATATCACTTGACTCAGCTAATTGTAGAATCTAATATTGAATTTAAAGCATTTAAGGTAGCTTTGGGAGGAAAAAAAAAAAGAGCCTGATCTCCAGACTTGGATAAAGCAGTACATTCCAATGTTCTTATTAAATGTATGCTGGGTTTCTCAATGAAACTCCATAGAAATAATTGCTTCTTCCTTAGCTAGGTAATTATGAAGATACGTTATTTATTAGCAGGGTTCCTGAGCAAATCCTTCACTATTGGAATTTCTCTTAAAACAGAGCAGAAGGGCATTATCCTGAATGTTGAATCCCTTGGTTGCAATCTTTCTCCATAATTGGAGAATTTAATTGTGAGCTGCCCAGAGTCACCCTCTGGGGGAGATGGGTGGCATATAAATTTAATAAATAAATAAATAAATAATGACTTCCTCTCAGTGCTGTAAATTGAGTCTGTGAGGCTATCTGTTAGCAAGGCATGTGATAGACTGTGGTGGTTTGACTTCTGTGGACAACATTACTGATGAATTTGATGAACATGCCTGCTCTCCCCCACTCCTTGTATTTCTTTCAAAGTATCCCCTTCAGGTTCCTAGCAACTTTCTTCTGATTTACACCTATCTTTTTAATTTGTTCTGTCAATGCTAAATGTTAAGGAGAACACTCCCCAATTTTCAGCTTCCCCTGGCCCTAAGGCTTTCCATGCATCCTACAGTTTAAATTAATTTCCTCCAAAACAACTTCCCGTTCACCTTGGAAATGAAGCTAAGCCATCTCTGTCGCATTCCATAAAGCCAAGTGCCACCATTCAAATTATCCCTCTCATTAAAGTCTCAGAAAATGACATCCTCAGCATGTGTGCTTACAATGCCTTTTCCCACCCAAATTTCCTGACCTCTCTAGAGCCAGTGTAGGCTTTGTAGGCAAACATTTGTAACAATCCCTTGGCAGCATTTGTTTTTCTTTGGAAGGTGACTCAGAAGGGTTTAATGCAAAGATGAAAAATGGCAGAAGCACCACTGAGCCATTTCTTTATTTTGGGAATGGATATCCTGCCTATTGATTAAAAAAGGGAAAGAAAACAATACCTTAAAGTGGCTTAGAATAAATTGAAATAAGACACAGGTTAGGTCTCTCTCTGGCCCACACACACATATCCCTCAGAACTAAGCAGACATTAGCTTCCTAGTCAATTCAGAGGCAACAGAGTGTTTCTCTTCTTCTCTGCAGAGCTGAATAACTAAGAAGTGAAAGAAAAACACTTTTCCCAGGACCTGAACCATCATGGGTTTTCACTTACACAGCCTTTCCTTATCCAGTACTCTCTAAGAGCAGTGTTTCTCAATCTTGGCAACTTTAAGATGTGTGGACTTCACTTTCCAGAATTCCCCAGCCAGCATGCTGGCTGGAGAATTCTGGGAACTGAAACCCACACATCTTAAAGTTGCCAAGATTGAGAAACCCAGCTCTAGATGTTTTGGATTTCAATCCCCATAATCCCAGTCTCACCCTCTCTCTGCCTGTCCCTCCACAATACATACACAGACACAATTATTTACAGATATTGTGCTGCATGAAGTCTCTATTACCTCAGTATGTACTGCTACTGTAGAAAAGTAGAAAAAGGAAAAACAGTCTTCTGCCTCTGTTTTTGAGGGCAGAAAAGATAGGAGCATGAAAAATTTAGATCTCATACTATTTCAACACATACATTTTTATTCTTCCCAATCAAAAAAAAAAAAAAAGTTGGAAAGAAATGTGGGGGAATGGGCTCAGAACTCTTTCTGTCTGCCTGTCAGTAAGCAGGAAAACTCTCTGAAAACTGGACAGAACAAGACTAAAGTTGGTCTGACTGTGCTTCTACAATACCAAGGTTGGTTGGGCAGGATGGTGATGTTGGGGAAAATATAACACTGTAGGAACTGAACTCTCTGTAGTTTAAGAATGCACTCTTATTTATGCAACTCGATCTGCATAAATCTATATCTATGCCTCCCCCCCCCCCCCCCCCAGCAAACCACAGATATGGGAGCAAGGGTATTTAGGTCTAAAATAAAGTGACAAATGGGCAAAATTAAATCACTTCACCTTACTATAGTTCTTATCCAGAAAGTGGACGGAAATCAAAAAAGGTTGCAGTGATCAAGTCCAGAGCATGCACTCAAATTGATAACTAGTCTTAGCCTAATAAATGCTGGTCTCTGTCTTGAAGTGTGTTGTTAATTATGAATACTGTAAGGGCACTTGATTTGTAAATAAAATAAAGTAAATATTATGAACTCATCATTCTTGAAATTCATCAATACATCAATCAAAATTCTTCATATTTTTGCCCAAACACAAATCACCAGAATACCAGAAACTGTTACATTTCTTCCTTTTTCTACCACTACCATCTCTACTACCACTGTCTCTACCTTCTTCTAATTTCTATTTTTATAATTATGGTAGTGGTGATGATAGATTTGACATTCATCAAAGCAGGAAAAGCTCCAGTGGTGAATACTTTCTTCCCATGTCCTACTCACAAATGGTTCCAAACAGCCCCAATTTGGGCTCATTCTAGTTTAAAATACATAGCTGAACTACCCAAGGGCTGGGGCTATCAACTTTGTTTTAGAGAAGGAAAAATATCACCTCTGGAGAGTGTTGCAGCTTTAGCTTTAATTTCACAGTTCCTACATTTTGCAACAGGCAATTGTTTCAGACATTTTGCTTGTGTATAAAAAAAGCTTTGATTTTTCTTCAGGCTATTACCTTTCCAAATGGAGCACCTCCATCACTCTATGCTTATTTTTCAGACGTTGCTTTCAAATACCTTGAGTGCAAGTTTGATGATCCATTGTGGCAAATGCTAATAGCTGAAATGTAAATATATAAGGCACTCTGGGTGAAAGGGTATTGAAAGATTTAATGTCAAAGAATACATATATATATATATATATATATATATATATATATATATATATATTCATCCAGAAGTTCAGAAGTCTGGAACAGAATAAGCCCAAGGCACACATTTGTAATATATGAGATTTATTCTGGCAGGTAGATAATCAAACCTTTCTCCCCTACTCCCCACTGATCTCCAGGTGTTTACCTTCCTTCATACTTCAGGCACACTGGAGAACTGCTACCCCTTGTGTCTTCTGCCGAGATTTCAGATAAGTGAATCCGGCAGCATGTTCTGGAGAAAATCCCTACCATGTAAAGTTAACTGCAAAGCTATATGATTTAATTGTGGTAGACATCTCTGCTTAATTATTCCCCACAGTTTATAGCTGTTTCTCCAAAGTTAGGAGACAGTGATCTATACCATTTTCACTGTAGAAAACTGAGAATGTGTTATTTTCGTAAGGGATTTCTTGATCTTTCAACTTCATGAAAGGTCAGGAGGGGAAACAAGGATATGGAAAAACAAGAAATGCTCACAAAAGCAGAATAGTGCATTAATGTCATCTTTTTCTTTACAAGGAAAAGGGGAGATTATACGATTTTTCTGTTTTCCTTGATGATTTTTTTCAACTTGACTCAGCTAACTATATGACAAGGATGCAGCTATTTGAAAACAAAATGGTAGACACAGTGAAACAGCACAAAGAGAAGGAGCAGAGGAGGAGATGGATTGTAAATGTTCCTTGATGAGGGTCATAATTAGTTATTCCTGTTCAATGGAACTATATGCAAACAGTAATTTTAATATTTTAGCCCCATTTTCTTATCCTCCAGCTGTATCCTACAGGTCTGTTAATTTGCCAGAAAAAAGTATCCCCAAGGTGCAAGTACAGGACAAAAGCAGAAGATAAAACCCAGAAACTGAAGGTAGTAGACCACGGACTTAAATAGATGCTTCTAGAAATAGATATGCCAGGTAATTCTACTCTCCTGGTGAAAAGAAGACACATCAATGGTACAGTGATGAAACTTTGATTAATATTATCAGACAGTTATGGAATGCAATTTGCCTATTTTCCTGTGGAGGGAACGATCAGTTGAACTGTATACTTTGCAAAATGGTTGATCTGGATTTGTCAGTTGCAGATAAGAACTGCATTGAATTTATGTGCCAGTCTGATCTCATCTTCTGGTCAATCTTATGCACAAGGCCCCATCTAAATCAGTATATTACATACTCAAGGCTCATTCACACAGCAATGGTAATAGGCTTTCTTCCCATTCTTCACCCAGGAGGAAAACATGTTCATATCAAATATCTGCCACCACAGCCTACTTTTTACTGAGCCTCAGTAAAGGCTGTAAGTATTGTTGCCCTTGAGATTTTAACCCAGGATACTTTCAGGACAATAATTGGTGAGTTTCCTGGGTTTCTTTCACTTCCTACCCGGTGTCACCTAACAGTGGAAAAAACCAATAAGCAACCACTCTCCTGAATGGTGGCAGGTGGGGTTCAAAGTTCAGCCCACCCAGTTCAGTAGTGTGCTGGCAATGAGGAGGAGGCTTCACTGGGAGGATATGTCCTTGAAAAACAGTTAGTGGGGTGTCTTCATGCCAAAGCAAGCCTGACACTTTGATGAGCTCTTAGGGTACCAATTTATTCAGAGACCAAAGAGGGAAAAATCAGAGGGGGCTGGTCAAATATTATTGTTGAACTAAATCAGTTTGAGCTCCCAGAATATGTTGAATCCATTGTGATTTACCTCCTATCTGGGACAATGTTTATTGAGGAAAGAATAGAATAAGTTAGTGGGAATTGTGGAGACGACCATTTTTTCCCCTATCCTGCTTAGAGATCTCACTGCTTGTTGTAGAATGAGTATGTCTGGGCCAATTGATTAGGATCTGAATCCTGGCCAGTTATTAAATTCTTGAAACTAAAAATAATTATGGCCTGAATGGAGCTGAAAGACTGTTATTATATCTGGTTATGAAATTTGACCTCTACATTGGGAACAGAATGACTTAGTCCATATTGTTCAGTGGATGTTGAATTGTAATTGATTGTTGTCTGATTTCTTCAGAATGTTCAGGTAATGCCAAAAGTCAAACACAATTCATTTTCTCCTCCTCTTCCTCTTCCACTTCCTCCTCCTGTTTATGGGGGGAGGGCAGTATTCACACCAGTGATACAAATACAGGACTGGCATATTTTTGCACTGCAGTTTGCACATGTTGATGGTGGGTAATTGCACAATTATTACAACCTTGAAGACCGGTCAGATTAATTTGTCATTCTCATGTCCTGACACCTTTGGACAGTAGCATAGTTCCTTTCTGTTGCTATCATATAACTCATCTTTGCTCTGATGTCCGTAAAATCAAATCACAGGGTGAAGTTTGATATCCTTAAAATTCCACTGGTCCAATCAGAATTATAATCTGAAGGGGTATCCACATAATTTAAAAATGCTAACCACAAAAGATTAGATTAGGTTTACATTGGTGATGGGTTTATGGAGTATGCTTGTCTACATTTGCTGAGAGATTTGGATTACTTCTGTCATACTGGAGCTTCTGCAACATAACTGCTTTACATATGGTTTGAATAAATTAAATAAACAGTATTGAAAATGATGGAGGGGCAACATGAGTTGGAGAATAGCCACAGTGTGGGCATCTTCCAAATAGCCTGGAGTTCTCATACAGGTATACTTGGGGGAGGGGGGGGGACAAGGAATGTAAGTGATGTAAAGTGTTCTGCAATGCTGTGAGACGAGCTCCACCATTTACACACTGCCATGCAATATCATGATGTAAGTGTGAAAGGATGGAGTTTGCATAGTGATTTGCAGCACATATTTTGTCATTTTGGGAATCATCATGGCTAGGTGTGGATATGTCTAGGTGTAGACTTATGATATGGCTGGGTGTAAATAAAACCCTTCCCTGACAAATTCTTGGAGTGGGCATGGCAGTGTTTCATGTATCCCTCACTCATTGTGAGGAATAACTCTAGAATAACAATGAGCCTTTTTTCTCTCAGAAATAAGCACGTAGAGGAATTTTGCTAATCCAAATGGTCAATATCACAGGCAGAACTTCCTTCTATTGGTTCTATCTTAGATAACATACTTTTATGTAAGCACCTTGCAATAACATTGCCAGATGTTCAGCTCTGTTGCCAAATGTGGATGATGGAAAATAGACACAGGCAATTACCTAGACTGTAAACAAGGCAATAAAAAGTATTTACATGAAGGAATATATTTTACTGTGATTGATAGTCCTGGTCAGATTTTATTTTATTATAACTGGTGTGCCAAATTGTTGTAAATGATTTACTCTGAAGTGCCAGCTTAGCTTTTCTGCCAAACACTTGGATTCCTACAAAAAAATTCTGACAGAATGATGTTTCAGCTCTTTCTGATCCATTTCACAAATGATGATTTCCACCCATGTTCACACACCATAATAGTTTCTCCTGCACTGTCTCTTTCCCATATGTTTTAAATATATCTGTTATCATTATATTTGGATTTACTTAGAATCACAATTTGAATTAATTTAAGACTGTTATGATGGTGACTCTTTTAGCATTTTCATTAAGAAGAAAAAATGAGGAAATAATCTATATCTCAAGGCATTATGAATAAGAGGCAAAAGTTTATTCTTAACCCATTTTTTCTAGTGCCATTGTGAAGCTTTCTATCATTTTTAAAATATTTCTGTTTTAGCCTCATTTTACTCATGAATGTCAAATTCCAACACTCAGTTGTGCCTTTTTTATTCATTTACCTGCCATGTTGTACCTTTATACTTTCTGTAAAGATGGTCAATAAGTACATGTTCTCCAGGCTTACAAGGGAAATTGGCTGCTTTGATATGTGAGAATCTTGTGTTCTTTTCCATTAGAGCTTTCTTCAGACATTCACCTTATAGGCAGAAATAAAGGCCCTTCACTATCTCGAAATGGACAGGTCATATGCAAAGAAACCAAAGTAATACATTATCAGGATATTCTAGGATGGTGAAGTGATCACTCAATGTTTTAAAAGACCATTTAGGGAACCAAGTGCCTTTGTATGTGCAAAAAATGTAAAATTTAACCATACCAAAGCATCCATTAAAGCAATGAGAAATGGACACATTGTGCTATGCACATAAGCATCCCTGTGGTGGTATCTGTCCCTGAGGAAAGGTCCAACATTGTTGTTGAATAAATGTTTCTCTTTATTTGTTGGTCTTCTCTACTTACTGGTTACTTATTAAACTGCTCATTATACCACAGTAACCTGAATGATGGAGTAGCTGAGACTGGTAGAGAACAGGGCAACACACACCAGCCATAACCTTCCTTGTTGTACTTTTCTGTCACCAACATTGTTGGCTGGACATGGTCCCCAGGAAGAGGTATTCCCCAAAGAAACTCATTGAATAGGAGAAAGCAGAACTTTTATTGACAGTATTTATTACAATAGTAAAAGCAGAATTAATATTTTAAATGTTATGGGGAAAAAAAGAAGTCTTAATGAGTGTTAGAACATATTTCAGGGATAGCTCTAAACATTTCACTTTGGAGGCTGTTCCAGAATTGTGGCCTCACCACAAAAATGGTCTTCTTTTTAGATATGCAACATTTTCCTCTCTCTAAACCTAACATATACAATATAAAAAATCCTATGTAAAAAAGATGTTAAGATATTCTGTAGATATGTATGGGAAGAGGCCCTTTTTCCAACAATTGGATCCTAAATTATGTAGATCTTTATACAGAAATACTAGCATTAAGAATTAGGAGCAGAATCAAACAGGAGGACAGTGAGGTTTTATTGCAAATAATGGGTTTGGATTTTTTTTTTGAAGGAAGCATATCAAGAACACAGTGTAAACCTGGTAAGATAGATGATAGGTGGATAGATAGATGATGATGATGATGATGATGATGATGATGATGATGATGATATAGAGATAGAGATAGAGATAGATAGACAGATAGACAGATAGACAGACAGATCAATATATAGATATAGATTAGCTATAGATATAGATATAGATATATAGATATTTTGCAGGCACCTATTCTGGCAAGTCACAGAAGCAGCAGAAGAACAGTTGACTCAAGGAACTGTTCATTACAAGAAGTTCTGAAACAACTGAAATGTTGTTTTGCATGGTTGATTTCTCTACTTCTGTATCTCATGGAACCTTGTCATTTCTTTTCCTTAATAAACAGGGGTTCAAAAGCTTCAATAGAACCTTATCTCAGCTTAAGCATGGTGTATAAAAAATAGGACAGGCCCACTGGGGAAATAAACTATGATTCAGTATGTGTCACAGAGAGCTTCAGGTCAGCAGCTCAATAATTGTAAGGGGGGGAAACAGAGAGAGACTGCATTTATAAAAGTCTGAAAATGGGAGATATGACTGAAATGAAATTGGACATCTAGCTTTATTTTTTTTAATTCTTTAACTGAGAAGATAACTTTGTATTTTGCCTATGATAAAAAAGCAAACACTATTTTAAAATCCATTTAGTATCATTTGAATTAAAGATGGAACTTTCCCAGTAAACTTGGAAGACAAGCAAAAGTTAAATAACAATAAGTTTCTAATGAGAATTAAAGAGTTTGTGGTAGAATTATGAAGTATGTATTTTCCTGATCTTATTTTTTTTCCAGATCAAATCAAAGAATTACCCTGGTAGAATGCCACCATAAACAGATTTAAAACTATAATTGAAAATATTGCTGCACTCTTTTTTTGTACTCAACTGGATATCTGTCATTTACAGAAACAAAACTTACAGTTGGTGCTAACATTTCCTTTAATCTGACAATAATTCTAATGCAATGAAGAAGTGTTTAGTCTGATTATCTTCCATCCTGCCAAGAGGGAATATCTCTCCTTCCAAAGCTGTTTTGTCCATAAAGAATATCACTATTGTTATCACTGTGTCACTCTGTAGATGATTAAAAAGCAAAACTCAAAGTAGTAATGTAACCTACTCAGAGCCTCAACATATTGACCTTATTGGTTACACAGAGCTCAAGCTATGAATGATGAAATTTAGGAAGACCAAGATTAGAATTAAGAAAAGCTGCCAGAATTTCTGAAATATATCTGGTCCAGATTAGACTCTGGTTACTCACTATTTTTTTTTCATTTATTTCCAGAGTTTTTCACTTTTTCACTTTTTCTTGCTATGTTGTTATTTTTTAACTTATATCTATACCATGCTGCTAATCATGTCTAGTGTAGTTATGGGGACCTTGTTTAGTGTAATAAAAAAGAACAGATTCAGGAGCCAAGTTATTTGCACAATCTAGCCCTATCACATTGCGGGGATCAGTAATTAAAAAATAGTTATTCAAACACTTGGGTCTTGAGATCTCATACTAATCCCAGTGATTTTTTTTAAAAATCTAAATCTACCTTTCCAAATACGGATATCTTAAGATGTATGGACCAACTCCCAGAATCCCTAAGTAGCCTGGCCATTGCTGAGAATCTGGGAGAATTCTGAGAGCACCCAGGTGGAGAGAAGTGGATCTAAACATTCTCTTAATTTAAAGAAAAGCAGAACTCTTTAGGGCTTTTCTCCCTAATCAACAAAATAATTTAAAAATAAATAGCAGAAACATTTAAAGGATTAAGTGCTCTATTTTTTCCCCTTAGAGAACATCTTATTTATACAAAGTAACATCAAAACCTTTAAAAAGCAAACTTTGTGGTTCTGAATCAATTTATCTTACAGTTTTAGCAATACCTGTACTTAAAAAAAAAAGAGAGAGAGTTAATATACCTTTCAGATGTATTTCTTGTGCTCCTGTCATTAAACCCAAGTCAGAAATGACAGTGGGACTATAATGTATGCAAACCATGTGCAATTCTTGCTAGAGATGCTAGAGACACCTCCTTTATGTTTTAGCATTGAGATAAACGTTTGTTTTTATCTGACACTGAGTTTAGAGTAAGCTAAGGACATTATACATGACTAAACATTATAGTGATGACATTTCGGTTTTGCCATACAGGTTCTAACTCAAAACCCAAAAAGATCCAGCATTTCACAGAGTTCTTAAAAGGTGTTGTGCAATGATAGATCAATCCAGTACTGATTTGAGACTTAATTTCTGCATGAGTGGAAAAAGAGAAAAGTGATTTTCAATTGAGTGACCTCATCAAAAGTCAATAGGTACATCTTCATAAAAAAGGGTGATTTCACTCATTATCGGTGCCTAGAACTTCCCTTTCCCATGCTTTCATATCTATTGTGGGGACTATGTTGATTCTAACATATATTTTTTCCAATTGCAAAGAGAAGCATAATTAGGTAATACAGTAATTACAAGTTTCATACTTGCTTTGTAATCATCATACAATTGTTTGATAATAGAAAAAGAAAAAGTGATCCATCTTATTACATAATATGTAGAAGTATACTGCAAAGACAGACGCCTGCTGTTTAAAATGGTCCTTTACTGGAAATGAAAAAATAGAACTGTTTGAGCCTAGTATCTTATTTAAGTTGTCTGATGAATTTGGTTGCCTCCTTTCAGGCCAGTAGAAAAGAAGGTTTGCTTTCCAAAACTATATAGTAAAAATACCTCTCTCATATTTGGGCAGTAATATAGCTATTGAGAACTTCATATCTGATACCACTTTTATAATGAAATTGTTAAATATATAATATCAGGAGTGATACTAAAATAAAGTAATATTGTATAATATATGGAAATACCCAATATACATATTTAATGCCTTCATTCTGTTCTTTCCCTTTTACACACATAAAGGTGCCTATATAGCCATAATTATTTCTCACTTTTAATGACAAAGTCTAGAAGACAAAAAACAAACCAACTAGGTTAAGCTTTCTCACGTGTACATATCCCACTGTTATTTTATGTAATCTGAGAAGTTTGACTGTGTCTACATGCATAGGCATCTATACCTGTATGTAAATATGATGGCGCCAGAATGATGAAACATGTCACAATGCAAGCTCTACCTGTCAGCCTTACCAGGTAAACCAGACAGGAAACACAACCAGATTAGCTAATTCTACTTTATTGTAAAGCTTAACAGAATTTTGCAAGTCTGAAAATACAGTTCTCCCTCCATCTCCTTTACAGCCCTAGAAACTAGGGAGGGTCCCTCCTGAGCCTCTTGCCCCACCCACTATCCAGCTGCAGGCCATGTTGTCTCTTATCTGACCATTCCCTTGGCAGCATCTCCTCAGGTCTTTCCCACTAACCTTTCATACTTGTGCCACATCACTGCATGCGGGTATATCAGGCAGAGCAGGATATTGTGATATGGTTTGTCACTGGCTTTCCTTGGACCTTTGTGGATGCCCATGTCTGTGTGGTGAGACTCCTTTACTATTTTGGCAGGAACACATTAAATAAACTGAAAGGGGCGACAATGCTAGTAATCTCAAATGGTCCTCTTTAGACAAAACTTCCACAGAATTTGATGTAAATTTTTTTTGATAAAGTTATAGTGAGGTAAAATGTTTATTCTTCAGCTTCTATACCCACCTTCCTCTTGGCTTTCTGAGCCCTTCCTCATCTAGCCAAAGGTCTTCCAGGTGTAACAGTATCTTCCTTCTTTCGTAGGTTGCCATCACCTGTTTTAGTAAAGCTGGGAGGGGGGTGGGGGGCGCACCCCCCCCCCAGACAAACAGGAAATCTCTGTTTTTACTTCAAGTTTCAGATTATAAAGAAAGGCCTGAAAGCTAGGTTTTCCTAATGCATTTAAAAACTAACTCTCAGTAAGAAGTTTATTCAAATTCATTAATATTATTTTATCTAGCAAGGAAAAAAGACAGCTCACCCAATCTCAGTATGAAACCCATGAAGAAATTAGGAAATATTCATAAAATTGAAATGTTCAGAAAGTGACTAAAACAACAGAAGTGGAATCTTCAGAAGACAGTCTTCCCCTCAGCTCCCAAATAGGCTTCAAATATTATTTTTCTTTCCATGAAGCATTTTGCTGAATGTCCTTTTCAAGAAATCAAACAACTGATTTTTGAAGATAGTTCTATTCCATGCTCAAAATTGCATGTGTCATTGAAAAGGAAAATTTTCAATACTATTCAATCTTCTGCAACTGTTTTTTTTTTTTTTTAAATTTGTGATGGCTCTATTTTGTCTGTGTACTGCCTTCCTTTAAGTCTGTAAGAAATTAGTATACCTGATTTTGAGAGCAGATGGCTAGTTGTATCTCCCACAGTCAGACTGTTCAGTCTACTTGGAAATTAGGCCTCATGTACCTTACAATTCACCCTATGGGCTGGTTTTGTCAGCATATATGCCAAATATGCTACTCTGATTTTTAACTGGATTCGCTTCACAGCAAACAACCAACAACGGGAAATAGATATGGTGGAATGAGAGCCATTTTTTCTCTTGTTCTCCATAATTCACAAATGTTTTGTCAGAACAAACTATAACAGTAATTATAGATTCACCGAACCAAGAAACATTATATTGGAAAGATGTGAGAAGAACAGATCAACAGACCATTCTCATAATCTCCAAACTGTATAGCAGTTATGGTTATGATGGTTATGGTTGTAACTGCACATTATAACCATAACCATGGTTCAGCACTCATGGACCACATGCACCCAAACATATCACCAAATTTCACCTAGCAAATTGCTAAGAAATGAGTGATTTCCTTCTCCTATGGGGGGAAAACAAGCTTTCATAGGCTTGTAACCTTCACTTGGGGCTCACCATATCAAAAAACAAGACAGATTCTGAGGGACGAATGCAGAGAGACCAAACTTTTAAGGTATGTTTAAAAATCCTCAACCTACCATATCACTGCCCTGTCCACTGTTCTTTCAACCAGCCATTTTTTTAAGTCATCAAAACCTACTTCTGCAGATATACACAACTCTAAATGCATATATAGCCAGTGTATTTGATCAAACCTTAAGTTGTTGATAAACCCTTAGGTTGTTAATTAAAAAAAAACACTAAAGAACATCTGTCAAACTCATGGCAGGCCATAACATATGGTTAGTGGACAATCAAGAGGTTAATAAGCATGTTCTCTCTTTTATGTATCCTTCACATTCTTCCTTGTTTCAATTAGGCGTGTAAGAACTGGAAGCAGATAACTCAATCTGCAGCTGCTACTGCTGGTTGAATTAACTCTGGCAAGCAATTTTTTAACTGTCTTATTTCTTTCCCTGTTATTCTTCCTTTATGTTTGTGGAGAGAGGAAAGAAAAAGATTTGAAACATCCGTTAATATCTTCTGCCCCTTGCCAACTCCCTGATAAAATGAAGAATGATAGCTATCTCATTGATGTAAAAGTTGAATCCAAAAAATTCTAACACCTTTAAAGACAAATTGCTAATTGGCATGCTGACATAATTTGAAATGTTTTCTTTCGTAGTTATGCAAATATTGTTATTTCCCCAAATCAATTTCATCTGCACAAAGTGGAAAGCTTTATAATATGAAATTGCATATGTGATTAAGCAGCAGAAACATGCTTATGGTTAATTCCACCTGCCATAATGCATAATTGCATTTTGCTACTTGTGTCAAAAAGAAGCTAAGCTAATGACAAAGTATACAAATAGCAGAGTATGACCAATATCATTTTAACTACCACTAAACTTGGCCACTAAACTTATTTTGGTGAAATCAGCCCTTCGGGTATGGGAGTGTACAAACTTAAATTTCAAAGAGTAGCCAGCCAATTTGGAAGTGCAATTATTTATTGCTAGGAGGGTGGTGTGGCAATCTGGATCTGAAAGGAAGAAGAGGATTCAGGGCATTGCAGGGATACTCATATAGTATCTGTCAGCAAAGAAGATTCATCTTCCCCTGAACTTGCAGTGTTATTCTGAGAAAAGACATGCTTGATTTAAAAGAGTACTGACAGGTACTACATGCAACTCCATGTACACTCCAAATCACTTTCTCTTCTTTGCATTTAGATTGCTACACAGTTCTAATTGTTATATTTGTATTTTCCAATCCCAGTTTGAGCCCCAAGAGAAAGGGACCATTTTTCAAGTTTTCAGGATAAGCTATGTGTGCTGCTGATTAGCTGATGTGTGTGATTTTCCATTCTCCAAACAACTTTCAAAGTGTTGTGTTTAAGTCTGTGAAAAATGAAACCTTAAGTGGCAAATATGCACGTGGCACTTAAAATATTCATAAAGGTTGGAAATATACTGAACTATTTGTCAGACTGCTACCTGAACCGGCATTTAATCTGCAGGATTTTTTTTTTCCTCTACCAAGAGTGAAGAAAATGCTTCTAACACAAAAGATTTATTTGGGTAACATAAAATGGTACTGGGATTTTGCTAGCTTGATGACCAAAATATTTGATTTCCTCCTTAGAGAGGGATAATTAAAAAAAAAATAAATCTAAGTTTTCAGTTAGGTTACCATGCTTAACCTATTAGTGTTGCTGGAAGAGGGAATGCGGTAACTTTTTCTTGTAGACCATACGTGTCGTTAGCTGATTATTATTATTAGACTAGAACTGGATAATGCCATGGGAGATATCCTTGTGGATTGCATGGCACAACAAGTAAACAAGTTAATTATGTGTAGTTTCATATAATTTCTAAAAACTCAATCTGTCTGAGTAGGTTTCTCATCCCTGAAGCTATATTGAGAGTGTTTCTTATCCTAGTTTGATAGCTAACACATTTTCAGTTACTGGTTTGCCCAAAGAAACTATCTTCATCCATTCTCCATCTCTTATTTTCTGTGACTGGCATAACAACAACACCCTGAGGTATTATAGTTAAGAGAGGCAGCCATTAATTATGATAGAGGCCATTATTTTAGACAGCTCTAGGCAAAACATTAGGGAAGAGACCAATCGCAGATGAAGAAATGACATTTTTCCGGTCCTTAGAAGTGACTTCCTATTTGCATGTGGCAATAAAGACAGTGAGTCATTATTAAGTACTCTTCTAAACCTCAAAGATAGATTGCAAAAAGTATTTTAAAAAGCATTTAATAATAATAAAAAAAGAAATCAAGACAGGTCTAATATCTGATTGGTCCAGTTAAGCAATCATCTTATGCAAAATGGCATTTGGTTCTTTGCCAGTTTGACAAACACATTTGCAATGCTTGAAAGACGGAAGACTTTCTGATATATGGACTTATCCTTAAGCCAGTTATTTTAGCTGGGTAACTTTTTTTTCTGAGCATTCTCTGAAATCATTAAAAAGACCTGACTCATTTTCAATGCTTCTACAGCCTTCTCTGCAGGAACTTTCTCTTTTCTCCATATCATATGTCTCCAAACCTCCTTGTTTTGTACCCAGGTTAATAGGATCAATATAGGGAGGTATGTTTCCTGGGCTGAAGTCTGATAAGCAGGAAGTCTAAAAGGCAAAGATATTTAAGAAAAGTAGTTTACCAGGACTTACAATTTTATATGAGAGCCTAGAAATCTTAGTAACCAGAAGTTCTTAAGGATTTTCTCTATTGGGTGCATGTTTCCTCCTCCACCTCTCACACAATTGCTTTTGTTGCTAGATAATCACTTTTAGGGGAAAACAAAAACAAAAACAAATCATGGAGGCAGCTTAAGGTACTCTGAACTTATTTATAAACCTAAAATTCAAAGGCAATTTGGCTCAGACTTTTACAAGCTTTTGTACTCTGAACTAGGCATGCTATTTGTAATCTTCAATTTCTAAGACAAGTGCATTGTTATACTTCAAATGATTTCCCTACAGCTGATAACTTAATCCAACAGTATCAGTTAAAAACTGTTACGTCTGGAGCGATATGTTCTAATGTTATTCTGTTGATATTGGGTGGGTAGGGGGAAGAGTTTGCTCCCTAGGCCCCTCCAACGTGGGGTGTCACAGGGTTCTATTTTTTCTTCTTTTCTTGTATATAATTCTTTTGTATATACAGTGGTACCTCAAGTTACGAATTTAATCCGTTCTGTGACTCTGATCACAACTCGATTTGGTCGCACCGTGAAGCAAATTTTCCCATAGGGTTCAATGTAAATACGGTTAATCGGTTCCGCCCTCCGAATTTGGTCGCGCCGCAAGGCAAATTTCCCCATAAGGTTCAGTGTAAATACATACGGCTCTGCATTTTCTTTGGAGCCATGCTGACAAGCACACCAAAAACCTTCCAAATGCCACAAAACACACCACATGCCTCACCAAACGTCTCCTTGCTACCGCGATCTCGCCCACAGGAAGCTGCGACCACGTGGCAGCAGGGCAAATGGCCGCGGATCCGGTTCGTAGCGCGAAGGCAAATTTTTGTGACCAGAGCTGGTCGTATCGCATAATTTTCGTAAGGAGGGGAGTTCGTAACCCGAGGTACCACTGTAATTTTTATTAAGAATTTTGATTATAATAACATCTAATACAAATTAAATAAAATAGTAAAATCTAATATAAATTAAATAAAATAGTAAAATCTAATACAGATTAAAGAAAGAAAATAGAAGGAGTAAAAAGTGCAAGGAAAAGGAAAGAAAAGAAAAGAAAAGAAAAGAAAAGAAAAGAAAAGAAAAGAAAGAGTAAAGTAAGAATATAATAAAGAAAAAGAAAAATATATAAGGAAGTGACTTCCAACCTTCATCACAAGTATAAGCAACCTGAGTAACTCTTCACCCTCTCTAAAGTTACATTTATCTCTTCATCTCTTATCTATAAACATCATCTTTTCAGTCCTGGTGTCAACAGAAAGTCCAAAAAAGGGTAGTCAGAAGTAACAACATATCTTATTTTAACCTTGATCAAATAAACAGTCTTAAACTTTAGTTCATTCAAATATTGTCATAGGATTTGATTTCTCTACATTTTTCTTTGTCCCACTGCACAGAGTTCTTCAAGACTTTAACAAGCCTCCTTTGTAAATCCACTAGGAAAAATTTACCCAGGTCACTCTCTTGGTTTGTCATTTGTATTTCCTTTTTAAATTTTAAAACCTCAGCCAGTCTCTTTTGTAGATCCAGTGAAACATCCTTTTCTAAATCATTCTTTCAGCCTGTCAGTTGTAAATCCACTTTCGATACCATCTCTATCTTGTCAGGTAAAATTTATTCTACATCTGACATTTCTTCAATAACTTATTTTGGACATAGTCTATCCATAGAAGCAGACATCTTTACTGACATTGTTGATATTATGGTTACTATTTTCTGATTCCATTCTTCAAAAGTCTCCTTCAGTATTTTTATTGTCATAACCATCTTGCAGGCCTATCTTTCCTATACCTAAAACCCTTAGTCTCCTCTAGTGTCCAGTTTTTGAAATCATGAAAATGTTTATCTATGTTGTATCTTCTAAAAACCAAAACAGGATATATTTTCCCTGAGAAGCTGTTTGAACTTCATAATTAATTCCAAAACCTTATTGTAAAAAGTTTCAATATTCCAGTTTTATCTGCACCCTTAGTCCGTTTATAACTTTCTAAGATCAAAAACATATTTAACTTTTTGCTGTTTATTTCAGATTCTTTAAATTTTTAAGCTTATAATTAGAGGCAGACTTGGCATTTTCAAACTTGTCATTCTGAAGGTCAATAATAGCTTAGAAGTAGTTAATGAGCAATTTCTAAAGTGGGGTTTGTGAACTTAGTGTCCTTTAAAAGTCTCTGCTGTGGTTGAGAGCAAGATGGCTAATCCTGTCATCTCAAAACCATGGACAATCAGTGTCCTGCAGTCTCCTTGCAAGGAGCAGCCACCTGGAGCACATGTGGGCAATCTCCTGTCCTCTCCTTATCCAGAGAGGTTCCAAGGGAATGGTCTACTCACTGTTTCCTTGGTTCTTTGCCATGGTCATTGGCTCCACTTTCTCAGAGCCATCTTCAGTTCACCATACCTCCCCCAGAAGCTCCCTCCTTTTCTAAATCTACATGAAACCATGGTGTGAAGTCATCCACTGTTTTGGAGTTTAGTATCATCAATTTATGCCACTGCTTTGGGATATCAATATCATCATTATATCCAATTATATCTTTGTCCCCTGGCTGGCCAAGTGAGGCTGTTGAAGTTCTGTCCTAGTGCCTGAAGGCTGTGTGGTTTAGATGGGGAGGAATCATCTAACTCAGTCCTACCAAGACCAAATGGCTACATTACATACACTATATGCAGATCTACATTATATGTTCCCAAGACATAACTTTTAAATATGTTAATGATTAATGATGGCTTCCAGGGGAAGATGACAGACTGAAGACAGCTCCACAGACAAGTGAAGCTGATGTTTGTAGCATTTTACAAGGGAGCAGATCAGCTTCTACAATCTTCTTTGGATCAAAGAGAGAGATGCGAGATTGCCCAACCTGTTTCTCCTTCCCTGCAAAGAGACTGCAAGATACCATCTTGGGGGGGTGGGGGGGAGGACAGGGAAATGGGGGAGTTCGCCATTTTGCTTCAGCTGCAAATGGAGCCTTTCACAGGACACTAAGTTTGCGCACTTCCCTTGCTAACTGTTTTTGGAAATTGCCTATTAACTGTTTCAAAGAAGTTAGACACTTGCAGGGTAAGTGCTTTCGTTCCTCAATATAAGAATAGGAAGATCTATTTTTATAATTTTTAAGAACTTAACATAAACAGCAAAAACTAAGACAAGGTTTTGGCAACAGGAAATTTTAAGGACTCAGAAAATGTTGGAGTTTTGGACTTTGAACATCAAGACTTTGAAATTAATTTTAAAAAATTAAATGTATGTCTGTGAGAAAGAAAAATAATTTTTGAGATAGAAGTTACAAGACAAGCAACTTAGAGACATCTTTGAAGAGCTGCACAGAGACCTGCACCATGAAATGTCAGCTATATTATGTCTTCTTGAGAACAGTTTGTTCCCAGATGAAGATTTTACAGAACGAGATATGCAGCAAAATTTAGTTGAGGAAAATATGAATGACACTCTGAATAAGAATCTGTCATCAGATATAGAGAGAAAACTGGATGAGGTTTTAAAAATCAAGAAGGAAATAAAAATTGGAATAATTTCCTTTTGTTGGATTTTCAAAAGAGACTGCTTAAAGACCAAAGAAATTTGTAACAAGGATCAAAAGTCATCTGAATGGATTACACAAAAAGACTGCCCTCTGTAGAAGAAGGACTACAAAGTCAATTTATTCAACCAGTCCATCTGTCTTTCTGTCCATCCATCTTTCCATCTGTCCATCTATTCATCCATTTCTCTGTCCATCTGCTTGTCTGTCCTTCAGTCTGTCTGTTGGTCTGTCCGTCCGTCCGTCTGTCCCTCCATCCATCTATCCATCCGTCTGTCCATCTGTCTGTCCGTCTGTCTCTGTCCATCTGTCCGTCCGTCTGTCCATCCATCTGCCTGTCTGTCCATCCATCTTTCCCTATTTGTAGGTAGAAGATCTATTTATCTCTGTTATGCATAATTGTGTTAGGTGCTAAAGGGTTGACTTTGGCTTTTGCATGGCATACTAAGAGTTAGACTCCAAAAAGATGTTTAAAACTGCATATGGGGACATGGTGCATGTCAAGGGACTACAGTATCGCACTCTCCCTACTGGCAAGTACTACTGAATTTGGCCAATAATTCAGAGATATCCTATGTGAATTCTCTCCCATCTCTTACCATAAGAGGGAGAAACTCACTGCTCAACAGAGAGATACTGTTTCTTTTGCCTGACGTCCACGATTTAAAACGAGTGAATATGATTGTTCTATTAATTTTATTTTCTCCATTACTTCCTCTGAGCTTACCCAGGCATAATTTATGATAAGACCCAATTTGCAGTGGTTAGTTCTTGCACTTAGAACCTCTTTTAACCAAAATATGTATCTCCCTCTACTACTTTGTCCAGTTCTAATGTATTAGAGAATGTTAACATAGACTCTTTATGGGCTAAAGAAGCTCTTTAGCCTTTGTTTATGAGATAAATTCATCAGCTGTAAATTGTTTATAGTTATTATTTGCTCAATAATCTTACAGGATAATCACAGATTTATATCTTTACTTCCTTTTTCCCTTTCCACATTAAGAAATATAAAGAACTAAACTGTATATATTTTATATTTTATTTTTATTTATCTGTTCAGTTCTAGTTTCCTATATTAACTTATTCATTTGCTTGTTTATTTATTATAATATTTCCACCTTACTTTTCCTCAGCAAGCTCAAGGCAGCTAACCTACTGAGTTAAAGAGTTTAACTCATTTAGCTTCCCCAGCTTGGGGAATGTATGAAAACACTAAGGACCACAGAACATTTTAAAAACCAAGATGGAAGAACAGCTGCAACAATAATTTAACCAGACAACTTAAAATTCCTTCATTTAGGACCATTTATGTGCCACAAGTCTTCCTAAAAATATAGGTTTTGGCCATTCTTTAGCGAGAGCTCTGACCTGAAGGACTACTAAAAACTCCTATTCACACAACACTTTTAACTGGGTTATAAAGGAGATGTTAAGTTTGTAATGTGAACTACAGGACTGAATAAACTGATCATGTGAATTAACACTGGCCAGGAATATGCTATATTTGTGAAAGTTGGCCATTGAGAAAGGGTGCCCTTGAATTATGGTTTTGAAGATGCTTGCTAAAAACACAATGGACTGAAAGAAGAACCAATCAGTTGGTCCTGGATTAAATAAAAACTAAGCAGCAAACAGAAGTTCACATACTTTGGGCATGTGATATGACCTGATAAAGGACTAGAAAAAAGCAACTACGCTTTGGGAAGATAGAGGGAAGTAGAAATGGAAAACAATGGATAAGGTGGGTGGTCAAGATCAAGAAAATGACTTGAATGTCCATAGAAGAGCTACATTATCACCAGAGACAGGACTAAACAGTGGGCATTTGTCCATTCAGATGGCAGGAATTGGGCCCAATTCAATAGTACATAACTGTTTAACTCCCAGTGGATTACGTTCAGCTCCAAACAGGCCCAGTCTTGTTTGGAGTTAAACCAATTCCTCCTTGGACATCTAAGTCCTGCTTGTCCTGTAAATTACTTATTGGAGGATTAATTCTCCCTTCCAACATCCATGAATGAGGCAATTCCTACAGAGGTCCTGTGAAAATAGGGCTTCTATAAGCACTCTATAAGATCAGTAAGATCACATTCCCTCTTTGAAAGAATGTTGCCATCAGAATCCTTGGAGGCAAGCCTTCTTGATCATTGCCCGTTAATCTCTGGAATAGCATCTTCCTGGAGATATGATTAATCCTAACTCTATTGGGATGTAGAAAATGGATGTAACCTTGGTTATTCCAACAGGCCTTTGAGATGAAGATAAACTGATTTGATCATCTGTTGTAAAAGTGGTATTGATTACTGTTGTTGGTCTTACTCCTTGGTATTGATATTACTTTTTGTTAATGTTTTGATTTTATTATTGAGTAATTATTTGTTGTTGTTTAAACCAACGTATGTATAGTGGTATTGTAAGCTGCTCAGAGGTGGTATTTGATTGGAGTGGCATATAAGCTTAGTAAAATAAATAAATAAGCAAACAAACAAATAAATAAATATAGTCATGACTTCAGGAAACTAAGAAGGAATTTTTATTGTTATAGAAAGTAATACTGGTTACAGGGAATATTTTAACTCTGAAATCAGAAATTAGGTTTTTTAAAAATGAGTTTTTAAAAAAATGATTAAATCTCTCTCTGTCCATAGGTATGTATGCTTCCCTCTCTCTCTCTCTCTCTCTCTCTCTCTGTGTGTGTGTGTGTGTGTGTGTGTATACTGAGTTGAGCTGAGTTGTCCATTCAACAAGTTTGGATTGTACTTTCCTTTCTCTAACAACATTCGTGTCGCTTCTACTTTTCCATACCTACCCAAAGGAAAAATACAAACAAGTAACGCATTGCCTAGTGTTACTTTTTTGTGAGATGGGTGTGTGTGTGTGTGTGTGTGTATTCATTCTACCATTAGTCAGTGCAAACTGAAGCAGAAACTTTCTGTTCCTTCCAATCTAAAGGAATGTTGGGAAAAAAAGTATGTGTTCAGGATTGTCCTCTTGTCTGTTCAACATCCCTCTGTTTCTCTGCCCATTGGCAGGATAGCTCTCCAAAACTGGAACAGAACAGGACCAAATTTGGTATGATGGGAGAAGCCAACAAAAGAAAGATTGAGGTTGACAATGGGCTGGATTTGGCTGGAGGCCCAGAGGGAAAAAAAATCTCTGGTAAAGGCAGTTTGGCAATAGTCTGGAAAGTTGCCGGCTCTTCCAATCTTAGTCCCTTCCTTCTTTCTTTCCCTGCATGTCTTCATTTTAAGGGGCTGGAAAGTTTCTTCTTTTTGCCTGCTCCCCACCCTTTTTCTAACTAGTTTTAATGTGGCAGTATTGAGCAGCAAAGCCAAGTAGTGGTAATTTTCAAGGTTTAAAATCAGAGGAGGAGAAATTGCATATAAACTGAGTGAAGTGTGTGTCAGCATAAATATTCTAGTAGGAACTGAACTGACAAGCTGTCTTTATGGAAAGATAGGACAGGAGGAAGCAGAGAAATTGATAAAGGTGTCATCTGTATATGAACCATTTTCAAATCCACGACACTCTGAATTTTAGTTACATGTGCAGAAAAAAAAAAGTCTACCCCAATTAGTGCAGAACTGCCACCTTTCTACTTGTTTACTCACTAGAGAACACATCTGAAATCAAGAATTTAAAAATAAATGCACTTTTTCACATAGACTGAAGAAGCACATTATCTTTTTGACTGCACAAGAAAATTGCCAACTTATTGTCAGGTCATTGGTGTTATACCTTAGTTAAGAAATGAATGAGCTCCTTACAGCATCATGGAGCCCAACTATAGTCATAAATTCAGAAGACAATTTGCAACAAAATATATTGAGAAATGCAAATATTGGGAGAAAAAAATGTTTAACAATGCATTGTTGTGAGAACAAATACATTTCAGAATAAGTACTTTGAAAGAAAATTATAGTGAGGAATGTATACTTTGAAAACAAATACATTTTGAAATATGTATTTTTGTAGACTTTCTTACAAAAATAATAGATGAATATAGATTAAAAAAAGGAATTGTTTTACAACTGATTAAGAGACTGCCCATAGATCAAAACAGAATCAATCATAATTAATTAGAATAGATAAGGCAAGGTTTTCCATCTCCCATTTAAATGGCTACCCAGAATCTCTGATTCAAATAAGTGTTTTTTGTTTGCTTGCTTGTTTTTTTAGATGATACATTTGAACCTTCCTCCCTTCCTTCCTTCCTTCCTTCCTTCCTTCCTTCCTTCCTTCCTTCCTTCCTTCCTTCCTTCCTTCCTTCCTTCCTTCCTTCCTTCCTTCCTTCCTCTCTCTCTCTCTCTCTCTCTCTTTCTTTCTTCTTAAAGAAACTTATTTCCCACTGGACTGAAGAAACTTGCTGAAGCCCATATTTGGATGAATAGGTATAACTATTAAGCAGTGGGTGATGCAATGAATGGATTGAAGGGTTTTCTTCAAGCTAGCAAAAGATAACTACTGGTTTCTAGTCAATAAAATAACTACATGTTCTTTCTGAAAGAAAGCTTCCATAAATATTTTTTCACACTTTTCCCCCTTTTCTTTTTATATGTGGTCATATCTCATATTGTAATTATGGACTTAGACCTGAAGACTAACATATTTTGGTCATAGTCATTCATGCTTAAGTCATCTATTGACTAAACTGTAATGCACTTTCTTGGATATCTGAAAGTCCATGTCCAGCCATATACCTATTTCCCTAAAAGGCTTAGGTTAGCAACAGAGGTCTTTCTTTTATTTCCCTGCCATCAGAATTCCCATAAGTTGGTTTAAGTGTTGGATCCTTTTTATTCCAGCACCTCTGTTTCAGAATGCTCTGCAGAAGAACCCCATCACATGTTGCTATTGATTATCTCTGCCATGTCTTTGAGACCTTCATTTTGCCTAGAGAGCTAGTGTATGAATGGCCTCTTGTCTAGCCTTTATTGTTATTGATTCTACTACTTAGCACCATATTATATTTTGATGTACAACATTCTCTGGTTTTGTTACCAACCTTGAGGATCTTGCAAGGATGAATAAGTGAGAAAGTAACAACAAAAATCTTACTAGATTTCCATAGAAGAGAACGGCTGGCAAGATCAGCCTACATATCTACAATATATAGACATTTAATAAGCTGAGTTTTACATGCAGGTGATATAATCAGTAAGGAATCAGTAGCTAATTATTTATTAGAAGTTCTTAAATAGAAGTTTGATTATAATGATAGGACAGTACCAACTGAACCTGAGGAAGGGAACAGATCCTTGCTAAACTCCCAAGTTAAAATATACAGCTCTGAGTACATAATTCTTGCAGGTGTCACACTTCCTCCTGAACAAAACCATAGAGGCCTATTAATTTAACAAATGCCACCAACATAAATTTCATATCAATTTACAGAGGAGTGAACAAGTTGGATTTACCAAAGAACTATCTGGTCTCTGTCATCCAAAAAGACATTGCAGTTTCTAGTATCTTTGTTTACTCTTTGCCTGGGGTTTCTCTCAATATTTCATCACTAATTGAACTACAAATGGTTTCCAGCTAAAAGGAAATATTGTTTGAATGAAGAGATACTTATGTGGGCAACAACAATATTGCTACACCTGTATTTTCCACAAAGCTCTCTGTCTTTTCTTCCAGCTTTTCTACTTCTGATTCTTTCAAAAGGTCTGGGAGAACAACGTTCTTATCAATTCAGCTTTTTAAATTGAAAGGCTTTGTGTGGTCTCACTTTTCATAGCTAAAATGTATTACATTACGTACATTTTAAAAATACATTACACATACTGCATACAGCTACATCTCCAATACAAAGGAATCCATGAACATAAAATCAATACTCTGTTTTACTAGGAGTATTAGCAACAAGTAACTTAAAACTAAAAAAAAAAAATCATTCTATTTCCCTTTTTGAGCCCAGGTTCTGAAAAATTACAGAGGTAATTTGGGTGAGTTCTAGTTCAAAAAAGCATTTTGAATAAATTTGTTTTCAGGCCAGTAGTTGAATAACTTTGCCTTTTGTTCAACCTTCAGCCTTAATTATTTTTTATTACAGAGAAGGCAAAGTTAATTAGGCTGAAAAAACTCACCTGTGAACATACCAACAATTGGAGAAGATCCAATGGTAGTTTTATTAAAGCAACGAAGTTACAGGGAGTCACTGGTCACCTGCCATTAAGAGCAAAGAGTGCCAGACTCTACTCAACTAAGTTCTCACAGTATATAGAGTCACAGAGATTAAAGATGTACACGTACATCTGACCATTGACAAAGAATTATTTTATAAGTGATTAGGGGTACAGATAGGGATCCAGAAGAATCCGGGCATTTCTGTATAGAAGAAGAAGAAAGAGAATACTTAGCTTTTGAGAAGTGTGAATGCCAATCAAGCTGATTATTATTCTAAGCAGTTTGACCCAGAATCCCACTTTGAATGGGGAAAGTTGTAAACAGACCAATTATCTGTCTCCTCGAGAATGTTGCAGTTTTGGGAGACATACTCTTGGCAGTACTACATGGGATATACAGTAGAACCTTGTTCACTAAGAAATGCTCTCCTTGTGATCAGAATGAACCTGAGATCCTTTTCTATGTATTTCCCATTGCCCTTATTATACCAGTTTATCTCTAGGCATACCGTTACCACCTCTTAACAAAAAGAGATTCAATTCTAAACTAAAATCTGGTTGTAACTGAACTTCTGAGATACATGTTGCTATGAGAAAAAATGTCCACCTTAGATTAGAAACCAAATTGTTTGGAGACAGATGTAACAAGGTCTACTTTTATTGGCATGCACAAACTATAGTGATCACTCACTAAAGAGCTGCAGAAGAGCTCTGAGCAAAGCAAGGCTACAGATTATATACATTTGGCATGTTCCACAATAGAAAGATAAAAGGAATATTGAAAATTACAATATGGCCCTTACATTGGAATGCTTTGATAAACTATTGGAATGACACCTCTGCTACTTTTCACACTAGTAGGGTTCTATTCTTTTAGATAATATCAGCATGTACAATAAGGAACTTTTATTGTATCCATATCCTTTCATACCATTCCATTCATACTCTGAAGGAAGGATAGCTGTCTAGTTTCTGTTCTCTATCCACATTCCAGGGTCACAGCACTGAACTATACAGTTTTTAATACTTAAGCAAACAGAATATATGATCTGTTTCTAAGGTGTAAAAATGAATTAGACCTCCACAATGCCAATGTTCCTGTCTGAGCAAAATTGCCTTTAAGACGACAATGATCTTAAATTATGTACCATGGTACATATCTATGGTAAAGATTCCATCTTCTCCATTTTGGAGAAGCAAAGATCCATTTACAGAAATTCACTTTTAAAATAGCCACTCTGAGAACAAGATGTCTTCTCTTTCCAATAGTTAGTTATTAACTTTTTTATCTTGTTGTCTGAAATCCAGTTTAAACTATGGCTCCCTTTTGCAACTTGGCAAGGGTAATTTGCATTTCAGCCCCAAACTCTTCCCTACTATAGGGAACATCTTTTTTTATACTATGTTGATGAGCCAACATAAGTAGGAACAGGTTTTCTTGCCATTTTGCTTTCAAAAATTTCCCAGGTTTCTGGGGAAGATTCAGGAGGGAATGTCACTGTGTTTTTACATGGATTTGGAAAAAAAGAAACTTTCAGTTTCCAGCAACCATGATCAGAGGGAGTGCCAAGAGCCACCAAAAGAGTGCTTGGAAACTGTATACCCTCCAAATTGTAGGTAACTCTTGATGTAATAGGATATAATATGATATATTCAATTCTATGCCAATATATTTGATTAAATTCTATTCCAAATTTGATTGCTGGGGTCATTCAACTTTGTGTGATTTCAGAACACTGACTTGCACATTAAGAGTGCATATTCTCTGATCTTTATAAAGTAAAAAAATACTAAATGTCTATTGGGTGTATGGAGTCCTTGGTGCTCTGTGAGCTTGGTTGTTGTTTCATTACCCAACTAGGTAATCAGTGTGATGATGATAACACACAATAGGTGTGTGTTAGGAGATGTTACAGAGCCATTCTTGTACAAGGAGGATGTTAGTAGCAGGCTCTGGAGAACTTAAAGATTTGCAAAAGTTAACAAACAAACTTATCTTATGGTGGGAAAATCTGTACAAACAATTCAGTAAGGACTGATCAGGTGGCCACAGAATGCTAATTGCCTATGGGGGTGTTGTCTGAAGACATCAGAGGAGAAGGATGAGATTGGAATAGAATTAATAGCAGAGCTAGATACTTTAGAAGTTGTTGAGAATTAAGGAGACCTTTAATACTGGGTGGCCTTCTGGCAAGCTGACATCTCCTAAGGACAGTGACTGTTTCTCCAATGAGCAATTGTGAGATGGAATTCAGGGGAAGAAGAAGTTAGGAACTTCTTTATTCTCACTCTTGACCAGATGCTTAAGGGAAGCAAAAATTAAACAGAAAAGATTTCATGCAACTAGACTTAACAATTGGGGTCCAAAGTACAATATGCACTGGGAAATTTAGAACTAGTAAGGTAAAGTTGGCAGGAAACATTTAATTAGTTGCTCAAGGACCTTTTTTTTTTTAAAAAAAATGCTGTTTGCTCAGTTGTAAGTACTTTTGTATCTGTTCCAATTTTCTGTCTCTGACTTTTTGCTCAGACTACTTCCAAATAAGTGAGTGCCAGCTTCAGAATGCAAACCTTACCTTATGTAAATTGATGTATTGAAATTATTCTGTCAGATCCTTACTTTGATGTGTTTATTAAGATATTTCTTTCTTGATTATTCATTCTAAACTAGTACTATGCACCCCCAAAATGCTTGGTGCTGGTAATCATGGTAAAAAGGTGGCAACTGTAACCATAGTAAAAGGGAAGACTTGAGCCATTCATTAAAAAGCTTCAACCTGGGGAAGGAGGGATTTCCTCTTCTGCCCCATGTATATTCCAGGTGGGGGAACCTTCCCCTACTTAAAATCAATTTATGGCAGCTTAACTATCTGCCTGACTGGAACTCTTGCACTGGAAGAGGGAATACCCATGCACCACCCAGATTTCAGTTAGAGAGGGGTAAGGATAGAGATCGCCAGGAGGGTCCTGGCACACTGATGAGGTTGTTGGTAGTAAAAGCCACCACTTCCTAATTCACCTCCTCCCTGATACATGGTGATAGCAGTAGATAGAAAGATGTTAGGAACGACCCTAAGGACAAGTCCAAATAAGGATTTGAAGGGTTCTAAGAATTAAACCTAAACAAGCATAATAATAGTAATACAACAACATTATCAACCCGAACCAATTCACAGCAGGATGAAAGTTTCTTCATTGAAGATTGTGAACCTGAATATATCAGCATGGGTAGGTAGATGTTTTTCTTTATATATACTTTTTTATTAAGGATTTTGATTACAAGAGTAAAAACTACTACAAACTAAACTTAAAGACAGAAAAGACAATAGTAAGAAAGAAGAAAAAGTGCAAGAAAAAAAAAGAAAGAAAAGAGAATATAATAAAGAAAAAGAAATATATAAAGAAGTGACTTCCAACCTTCATTACAACAAGTATAGACAAATTTAGTAATTCTTCACCCCCTATAAGGTTACAAACAAATGGTTCTTCATCCCATATCCCATAAGGGTACCTACAAGCAAATACAAAAAACCCTCAACTTTTCAATCCTGGTGTCAGTAAAAAGTCCATGAAGGGTTTCCAGAACTTTGCAAAAAAAAAATAGAGTCTTATTTTAACCTTGATCAAATAAACCAACTTTATATTCCTTCCTTTTACTTCTAACAGTCTTAAACCTTAGTTCATTCAAATATTGTTGTAGGATCTGATTTCTCTTCAATTCTTATTTATCCATTGCATGGATTTCTTCAAGGCTTTAACAAGCCTCTTTTGTAGATCCAATAAGGAAACAGGTCATTCTCTTGGTTTGTCATTTCGCCTTTAATTTTTAAAACTTCAGCCAGTTTCTTTTGTATATCCAATCATTCTCTTGGCCTGATATTTGTAATTCCATTTTTGGTACTTTCTCTGTGTTGTCAGACAAAATTTGCTCCACATCTGTCATTTTCTCATTTTGGACATAATCTATCCATAGAAGCAGACATCATTACTGACACTGTTGATATTGCAGCTATTAATTTCTGGCTCCATTCTTCAAGGTCTTCTTTTATATTTCCAAAATTGTGACATTTTGTGTCATTTTGTAAGTCCTGGTACTAACCAAAAGCAGGCTTATATATATATTTTTTCCCTCTACCTAGATTCTTTAGTCCCCTCTAGTGTCCAGTTTCTAAAATCATAAAATCACTTATCTTTGTTATGAGCCAAGATCATGAGTCTAGGAGGACTCCTAGATTACCCACCAGGTCTGTCTGGGATAGTGCAACCCTTCAAGAACCAAAGATGATAAACTCCTAGATCTTGAGGCTCCCTGTACCCATAGCTACTCCATCTTACCAGAGTTCATTTGAAGCCTGCTATCCCCCATCCAGGCCCCTACAGCCTCCAGGCACCATGAAAGGGGAGCCACAGCATCACCTAGGTCACCAGGGGTGGAGATACATAGTTGAGTATCATCAGCATACTGATGATACCTCATCCCATGGTGATGGATGATCTCACCCAACGGTTTCATGTAGATGTTAAATAGGAGTGGTGAGAACACTGAACCCTGAGGCACCCCACAAAGTAGGGGCCATGGGTTGGGCCTCTCGTTCCCTATCAACACCGATTGGGTTCGGCCTTGGAGAAAGGAGCTGAACTAGCACAGAACTGTGCCACTGAGCTCCAGCTCCTGCAGCTGATTTCAAAGGATACTATGGTTGATGGTATTGAAAGCAGCCGAGAGGTCAAGAAGAGCAAGGATGGATGTACTACCCTCGTACCACTCTCACCAGAGATCATCTAAAAGTGTGACCAATGCTGTTTCTGTCCCATAAGCGGGCCTGAAGCCTGACTGATAAGGGCCTGGATAATCTGTTTCCTATAGGATCCTCTGAAGCTGTTGCACAACTACCTTTTCCACCACCTTTCCTAAAAAGGGAAGGTGGGAAACTGGACAAAAATTGTCTAGAAGTGTGGGATCTAGCGATGGTTTCTTGAGGAAGGGGCAGACCAAGGCCTCCTTAAAAGGCTTTGGGAACACCTCCTACAAGGATTCACCACCACCAGTACACACCCTAATGTCACCACTTAGTGCCCTTTAAAAGGCTCCGCCACAGTTTCAAGCAAAATGGCTAATCCCTTTGTCTCCCAGTGCTCAAACCCATGGAAGACTGCTGTCCTATGGTCTCCTCGTGAACAGCACTTTTTATCTATCTATCTATCTATCTATCTATCTATCTATCTATCTATCTATCTATCATATTTATATAGCCACTCATCTCACACAAGGTGACTCTGGGTGGCATACAACAATTAAAAAATAAATACATAAAAGCAATTACACATAAAAAACTAAAAACACACAAAAGACGAGGAGATAAAATTAATAAGGAAGCCATTGTAAAAATCTCCCCAGCCCCCTGGGAGCCCCAGGGTTGATCACACAACCAGGTCTTGAGGGACTTACAGAATGTTAAGAGGGATGGACCACTTCCAGGAGGAGAAGATTCCACAAGGCAGGCACCACGGCAGAGAAGGCCCACCTCCTGGGAACTGCCAAGTGTAATTCTCTAGCAGATGGGAACTGCAACATGCCTTCTCTGCCAGATCTGATGGGATGGGCAGATGTAATTGGGGAAAGGCAGTCCCTCAGGTAACCTGGCCCTGTGCCATGAAGGGCTTTAAAGGTCAAAACCAGCACCTTGAATTGGACCCAGAAGCAAACTGGCAACCAGTGCAGCTCATGAAGCAGAGGTATAATGTGTACTACCCTAGGAGGACACATAACTGCCTGTGCTGCTGCATTTTGCACCAGTTGAAGCTTCTGGATACTCTTCAAGGGCAGCCCCATGAAGAGTGCATTACATAAATCCAAACAGGAGGTGACCAAGGCATGAGTGACAGTGATTAGGTCCCTCTGATCTAGGAATGGGCACAACTGGTGCACAACATGAAGCTGTGCAAAGGCCCTTCTAGCCATGACCGCCATCTGCTCCTTGAGCAGGAGTGGTGAGTCCAGGAGGACCCCCAGACTGCACACAGGGTCTGTCTGGGGCAGTGCAACCCCATTCAGTACCAAAGATGGCACAACTCTAGCACCAGAAGGCCCCAGAACCCACAGCCTCTCAGTCTTGCCAGGGTTCAGTTGAAGCCTGTTGTTCCTCATTCAGACCCTCATAGCCTCCAGGCACCAGGATAAGACATTCACAGCATTGCTTAATTCACCAGGGGCAGAGATGTATAATTGAATATCATCAGCATACTGATGATACCTCACTCCATGGCAACGGATGAGCTCACCCAGAAGCATGATGTTATGTAGATGTTAAACAGGAGGGAACCCTGTGGCATCCCACATTAACAGCGGCCAAGGGCAGGATCTCTCCTACCCAACACCACTGACTGGAATTGGCCCTGGAGGAAGGAGGTGAACCAGCGCAACACAGTGCTGCCCACCCCCAATCCTCTGAGCTAATCCAGAAGGATACCATGGTCAGTGGTATCAAAAGCCACTAAGAGGTCAAGTAAGGCAAGGATGGATGCACAACCCCCATCCCGCCCTCACCAGAGATCATCCAAAAGCATGACCAATGCTGTTTCCCTCCCATACCCAGGCCTGAATCCTGACTGAAAGGGATCCAGATAATCCACTTCATCCAAGGTCCTCTGAAGCTGTTGCACAACCACCTTCTTAATCACCTTCCCTCAAAAGGGGAGGTTAGATACTTGACAAAAATTGTCCAGTATAGTGGGGTCTAGTGATGGCCTCTTGAGGAGGGGGCAAACCAAGTCCTCCTTAAGAGGTGAGGGAACAACCCCCTCACTCAAAGTTGCATTAACCATTGCTAGAACCCACTTGCATGACAGCCCCTGGACTGCTTTCACAAGCCAGGAGGGGCATGGATCTAAAGACCAGGTGGCTGAGCTCACAGCTCCAAGGACTTTGTCCACTTCCTCAGGTCCAACAGGTTCAAACTGTTCCCAGATAACAGGGCAAGACTCCTCCTTAGTCACGTCCACTGGACCTACAGTAAAGCCAGCATCCAACTGAGAACGTATCAGAGCGATTTTATCCGACAGATGCCGAGAAAATTCCTCCACAAGTCCCTGCAGAAGGTTCTCTGAGCCATCCTTACCCAGAAGGGCTTGTGTCACTCAAAACAGGGCTGCAGGGATGCTATCTGAGGACGCAATAAGAGCGGAGGAGTAATGATGCTTCACCACCCTTATCGCCACTAAATAGGCATGAATAGCTGCTCTAACCCGTGTTCGGTCGAGTTTGTCCCTCATCGAGTACTCTAGACCTCTCTTCTCTCACTTCTTGTCCCTTAGCTATTTTGTAAACCACAGAGTCCCAGAATCCCCAAGACGAGAAAGGCCGCATGGGTGAGATCCTATCCAAAGCCTCAGCCACCCCTTTATTCCAAGTGGCTACCAAGGCTTCAAATGGACCATGCAGCAGACCAACAGGAACCCCCATCTCCCTCTGGAACCCATTCAGGTCCATTAGTCAGTGGGGGTGAACCGATCTAATATAATAACATGGGTGATCTCCCATCCTCTCCTGGAGAGGTTCTGAAGAGCTGGTCTACTCACCAGTTCTTCAGTCTTTGTGCAGTCATCAGCTCCACTTTTGCAGAGATTTCTTCAGTTCATCATGTCTTCCCCAGAAGTCCAGTAGATAAATGTTTTTTAATTTCCCAGTCTAAGGCTGAGAGTGAGTGGCCCAAAGTCAAACATCTGACTTTCATGCCTAACGGAGAACTAAAACCTGGGTCTCCCCACTCCTAGTCCAGCACCTTAACCACTACACCACATAGATGTTTGCATGCATGTATGGGTGTGTGTATACACACACACACATTTCAAACTTGCTATGATATGCTAAGAGGCAGCTGGACCTACTAGAGTTAATGTGAAAAAAGACCAGAGCTGATGAAGGCCAGCTGTGTTCAGGTGCAATTAAAAGATTTAGGCTATTTAAGAGGCAGATTAGGATGGATAGATTTGCTGGAACGTTAAGTAGGAAAGGCTCGTGAAACCTTCACTGTGAATGTGCCATGCTGATACCTGAAATTTGAACTCAGACTGCCTCAAAAATATATTGACTATAGATGAAAAAATATCCCATCTTCTGAATTTCTGACCAGTCTATATTTTGTGACAATGCATTTATTAATTGCATGCTCAATAAAAGCCTTCAACAAGTGTGACCTTAGTCTTGATGTATGACCTAAAAACAAGCCTGAAGTTTTAACAGTGGTTAATTACAAAATTTCTGTTTGCCAGGCTCAGACGGTGGGGTTTTCCAGATCAAGGAGAGAATAGGAGCTGTAACAAGTATCGCTGAATTTTCATGAACCCAGTTAAAATCTTTGGTCTGCTATATGAATGCCATTATACTGTTTTACACTTGAAAAGTTGTGGTGTTTAACATTACTGTAAATCTAGTGGAGGAATGACATCTAGTTCCAGATGATATCTCTTTGGGAGACAGGCATGGGGGAAGAGTAGATGAAATTCCATGGCCATGTCACCTTTTAGGATAGCAAATGCTAGAAGCCTGACAACCATCTAATAAGTTATGCCTAGTACATGAACACCTTCAATTAAACAATGTCATCTATCAGACCTAGAAAGCGTGCCTTCTCTGTCATGGTACCTGCCTCTGGAACAGCATCCCCCAGATATCCATATGGCTCCCACCCTGATGATGTTCCAAAAGTCTATGAAAACTTGGTTTTGTTCCCAGGTCTGGGGGTAGGGTGGTTGTTGAGCCCTGTCAGTTTTTTTCCTCTCTTTTGGTGCATTGGGATTGTTTCCTCTGGATGTGCATTATCTTTTCCCTTTATTTTAGTCTTTATTTCTTAAAATACTGTATAAAGGTGAAACTCGAAAAATTAGAATATCAATGCAAATGTCCATTTATGTCAGTATGGCAACTCAAAAGGTGAAACCAATATGATAGACGCATTACATGCAAAGTGAGATATGTCAAGCCTTACTTTGGTATAATTGTGATGATTATGGCGTACAGCTTATGAAAACCCCACATTCACAATCTCAGAAAATTAGAATAGTGTGAAAAGGTTCAATATTCTAGGCTCAAAGTGTCCCACTCTAATCAGCTAATGAATCCATAACACCTGCAAAGGGTTCCTGAGCCTTTCAATGGTCTCTCAGGCTGGTTCAGTAGGAATCACAAGCATGGGAAAGACTGCTGACCTGACAGTTGTGCAGAAAACCATCCTTGACACCCTCCATAAGGAGGGAAAGCCCCAAAAGGGAATTGCCAAAGAAGTTGGATGTTCCCAAAGTGCTGTATCAAAGCACATCAATAGAAGGTTATGTGGAAGGGAAAAGTGTGGGAGAAAAAGGTGTACAAGCAGCAGGGATGACCGCAGCCTGGAGAGGATTGTCAGGAAAAGGCCATTCAAAAGTGTTGGGGACTTTCACAAGGAGTGGACTGAGGCTGGAGTTAGTGCATCAAGAGCCACCACACACAGACGGATCCTGGACATGGGCTTCAAATGTCGTATTCCTCTTGTCAAGCCGCTCCTGAACAACAAACAACGTCAGAAGCGTCTTACCTGGGCTACAGAAAAAAAGAACTGGTCTGTTGCCCAGTGGTCCAAAGTCCTCTTTTCTGATGAGAGCAACTTTTGCATCTCATTTGGGAACCAAGGACCCAGAGTGGAGAGGCACACAATGCACGATGCTTGAAGTCCAGTGTGAAGTTTCCACAGTCTGTGTTGATTTGGGGAGCCATGTCATCTGCTGGTGTTGGTCCACTGTGCTTCATTAAGTCCAGGGTCAATGCAGGAGATTTTGGAGCACTTCATGCTTCCTTCTGCAGACGAGCTTTATGGGGATGCTGACTTCATTTTCCAGCAGGACTTGGCACCTGCCCACACTTCCAAAAGTACCAAAACCTGGTTCAATGACCATGGGATTATGGGCTTGATTGGCCAGCAAACTCGCCTGACCTGAACCCCATAGAGAATCTATGGGGCATTGCCAAGAGAAAGATGAGGGACATGAGACTGAACAATGCAGCAGAGCTGAAGGCCGCTATTGAAGCATCCTGGTCTTCCATAACACCTCAGCAGTGCCACAGGCTGATAGCATCCATGCCATGCCACATTGCGGCAGTCATTGCTGCAAAAGTGGCCCAAACCAAGTACTGAGTACATATGCATGCTTATACTTTGCAGAGGTCTGATATTGTTCTATTTCCAATCCTTGTGTTATTGATGTCATGTAATATTCTAATTTTCTGAGATTGTGAATTTGGGGTTTTCATAAGCTGTACACCATAATCATCACAATTATACCAAAGTAAGGCTTGACATATCTCGCTTTGCATGTAATGCGTCTATCTCATATATTGGTTTCACCTTTTGAGTTGCCATACTGACATAAATGAACATTTGCACGATATGCTAATTTTTCGAGTTTCACCTGTATGTCCTGTTTCAGGTTTCAGACTCACACATACTCAGTTGCTAGTTGAGAATAGCAGTTTACTCAAGACTGAGCAAATAACAGCAGACAAGGGAAGGAATGTAAATCAACAAAGTCTCTTGGAAAGAAAGCTTGCCTAGGTAGTTTAACTTTCAACAGGAACACACAGAAAACTAGTCAAAATCTAGTCTGAAGTTCAGACAGTCAAGTCAGGTTTGTTAGCCAATCCAAGGTCAGAGTTTCACGAGCAGGATTCACAAGAATGACATACCAGAGCAGGAAATCAGACAGTTGTTTCCAACAGAGAAACTTAAATCAGCTGCATCCAGCTGTCTATAATTAAGAGAGTTTCTTCCTTGCTTAGCAAGGAGCCTCATGAAGCATCTTTGCTCTGCTTTCTGCTCTACTCACGAAATCCGAGGGCTTGGAGGCCATGCCTCATTATCTGAGTGCTCCAGCTGTTCCAATGGTGCCTATGTTTAATCAGCCTCAGGTGATTCCTGGCTTGGTGTCTCCTGAGGCTGACATTCCACTGGTTCAGCTGGAGCAGCTTCTTTACCAAGTATGTTGCTCTACCAGAAAAGAGAAAGAATGTCAGAGGCTGACATTCCTCTGACTCAGCTGGAGTCAGAGTCCTGGGCCATGACAGTATAAGACATCCAGAGTTGGGCAGCTTCTAAATTTAATGGAATAAATATCTAAATAAGAAAAGAGCATTGTATCAGGCACAGAAGTTAGAAAAAGGTCTATCTGCTAAAAAACCCCACAATTATTAAATTGGTCCCCATGTTCTTTCTTTCTTTCTCTCTCTTCTCTCTTCTCTCTCTCTAGCTCTTTTCTTTTGTGTCATGTCTCTTAAATTCTAACTCTGAGGACAGGGATGATGATGCTGTTTTACTGATTATATATAAGCTGCTCTGGGAGTCTTTTTTTCTGGAGGTGAGAAAACAGTAATTTTGCTAAATAAATGAATAAACAAATGGTTCGCTCTCTTACATCCTAGACAAGAGCACTTATACTGAGACATTTTGATATCGGTTTCATTTGGTGGAGCACTCTACCCATTCTAACCTAGTAATTTAGAACTTTCTATGGAACTCTCATTCCAACTTGCCCTTCAGGATTCTGCTGGGTTGCAAATGGTACTGATGAGGCAGCTGCAGAAAGAGAGAGAGAGAGAGAGAGAGAGAAACCTTTTTTCACTTCTGCTGCCTTAGTGTGAAAGGGAAAGAGAGGAGATGGTTTGATTCCATCATCAGCAGATCTGTCCCCAACTGAGTGCTCTGTAATTATCTCCACTACAGTTTCAGATAATCATTATCTTGGGAAAGTGATTTTTCCCAAGCATGAATCTCAGAATTCTCTTAATCAAGATTTATTAAGATGGAAGTAGTGGTGATACAAGAATTCCAGGAAGTAAACTATTTTCAACTTAGAACAAATTTATCTATGTTTACTTTAGGGCTTGGACTTGCCTTTTTCTCACAGCACTATGGTACAGCAGAAGCAGATCTCTAATAAAGGGTCTGCAGTTGTGGAGTATTTATACCACAGTTGATGGTATCAGTACTATCTGAGAACTAACTCTTACATATGGATGTTTAGATGGGTAGTGAGATCATGGAATCCTGACTGGACAATGCAACAAGCCAATAAATGAAATCCAGGACAGCCAGGGGAGGGTGGATGTCAATCAAACTGCACTCACAAAAGATTACTAGGAGCTTTGGGAAGATTACAAAAATGCTCTGAAGAAATGTTTGCTATGGTCTGGAGACTGACTGAGTACAAAAATACTGTATGAGAAGTTTATGAGCAAGGGGTACAATCAGTTGACACCCATATCACCAGAAGGAGTGGGCAGGAAAGGGATGCTGTCAAACCCTCTTTTCCTCCTCACACCATTAGCCACCCTGTACTGTCTCTCTCCAGAAATGTAGGAAACTTTGTCATGGCACTATTTTCATACCTGCAAAGCAGTTACTTCTGCTCTTGAAATGTTAAAAACCCAAGGAGACAATCAGTGCTCTCCCTGGTCAGCATGCAAAAAAATAATTCAGTCACTAACTACCCTGTCTCCACTCCACACAAACAAAAAATGAAATAAATCACAACTCCCCTTCCTCATTTTCATCATATTTTGTGTTAGTTTGTGTTAAAAAACAAACAAACCTTTGCATTTATAACAGTGTGAAATGTCTAGTTTACTAAGCTGTCATTGCTCCTATATTAAAAATCCCATTGGAAGCCACAAAAATGGCATCATGTCATCAGGTGAGCTTTTCTCAGTGTTTCTAATCATGGTTACAGCATGCACTGAGGGCTGAAATGGAGGAGAGGGAGGGATATATACACATACATACATACATACAGACACATACAGACACACACATACATCATACGTTCTAGACTGCAGGAAGTGGAATTCATTGTTCAAAGCATTTTCACCCTGCTCCTGTTTCCGTTCTATTAAAGTAACTCACATCCTCTCACTCCCTCCATGAAAAACAGGATAGAAAAAGAAGTAGAAAACACCAAATACCAAGTATGTTGCCCTACCAGAAAAGAGAAAACAGTGAGAACTCTTGTCAGTTTAAACACTACTAAGAAACCAGTGTTCTCCCTAAACTACAGACTGTTCGAAGCTCAGTCAGCAGCTGAAATAGGATTTCTCAATACTATAGGGAGAGCCCCCACCCCCTAGCACGAATAGATTGTTTTCCTGAATCATACACTTGAACCAGGAGTGAGTCAGAACAGTGTACCCCAGACCATCCTGGAGAGAGGTGGACTATTTCCAGAGCCTTGAATATAAATTCTGAAGTGAATCAGGCAGTCGCTGCACACTCTTAGTAACCATCCATTGTTCAAAATAGAGTTTTGGTTATAGAGTAGAGATTTTCATGCAGAATAGGTATTTATAGATAAACTCAGCTCTGGGGTGTATATTATCTTAGTCTTTTTCTCACAGCATTATGATACACCAGTTTCCTGCTATGAATTTTACTAATTCAGTAATCTATTTTATTTTCATTGAAGTATGCTTTTTTGATATGCTAAGTACTAATGACTTTATATTCTTCAGGCATTATATTCTGTGCAAGCTTTAGCCAAAGGACAAACATTAGTTGCACTGGATGATTGTTTTCCAATCCAATCATATTTATTCACGTTGAGGTCTTCCAGTGTCAATTATCATTTTAAAATCTGTTCTGTAGAATGGAAACAGTATGTAGCAGTTTTCAAGAGTTATTTACTTTATATAATTAAGACCATGTGGAGAAACACAGAAGAGTGTATAGATGCTGATCCTAATCTTATTTATTGATTTGATTTGATTCTGGTGCTGCCCAACTCCAGAGCAACTCTTAAGTCTTATGATCATATCTCTGCCATCCTGTCCCCTGTGCAATCTGGGTGCAAGTTCAGGGAGAGTACTATCATGGACTTGGCAGGTTCCCACTATGCATATATGTGTAGAAATATCTGTGTAGAATCTCTAGAGAATAATCTGTAAATGTATCTCAAAATTTGATAGAAGATTTCATAATAGACTCCACTCAAACATATTGAGGGTAACATCAAAGTTTTCCAAAAGAGAAATCTGGAAAGAACAATGGGAGATTATGGCAGGAAAAAAACCAAAAATGCTGAGAGTAAGATACACAGCATTGTAAGGCTTTTGTAGGCACTATATACCTTTTTCACTCAAAAGTAAATGCTGGGGATTGGATTCAGTTCAGGGCTCTAGCATGGAGGGAAGGGAGGGGGGCTTTTATGCTTTAGTAATAATAATACTTTATTGATTAGCCATTAGGCCATATCAGAATACAAAATATAAAATACAGAATAGTAATAAGGCCATATATTAAAAATAGAGTAAAAGAAATAAGTAAAAGAAAATGCAAATCATATTTCTGTGTTATCCCTACCCCAATCAGATCCTCATATGCAGTTCTCAACTGTACTGTTGTATTCAAATAAAGGGCTGTATTATATGTAATGTTTGGATTCTGACAGCACATGAAATATGTTGTTTTAATATAAGGATCCCAATAGGCCCTTCATCTAGTGTGCGGTCCAAGATACTGATCTCTCTCTTTCTTATACAATTGACATTCAGATAATATATGTGTTATATCTTCTATCTCTGGGGCTCTGCAAATATAAAATGTTCATTAAAAGGAACTTGGTTAAACCTTCCATATTTAGCCACTGTGTACAGCTGCTCACATCTTGCTCAAGTAAATACCCCCCTAAGATGTTCGGGCATTTCTAAGTGTTTGTTTAAATGCTTGGCAATTTGGATGGTACATTTATAGAAACTCATCCTTTTCAGTGTGCCAGCCTTACTGAGGATAGCTATATCTCCCTGAGCTTCAATATCCAAAATTCATCATGTAGCAATCTTTAATTTTTTTTTCCAGAGAGAATTGGACAAGAAACAACTCCTGATATAATTAGTCAGATGTACAAACCAAGAGGTCGGTAATAGAGATTTTGTCTGTTCCAACGGACACAGTTTTGTGAGTCTGTCAGTTTTCATAGCATTGACTTTGTACCAAGAATGGTATGCCCTGATTTTAGACAAAGAATAAATTATATAAATTCCAAATTCAGCTCTAATTGCAGCAACTGAGGTCTTTTATCCACACCCAAGATACTTTGCAGATGCTATGATTGTGTTTGTTCTAATAATGGTATGTGTTTTAAGCCCCCAAAAGCTTGGCTTTGTATACTTTAATAATTGTGGCTAAGGAACCTGGATAGCTGTGATTTATTAATTTGAGCAGTATGTGCCCTTGCTCTGAGTGAGCTCCTTTGATGATGAGGGGGCTAAGATACAGTCTCAGAGAAGACTTCTCCTAGATAAAGATATTGACTTGCTCTTTTGGCTCACCATCTAATAGCCATCTATGATTTTTGACTTTGATTTATTAATAATCAGATAACTATTATGACAGTAGGAGCCAAGTCTTAACAATCTATGCAACATAACTTGCAAATATGATAGTAAAATCATACTGTCAGGGCATAGCAAAGTGTTGCAATGAGTGTTGAGTGGGTCAGTCATGTGTACTTCAGGATCCTTCATCAGTCCTGGTAAGTCATTAATGTATAGACTGAATAGCAGTAGCGCAAGTATGCACCCTTGTCTTACCTCTTTGTGAGTATTGATCCTACTTGTCATCGCTCCATTAACCCCAGACTGCACTCTCAAGCAAGTATTTGAGTAAAGGTCTTTGATCAGTGCCAGCAGTCTGGGTTCCATATTGAGAACAATCAGTTTCCTCTACAATATTACTCTGTTTACGGTGTCATATGCTACACTAAGGTCTATAAAGGCAGCAAACAGTTGTTTCCCCTTTCTGACATATTTTGTAATTAGATGGTTCAAGACAAAGCAATTGTCAATAGTGGATTGACGGTGTCGATAGCCAGTTTGTTCTTCTGCTTTTCAGATACCCAACTCTCAACTCTACTCAAGAGGAATGTGGCATATATTTTAGCCACAGTATCTATTAGACTAATGGACCTGCTAGGGTCCTTTTATTCCCTTTTTTGTATATAGGAACTACTATTGCCATCTTCCACCCAACTGGGATATGACAGGTATTATTTATGTGTGTGAATAAACCTGCCAAGAGAAGGGCCCACCAGTTGGGGTATTTTTTGAATAGCTTGGCTGGTAGAAAGTCCTCACCAGGCGTTTTATTGCTCTTCAAGCCTTTTATGATGAATTTGATCTCATTTTCTAATACTGGTGGCCAGAGGGGTGAGGCTTCAGTAGGTGGTAAATCACTACTTAGGAACAGTTTCTCAACAGGTTCTGATAGAGCAAATGATAGTAGTTTTCCCACTCCTCAGCAGAGATTGGTATATCAAATGTGAATCTCTCTTCTTTCAGGATTCCAGCTACAGAGTGCCAAAATATAGCCAAATTATAACTTTTTGCTGATAGTTCAAGTCCTGGCCAAATTGAGGCAACATAGCTTTTTGTTTGGTTGTTCGTTTGTTTGATTGATTGATTTAATGAGTTTCTTATATTTGCTTCTTAGAGACAGCATCTTAGCTTGTATATGTACAGAAGAATGCCTCTGAGCAAGTCTCATAATGGCCTTCAATTTCTTTTTCATCAAACTACATTCATTGTCAAACAAGGGAGAACTACCTATATGGAAACTTTTGGAGGAGGATCTAGTTATTAGGTTATTTCTTCAACAGGTGGCATAAATTTGTGAATGCATTGGAGACTGACTGCCAGTCAGCCATGGGTGACTAGAGTGCTAAGGCCCATCCGACAGCATTCTCTGATTTGAGGCTATTCAGTATGGCCTTGGTATCTGCTTTAGACCATATTAACTTTTTATTCTGAATTTGTTATAACCCACCCATCAGCCAGGTTATATGATCTCAAGTTTGAACAACCTAAGAATTTCACACTCATTGGCTGATGATTGCTTTCTCCTCTTGGATAGACAGTGACCACCGAGAAGAGGTCAGCTTTACTTTTCAAGACACAGTTAAGGTCTAATGCACTGCTTGAGTGGCCTGAACAGAAGCTGTATGGGTATACACAGTTATTATCCTTGCCTCCCTGAATTTGAAGGTTATATTTAAAAACCAGTGATACTGAATATTAACCAGTGGTATTACTTTTGTTATCACTTGAAAACAAAAGTGGATGATTATTTTTTTTAAAAAAAATCATTTGGGAGTCCACTATATTGATCAATCCCTTACTTGCAGGTTTATTTATTCATGTAAACAATTCCTGCCAAATTCCAGCTGGTTGGGAGCTCTCTACTGTCCCTATTTACAAAAAGGGTGATAAAAATGATCCCCTAAATTATAGACCGATTAGTCTAATTGTCATTGTAGCAAAATTGTATGCCAAATATCTTTTATACAAGACTGAGGACTGGGTAATTGAAAAGGACTTGCTCCCTAAAGAACAAACTGGGTTTAGTTCTGGTCACTCCACTATTGATAACTGTTTTATGTTATGTCATCTAATAGAAAAATATACAGCCAAAGGCGGCCAACTGTTTACAACTTTTATAGATCTCAGCATAGCATTTGATTCAATAAATAGGGACCTTGTTTGGAAGAAACGTATCGACCTGAGCATGGATCCCAGACTGGTCTTTTTAATTAAGGCATTATATTCAAACTCATGCCTAAGGGTACACACAGGACTCATAGTTCCCTAACCAAGATAATTAGTACCAACAAGGGGGTCAGACAAGGATGTATACTGACTCCCATCTTATTTAACCTGTATATTAATGATATCTCAATGTCCCTTCATTCAACTGATATGCATATCCTAAACTTAAAAATAAACATGTAAATATTCTGCTTTACGCAGATGACATGGTATTGATGTCATACACCCAGGTAGAGATGAGAAGACTGCTGCGTAGGTTCAGTTTATATTGTGCATTTAACTACCTGAACATCAATAAGTCTAAGACCAAGGTTGTTGTTTTCAGGAAGAGGTGGACTAGGTATAACTGGAGCCTGGATAGGGAACGTATAGATCAGGTTAAGTCCTATTTATACCTACGACTTGTTTTCACAGAAACAGGCTCCTGGCTCCCACATTTTAAGAGGAGTTCTTTAAGGGCTATGGCCTGTGCCAATGCCATAAGGCAGCTCACCAACCATAGCTACTCAGGATCTCTAATTCCAATCATAAAAGTATATAACAGCAAAATAATCCCAGTTATTACATATGGTGCAGAACTATGGGGACATGTAAAAGTCCCCTTATTGGAACAGATACAGTCCGCTTTCTTGAAATGCATCTTGGGCATGCACTAATCTATTCCAACTCCAGCAGTAAGGGCAGAGCTGGGTATAACCCCTGTACAAAGCCACTTAGTAATTAAAGTATTCAACTATTGGCTGAAGATCTTATCTATGGACCTAGATAGACTACCCAAACTTTGTTTTGAAGAACAGTTGTATAATATGCCTTCTCATGCTTGGGTTGTCCAATTCTCAAATCCCACATCACAATATGGATTCTTCATCCAATTTCCAGACCAATCAGATCTGAAGACCAGGAAAAGTTTCAAACAAAGGGTCATGGATGTTGCTGCCCAAGAGGATATTGTATCCCTTAAACATATCAAGTCCTTGAAGTGGCTGGCTCAGCACAAATCAGCCTCCCAGTTAGAAAAGTATTTAACAGCTTATATGCCGCAATATCTTAGAAGACCTTTTTCAAGAGCTCATTTTGAACAACTAGACTCCATGGTAAAATATGGGAGGTTCCATGGAGTTCCATCTGAAGAAAGACTGCGTATCTGTGGTGCACCAGCTGTTGAAGATATTGCACATATCCTCTTTGATTACAAACAATATTCAACAGAAAAGACTAAGTAAACAGTCCTTTTAAGTAGATTCCTACTTAAAAACTAAAAAAATACTGGGATATCCAGGAGAAATTGTCTTACTCTTTGCAGGGGACGAACCTGCATATCACTAGTAAGGCTGCACTCTTCATATCAAAGGTGATTTTGAAGAGGACAGACTATTTAGATCAGATTGGGGTTAACTACAGAGGTGATGACTTATTATGAATTTGTTCTATTGTCTTTTTTTATATTTACTTGCATACTTACATTGGTTTTATATTTTTGATATGATCAGATGAGTAAATCAATAAAGTTTCTGTTCTGTTCTGTTCTATATTGAGCAAAATCATAATGAGATTGGCCTAGTTTAGCATTAAAGTCACCAAGTAAAATAAGTATGGCTTGAGTATGCAAAGTAATGATTTCTTCTAATATTATTTCTAAACTTATCCAATAGTGAGAATTGTAATAAGAGGATTATTGGGGGGAATATAAACATTTACCAGTATAAGCTCAAAATCTTTATATCTGATTTTCATGGCCAGTATATGAGGCAGATTATCCCCATTATATAATTTTTCACCCTGCCATTGCAATTCTTTCTTAGTAAGAATGCATAAGTCCCCTGAGGCTCACCTTTATTCTTTAACTAGACAACTTGTGACCCATGTGATCATCGTTTCAGAGTTATTTCCTTACCGAAATAGAGAAAGAGAATGACCAAAGGCAAAAAAGCAGTGGGAGTGTGAGCGACTTGCAACTTGCTGCCGGCTTCCCCGCTGACTTTGCTAGTGGGAAGCTGTTAGAAATCTTCCTTCCTTCCTTCCTTCCTTCCTTCCTTCCTTCCTTCCTTCCTTCCTTCCTTCCTTCCTTCCTTCCTCCCTCCCTCCCTCCCTCCCTCCCTCCCTCCCTTCCTTCCTTCCTTCCTTCCTTCCTTCCTATAATATAGGGTTTCACTGTTTGCCTTCCTCTCATGACCCTCAGGAAAGCCCTGGTGAAGCTGCCTCCTACTCCCCCCCCCCTTCTTCTCCTCAGCTGTCCAGCAGAACTGCCTGACACTTTGCTGGGAGGAGGTGGAACAAAGGGAGCAGCGGACCATGAGGAACCCCCCCCCACTTCCCATTCTGGTGTGTCCCAAGGGCCCCCCTCCCCTGAGGGAGGAACAGGGCTCACCCATCAACTACCAGCACCCCTCAGACAGCTCTACCTTGCCAGCAGGCATCCGAGTCATTCCCTCATCCTTCCCTCACCACCAACTGCCATTAAGAGATTTCAGATTTCTGCCTTGTTTCCAAAGCAGCCAATTGCTGCTTGCCCATCAGGCCTTGCCACCAGCCGATTGGGCACAGGGGACAGAGGGAGGTGGGAAAGAGGTCAGGAATATACCCATGATGATCACGTGACCTGGGCTGGCTGCTGTAGTACAGTGCTGAAGCAGCTGCAAATTTCAATCCTGCAGGAATAATGGATCCCCGAATTTGGATACATTCTGTAAGTTAGCCCATCTGAGGTACCTTGGTTAAAAAATTGTTGCCCTATGACACACTGTTTTGCCCAGGTGAAGGTTATAGACATGTGAGTTTTAGTAGCATATAGATTTTTGGACAGGGGTATTCCAGCATTGAAAACCAGGGAGTTGTACTGGGTCATACTCTCCTACCAACCAGGTTTTTTGTAAAACTATTATCTCAAATTCAGAAAAGAATCTCACTAAATCACTGTCAGCAGACTCTTTCCATCCTGCTACATTCCAGGTTACAATTTATAGTATATAGGTCTCTCTGAGACAAAATGTTCTCAGTGGGATGGGTAAGTAGAAGATGAAGATTCAGACTGTCAGTTTGTTTCTGGGGCTGGAACAATATTGTCCTGTATATACAGTTATTATAAAATTCAGCTTTCCCTTCCCTAAATTCTGATTGTTGTTCTTTATCATAGGAGTCAGTATTGAACAAACTCTGATCTAGTACTGGAGACTGTATTTGTAGGCCCAGCAGCTACTGCAAGTGGCAATAAATTCAGTCCATTCCTCTCATTTTCTAATTGCTGGACTTGAAGGCAAATAGGATCAGATTGAGGGCTGATAGCAGAAAGCTGCCCCAATTCAGGGCTCCTGAGGGTAGAGTTGGCTTGCAGTAATAAATGGCTAGGTGTAGGTAGAGCATCCACTTGGTGGGTGGGGGTCTGGGTTAAGGTCCATGCTGGGGACAGCTGATGGAAACATTTCTGTAGATTGTTCAGACTCATGAGCCAGTTGTAACAGGTCATGAACTACAGACTTATCCTCTGAATAATTATGTGAGGTTTGTGATACATGCACTCACCTTTTTTTTAGTATACTTTTGCTTTGGACTGGAACACCTTTTTTAGTTTATTGGGGATTTTGTACTTTCAGAGGCTGGACTTAACAGTATTTCCACAGAGGAGCAACTAGAAGGAAGGAAGTTTCAGTAGTGGCTGGCTACAGCATAGATTTAACTGTTTCAAGGTTGTTTCAGATCAATTGTTCCTCTGGGGAGAGAGTGGCAAACTGCTGAGTTCAATCTTCCTCATCTCCCAAAAAGTCATCTGAAACCTGAAATCTGAAAGTCATATGATTTGTCTCAAATTTCATTTCTTTGTTTTGAGAAATCAACCAGTCATCTTTTTCCTAAAAGACTAAACAATTTATGTTCCCATGAAGGTAATATTTTATTTATTTATTTATTTTAGTTATTTCAAAAACATTATAGCAAAAGTCTTAATATTCCAAATTTATCTGGTCCCTTAGTCCATTTAAAACTTTCTTAAATGAAATTCTTATCCAGCTTTTTGCTGTTAACTTGATATTCTTTAAATTCTTTAAGTTAGTTAATTCTTTTTTTTTTTTTTTTTTGAATGAAGGATCACTTACCAGGTAGTTTTTTTTTCTGAACTGCTGCTCAGAAAACCTCTTTTAGCTTTAAAATACTTAAATTCCAAAGGTGTTTAGAAAGTAAGGTTTGATGAACCTAGTGTCCATATAGGCTCCACTGCAGCTGAGAGCTTGATGGCTTTCCTTATTTCCTGGTGCCCAAACCCACAAGTTGACCACTATTGTGCAGTCTCCTTGCAAGAAGCAGCTATCTGGAGTACAAGTGGGTGATCTCTTGTCCTCTTCTTGTCCGGAGAGATTCTGTTGGACTGGATTTAGTGCCAGTCCTTTGGTCTTGGCCACAGTATCATCCCTACTCCTTTGTAGATATCCTAGCTCACCATTTCCTCACCTGGAAGTCTCACTATTTCCTAACCAGAAGTCAAAAATTAGTTTCTCCTCAGTGGCTTCTTTAATTGGAAATTTTTATATAGTCCATACAGTGCATGGGTTAGAGATAAGTTTTGAAACATATGAGTTGCTATTTAGTTCCATAACTGATTTGGAAATATATTTTTTCATTAAAGTCTTTAATTCATCTATTTTTTATTGGCATCCAGAAGCTGATCAAATATAGCAATGACTGTTTGACCTGTTAAAAGGCAATTCTTAGCAACCAAATCCAGGTCTCCATTTAAATTATTACTCATATAGACAGCATCATCCCCTCTATCTCCTATTAGACCCTCACCTTCAGAGGAAGGGCAATCATCCACTTCCCAGTCCAAAGAGGAATAACAATTGTTAATGGAGGTTACAAAGGGAGAGGGAGAAGAAAAAGGAGACTTACGTGCAGTGTCCTTAAGCTGGAAGAAGTCCTTTATCTTTGGTTGCCTAGAAGTCATTGTAGCCTTGCCATGTTGGGATTTCCTCTCAGCTGAATCTCAGGCTTGTGCTTCTCTTTGAACTTTCTTTTCAGTTCTTGTTTGTTCCTGCTGTATAATTTTGCATCCTTGATTAGCATTTGAAATTGTGTACAGCACTCTAGGATTCCAGCAAATCTTATTTCTAATTACTAAATAAATAAATTAATTAATTAAATAAAATAAAAAGGAGATAAGGAATTGAATAAAACCAGGAAAAATACTGAAACTACTTAATTAAAACTAGATAAAAGAACTTAAATGAATAGAAAATCAGGAGCTCATTAAATAGCTGTCATGCTGTCACCATCTTGAGTGGCCAGATCCTTTAGTTCAGTGTGTATTAAAATAAGCCATTGCAAAAATAACCAGAGTAAAGTCCTGCTCCAAATTGGGAGCACAATAGATAACGAAAGGTTAATGCTCCCCAGGACCCCAAGGTCCTGATTCAGACGATGTCTTCTATGCTTCTATTTGACTAAAAGAAAAAAAAAAGGGGGGGGGATGCTGCCTGCTCTACCTTGAGAGTAATATGTAGAGTGATCTTTAAGAAAAGATCAGGATCTTATTCAACTGATTGCTAAGCAGAGAAACAGATTTTCAAATATTGTTGGAAAAGCTGTTCCAGGAACTTTTTATTTTAAGACATTATGAGTTAATTGTTTTTGGAATTTCCATACCTCACACCATTCAAGACAGGCAGCAATGAAAAGGCTGGTAAAATGTGAAATTATGTTCAAATAAATAAATATGAAATAATGCATCAATTCAAACTTGCCTTAGAAACTCACAGAACCCTGGTTTTGCAAAATCTGCTGGTAACAGGCTTACATGGACTTGGTAGAGGAACTGCCTGAAAGCCTTTTTAGAAATGAATGAACTCAATTAATTTTAAGCTTAAGAACTTAAAGCATTTGGAATAAACAACAAAAAGCTACATAAGATTTTGATCTAAGAAAGTTACGAATTAAGGGTCCAGATATATTTGGAATACTGACTGTTATGATAAAATTTTGGAATTAACTATACAAAAATAAAGAGGTTCTCATGGAAACCAGAACTATTTTGTCTATCCTGGCTGTTGTAAGTCACAATAAAGATAAGCTATGGTTTTAGAAACTGGATATTAGAGGGGACTAAAGATTCTAAGCAGAAATAAAAAAAATACAAGCCTGTTCTTGATGTCAGTTAATATTGGGACTTACAAAATGACACAAAACATTATAACAATGGAAATATTAAGGGAGATCTTTGAAGAATGGAGCCAGAAATTAGTAACTACAATATCAACACTGTCAGTAATGATGTCTGCTTCTATGGATAGACTATGTCTAAAAGATATTAATGAAGAAATAACAGATGTGGAACAAATTTTATCTGACAAGCAGAAAAAGTAGCAAAAGTAAAATTACAAATGTCAGGCCAAGAGAATGATTTGGAAAAGGATACTTCATTGGATATACAAAAGAAACTGGCTGAAATTTTAAAAATTAAAAGGAAAACACAAATGATAAACCAAGAGAATGATCTGGAAATTTTTTTCTGACTGGATCTACAAAAGAGACTTGTTTTTAAAGCCTTGAAGAAATCTGTGCAATGGGATAAGAATTGAAGAGAAATCAAGTCCTATAGCAGTATTTGATTGAATTAAAGATTAAAACTGTTAGAAGTAAAAGGAAGGAATATAAATTTGATTTATTTGATCAAAGTTAAAACAAGACATGTTTTTTGCAAAGTCCTGGCAACCCTTTATGGACTTTTTGCTGACACCAGGATTGAAAAGTAGATGTTCCATGGATTTGCTTATAGATACAGGATGGGATATGAGATGAAGAAATATCTGTTTGTAACCTTGAAGAGTTACTAAAGAGGTAACTCTTTAGGGGGTGAAGAGTTACTAAATTTGTTTATTTGTGTTGTGATGAAGGTTGGAAGTCAATTCTTTATATATTTCTTTTCTTTTTCTTTATTATAGTCCTTTTCTTTTCTTTTCTTTTCTTCTTTTTTCCTGCCCTTTTTATTCTTTTTCTCCATTCTCTTCTTTTTCTCTAAGTTTAGTTTGTATTAGTTTTTACTATTGTAATTAAAATTCTGAATAAAACTATATTCAGAAATGAATGAACTATAAGAGACAAGAGACTCTTTGTTCTTTCATGGCTATGTAACTCTTTCCTGCATATAAGCTCTCACATGTAACTTTGAATATTAGATAGTGAGTTAATAGAGCAAGTTAACATCTTTCCTTACTTAGGAATAGTCTTCTCTGAGACTGGATCCTGGTTTCCTCATCATCGAAGGAGCTGACTTAGAGCAAGGGCAAGTATGAATTTGTTATTAAAATTAGTTAATCACTGTTATCTGGGTTCCTTAGACCTTATTAATACATATACAAAGCCAAAGTTACGCTGATGCTTTTATATGGAGCTGCAGTTTGGGGCTTAAAACATGACCATTAATAGAGCAAACATAATCACAACAACTGAGGAATAATTTGGGTGTGGATAAAAGGACCCTAGCTGATGAAGTTGCAGCCAAGTTATGAATTTATACACTTTGTTCTTTGTCAAAAATTAGGGCATATGGTTCCTGGGGGAAAATCAGTTCTATGGAAACTGACAGACTCCCAAAATTGTGTCTGTAGAACAGACTAAATCTCAGTTTAGATTTAGATCCTCTTGCACTGTATAACTTACAAATTATATTAGGAGTTTTGTCCTCCCTGTCTCTTGTCCAACTGTCCCTGGACAATAGGTTAAAAAGACTGCTGTGCAAAAAATGTTGGATATAGAAACTCAAAGAGATGTAGACATAGATGTAGATAGACATATGCCCTCAGTAAAGCTGGCAGATTGAAATGGATGAGCTGCTCTAAATGCAGCTTCCAAATTAAAAAAACATCTCAGTTCAGAAATGCTCAAGCACCTCAGGAAGGTATTTACTCAAGCAAGATTTGAGCAGCTAGATTTAGTGGTTAAATATGGAAGGTTTAACCAAGTTCCATACCATGAATATGCATGTATTTGTGGAGCTCCAGAGATAGAAGACATAGCACATATATTATTTGAATGGCAAATAAGAGAGATCAATATCTTGGACCACACATTATACAACTGGCCCTCTGGGATTCATAGATGAGAACAACATATTTTGTGTGGTCAGAACCTGATTATTACATATAATACAGCCTTTTATCTGAATAAAACAGTACAATTGAATTGTGGGGTATGAACTGTATTTTCTTTTCATTCTGCCTTTTACTCTAATATGGTCTTATTATTGTCTTGTATTTTGTATTTTGATATAGCCTCATTGCTAATCATTATTATTATTATGGGTGGTCATACAGTCAGCCAGATGTTTAGACTGGATTTTGCATTTTTATCCACCTATAGAGTCCTTCCCAAGGACCTGGGATAGGCAGATGTCGTTGTTTGATGGTTTGATGGTGTTAAAGGTATTGTCGCAGGAGATAAGCTGTTCCAAGTAAAGCTGCCTTTTGCAATTGACTGATGTTGTTGTTGTTGTTGTTGTTGTTGTTGTTATAGCTTTGGAGGGTAGCATTCCTGTTTGAAAGCAGATGGTTGTAAGCAAAAATCATTATGGTAATGCTGAAATTTATCAACCTAGTATGTACTACCCAGTCAGAAAGGATAGCCCTTGTTTCCTGAGTGAGATAAAAAATAGAAGTTTGGTTTGTATTGATGGAAGAAATAATTTCAGGACTGGAAAAGATGGTGAAATTTTCCAATTTTTCAAATACTGATGTATGCCAACCCATAGTCAAGAAAATGCAATAGGTCCAGTTAGAATCATTGCTTTCATGGATATGAAGCAGCACTTCCTGCAAAGCAATTATTTGAAAAGAGAAAACAAAAACACTTCCTCCATTTCTTTTTGCTTAAAAAAGAAAGCAACAATGAATTGTTTAGTGAATTACTATTCATTCTCCCTTTTATCTTCAGGTATCATCAGGAAGATAACTTCATTCACATAGAATAAAACTCAAAGTAAAAATACTATTTGCATTCCTTTTAAAATAAAAAAAATTTAAAAAACTGGATTAAGCCACTAATCCTTGCCACAGGCCTACATTTAAAACTCCGAGAACTTGCTTGACACATTGAAAAAAGATGTTTGCATAATCCTCATGTGATAGGATTGCAGTTTTGTAGGTTTTCCATGTCATTCTATGTTCTTCTCATTAGCTAGGGAGTGGCAAACTAAAGTGGCCAAAGACACTCATTAGAGACAGGGTGGAGGAGCTATAACTAGAAAACAGACTATCTAAAGGGGTGACTTATCCATTTTTTTTTTTTTTTTGTCTGCGCTCAGTCATTACTGACCCTGCAGTGACTGCTTGGACGAGTCCTTGCAGTTTTCAAGGCAATTGTTTTTCGGAAGTGGTTTGCCAGAGCCTCCTTCCTAGAGCAGAGCCCAGCTGGCAAGCGCAGGAGGTGGGGTTTCCGTTGCTTCGCGCCCTTTTCGGGCGAGCGCGGTTTCACGTTTTTACCGGCAACTGCTCCCGACTCCTTTTTCCAAGGCGCCACCAGCATTTTTCCTCCCACCGGAGTGAGAGTACCCATTTATCTACTCACGTGAGTTTTCAACCTGTTGGGTTGACAGGAACTGGGGAGGAAACAGGAGCTCACCCTGTTTAACGCGAAGGCTGGACTCGAACCGCCGAAGCGTCAGCCATTTCTGGCCGGCAACTTTCAGCGTCATTAAGCCGCTGTGCCACCACGTCCCCGACTTATCCATAGTACCTCTTAGAACTCCTCAGTCCCTCTGCAAATTAGGCTGAATTTCCCCAGGAAGAGTAAGAACAAAATGGGTGACTTAAGGCTCAAGTTACTTATTTTCCCCTAAACAGGAAAAACTAGTCTGAAAATTCTGAGCCACTCCAGTGACATTGCAGTCTTACTGATAGCCCAAATTTTTTTTTATACCACAGCATTAGCTAAAATTCTTGTTCCCAAGGCTTTCTTTTAAAATGTAATTCTACACATTGATGTTATGAATTCTGAGACTAACTTTGATTTCATTTATATCTAATCATTCTTCCTACCTACTTAAGGTGATAATAAACATGGCTTTCTCTCTCTATTCTCACAAGATTACATTGATAGATTGCACTCAGAAGATAGATTACACTTATCACAAAAGTAGTAAAGTTTATTTAAGGCCAGGAGATAGTCCTATTTGTTTTGTGAAAATGCTTGCTCCTCCCCCTTCCACTGCAACTATGTTATCTTGCATATTTTATAGGCAATGATCCCTCACACCCATAGACACAGCCTTTGGAAGAGTCTGAGGTTATAGTTTTCCAGTTTCTGTTCAGTTTGAACCCTACCAGGCTCAAAATGACTGGACAATATCTGCAATGAAATGAAACAATTTGTGGAATCTTCATTGAAAAGACAACTGCTGTGCTCATACAACTCAATGAGCTATGAACCTGTCAATCACATTTTAGTCTAGCATTTTATACACATCTAATCTCATCATCATCATCTGTCTTCCATCAATTTTTCAGTATGTCATGCAAATACAGAAAATTGGGTTAACTGAATAATTATTCACCAGTGAACTGTGGTAAGCTGAAGATTAGATGGTGCAAAATGTGAATAATAAGTGGAATAAATTGAATTTCATTTTTAAAAAAGCTGTTAGAATAGTGCTTACATAAGGGCACTTGAAGGCCTAACTGAATTAGAGGCACCAGTGTTTAAACAGAATTATCAGTATTTTTTTTTCTATAATTTTCAAGTACATATGTAAGTATAAAGAGGTACATGATCTGCCCTTCCTAGTATTTCCAGTTAACAACTGAAAATGTGGAAAGTGTTACTAGTTAATATGGAATGCACACATAATAGTACAGTGGCAGGAGAATATATTCTTAGAAGTTAATATTGAAATAATGTAATCACTCTTAATTTCAGCATCCTTAAACAATTAGGTAGGAATTTCAGCATTAGAAGTATCGTTCTCCTTAAATGTGTAATCTGTAACTGAACAATCACTAAATAAATTAAAAATAACTGTTAAAAGGAGTCTTGTTTTGCTGATGTGAGTGGTATATCAGCAAGAACCAGAGAAATGAGTAGAGACCCCAGTGTCAGGTTCAGTCCAAGAAACTCAGTGGGACAATTCAGGAACAGTTCAGTTACCATATTTTTCCATCAATAAGACGCCCCCATGTACAAGACGACCCCCACTTTTCCAACCCAAAATTAAGAAATCAATATTTTAAAGATAGTGCAGAACACATTTTTATTTAGCAATTAGTTAACATTTACCTGATACACTCGGTGGGAGGAGGTCTCTCTGCAGCTCTATTTCCATGCTCTTTTGCATAACTGATTACATTCAAGCACGAGTGAAACTGCCGCTAGCTTTTCTCTGCAAACAGCCTTCCTCTAATTGGTTTGGTCAGCATCAGCTGACATCAGTTACATAAGGCTCGTGATTGGAGGAAGTCTGTTTGGGAGACAAGCTATTTCACTCGTGATAGGAGGCTAGCAATAGGAGGAAGCCTCTTTGCAGAAACAAAGTATGGGCAGTTTTGCAACCGCGCAGTTCTCTCCTCGGCTGACTTCCTTGAATAAGACGCCCTTCAATTTTTAGGGTAAGGATTTTAGAAAAAAGTATCATCTTATAGTCGGAAAAATACGGTACTTTATTAGTTTACACCTACTAGACAGAATTTCACCAGACTAACTTTAACCCCCAATGACAGCAACTAAACATTCTGAATTCTTTAGGGTGGTGCTAGTCTCCTTCTCTTCACTTTCACACGCTCTGGTTGAGGGCTGAGGAGATGCTTGGGATTCCTCTCCCCCTCCCTATGACCTTGGACCTCCATGCCATGATCCTCCTCACTCATGTCTTCCATCACACCCAGTCCTCATGAGGGTGAGTTAGTAGCTGTATGGGCCTCCAGTGGCAAATTACATTCACTAAGTACTATATTGAGGGGGAAGCATGATTGGATGAATATTGGTGAGCAACACTAAACATTTTTTCTCTCTGAGTGAATTTTCCATGCTCAGCTTCTCCTTTCTAACCTATGCTAACTTGAACATGCAGCCTCCTTAAACCAGGACAGCAATGACACACCAGCTAGGACACAGATGCCTCTCTGTTTATCCCAGTGAGAAATTAGTGTGATTGACTGTAGATACCTCTGGGAAGTTTATGCTGGATTTGAGTACACAAATTGTTATTTGGAATCCCCCCTATGGAATAGTTGCTGATCAAATCTTATTGATCTCCGAAGCTGGTGTGCTCATTGGAGACACAGATCCTAATACAGACTAAGAGCTGACTGGTTCATAAAGAACCGCCATATTCAGTCTTCTTACTGTATATGAAACATCAAATTTCCTCAATTTAGAGACACAATTAGAAAATGCATTATTCTGGCATTACAGCTTCAGGAAAGCATCACCCACCTTTCTGTCAGGAACAGCATTCCCAGTAGCTTCCAGCTACATGTCAGTGGCACTACATGAGAATCAGTAAATTACTGAACTTTTCAAAATATCATAATTAGGAACAAATGAACATTATTTTCATGGGGAATCAAAGGATTTAATTTTTAGCAGCATTAAGGAGCATTTCTACACACAGGTAAGGAAAAGAAAAACGAACATGTGTTGGTAACAAACTGGCACTTGGAGAGGAGGGAAATAGAAATAAATTGCTTTAGTCAGGGAAGATAATTATAGTGTGCAGATGGCCAAAAAGTATCATAAGGTGATAGCTTCAACAAGAGACCTACACATACTTCCTTCAAGTAAAGCCACATCCATCTTTTCACAGCCACCCATTCCACACTGGTATATAATGGTAAGGAGTAATCATTTCTGATTAGACTGACCAATCAAGATAAGAAAGAGGCATTTCAAATTTTTAGCAGAGAGGTAATATAGACTTTCTGTGAGGATGGTGATTTGAAACACACAACACTTAAAATTCTCATTGAAAAAGGGGCACATCCACAGAAAGGCTAGGCTAGAAGATCTTTTGATGAATTAGATTTTTGATTTAATATTGAGTTAATCATCATGTGTTTCTTCTCTAGTCACACTGTGTTTTAGAAAACAGTAATCGGTTTTTTTTAAGATAGTGATTCATTATCCCACATGCCAGAAGAAAAGGTATTAAAAAGTCTTGATGAATTAGAAGAAATGGCATACTCCAGAAAAATGGTCACAGATACAGCACCGATGGGCAGCAGCAATGAACAGATGGAACCATTAGATGTACCAAATCTGTCTTGGCATCAGTAAACTTCAGAATTTTCAAGCAGAATTACTTTTGTTCTGGTTAGGAATTCTAAGGGCTGAAGTTCCCTCTTAGCTGGAGTGCACCAGATTGTAGAAAGCTGTTTGAGCACATTCCTGTTTATTATACAAAATGATGTCATTTTTTTTTCCTATTTCTTTTTCCTGGTGGCATCATTCCACACAGTCCAAAGTATCAGTTCTCTGATTCAAAATCTCAGATTTCTGATTCACTTTATCCACAAATATTTTTATCTACATAAGTTCAGTTACTCTGACTATCTATCTCTATCTCTATATCTGTCTGTCTGTCTGTCTGTCTGTCTATCTCCATCCATCCATCCACCCACCCACCCACCCACCCACCCATCTCTATGTATCAGAAGAAAGCTTTTAAAGTGGTAAGAAGTTCAGTTTAATTTTCTTTCTCTGTTGTCTAGACTAAATTCTATTGAAGCTGTCAGTTGGTCTACTGCCAGCTCAGCAAGGGGGAAATGTTTATTTTCCATTTCTTCTTGATTTCAGACACCACTGGCCAGAAGCTGACAGGAAAACTGTTCTGTTTACCAATTAAGTAATAAAGCAGTCAAAAGATAAGGAAATTACTACTTAGTCAAGAGTTATCCAGTTATAATTCATGATGTCATCGTAACAAACTGGAAGTCACTGTAATTCATACTTTAAGCTTTGATCATGCTAATATGACGTACACTATATTGTAGCTCGTACTCCCCACAGTAAACCTCTGTTCTAAGGTTTCATATTGCAGTGATTCTAAAATATAATTAGTTTCAAATGTGGGATTTCTAAATCTCATTTTGAAGGCATGAAATATCAAAACTAGATGAAGAAAGGATGTCATTGTTTCAGCTTTTGAAGGGGAATATAAAAAAGATTTCCTTCTGATTATCCCATAGTATTGCTGGTGGTGATAACAGTGGTGGCCAGCCATTTAAGAAGCACAATGTGACCTTGCATTTAATTTTGGAAAGAAATTAGCCTTCCATGTAGACTGACATGTAGTGCAGCATGTCTCCCTCTCTCTGTGTACGTGTGTGAGTGTGAATGAAAGAAATCTGTGGATTAATGCTCCCTGCAGCTGCTGTTCCTTTCTAATTACTATTTTGATTGACATGCCAGGTCTCTTGACACAAGCAAAAGGCAAGTTATGGACAGCTTTTAATTAGAAATGGGCTTGAAGTACAACTCATGTTGCTTATCTCTTGCGTGCATGAAAGGAGAAGTCAAATTCTATCACCAATCTGAACCCTGCAGCTAGACCTGTATTTATCATGAGGAGAATGTCTTCTCATCTGATACCTCCTCAAAGAGAGAAATAATTACAAAAGGATACTGCAGAGAGAGGACCAAAACAGAAGGGTTTACTTACTGTTTTGCTACTAAGTATTGCCTCTTGAGCTTTCCATGGCAGTAACAGGAAATCATTAATTCAAAACATGAATGACAATAATTAAAGAGGAGTAGAATGATAAAATGATGATAAAAATCATGATGATGATGATGATGAAGATCATGATGGTTTTATACAGTGGTAATAATAGCAATAGTAGGATTATTAATGCATCTGCATATACAGAACATTATTTCCACATGACTTTACTGAACCTGAAAGAACCTGTAAAAATTAGTTAGCATTATCATTTCATTCCCATATTCAAGGTTTTATTCTGAAGCAGAGAAAAGGATATTCATGGCAGAAGCAAAATTTGAATTGGAAACATCCTAGTAACAATAGCAATAATAAGTTTACCAACAATGAGAAAAACACCTTCAATTTGCCAGTGGGCAATCAGGGACCTTCACCTTTGTAACACATAGATCTGAAAATCTATATCTCTTTGTATCTAGATGTTTTGCTAGTTTCACTATTTGGAAGCTTTTATCTTTAAATCTCTTCTTTTTAAACTTCTCATCTGCTCTGTGAAGCCTCCAAATACATAGCAGGCTCATCTCTTTGTATTACACTGCAATATGAGACTGCAGGAATAAGCACCCAATTATCTATATTGGACACTTGTCACTCACTAAGTTTTCTCTCACCTTTGAGGAATCTAATTGACAGGTGTGTATATCACTGGGATACCACATAGCTGATATAGGCTTAAAGTACAGAAGTCTCTGAAACTCTTCTCAAATGGGACCTCAATGAACCTTGAAGAACCTTGACAAAGACCCAAAATCCTGCTAGTTGTGTTGGCTGCTGGCAGAGATTACTCTGTTGTCACTCTCCAGAAATTCTCAGCAACAAACTTAATTCTCTGTGTTAGTGAATAAGCATTTGATACAGTTTAAGCCAATAAACTTTCACCAAATTAGTGTATGTATTGTCACCGAGTCCCTGTGAAAGAACAATTGACCTTTGGCAAAGCAGACATATTTGAAGAAAATCATTTTTTCATATCATTATATGGATCTTTGGGAGGTGGCTGACATGTTAGTCTTTTCACTGTTATAAAAAGTCCCTTTACCTTTCTGTGCTATACATGTTTACATGCTATACAGCTTAGAGCTGCCAGGAGACAAGAAAATGTTTTAAACCCAAAATATTGATACTAGAAATCCTGTTGTTTTGTAGCTATGACCTAAATCTCTCCTTGTGGCTGAAAGAATGGAAGAACATTGTGCATGATTCCAAAGGATGCTGGAACTCATGGAGAGGGAGAGGGAGAGGGAGAGGGAGAGGGAGAGGGAGAGGGAGAGGGAGAGAGAGAATTTGACTATACAGAAAGGACACTGAGCAACTCCAGAAGATGCAATCATACTTATGTATCCATCTTAATAATGTCCCTACATAGGACATTTTTTCAGTTTATTTTAACTGCTGTCACATCCAACGGGACATCTAACCACAAGCTGATTAAAACTTAAATAATTGTTCCATTTATTGCTATTCTGCAGAGAAAAGTTGTAAAGATGATGAATCTGATACTTTTTTTTACTGAAACTTTTAAGTACGTTATGACATATGATTATTACCAAAAATCAGTAAAAGAACTTCTGGACACAAACCACAATATTTATGCAGAACTGGTTCTCATCTTGTTTTACACATTTAGTTCACTTTTTTAATTAGGTAACCCCATTCTTTATTATATTCTTATAGTACTCTGAAAGATTTGCCCAAATTTCATCAAACCATCAGCAAGTCTTAAAATGGTAAGATAGATTTTTCCTTCCAGCCCAGCACTTGGTCCTGTCCTTAATAAGAAAATGGATTTAATATTTATATTCTTCTTCCAAAATCGAAGTCATTAGCATAACTTCTACAACTTTTTTTCCTGGAGCTAATAGTAATAATATTAATGTTCATAAGATATTCAATTCAGAATAATAATATAATAAAAGAGATTGTGGACAGAATGATGAGAGTTATATATTCTGAAGAATGGCTGAGAATAATTCATTTTGCTAGACTTTAATGAAGGTCCATGATACCAATCTTTTATGGAGAAAAGGAACATACAGTGAATAATATGGGATTTTATTTGTCCTTCTAGGTCATATTAACTTTTGAATATGCAGTTATATACCGCATCAAACAATTTTTACAGTTGCCATGTTTCAAACATTCAGTGGATCACAATTTATAACTAAGACTCACTGTGGATTTTCAAACTGGAATCCAAGTAGTTCTAATGCAGAGGTGGAAAACTTCTAATGACTAAGAACCATATTTTCATTTTTTAAACCTTTTGGGCCTCTTAGATTTGCAGAGCATATGTCTGGTGTGGCACAATTACACTCCTGATTTGGTATTTACATTTTGATGACTTTTTGCAGGGGGGATGTTGAGATGATTAAATTTAAGACACAGATTTACACACACACATACACACACATACACACACATACACACACACATTTTTTGCCTCTTGTTTTACAATCACCACACCAAACATGGGGAAAATTGTGCCACTGCCAAATTTCAGTGGCTTATTTTGGCGGGAGCTCTGAGTTGACAAATAAATCACAGGCCATTTAGGCAAATAATAAACAAGGATCAGATCATTGCTTATTTTATTTATTCATTTATTTTATACCACTTTTTCTCTGGGGGCTTATGGGAGCTTATATTGCAGTCCTCCCTAATTTAATGCAACATCAATTCTGTTCCCCAAAACACCAGTTACTTAATTTGTAAGCTGGGAGGGATAAATAAAACTGTGGATTTTGTTTTCACTCTGTTTCCCAATTTTTATAGGCCTACGTTTAGTTCAACATTTTAGAATTCAACAAGAAAAATGTGTATGCATTCTTATGTGCATTTTAAAAGTACCCTTTTGAATGTACATTTCCTAGAATACAGATTTTTTGCAAGTTAGTGTTTTGTTAGAACTTTATCCGTGTGTGTGTGTGTGTGTGTGTGTGTCTTTTCCTAATATATACATTTTAGTCCATATTTATGACATTAGCAGCAGCAGCAGCAGCAGCAGCACAGAATCAGCTACAAAATATTTCTAAAAGTATGTACTGAATCTAGTGTTCACGTATTGTAACTATTAAGCCAACAGTGATTTACAATTCTACTATTAGAAGTATAAGAATGGAGAAATAAGACATCAATAGACAATTATATAGCCCTTTAGAAATGATTGCCAGGGGAAAATAAAGATAAAACAATATGTGTTCTGTTACAAAACTGAAGCATTAAAAGTTTTCTCTGCACAGGGGTGGAATGTTACTCCTTTGACAAGATTTATTGACAAAATGTTTGGGTTTCTACCAGCTCCATTTGAAATATTTCATTACCAATCTGCTGCTGTGGAAAACATCTTAATATCTAAATTTTAGTAAACTCCTATGCTATCCTCATTTACAGGTGAACAAAATATTCAACACATGTCAGCTAGGAGCAAATGTGTTCTTGATTTACATATTGCTAGTGGAAAGTATATTAATCTTGTAGCCATGTGCTGATGGGTAATTGATACTCCTCTTCCTTGACAGTAGGATATAGTATTAATGAGAACAGCACAATTCAACTGGGGACCTTATGTGATAGTCTGAATTATTATTCAGTGATACCTTTCTGTTTCATTTTCTCATATCACTGAGCCTTCTGAGAAAAAGAAAGAAAGAAAGAAAGAAAGAAAGAAAGAAAGAAAGAAAGAAAGAAAGAAAGAAAGAAAGAAAGCAAGCAAGCAAGCAAGCAAGCAAGCCATTTTTGGGTTTTTCTGGAATTAATTATGACAAAATGAACACTTTTTGAAGCTCCATCAATGTTGTATTCAAATTCAACAATAACCTAAGTCAAGTTAATCTAATCTGCCATGTCCAAAATACAACAATTGATATAGATTGTGAATTTGGGATAAATGATGTTAATGAGAGTTTGTGAAAGTAGCTTCTTCTGATACTGGAATATTGGAAAGAAAGAAAAGAAACAGGCTGCCTTATTTCTGCTGTTTAATTCTGTAAGGCTGAAAGATAGGGCTTTTCTATTATTGCTGTACGCAGGTGATCTCATAGTTCTTGCAAAATAGCTTGTTCCTTTAAGAAGGCCATTAAGATCTCCAGCAAACTATTTTGAGAGGAAACAGAATTGTATAATAAGGTGTTGTGATAACTGCAATATTTTTTCCCCCACAAATAAGAAAAGAAATAGATGGAACATAGGCAGTAATTATATTGAACTGGTAGATAGCTTTCAGTACTCAGATTTCATAATTTCAGGAGTCTGGCTCATGAGGTGCTTATTTGTTTATTTATTAAGTGGATATCCTGCTTTTATTTTGTACAACTCAAGGCAGCCTACTTAATGTTCCCTTCTCCCAATTTCCCCACAATAACAACTCTGTGAGGTGGGTTGGGCTGAGAGAGGTGGCTGGCCCAAAATCACCATTCATGCGGAAGGGAGGCCTAGAACTCACAGATTCCCAGTTTCTAGCCCAGCACTTTAACTACTACATCAAACTGACTTATAGGAGGTGTGCTACTCAATGAGTGACTTCTCCCCCTTTTTAAATTTAGAGGAGGTACAGAATTTTTACCAGCAATTAGTCTTTGAAAGCAAACACTCTGTACAGTCCCTGTTTGGTTTCAGGAGGTTGTGCTATGGAGGAAAGCATTCAGTCTAGTGTTTTTATGGGCACATTTTGCAGAATCCAACTGTGTATCTAATGTAGTTCAGTATTTGCAAGCAGGAGTGACATCAGCTGAATACAAAGTTTGGCTTTTAGCCATTAATTTGTAGTTAAGAATATTTTCCTTAAAAACAGAAGGTTTGATTTGTCTTTCAGTTTTGGACTTATTTGAAAATGTATTGTTAAAATACATCTGTCTCAAACTACTGATATTTCATTTAGAGCCAATTTATCAACTCACAGCAGTTGAGTTAGTAAGGGTACAGGTCTAGTGAAACAAGAATATCAAAATAATTTTGCAGTAGCTAAAAGACCATATTCATCATTCAAATTATCAGTTTATTTGGACAATTTGTGAATTTCTAGACTTAGAAAAACTTTTGCTCTAACTCACTGTGATGACATTTCATCTGCAGTTTTGGGAGGCCAGTATGGGAGGAGGGACAGAGAATCATGAACGTGTCCTCGTGGATCTGCTCAAGTAGAGACAATATCTTATTTCTTACTATAACATGAGGTTTGTAGAGAAATGAAGAAAGAGTTTATATTGCTTTCCTTATTGAAACATCCCAGTAGAGATTTCAAATTCTATGAATCATTTTTATTAAAAGACTATTTTGGGTTTTTTTACTTTTTTTCCCAGAGTGCCCTGCAAAGTACCCATGGAAAGCTATGTAGGTTAAGAAATAAGTGGTTTAGAATTTATGAACTTTGGGAACTCAAAGGCTTGTAATAGTTTATATATGCTATTTTTATGACACTGTCACCACTTATCAATTATGCAATAATGAATTTCTCTCATTTGATTTACTGATTCTGAAAATGGCCTGCAGCTACCAAAACAAATTTCTCCAACTTTTATTTATTATTTCAATGTTTATCTCCACCTTTCTACTCATAATTACTCAAGGTGCCTAACAGTAAACATTAGAATACAAACAATTAGAATATACAGAAGCTAAAATCATTATTGTTCTGACTCAACCGACACAGCCAAAAGTTTTGGCTCTGTTTGTGAAGATGGAAAGGGGGAGGATGAATTTAACTCCAAAGGAAATCTGTTACATATTTTTGGAGTGATGGAAGAGAAGGTCCTGTCCAGCATCCTTGGGCTAGGCGACTGTTGGTAAGGTGGTCAAACTTACTGAAAGAAAAGAAAGAAGGGAAGGAAATGCATGGGTTTATTATTAGGGATCTCTGCAGGTTGATAGAATTTATTATGTTTATATAATAATAACAGCCTTTCCTAGCCTCTTGGAATTTTGAGATGGGATGAATTGGAATGTGTCAAACTTTGGTATTTAAGAAATAAATAAATTTGCAAATATGTGAAGAAATTGGCTGAAATGAATGTCCTCCTTTGCTCCTACTTTTCTTGTATTTTGCATCTGTCCCTTGTTTCTTCACTGGCCAATACCTTGGCCAATCATGGCTTCTTTTCCCTAGCTTGGGTTTTCCAGTTACAGCTTGCTGTACCTCTGGCTTTCTCATTATCACAATATTGAAATTATTTCAGGCTGCTCATCTTTTATTCTGGAGTAGTCCCACTGAAACATAATTGATATGGATGCCAGGCAAAGGTTAAGCAGATATCTTTCATTTTATTCTGTGTTAAACTTAAGGAAAGTTCTATTATCCTTCCACAAATATGATTTTTGCCATCTGATGAAATATTGATTCATTATCACTCTACCTTTGAATGCAGAGGCAGCAGAAAGTCTAGGAAACATTTAGGTATCGATTTCCTTACTTTTCTATGCATGGAGTTTGTGAATGATGTGACTCCTTGTCTTGCTTACCACTTAAAAAAAAGTTTATAGGCTACTTGAGAGCACCTTGTAGAGATTGATACACACATATATCAGACCCTATAATCTTGTATGTATCATAATCTGCAACATATCTACTGAATCCCTTTGCATATCAGAATCTGCAACATATCTACTGATTCCCTTTGCAAAATATGATCTAAATATATTTGTCACAAGCAGTCCCATGCTTGATATCTACTCAAAGCTTAGAAGAATGCAACATGGCAACAGAATTAGCATGGCCACGTAGTTCATTTACCCATCATCTTTTGGTACTTGTTTTCTGTTCATCTTATTTGCTGTGTGGGAGATGTCTTTACAGGTTGTTGTTATTAATAGGAGTTGTTAGATTTGCCATTTTTTACAGTTCAGCCCTTAACCAGAGGCCTACAAAAGGTCTATCCTTGGCTGGTTTATGAACACTGTGTGGTCATATAATACAACCTGCCATTTTGCAAGCTGTGGTGAGCAAATCTCAGTGTAAATATAGTGTAGAACTAGGTAACCAGTGACCTGTTGGGTCATCATTCCAGAGATATTTCCTTACCTAAACAGAGAAACAGAATGATCAAGGGCAAAAAAGCAGTCGGAGTGTGAGTGACTTGCAACTTGCGACTTGCTGCTGGCTTCCCCATTGACTTTGCTAGTGGGAGGCTGGCAGAAGTTTCCCTTCCTTCCTTCCTTCCTTCCTTCCTTCCTTCCTTCCTTCCTTCCTTCCTTCCTTCCTTCCTTCCTTCCTTCCTCCCTCCCTCCCTCCCTCCCTCCCTCCCTCATTTCCATATATAATATAGGCTTGTGCCATTTGCCCTCCCTTCATGACCCTTAGGATAGCCCTGGTGAAGCTTCCTCCTCCCCTTCCCATTCCTCCCCATCCTCCTTCTCCTCAGTCTGCCACTTTGCTGGAGGGAGGTGGAACCAAGGGAGCCATGGTCTGTGAGGAAAACTGCATCCCTGCTCCACATTCTGGCATGTCCTCAAGAGCCCACTCCCTCAAGCGAGGAAGAGGGCTCATCCATCGACCATCTGCACCCCCCAGACAGCACTACCTTGCCAACAGACATCCATGTCACACCCTCATCCTTCCCTCACCGCCAACTGCCATTAGGAGATTTCAGATTTCTGCCTCAGTTCCAAAGCAGCAAATCACTGCTCACCTGTCAGGTCTTTCTGCCAGCTGATTGGGCACAGGGGACAAAGGGAGGTGGGAAAGAGGTAAGGAATATGCCCATGATTATCACATGACTGGGGCTGAGTGCTGCAGTGCAGTGCTGAAGCAGCCAGAAATTTCCCAAATTTCAATCCCATGGGAGTCATGGATCCTTACATTCTGTAACTTAGCCAATTTGAGGTATCTTTGTTGCCTACCCACTTACCGTTTCGCCCAGTTAAAGGTTACAGACAAAAGAATTTTAGTAGTATATAGATAATTCTGCAGATGTTAAACTGTATAATCATTGTGTATATTTTATTGTAATGTATTTATTGGTGCTACCTTCTAGCAATATTTGTTTAATTATTACATTTGTTACACTGCCAGCTATTCTGCATTCTACAATAGCTGTGGCAGTTTTGTATCAGGCTTGCTCTGAGAGACCAAAAAGGGAAGAGGTTGAAACTGCTCAATCCTATTGCCAGACAGCCTGATAGGATGTGGGAAGAGATTATCTTTGGACATAGTCAGCTTTGTCTCAATGGATGGTGACCAGTAGAGGTTTGATGTGGTGGAACAAACAGGGATTTCTTATGTGGAATCTCACTTGATCTGTTTTCACATTGGATTTGCTACCAAGCGCAGAATGGCCATGGAAAAGTTTTGTGACGGCTATTGCCTGTCTATCCTAAGAAAGGGTGCCTTCCTTATGTCCTAGTTCTTGCTTGAAATGGGGCTTAATTTATTTGGGTAATAAAGTTGCAATCACTAGCCCAAGACTCTGGGTTATTTGATTGATTGATTGATTGATCATATAGGTATAGCTGCCCATCTCACAAGAGAGTGACTCTGGGTGGTATACCACACTCATTTAAAAAGTACCTATAAATACATATAAAACAGTCATGAAATCTATAAAAAAAATATGGGAGAGGTTGATATTAACCCTAGTAAGGGAGCCATAGCAAAATCTCCCCGGTACCCAGGTCTTGAGGGACTTGCAGAATGTTAAGAGGGATGGGGCTAACCTCACTTCCCTTATCCTTTCCTCTTGGTGACTAAATCAGGCAAAGTAGGTTACTGTAGTGCCATAGGCAATAAATAGAAAGAGGGCTTCTATTACAGGTGTATGCCATACTAGGGGAAGGATTGCTCAGTTAAAAATCTTTGAAAACTAGAGATGGAAATGTACATTTTGGTTTCTCATATTTCTAATACTCAGTTTGGTTTATCTCATTTCATATTAGTTTCACATTTAAAAAAATGTTTGCCTCAACCTTCCTATATGTATAGTTTTGGTGCATTCTTCCTGATTTTGTCTAATATACACCTTTTTGCAAGGAATTTTTCCCACTACGATGGATTTTGGTAAAGGGTTTTTTTGGGGAGTACATTTTCTCCAACATATGCACTATATTGCAACATTTATATATGTTAAAAAAAAAAAAAAAAAGAGAACTGTTTTAAACATCATTCCTGGATTAAACATACAAAATTAAGAAAATCTGCATTAAAATGCATGTTAAAAAAAAAAAAAAACTCCCCAAGGTCTTACAAAAATGAGCAATTGCACAAGAATAGCTCATATGAAATGCTGGAGGATATACTGGAACACTTTTCCTGATCTCAGATAATAGATTCAAGCACTTTCTCTTTATAGACACATTAAGAATCAATGCCTCCTCTGTTATTAAAAAAAAAGCCAGCAATTGGTTGCCTTTAATTAGTTCTTTCAGAAATATGAATTTCAATTATTCTAAGTGTTGAGCATTATCCTATTGTGCTTATAATAATCAGATGTCTATCAAATATTTATAATAGCCACAAAAGATATCTCATAATCAAGTCTGTCATAAATTCAATTTAGTTGTGGATAAAATAAAATGTATTCTAATGCTATGATTTCTGGCTGAACAGCAGATCCTGCAATAACCATATTTTAGCCCTATTTAGAGGCGAAGCCTGTCAGCATTTATTGCTCAAATAAGATCCATATCAGAAAAGGGGGGGGGGGGGAAGGCAAGCAACAATCTATAATAATGATCCCAAGAAATGAAAAATAACAGAAGATGACAATTCTTGGATAATACTGATTTTTTTTCAGTGTAGTAGCAGTGTGTGTTTGACAACATTCATATTTTCTAGCAACAAATTTCACTTTTCTAACTGCAATTAACAACTTGTCTTTCTAAAACATGTAAGAAAATAATACACAATAAAAAGGAATCATTTTGACATCAAGCTGTATAGAAGAAATCCCAAGAAACTAATTAAAGGAAATAGATGACATTTTTCCATAGTTACATGGCCAGTAATGAATTCATCAAGTTATCTTAAAATGGACACTGATGATTGAGAAAATGAGCCTGGGTATTTTCAAATGTTTCTTTTTTGCATTGAATCTATTTCCAGAAACTCTTTTATTAAGTCTTCTCCCATGTTCAAACTGGATAACTACACTTGAATAAATATTGTAATGCAAAAAGGAGATACTTGCTGAAAATTATTGTATCAATGCTTTTCACATTCATCTTTCTTTGCAACCTTTAGCAAATCACAACATTGGCCCTTTACTGCAATAAATGCAATAGGCTAAGGCAACAGGGGCCTAAGACAACAGGGCAAACAGGGTCATGACTTTGGCTGATGTTGGAAGAGGGGAAAAAGAAAGCTAAGCAGGTTTGGTTAGTACTTGGAAAATCCAAGTACTAACCAGGAAATCCCAGAGGTTCAGAATAGATGAGGAAGTTCAAAATCACCATCATCATCGAAGGGATTAGGCTACCAAGAAAACTGCATGGCCATAACCATGAAGCACCAGAAACTGAACTCAGGGGACCATTGACCTTTTATATTATCCTGAGAGACCTGAGAAACAAATTAATCTCTGTGGTCTATAGGACTCTTTAGGTATTCTGAAAAAAGCTTTGTGGAGTAGAAAGAAGTACAAATGGAAGTGGAAGAGCCAGAGCATGTATTCCCATTGATCAATGCATTTCCAACTTCAAACAAAACTTTTCTGAAATATAATCTTTTAGGTTTAGGCAAATTATCCAAATGTAAGTTGTCATTTGACCATTTGTAAATTATTGATCACTATAGCTTTCAGCATTCTAGTGGGGAATGAGATTTGCCCTCATTGCAATAGTTTCCCAGTGTGGTAGTTTCTCTATAGAAGTAAATGCCAGTTCAGTATTTATATGCAAGATGATTAGGGAGTGCAGTTGGAGAAGCACTTGAAAGCAGGCCAAATCTCTTTCACAGTCCTGGTAAATCTAGGAATCCATTAGAAATCAAAGTGAATCTAATTTGCATAGCCCCACTCTTTCATCTGGACAGTCCTGTCTAGATATTATTTCTTGGTCACACTGGAGTGTGACAGAACCATTAAAACTGTCTTCTTAGACAAGTCCACTTTGTGCCAACAACACATCTTCTGGGAATGCCATTTTTCACCAAGAATAGAATAGGATAGGATAGGATAGGATAGGATAGGATAGGATAGGATAGGATAGGATAGGATGGATGGATGGATGGATGGATGGATGGATGGATGGTAGATAGATAGATAGATAGATAGATAGATAGATAGATAGATAGATGATAGGGAGCTTTGAAATGTAATTAAGGTAATAGAATTCCTCAGTACCCGTCTCTTTTTATCTTATATTCTATGGATTTACAGAAGCAATACTGTTATGGCAACTGCAGATTTACAAATTACAGGTTTTTGAATTTCCAAGAACTCATAATTAGAACAAAAAATAAGCAAGAAAATTTTTGGAAATGAAAAAAAATGCAGCTCTTTTGTAAACTTTTAGTTGACTTTTGTTGTTATTTTTATTATTATTATTTTGCCAATCATCACATATGGTATGGCATTTTATATTTGTAAAATAAGGGTCAATATACGTGCTTCATTTTTTTTAGGTGTCCTGCCCTTTACACATGCAAACATACAATTTCCTAGGGCAGCATTATAGTAAAAATAAAACTATAATAGTATAAAAGAGTGCTGATTTTTATACAGTGATTAAAAGAACAGTAATTAAATCCAGAACAGCAGATGGCAGAGCAGGCACTTACAAATAAAGTTTCAAGGAAAGGCATCTTGTGGTTGATAACAACATTGACCCAGTGTGCAGTTGCTATGGAAGAGGAAAGTTCCATGTTACAGATTATTGGGAAATAAATAAAAACTAAAACTTCCTGTAGGATACTGCCTTTATCCAGGGATGTGGAACCCGCACCCGACAACCAGTATTTGTCTCCCAGCATTTTTTTGTTATCCTATATCTTTCTCTGCATTTTTCCAGCACCCCACCATTCAGCTGATTGGTGGTCCCCCAGAGTGTGTTATTACACTGGAAGTGCTCACTCATCCAGAAGCTGACCAATCAGCTGCACTGCATGAGAACAGAGGAATAACAAGGAGCTATTTTCTTCAGCACTGAAAGGTGGCCAAAGATGAAAAGCCTCCTCTCTTCCCATAATCCTGATCAGAATTACTGTCTTTAGATTGCTATTAACAAAAGAGGTGTAAAGATCTGGAGAAAAATCAATGGGAAGATGGGGCGTCAAGATTTTCTTCTTCTTCCCAGTACCTGTTCTCTTGATCATCCTTCTCCCCTGTCATTAGCAACAGAGAAGGAGATCTGCAGCTGAATTGCTGGAAGGGTCAGGTGAGCTTCATTACTCTTTGTCCCAAAGATTATTCTCCAGAACTTGGAAGAAATGGGGATGAAGCAATATATTGAGGGGGTGGTGTTGGTGGTGTCTGTCCCCAACATTCACACCAGCTTGCCAGACTCCTGTCTGGGATCGTCTTCCTTACATCTCCCCTACCTGAGCTCTGAGGTGTCCAAGTGTGGTTATTCCCCCAAATGACAGAGGCAGGTAATTACACTGCCACTACTTGTTCTTGAATGGAGACTTCTCTCTCTTTGCCCGAAATCTGGATGGAGTAAAGACTCCCCCTCCTCTGGAACCAGCTTTTAAATGAATATTTCCCTTTGAACCGGTTCTACCAGACCCAAACAGTTAAGGAGTTTGTGGTGCTAGATTACAAATCAGTAGTGGAGAAATCAAGAAAAAATAAGCAATATAAGCAAAATAATCAATAATATATATAGTTTAACTGTAACAAACTATGTAATGCTCACTGGTATCCATGAGGGATAAGTGGGGCAGATGTGATGAAGTCAATACTGTAGGCAAATGCTGCAACTAACATACTTGCTTCAGAAAACAGGATTCAAATGATGATATATTTATATTACATATAAATCATATATAACTGTGGTATTTGTATGATGTTGTTATCATTATGTCAACATTTTCCCACAGTATGCTTGGGTACCACTGATGAGATCTACATTTCAAAGCCAGCATTCAGTAATCTGTAAACAGTGTGAACCAACAAACAGGGAGACAGAGACAGATGATTGGAGCAGATACAAGATCACTGAAACTCAAATGTGGAGTACTGAACACATTACAACAACCAAACAAACAACTTTTGTGTAACTAAGAAATGCTCCCTGCCAACTTTATCTTACTGGTCCCCATTCCCCCCAAAGTTTGCTAGAATTTGGGCCTGAATCCTCAGATCCAGTTGCATTAGAGAGGACAGAAGTTGTGATTTGAGGAGGCTTAAAAGTTTCTTGAGCTAGCCCGCAGGCATCTCAAGTTTTTACACACTTTCAGAAGGTCTTTAAAGGTAGCCAGAAAAACAAATTACAGGCACCCAGAGGATTGAATGATGAAGTGGGAGAAATCCTGCCTTACCACATGGCCCACTTCATGCCACTGATGGTCACCTACCACCTCATGGGTCTAGCTAGCTGTCTAAACCATCTCTCAATCACAGCAGTTTTGTAATTGGTGGATGGCTTCTTACTGGATGGTGACATTGAAAAATAAAGGAAGGCACCAAAGACAGATAGTTTAGGTGGCAGCTCTGCATAGCATCCCTGCGTATCCTAAATCAGAACACCGCTATCCAGCAGCAGAGTCTTTAGAGGCAGGATAGGGCTTCTCAGTGTTGATGTGTTGGGATGCTTTTCTAATAATTTGAAGTTAGGTAGATAGAAATTCAACTTGACAATGGAAAAGGCTCACAGACTTCCTGACCAAAGAAGCAAAATGAGATTGGCATTTTTTTTTCTCTACTGGTTTTCATACATTCGTTGGTTTTATTGGACCTTTTCCATTCAGACTTCCCTAAGAAACATTTCGAGTCTGCTGTGGAACAAACTTTTGCAATTTTGTCTAGACTGGACCTTAAAGTCATATAAATTGCATGGCCTAAGGGGCTTTTTTTAAAAAGTCTGAAATAATACTATGAAATAGTAGCATAATATTTGGGATCAATCCAATGAAGCAGAATGGTGAGAGACTGAGAAACACACAAATTATTAAACAATGTCTCACTACTGCAAGCAGTAGTGATGGCCATTGTTTAATAATTTGTGTGCTTGGATGGCATAAAGCTTGTTCATGTCTTGCTGTGGGTTTCCAATAAATAAATGCTGGACTAAATAGGCCTTGGTTTGATCCAGTACAGCATTTCCTATGCTCCTATAAAATGTCCAAACCTTATGCCAAAATAATACCAAATTAGCTGTCTGGTCAAACACCTTAGAGAAAGCAATCTACAGCTAACTAATGACCTTCAAAAAGGGAAACTTTTTACACTTCTGAGGATAAAATCATAGGAAGGAGAGCTTTACAGTACACATTGTTACCATTTTTAGGAGAGAGAAAATTGCCCAATTTTTCTCTGGAAAAAGAGGAACAGACATAGATTTTTTGGATAATATACCCAGTTATGCTCTGTGTCTTTAAGAATCCAAACTGGATTCTCATTCCAGTGGTGATCTTGATGAAAATAAGATGCTCCAGAGATGCAGGCCTTTAATAATAATGATGTCATCAGGAGAAGAAGTTCTGCACATATGGACTGACATGTGTTGCTCTGAAGCTAGAACTATGTCGTGCCCATATCTAGAAGTAAAGTCAGAACCTCAGACATGCTGTTAGAATCCTGATTACATATGCAAATGTTAATTCTTCAAAACCGTAGAAAGCAAAAATTTAAACAGTAATTTCTATTTCTAATTCAGAGTCCAGATAATTAATTTATTCACTATTATTTTTTGCCTGCTAAAGCAAGATAGGAACTGTTAAAAAAATTAGCAGCACTTGCAGACATGGTGAAAGGCAATTTTACTATATTTTCAGTTCTGTAATTGGGAGAAGCCTAACATTTCTCTCTCTGTGTGCACCTTGTAACATTATCACTTCCTTTACAACGTTTTTGTACAGGTTTTGATATGTTTCTTTTATAGGTAAGCCTTAGAGGCAACGAGGCAGTACAGACAAAGAAGAAGACAGAATAGAAACAATGGCACTGGAGTATCTTCATGGGCTAGGAGTCAGGAGGTTGAACTATTAACAGCCATCAGGGACAGGTTAGAATCAATGATAAATGGTATGTAATATAGGAATTTAACAAAAGTCTTGAGGAGCATAAACAGAAAGAATTTTGAACAATATATGTTTGTGGTCAGGTAAAACTCAGTCTTAGCTGAGGTCCATCTGAGAGAATTAATTTCTTCAGTGGTGGGAGAAAGATCCAGTAATACTGAGGATACACTGGAATAACAAGGGAAAAGCCGGGAAGGAAATGCAAGAGTAAAGGGACAAGAAGGAAGAAATAAGGAGACAGATTTGTCCTTTTCTAAAACCCATTATGACCATGAGTAAAACAAGGGGAAATAAGAGGCTTTTCTTCTTAAAATTACAGTAGCAAGAACAAAATGTAACAAAGTAAAAGACATGGACATATAAAATTTCTATAACAATAAATTAAAATATATTGAAGAAAGGAAAATCTGGTATTATATGTTTGGTGTGACCACTACAATAAAATGGTTACCACCTTTTCCAAATTCATACTATCCAGTTGTTACGTCCTCAGAACGTCAGGAGATTATAACAGTTCAACATTCTTTCAGGCAATAATGATATTTCCATTTCTGGAGAAGGATTTTTTTTTTTTAATTTCCCTCTTAATGTCATCTTTTTGAAAGCTGTTAAAAAGACAAGAAGTAAACTGAGGACAGACAGAAGGACAGATCCTTTATGGTGTGAAAAATGCTTGTAGAAAAAGTTCTTTAGTTCTCGTGTGAAGAAAACAGAAGTGACATCAATCTGCAGTTGACAATCAATTTGCTTCAGGCAGATGCATTTTACCTTCCGATGATATGGCACCTCCGCAGTTTGATTGAAAAATAAATAGTAAAAGAAATGTAGATGTCTATAAAGCAACTACTTGTCTTCATTTGTCCCTCTGTACTTTATCAGCATCATGTGCTATCTTTCATTTTTTATGATGGCCCCCCAATATGCAGTCCTTTATTCTAATATTACAATGAGGTATAAAATATTGTCCCTTTGAGGAGAAAGCATCAGCAACACGTTTGACAGGAAACAAAGATGTTTTTCTCTTAACTATTCATCTTGCCCAGAACGAGCTTTGAAGGACAACAAATGTTTTCCACAATAGGCTACAGATTTGCTATTTCCCAGATGTTGGCACCTATAAAAACAGGAGTGAAAGGGTTGCAATTATTTTGTTCTTTGCGAACCAAGTGAAGAGGTGCTGCCCACTGTAAGATGCAGACAAAGGAAGGCTGTTGAAGAATAGTCTAGAGGAATAAGAATAGAAAAAAAGCAAATGGAGAAAAAGTGAGTGGGAAGAGAAAAATGGCAAATGATCTGGCAGCTGTACAGGACAGAGGACTTACTGCATTGACATAATTAAGTTAAACTTTGCCTAGAAAACTTTGGTTAAGACATGCAGCTTTTTTGTACAAATGTGGCACTTTTCTTTAGAAAGACCAACAGTTGCCAGTTTGATCATCAGTAAAGCACAATGACTTTGCACAAGTCAAAAGCAAAGTTACTGCGTAGTATTGAGGGAGCAGGAAGAGGAGGGGAGGCATAAAATGTCAAATTCAACAGATGATTTAAAATCTCTATATTTACAATCTGGACATTATCAAAAAACATGCCAAATGCAAAGACTATTGAACTGCTTCAACACTGCATTTTCCACTGGTCTGGTCTATCTGTTTTTCCTGGGCCTACAACAACTTTGCTCTGTGTAAAATCTGGGGTATTTTCCCTCTCCTGGCTCAATCTCAAGACCCACCCATCTTTTCAGCAAAACCTTTCATGGACCACTGCATCTTGATCTGCATGTTTAATATCACCTAACATCCCACACTCTCATCCTCAATGTATATTTATTACACCTTGATATGTCCCTACTATTCTGACTTGTATCACCATTGGGAGACTTGAAAGAACAGGTTAGGGATGCAGTCATTGCCACCATAACTGAATCCATCTATCTTGCTGCTGGTCATTCTCTTCTTCACTTTCCTTCCACCTTACCCAGCATTAGAGCCTTCTCCAAAGAGCTAGATCTTTGCTTAATGCGTCCAAAGTAGGATAATTTAAACATGCTTATTTGTGCCTTGAGTGAGAACCCTGGGTTGGATTTCTCAATGATCCATCGGTTTGTTTTCTTGGCTGTCCACAGTATTCTCAGGAACCTTCACCACCACCAAAGTTCAAAAACCTCCGTACTCTTCCTATCCTGCTTCTTCAAAGTCCAACTTTCATTTCCCTAGAGTGTCACAGGCTTGTGCAGTTCTGATCTTTGTAGGTATAGACACATCACAGCATCTGAATATCTTTTCCAAGGCCTTCATGGCTGCTCTACCAAGTTGATGGTTGAGCCTAAAAGGAAGAAGCTATCTATCACTTCAATATAAGATATGTGTTCTTCCCATGCTATTGATAAGGCTTTTCTAGGGCAAGCATGAAAAAACAGCCAATTTGCACACTGTTTTTAATATGAACAACAGCAAGCCTATAATAAACTGACTAACAAAATGCCTTCTACCATTAATTATCCCCACATTCTTATTTGGCTCTCCACTAAACCAATGGTGGTAGATTAAGCTGGTGTTAGAGCATGGATGGGAGAACCTGAGGCTCTGCAATTGTTGCTGAGCTACAGTTCCCAGTAACCCCAGCAGCATGGTCAATGGGCAAAGAGGCTGTGGATTGAAGTTCCTTCACATTGCAGGGCCACAGGTTCTGAACCCAAGGCTCTTGGCATGGGGCTGTTTAAAAAATAGGTGATTCCAGTTTCAAACCTGCAGATCTTATTGTCATGAATAGAATACTATGTAAGAAGTTAGCATTATGCAGATCCGTGCCAAATTTCAGGACCAGGCCACTTAAACCTTTTCTAAATCTTGAGATATTATCTAAATCAAACGGCATGGGAAATTAACTGTAGATACATTCCATTTTAATTAAATGAACCTCAATCCTTTTAAACTATTTATTTTAAGTGTGACTGTTCCAAGAGTATATGCACATGGCAGGGGAGCATATCTTTCAGTAAACACAATAGAAAATAATCAGCTAAAATTCCATCAGACTTACTGATGGATGTAGAGCTATTGAAATTGAAATGCAACATGATTGAAAAGTGACATGGTCTGTATTTTATACTGACAACTTCATCATTTCTTGCTTGTAGAAAACCTGCCTTTTTTATTAGCATATTTGACATGCCTGAATTTGCATAAATATTTGATTCACAAAATGCCTTACAGGCATAAAAGTAACAGGTAAAACATTGGAAAAGAACATAGTACTGCAGCTCAATCACCTTTCTTTCAAAGTCTCTCCCTTTTGGGGGGAAATTAACTCATTTGCTTGTGATTTTTTTTTTTTTAATGGAACTTCAAGCTCATATTTTCAGCTTCTATACATGGTGTATTTATAGCTGTTATATAGTAGGCAGACACTCTTGCAGAATGATACCTTGGTTTTTCTAGCCCTCTGCCATTACAATACTATGTCCCTTTGGAGGTGTGCTAAGTCAGAGATCTCCAATACATAGTCAATGGGCTGCATGCTAAAAGCCATTGAAGTCCACTCAGATCATATTGCTAAAGTTTTGAATTGTTGTTCATCAAAAATTGGTGAAAACTGCCATGCAAGAGCTGAAAAGTGCATTGCAATTTTGAATTTAATTTTTAATGCTCTGGGGGTTTTTGTATGTGTTTTTCATGGGGGCAGTGCTTTTCTAAAGGTGTTTTTCATATTGTCCTCCTTAATGCTATTTACTATGGTCCTCATCCGGAAAAAAAAAAATCAAGTGTATCCCTCAGCTAATGAAAACTTCATACCTGTACAGCAAGACTGAGATATGAAGGATAGTATTTTAATATAGAGGGCTGGATGCAACAACAATTTCTTCCAAAAATATCTTTTTTAAGGAAAGATGACTAGAAACATCAGATTTACTTACATGCTTAAACTTGTAACAATTCAGGTAGATAAATTATGAACTTCACTGTGGTTCTGTCCCTTGGCTCATTATGTTAAAGTTATTATCACTGGCTGGATATTATGCCTACCTGCATGCCTTCTTAGATCTGCAGTGTGAACTTTCCTAAAGAGACAACAAATTATTGTTTTACTTTTTGATTTCAATTGGCACCATATCTTTTTCTGGCTTTTACTTTTATATGCTTTTAATCTTCACAGCAGTGTAGAGACAGAGAAGGTATAAAAGCACAAGGCAAAATGCTGTTATGCTTCATTCACACATACTTACCTGAGGAACAAGAATTAGTACAATTGATTTTTGAGTAATTGAAAAAGCAATTCAATCTGCCATAGACTCATCAGACAAATCTTTGTATTCCACATCACATTTTTATAATGCTCACACATGAATTATGCTATGAAATATGTGTCTTACTGAATGATAACTAGCACAAGAAAACAATTTAAGGATCTGTCTTTGCCTAAAATCTCTCTACAGAGATCTACTTTGATTTGTATTTCCCCCTTGAGGGTTCCATTTCCATAGTTTGCATCAATGTGTAAAAATTTAAAACCAGTAAAGAATTCAGTATGACAATTAAAACATCATTGAAATAAAAATCATTCAAACACATAAAGCTATGTTAAACATTCCTGAACATGATTTGAAAAGACTCCATACTTGTAGTCGTATGTGGGAAAGACCTTGGGAGACTGGGCAAAGACATGCTGCCTAGGGAACAGTCAGATAAAAGACAACATAGCTTGCAGCTGGATAATGGGCAGGGCAAGAAGCTCAGAAGAGACCCTCCCTAGTTTCTCGGGCTGTAAAGGAGATGGGGTGGCGGGGGAAGAATTGCACTTTCAGATTTGAAAGATTCTGTAATGTAGCTTTACAATAAAGTATAATTAGCTAATCTGGTTGTGATTCCTACCTGATTTATCCCACCAGGCTGACAATACTTTCCAGAAAGATATCAAATTTGAAGCCAAGGCTTTTCCCATCTTTCCCCAAGAGTATTTCATAGGCCTTCTTCTGGTACATGAAGGTTGGGAAATTTGTGACTCCCACAAATATTGCTGAGTAGCAACCCAAGCCAGCAAGGTAAATGGAAGGGTATTCTAGGAATTGTAGCTTAGCCATTTCTGCAGAACCACAGATTTCATGTCTTAATAGAAGCAGGTTTATCATCAGGATCTAGGCACAGCTTTCAATTCCAAAAGAGACCATTTTCCATATCATAGCTGGTAAAGCAAGTGTCTTTCAAAGAATTTGATCCTGAAAGGTTTTAGAGGAAATAAAATAATTTTCAAGTGTCAGCCTTTCACAGATTGAAGAATGATGTGAAAAGCTCTTGATCCAGTAAAGCATTTTCCCTAGCCCAATCCCTAAAAAAATATGTTCCAGTGGTTGGGTAGCACTTGAAATTTGCATGAAATTGGTACTGAAGACTGCTTTGAAAGAGAGTAAGTGGTGAAAATTGCCTCCCACTAGCCGAAGGGTCCTAGGCCAAACTATGCACAGATGGTTCTCTCTCTGTTTGGAAGAAACCTGGATTCAGTCCAGAGTAACCAGCAAGCAGAATGCCTAAGAGATCTAACAATAAGGTATTTGAATGATAGAACAATTGGTGAGGTACTATGCAGATTACACTGGTGTATTATTTCATTGTGAAAGGTAAATCTAACCGCGAATGGCCTTTTCCAAATAATTAGTTCAGCAATTACTTTCAGGCTATTCAAACATGTGGGTCACTGTTGTGTTTGCTGAAACCACAGGCCTAAATTATAGCTATTATATTGCTTAAGTGATTTTGTTTTAATAAATGTGCTACTGTAACTGATCAGACACTTAGTAAAACAAAAGAACCATCCCTCTAGTGTAGTCACTGAAGAGACCCTCCAGTACTATCAATCAATTGTCATTTTCCTCATTATCCTAATTCTGTGATTTTTCTACATTCCCTTAAAGCACCCATCCTGCTCCTTCTATTTTTCCCTCAGGAGAAAGGACAATTGAAAAGATATAGGAGGCAGGAGGAAGTGGGCCATGAAAAACCTTGAAATAAGAAAATCATGCTTAAAACTGGCAATTTTTTTTTCCACATTAAGAGCAATCAATTTCTTTATCCTTGTGATGGTGTCAGGTTTAGCCCAGGAAACTCCAGGAGACCATTCAGATTCAATACAGCAAGGTTTATTTGGCTTCAACCTCTACACAGAATCTTCCCAGACTGGGAGTAGTTCCCAGGGTCGATCCGTAAACACCTCTATCATTCCTCAGGGAGGTGCCAGTCTCATCCTCTTATCTCTCCCTCGCTGTTCGGGGGATGAAAGAGCGTTCTTGACCCCTCTTGCCTGGCCTCTCCCTGAGCCTACCCCCACAGATGGAAAGTGATGGTCCCTCACCACTCCCCTAGTCTGGAGACATGTCTGTGAAAGATTTCTTGCCTTGAAAACCCATGGTTAATCACTGTTTTGAAAATTTCTATTAAATTTCAACTGTTATTCTGAGTTATTGTTAAATCACAAATGGGAGAGGAGGAAGGTAGAAATGGAATAAAATAGAATATCCTGAATACAGAAACACTTTTATTGCAAATCCCATTTTCAGGCAATGTATACAGGTTTTATCCTTATTTTATGTCTACCATAAAGACCTTGTGAGATAAACTGGGCTTAAAAAATGGTATTTTTCTGAGTCACCCAGTGAGCTTCATAGCAAAATGGAGGAACCTGCATCTCCCAAGTCCAGGTACAATACCTAGACTTTCCATTACACTTGCTATTTCTTAATTAATTATAACTTCATAAATGCATTCTGAAGCTGGTGGATCCCTCTTTTCAACTCATCTTGGCTACTAGCAACAAATATTGCAACCTTGAGGTAAAAACCCAGAATTTTTCATTCTTCCAGATGTGTCACCTTAAAATAGGAGTTGGCCTAATCAAGGTGTCACCTGAATAAGAATCTCACATCTGTTATGGTGTTTATTGTAACTGTTTTAATTACTTCCTATAGGGAAGTGTGGAAGTTTGAGGCACATTCTCTTATACACTTTCAACTCACCTTACATTACAAAGAATCAATATATTTTTCCCATTCCTTATATATGAATAACTGGCTGCTTGTAATGAAAATGTTTTCATATGTCATAAAACATTGTATGACTGATTTCCATTTCCTTGTTCTGTTTGTGGGTAAAATGACAACATTAAATCAGAACTAGGCATGCACAAAACTGTTTTTAAAATCCCATCATTTGAAAAATATTTCTATCGGTATATTTTAAGTATTAAAAATGCTTCTGGTAAAATATGATTATGACACTTTTTGCTGTAGTTCATACTTTTATGAAGATACTTGCACATAATTGTATGCTTAATGTACAAAATGGCGTTTACTTTCATTGGACATGCAACATTAAAAGTCATGGCTGCAACCCAGGATATAATTATGTGTGTTTTTAGCTCAAATCTAGCATAGAAATAATGGCTAATAATTCCTGATGCGGCTGGCTAACAATCCATAACATTGCATCTTCCTTTGGGAGGAAAAGTGGTATTTTAACAACTTGCCGAGAATAAATTACTGGAGAAGTCTCTTCCATATTCTGCCTGTCACTTCCAGATGACTGATGTTAAAAACAAAATGGTGGACAAACTAAAGTTTGGTCTTCTCTACCAGGGCAGTCTTCTTCTGTACGTTTAAGGAGGTTGCCCAATATCATTACTTTTTTGATACTACTGAGCAAGTTCTGCTTCTCCCCTTTGATATATTCAAACATTGCACTAAGATCTTGTGATGTTCTGTAGTGAATACAAATCCTGATATTTCTACCCTACTGAATTGTTTTCAATATGTATGCACATCATGGTCAGCTGAGATTGTAAAGGAAATTAACTGCAAGTTATTAGTTTAGTTGGTAAAGGTTGCATTGCATGAGGTAGTGACATAGTAACAAAGCTAAAGTTGGTGGGGAGAACTAAAATTTCTAAGGTTTACCTATTTGGGGAGTAGGTGGGTTTACTTTTAAAGTGCTTTGCCTAAAATAAGTCTTCTCCCTTAAAACTGCCCAAAACTGCAGGAAATTTTGCTTTTGTGCCTCATTGCAATTTCTGAAGTTTTGGGGGGTTGTAAAAATAGGAGCCTACAGATTAGCCAACCTTGGAGGAAAGTTCTATTAATTTGTTCCTTTCTCAGCCATTCCCATACCTGTGGGAGTGGGAGTGGGAGTACAGAAATGAATGCAATGGATATGCCCCTTTACAGTTTCTCACCATTCTCTACAGGTGGCTGAACTCCTGACATGACGCATTGAACCATCATCCAATAAGCTCTCCGTGTGATTTAGAATACTGCTACAAAAATTCTGATGTCCACTAGATGACAGCTGGATATGGAAGCCAGAAAACTCTACTTTTGTTTTGCCATCTTGTGATTGTATGGAGTTTGTCCAGCCCAGATATGGTAGTCCAAATTTAGAACCCTGATTTTCTGGGCTTCTAAATCATAAGGAGAAACTGCTAGAGTAGAAAAGTCTTCCCCATCATAAACCTATAGCTTCCAGTATAAAGCATTATCTGCATAATAGAATGGCAGATAGAAGAGAGATGTTCAAATAGGCCTTAAATGTTCAAGGATTCTAGGCTGATTGAAATGTAGAGGGGACAATGGTATGAGCTAGCCTCACTGAGTGATGGATATGCAATGAAAATAGGAAAGAAAATATAGGCCGGGCTATGCAATCCAGTTTGAGTCTTACTGGTTCAGGTCACTAGAGTCAAAGAAATACATTTAATTACCTGGATATATCCTGTTTCTACTTTGCCAAATATGGAATAGCAGCTCCTTCCCCGAACCCATCCCATGCTTGGTCTCAACAGTGATTCTGTTCATACATTGTGCTCAGCTCAAATCATGACGTGATTTGGTTGCTTCAGTAAAAGTACAACAGCCAAAACCAGTCATATGGTTATGAATGAACTAAATCACTATGGCTTGTTCATATATCAGCAGGGCATGCTATTTACTGTACATCCATGACTTATCACTGAATGGAAGGGGTGTGAAGGAAAGACCAAAGGTGAAAGCACCCTCTGTTCTTGGAAGAGGCAGCCCTGAAGATGCCTGACCAGTGAGAATGCTGCCAAGAAACAGCCCTTTCATTGTTCATGAGGCTAGGGTCAGCTTATTCCTGCCCCCTCCCCCCCATGACTTGAGAGTTTTTGCAGTCCTGACTCTACCAGGGAACCCATTTAATTCCCCCACCCTAGCCTGCTGAGAGAGGCAGGCTGACTGGCACAGAGTCACCCATAGGCATCCATGCTGGCATCACAGTTGGCCACATACAGCATACACCTACACTACATACACATACATCCACAGCTGGCTAGGCAAGCCATAACTTGGCTTTTTCAAGAATATGCTGATGTCTGTAGGCAGCCAGCTTAGCACTCCACACTCCACCCACACTCTCAGCCAAGAAAAAGGCAAACATAAACAGAGGTCTGTAGGAGAATAGGTGAAGAGGAAGAGATGGCAAGCGGACAAGGAAACAGGAAATGATATATGGGCAAGTTCAATAACTCTGGACAAGAAACAGGGCTGACATCCAGCTGCCATGACTACAAGCTACAATAAGTAGCTAATCTTGGTTTGATCCCTGCCTAGAGCTCTACTTGAGAGCTCAGTTTCATGCTCAGCAGCAACTCTGTTAGAGCACAGTTTGGAGCTTGGCCCGAAGCTTGGCAACAACCTTGCTCTGCAACTGGATTTACATAAGGAACAACCAAGCTGATGCTGCACATAATCCTCCAAAACCTCTGGAGGTGTCAGGCCTAGCCCAAGGAACTCCAGGAGACCATGCAGATTCAGTCCAGCAATGTTTATTAGCTACAACCTCTAGCAAGAATCTTCCCAGACTGAAACCTCACTTCCCAAAGTCAGCCAGTCAAAACAGAGTGAATTCCTCAGGGAGGTGCCAGCCTCATCCTCTTATCTCTTCCTCGCCCCTCAGGAGACGAAAGAGCATGTTTCCCTCCCTGAGTCTGGCCTTCATGATTCCATTCCATCACAGGAGGGAAGCAAGGACTGTATGCCACTGTAAGCCGAAAGACTTGGTTACATGGCTAAGCCAACATGGAGGGTGGAGTTAACTCTGTCCCAGGAGAGAAGCCTTATACTGGGGAATGTGTGGGATATAGAAAGCACTGTGCAACATTTTCATCCAAGTTGTGGTGAATCCAGCCATAGCAAAAAGAACCCACCACAAGGGAGGAAAATGAAGAAACAGTAACATGAGAATGATTCTATTAAAAGAATGGAGACCTCCTGCTTTTTACCCATTTGATATATAAAATATTAAACGGGAGTTTTAGTTTGCCAGAAAGTAGCACTCTCATGTTTTTGTATTATCACATTCTGTTTTATGACATTTCTTGCCATGACTTTTTTTCCCTTTCATGATGCACACTGATGATGAGTTTGCTCTTTGGAGAGGCGATGGCAATATTAATATGCATTTACTTTGCAGATTTTTATCATTACTATTAAAAAGACATTTAAAAAGTACAGAGGCATGGTTGAAATCCAATCTTCTATTCAATCAGCAACAGCTACCATTTTTATTTGCAGATGTTCTAGAAGCCCTGGCTGATTGTTTCTTTTGGAAATGCAGACTTGCAAAGACTGAAAACTAGTGTTGCAATGAAATTCATGGAAATATACACAACATCAAGGCGTAATCTGCTGAAAGTCTTCTGCTGTTGACATTTTCAAGCATTCTATCAAAACTATTTATAATCTGATTTGCCTAGTTTTGCAGTAGTTCTCATATTTTGACACTGAGATCAATGAGACTGTCATAAGCATCCTTTAGCTTACCAAAAGAAAAAATCCATGCGTCTGCCTTGGGAAACATGAAGTTAGATCTCAATAACCCAAATCAACTGCAGCTTTATTTCCATATCAAAAGCAGAGAAGTTTTATTCTGTCAGAAAGAAAGCTTCCTTATTCTGCATTGATTCCATTGTTCCTTTATTTTTTCCATAGATTTTATTTCTAAATCACCCAGTGCTATTCTCTTTATGCTTTACAAATAGGAAAACAATGTCAAATCACAAAAGTAGCAGGAATTTAGGTAATTAAAACAACATTAAAAGGATAAGGATAAAACAGGAATAGACACAAGATCATTTGAAAAATGAACAGCGATAGAGCTATTCAAATTTCAGAAGATTATGCACCCATTATAAAACAGCCGAAACCAGGATACAAATACACGATTTTAATTCCACTGATAATAAAAAGGTATTATTCTGGTACTGAGAAAATATTAGCACTGGTACAAGTACAGGAATGTACTTAATAAACAAGAAATCATTGCTTAGCATACTTAAGTTATGCATCTAAGCTCTCTATCTCAGGTTGTAAGAGAAAGGCCTCCACTGATGATTTTAAGTTACAGGTAGGCATACCAAATGCCACGGAATATATATTTCTTTCAAAATCAAACAATTCCTCCACCACTTTATTTGCTTATGTTTATTAAAATAGTGTGATGGAAGATTTTACTTATTTATTTGGTTATAAAGAGATGGCTGGCACATACCTTCACAATAGCAGAGAGCCTGCTGTAATTCCATAATCCTCTCACACATTCTTTCAAAGACTGGGGAAGTTCAAGTGAATGCCCCACCTGTTCTTGTCTTAAGCAGCCTATCCCAACCAAAGCAGCCTCCAGATGTGGGATTCATCTCCCAGAATTCCCCAGCCAGCTTGCCCACTGCTAAGAATTCTGGGATGTAAAACCTCCATATCTAGAGGAGATCCAGGTCAGGGTAGGCTGTCCTTGAATGTCCAAAGACAAAGATGAATGAGACTCAGTATCTTTAGGGATTGATCAATAAGATAAATTTAGAGAGGTTTAGCCTGTCGGTCTGTAATACAAATAATAAAAGGAGAGCATCACTGTCTTCTTTTACATTGGATCATCTGCTCTTCATGTGCGGTTTTATGTACAAGCAACGTCTGCTTCCCCATAGTGCTCAAGCCATGCCTTTGAAGCCTGATCTTATCTTTTGAGCCTCAGACTAAAAGCCATTGCTCTATGCTTCAGTGGCAAGATACTATGCAACAGCTGCCAAACATAGGAATAAGGTGAGTTAGCCCCTCAGAGGACCCTTCTGGTGCACTGCTTTCTATTTCCTGCTTCCTGTCCTTCTCCCTTCTGATGCTTTCAGTCCCAAAGTTGGGTACAGTAAGATGAAAAAGGAAATCAGGATTCTACTTTCTTTGCTCTCAGCTTCTTCTAAACAAATAAAATGGAAGAAAGTGTCTGCTAATGCAAAGAAGTTACTATTTCCTCCCTTTCCTACCATCTTAATATGTATGGTATATCATCTCCAATCACCCCAAATCAGTTCTTCAGTTGCTTTACCTACATTTTAAGTCCCTGTCCCCAGATCTTGTTACTTCTTTACTGCACTTAAGAAAGGAGAATGATTGTGCCTTCAGGTGGAGAATCCAAAAATACACAGCAAATCAGGGGAAAAGGATGGGGAGGGAAAAGGAAAACAAGAATACACAGGTTAAGTAAAGTTTTCTTTGAGTTCAGATCAATTTCTGGTGACTTTTTGGACATATCCATATCGTTTCCTTCACAACAATATTGAACTTGTTTTTCCATTGCCTTTTTCTGTATTTGTTTTCTTTTACTTCTGATCTTGCTTTGGATTTCATGGTATTGATCAAGTCTGACCCTGATTAGCTTTTTTAGATCAGCCAAGATCAGCTAGGTGCAGCCAGCTGAATCTTTATCATTTTATCATTATCATTCATAACATAAACTGAGATGGGGCCTTCCATCCAGGAAATGGAGGAGACAGTTTTTCTTATTGGGAGATGACAGGGTGGTTGATAATTAGGCTGATTCAATCAATCTTCCTCCTCCTCCTCCTCCTCCTCCTCCTCCTCCTCCTCCTCCAAACAGCAAGCAGTTGAAAGTAGACACCGGATTCACCCAATGTTCCCTGCTGCCCAGGCCAATATACCACTGTCGTCCACCATCTGCTGTTGCCTGCCATGTATAAATTGGAACCTCAGCTATCTGTGGTGAAAGAAATGGCACCATGATAAAAGAAATAGCATGACTTCCCTCTCAGGAACACCCCAAGACCTAGCAAACAGTAGCAGCCTGGAGTTCTCAGCTGCTGCGATGTAGCTGATGCTTTCCAAGACAGGGGAAGCAGAACAGCAGCACAACAGGTGGCAGATGGGATGATTCTTCCCTTGGGTCCCTGGGAGGCCTCAGTTTCACTTGCTGATGGTATCTACCATGTATTGGAAAGCAAACCTAGTCTGCTTAAAGGATAATTTGTCCCCTTCTCCTAAACAGGTGGAGAAAGTTAGATGGAAAGCTAACGAAAACCCAACAAACTTGGTGCTTCTGAGTTACTCTTGACAGTTGCTCTGAGCCCTTTGTGATAGAAGTGAGTGTGCACCTTCTTCTTCAAGAGTGGTGGGGTATCCTTCACAAACAGTTGGCTTCCAAAGGGCCCATTCTGCTCAAGGGAGCAACAAACAAGCAAAAGATTATATTATTAAAATGTAACTCGTCAATGTGGGGGTGGAAGTAGTACCCAGTATGTCAAATTTCTCTTCCAAGATGATAAATTAAGGTTGCTTTTCCCCATTATTGGTTTAGCTCTTTTTATGTCTGCCTCTCTGCTCTCCTGTTGAGGCTTTCAGCGTATTTTATATTCATACTTCTCTCTCTCTCTCTCTCTCTCATGCTGTTTCTTGTTTATCCTTGTGGAAGTCTTTGTTGTCGCTTCCCTGCTGTTTGCCTTCTTTAGGTGCATTCTCATGCTGTGATGTTTCCGTTATTTCCAAAAAAAAAAAAAAGTGCCCGTGGACAGTTAACATAACATTTGGATCCTGGCACTAATAGCTAACCAAAGGCATTCCCCCCCCCCCCCCCCCGCAGCTATATTTAAGTGTATTTGTAATTTGCTCTGCACTTTCCTTGCCTATTACCTGTCAGCACCTATGACTTGAAGTCAAAATGGAGGGTAAAAGTTAGAGTTGGTTTTTCAAGTATAGCAGCATTAAATCCTGAGATGGGAAAATGTTTCATTGGTAAAATATCATCTCTTTGAAGTAGTTCTCTCTGTCTCTGAGCTTGATAGGATTTATTCAGCTGGACATGGAACAAATGTTATTTTCCTGACAGGCTGAGGACTACCCTCATGGGGCCAAAAAGGTTGCAAGTTGGATGGCTATTCATGTATCACTCCCCCCCACACAAAAAAAAAAAGAGGGGGGAGGGGATGAAAGACACAAGAATGGCTTCAAGTGTGTACATGCATGAAACACACAGTGAGGTGATTCACGTTGCTTCCTAGCCTCCACCTGCAGTTTCAGTGTTATTTATTATTTATTATTATTATTTATTCAATCTTGATGTCGCCTGACTCCAGCTGACACTGCATATGTGCAGAAATCTCTTCCAGCTACTGGAACTGGCAGAGGAGACCTCAGAAATGAGGCCAAGCAAAGAAACATGGCTTCTTTGCTTCACTGTTACCGGGGGAGGGGGGGGGAGGGCAGTGCATTGCTTTACAAAGCCACTTCAAAGGCACGCTTCCCTCAAAATGCCATTGAAGCAAAGCAGCCCTTTGAATCTGCACAAATCTAGAAATAAGTAACATCCTTTCAACAGAAACACCTTGGTGAGGGTGATCTTCAACCTTCAGTGATCTCTGCGCCTGCCCAATTTGTGACTAGGTGCTCAATTCTCTTTCTCTTTGAGCTGAATTTGAATGACAGGCCTTAAAACAGGACTTTGTCATCTTTTCGATGACTAGAAACTGCATTTCCTTTAAAAAAAAAAGTCTCTGGATACTATAGTATATGTGACTGAAGTCAAAGTGACCAAAGGTGTTTTGCTTTTTAAATTATTGTAGGAAAAATTCCTGAGCTCTAATGCCATGAAAGAGTCTGCCCAGAATAGTGGTGGGCTCCCACTCACTGCAGGTATTCAGATAGGGGCTGGATGGCCACTTCTTGGCAGTAGCTTCATGAATTCCTCAACAGAGTAAGAGGATGGAGTAGATGGCCCATAAATCCTACCAATGCATAGTTTCTACGATTCTATCACTTTGGGGGCTTTGGAAAGTGGCTTGAGGGGCAAAATAGGTACATGAATTCTTGCGATAATGTAATGCTATCATTTTGCCTTTCAGAAATGAAAAGAGAAAAATGGCATTCCCCACAATCAGTGGTTTTGCCATCCAATTTCTGGAGCACAACCTAGAAATCCTTTATGGACCACATATGACCAATGGGCTGTGGGTTGTATCCACCCTTTATATCGAGCATGGATAAATGCATGGCTGCAAAAGAGGCTCTTTGCATTTGAGCAGAGGGAGGATGCAGGTTGGGGGAGGTGTGGTTTTTAGGTTTAGGGTTGGGTTTTTTTTTTTTTGGAATTAGTTGAGCAAGCTTACAAAGAGGTTTCTGGGTGATGGCTTGTATCTTTGGAGGCACTGATCTGAAAGTAGTGCTACAAACCATGGACATGTTATGAACTATAGTTAAGCAGATATTAGAAACCAGAGATATTCAGCATTGAAGGGAATTGCTTGTATGCTATCATTATAACCTTTTTTGGCTAGAGGTATAAGGGGAAAAAATCATATCTTATTCACCTCAGCTCCTTACAGGTGTTTTTCCTGAGTTCCTAGGACAGACCAACTTTTATTTCAATTCCATATTTGGATAAAATATGGTGGTAGTGTTAGTCATTTCCATCTCAAGGAAATGGGGTAAATTAAAGAACGCTATACTATTTAAAAATGCAGCTAAAAAAGTCCATGCAATTTTATTTCCAAATCCAGCCAAATGCTGGCTGGAAGCCAGGACAGAAGATAGGTAGAAGCTATTTGTTCTTCTTATAAGTTCATTATTAAACTAAGTATAGGGGAATGTTTATGCTGGCTCCAGGACTGTTGAAATGCAGGGCTTGGGGGAGAAAGGTGCTGCAAATTCATTGCTTTTCTGTCCTGCATTCAAGTTATACCTCTTATTTTCAGGAACATCATATCATTCTGCTGCCTTTAGAGGAAGTCCTCCAGAAGCCCTCAAGAGGCAAATTTATTTTGTTCCTGTGAAAAAAGAGTTTGCTGTCATCAAACTGACCCCAGTGCCATCACCCTCACTGTAGTAAAAAGATCACAGACAATTAGCTTTCAGTTTGAGCGTATTACATTTTCAGTTTATTGCCATGCATCATTCTGTTATTATTTTCTGTTCCCACCTGAATTTGTTTATTAAAATTTGCATTCTCTTTCATTATTAGATGCTGCCAATTTGGATATTGTAATACTAATGTTCAAAAATCATCTTACGTTTTGACTTTTCATCTTATACTTGTTATATTTATTGTTTCATCCTGCTATCTAGAGACCATTTCTCTTGAGGACTCCACTGACCTTATTAAAATCATTCAGTGTTAAACAGGTTGAGATGCAGTAAGCTTTATTTATTGAAACTGCATAATCCAGAGTACTGGTGAATGGGGCATTCCATTCAGGTTGAGTTTAAAAATGAGCCTATGGCTAAACTGAGAAAGTAGAGACACTGGAAGACCTTGAAAAAAATTAATTAAACATGATGTGATTAATATCACTTAGCTGATATTAATCACATAGAGACTGACAGCTTCAGGATAATGATTAGAAATGTTTAAATGTGTAATGTGTATAAATGAAACAATGCAGGATGTTTATGCAATAATTCAATATTCCTGCTTCTAAGCTGTGCATATTTCATTGCTCAAAAAGACTCAAAAACAGCATATGTTTATGCCATATACCATTCCAAAAACAACCATACAGGCTTTGGCAACTTCCATGTAGGGATAATTCTAGGTTTCACAAGAGTCAAATTTGTTTTATGCAAGAGTTGGCATTTCATTCCCATCATCCAATTACATGTTAAAACCTGAAATGATAAGCTTCCAACCAACTCTAACAATTGTTCTTTTGGATGTTGCCATGGATATCTTCCACTCATCATATCCACACGATGCTTCATGTACAGCTGCAGTCATTGGCCTGAAGCAGCTTCTAACTCCAACTTTTGCAATGCGAGAAATATTGAGACTGTCAATCCACGTATCAGTTTGGAACTGAAATGAAGGATTAATGCAACCAATTTATTTATTTTTTTACACATTTTGAAATATATCTCCAAATAGCACACTGTGAATGTAACAGATTCGATTCCTTTCTGGATAGAAAAACATCACACAGTACTTAAAGTTGTAACAGGTCCACAATTTCCACTCACTGACTCCCCATGTCATAGCCAATTAAAAAGAGTGGCTAAGGATACCAATACTAACTTCAAGAGGGCTAATTTGAGAATCAGTATCCCATGACTGAGTCCGGTGCTTTGTTTGGAAGAGGTGCAAGGCTGCAGAGAGGGCAATCCAATGATGTAATCAGAAAGTATAGTTCGCTGTTTATATAGCACTACAGTTTGCAGCAGTACATTAGCATTTCCTCATTTCTTGAGGAAGTAACTCAAATGGAGTTCATTAGGGATGCTTGAGGAAGTCAATATTTGCTCACTGTAATATAAACTGATGTGCTTGCACATCTCAGATCTTTGTGTATGTCAGAAATTAGTTGGCATCAAGCCTTGAACCCATTACAATGCTATTTTCCATTCAAAAAGAAAAAAAAAAAAAGATCAAAATACTTTTTTAAAAGCATTGAGGGACTGACTATACTTTTAAATGGCTGAAAATCTGGCCTAATTACTGGACATTTTTCCTCTAGTTTTTTTTCCCCCATCCCTTAATTTTTGTAACTGATGGAAGAGATGTGGAAAACCTGAAAGTTCACACATTCTTTGGGGTCATTGGGGTTCACACATTCTTTGGGGTCATCCAAATAAACCATGGAAGCTGGATTTCTTCTTTCCTCATAGATCAAGACAGCTATCATTGTTCTTTTCTCTAACTAGCCCATAATTTCTCAACTTGAGACTTTCCATGTTGCTAATCACACTAGTAGAGCTACTACCAAATATGTTTACTGGGTGCAAACTAAGGCCAACATCTTACAACCATTAAAACAACAGCAAATTAACCAAACCACAAAACGAACTGTCTGGTTCCATACACACACACAGAGACACACACACATACACACACACAGGAAAACAAAACAAACACAGTCACCAACATCTTCTTATTGCTATCTTCAGGCCACCAACCCTTCCCAAGTGATATTTCGGTTTAAATGCCCTATGCAGTTTTGTTGTCAGGACACAAAATGTACACAGTATGTATTCTCTAATCTGTACACAGCTGTTAATTCAGGAAAAAGATTGGAAGGCAGGCTTCAGGGTTTCATGCTTAGCAACATGTTTCTTCCTCCACACCCCACAAAACGACACTTTTAAGGTATCAAGAAGAATGAAAAAGGGAAGGGTGAAATTTTGAATACTTTCAAACAGCAGGAAGCCTTTTTTTAAGAAAAGATTTTTTCTTTTGAATTATACAGGTTTCCTATGATGCAACTTTGTACTTTTGCTTTAGGTGGCACTAGCCAACTTTTTTGCTACCTTTTCACATGGTTATCTTCTGCAGAGTTCCCATTTAGAGATGCTTCCACCGAGAGAAACTAGTGTTGTCATTTTTAAAAACCTGGATTTAATTCTGTTGGAGAAAGGCAACACAGATGTCTTCCTGAGCTTAAATGTTGTTACTGTCCTGCTCAAGTCTACTGGGAGCAGAAGAGTTCTGTATAACTTGGTTGTCATAGATAGACCATTCTTTAAGCAGGTTGCTGATAGGAACTTTTGCAGGCATAGTGGGACAATTAAAATGACTTGCCTCATGGACCTGATGCATCTGAATGGCTTTCTGAATGCCCTTGGGGAATTTCTTGTTTTTTCTGTTGGTAACATTGTTGCTACCATGCTTCCACAGCATGGAAGTGGTTCAGGCAAAAGACACATTTGCCTTGTCTTATCTGCCGCCTTCCCTTTTTCAGAGCCAGGTCAGTCCCCTGGTTTAGTAGGGTGCTGAGAGTAACAGTAACTTGAATGCAAATACAGTGTTACTCAGACTTGAATATGAATCTCAGTGTGAAAAACAGAGCACAGACTGAAGTTCCTTTGGATCAATGTTCCATGGCAGTGGAGATAGCAAAGAATACTTAGTTCTGTGTTTGCAGTTAATAGGCTGATGATGCTATCTATCTATCTATCTGTCTGTCTGTCTGTCTGTCTATCTATTGCAAGATCTCCCCGATCCCCAGGGAGTGTTGCTTTGCTACACTGTGCAGGGTTTCCTCCGCTGCAAGGAGGGGAGGAGCCAGAGCAGTTGCTGATTCACTGTGAGCAATTTGTGACCTTTTTTTAAGAATAAAATTACTCCAATCTGCCTTGGCTTGGACTCCAATGCTGAGATAAAAAAAAAAAAGTAATGTGATGGTGGCATCTCTTCTTAGACTGTTATTCTGGATTCTTTTCAGTTTGTGGAGCTCAAAGATACCAATTTGATGAGGTCTGCAACATGTTTGCTCAACCCTTGCACATCCTGACTGATTAAATAACCTTGTGGAGGACTGGCTGCATGGTTAATAGAGATAATTGGGGTTCTTTGCTAGTGTCCCTCTGTGCCTAAAGAAGGCAGTGCTAATATTACTGTTACAGCCAGTAATGTACAGCCAGATGAACCAGGAAACTATTAGACAGTCCCAGATGTATCATTTCTGGTTAAGATGGTTGAGAATGTGGGTGCTTCCCAACTCAGATCTTATCTGAAGGACCATTTCAATTGGGTTTATGACCAGAATAAGTGAATGAGGATACTTTGGTTAATTTGATGGATGATCTCTGTGGGGAACTGGCTTTGGGGATTGCAGTCTCACTAATTTTTTTTAATCTTTCAGTACCATTGGTTATGGGATCCTTCTAATATGCCTAGCAGGACTGTTTTACCATTGACAGTCCATGTGATGAAGGTCATGCTGGAAAACTACTGGCTAGCATCTAAGCTATTGGCCTGTAATGTCTTACTGGGTTCCATTTTGTCATTTATGCTGCAGAATATTTTCATGAAACTATGAAGAGAGGATCTGGAGCTTTGGGGTCAGGTGTCATTCATATGCTGTTTAGATCCACCATTGCTCTTTGCCATCCAACTCCAGAAAGGCAGGTGATGCCATAAACTGATGTCTTAGATTTCACAATAGACTGTGGAAGGATAAACTGAAATTAAATCCAGGCAAGACAGAGATGTTGTTCTTCAACAGGAAGTTCACTCCTCCAAGATGCAATTTGTAACTATTAACCCTAAGCTCATATATGTTTAATCAGATCTCATTTTCTTTAAAGGAACTTATGTAACTGTACATAATTCATGAAATTTTGACAGCATGAAAATTTAACTGTTTGGAAATGTTACCAGTTAATTGAAAAACAAAATCCAGAAATGAATCAACTAAGAAATAATAATTGATGCACACAGTTTCTCCCTTTCCCATCATATGAAAATATGGGTATAATTACAGGAACTATCATATCTGAAACTGCCCATTGAAACTAACTGTGCAGATGAATAGGAGAGGAGTAATTAATGGCATCCTGATAGAAAACACTCACTACATCAGTGTATTTTGCATTAGTTTCTGAAGATACCTATAGGGATAATTATGTGCATCAGTGACAATGAAATAATACTTAATCATTTTATACAGGTGCAAATAAAAGACCAAGTCAATGCTATAAGAAGAAAATAATTTTCTTCTTTAGTTCTTGCATACATTTTTGTTTATCCTGACTCACTTTTAGGATGTATGTGCATGTTTTATTTTTGCATCTACTGTGGCTATTTCATATCTCTATGTTAAGACAACAGAATGGCAGGAAAAGGAATCCGAGGTGGGCTGACCTGAACAGGTCAGGCCTCCATGATCTACCCCCTGTAAGGTAGCATAAGCAGTGGAAGCTAGAACTTGCAGAAGGTGGATCAGGGAGGCCTCCAACCCACACTTCACTTTCAATCTCATTGACCTTCTTTTCCCCCTATAAGAAGGGATGTTCCCAACATATCACAGCCTCTCTTATGGAAAACAACTAAGAACTTTCCCTTAAATCTCAGAATGTCCAAAATCAGATGCGATTTTTTCCTTGCCATAAGGAATCATGTCAACGGTGATTCCCTTTTTTCCTTACAGTTTCTATCCACTTTAGGACAGTGGGTAGGGTCTTTTCCTACCCCCAGCTAGCTTGTATTTGGAATGATTAACCTTCCCTTGCATTCTTCATGGCACTCTGAGCAACAGCCTTGGAATCTGAAAGTAATAACACGGCTAGCACTCTTATTTCTTCAGTGTCAGTTCTAGCAAAAGCAAATGCTTTTTTGTCTTTCAACATAATAAGAGCTGTGATGAATGAGCTCTGGAAGTTAAAATTAAACCTTTTATTTTAACCAAAATCAATGTCCTTGCAGCAATTGTGTTACAAGATCCTTTATTCATAAGACCTGAGATTGAGGTCAGCTTTAGAACATGAAAGAAAGATAAAAAGTATATTGGGGTGGGGAGTTCTTCAAAATAAGACAACAGATGTTCCTCTCTGATATGTCACAGCTGAATATATATATTCCAGTGCTTGATTTCCAAAGCAATCCTATAAACTGAGGTGTTATTAGACTTGCCAATCTCACCCCATAGACCCACAATTGCTCCCATAGAAATCTCCAAGGGCAAGTGATGTTGATGGTGTTTCTGCCAGTGGCAGGACCCAAAAGAGTCCTGGGAATGTGGGAGGCATATTAAATGTGCTGGATTTAAAAGCTCATTCCTTTCCCTGACACACCCATGGATTGGACCCACACAATGTGCCAGTTGGGCTGGAACTGGTCTCAATGGGAAAGAAAATAGCTGGGAAAAACATGATGAAAAAGAAAACCCACACACAAATTCACAACACACAGGTAGCTGGATCTTAGCTACCTTTTTAACTGTTGCAGTGGTAAAATCTTACATACTGTATATCAAAGGATACTAATGACTACATTAGAATATTGGACCAAGCTAGATATACAGTATATTAAATGCATTTTTGGCTTGATTTTCATATGTTATTAAATGCCATTAATTTACTTTTAATGTAAAAACAGCTGTTAGAGTGATTGTTAAAGTTGCTACCAGACTCTTCCTGATTTTTTGCCACCATTGGCTAACACTGCTCTCCTTCTGAAATGTACATAGCACAACTCAGTGTTTACAGCCCAGTCTAATTTTGGAATTCTGATTAATGCAGGGATTGGGATTGTGTGGGAGACTTCACATCTAACACTCAACATGCAAAGATTTTCTTGTTGTGGACAATCACTTTCAACTGTAAGCAACCAAGAGTATGGAACAACAACAGTGTCAGACCTTGTTAGTACATGGATAGAAGCCTACCAGGAATCCCAAGACCTGGGAAGTTTAAAAAATAAATCAGGAAAGGGGCAATGGCATATATATCAAGTCGTTTTCAACTCCTAGTGACCACTTAGGTAGATTTTCTCCATGACGAACTATCCCTAACCTGTTCTTTCAGGTCTCCCAACAGTGCACCCATCACCATTGTAACTGAGTTCATCCACCTTACTGTTGGTCATCCTCTTCTCTTTCCTTCCACCTTTCCAGCATTAAGGTCTTTTCCAGAGAGATGGGTCTTTGCATAATGTGTCCAAAGTAGAATATTTTTTAGCCTGTTCATTTGTGCCTCGAGTGAGAACTCTGGGTTGAACTGATGATCCATCGGTTTGTCTTCTTGGCTGTCCAGGATATTCTCAGGAGTTTTCTCCAACACCAAGTTCAAAGGCATCAATACTCTTCTTATCCTGCTTCTTCAAAGTCCAACTTTCACTTTTATAGAGTGTCACAGGGAATACCATGGCTTGTGCAATTCTGATCTTTGTAGGTATAGACACATCATGGCATTTGAATATCTTTTCCAAAGCCTTCATGGCTGCTCTACCAAGTGCCAATCTGTGGCATATTTTTTAACTGCCTATTCCTTTACTGTTGATGGTTGATCCTAAAAGGAAGAAGCTATCCACCACTTCAACATAAGATATATGTTCTTCCTATGCTACCAATAAAGAAATTTGCTGATTTTGATAAATTCCTTCCAAAATCTGAACACAATGAGAGTCTCTCCTTTCTGCTGAATTAATTGGAGTGATTATATGCAACTGAAGACTAATGGTCCTTGGGGTTAGACAGCCCAGTGTTAAACCATTCAAGTTGGGAATATGTGCTGCTGAGTTGCTACTCTGATCATACAGATGGTTGGGGAGTTCCTCCTGCAGATATTTGCCAGGCTGTCAATCAATCTCAGACCATTCAGCATCACAGACTCATAAAGGCTTAACAACACAACACTCCTGTAGCCTGATTCTCAGCAGCCCTGATTCTTACTTGGGTGGAAATCTGACATCACAGTCTGTGTTTTCTCAGAAATATCAGTAATTTTTAGAAATTTGTTTTTGTAGGGATAGCCTGAAAAAACAGCCACTTTTTCCTTTGTTTTTAATATGAACAACAGCAGGTGCATTTGCTTAGGTTCTGCTTTGGAGCATCTGAAAATAGCAGGCATGAGAGATTCTCAGTAAATTGCCTTGTTTTTCCAGGCTTGCTTAGAACCAGCAAGATTTGGGGATATTATTTTAGTTATTTGTTGTCACTTCTTGTAATATCTAGTACTCATTTTCAGCTTTCAAATCAGAAACCTTTCTGTTTACAAGGCAACAATGAGAGTCTTTGTGCTATTGTAGCACTCATGATGAATAATGGTCTTTAGGCCATTAGAAAGAAGCAGATCAACATGAAGGTTGTTTTTTTTTTAATCTGCTTTTGGATGCATATGTATTTTGGTGCCTTAACTTTGCATATATGAATTCAGTTTAATTTTCTGTTATATACACACAAAGACATCTCTCTCCCTCTCCCTCTCCCCTCTCCCTCTCCCTCTCCCTCTCCAGGATGATGTGCCCACAGAAAGGAAGGTGATTGGTAATTGTGTTCCTAGAACAAAAAGTGGGAGGGCGTAGAACAGGGGAATTGTCCAGTGGGAGGACCTGGTACCCACACTCCAGCCTGAATACCTTACAAGCTGTTGCTTAAGTATCTCAGTCCAGAAAGGATTTTCTTAAACTGGCTTAGACAAAGTCAGCATGAGCACATGAGAAGCAGTAAGTCTGTTACACCCTTAATTATACTCAGATTTGGGATTATTCTAGCTTTATTTGTAGGATTATGCTCACTATTTCAAGGAGTTACTGGTAAAGTGATTTTGAAAATGCATTGGCTGTGTCTGGTCAGCAAGAAGGCAAGTCAGTTGTTTGCCAGACTTGGTTGTGATAAAATAAGAGGTTTTGAATCCTGAATAATGTTATTAAGTGTAACTGCTAGATTTATCCATGCTTTTGGATAAATGCTTTCAGCTTCCACACACAGTCTTTATTTTCTCCTCTCCAGAAGCATTCCCACTTCTGAGAGTTTTGATATCTATACAGACTTTTGTTAGTAAAATGCCCATATGCATATTATTGCTACCCTTACTTTTAGCAATTATGATAGGAAGTCACACAGAATTTACAGTGTGATCCAGTGGCCTAGAATAGGTATACTTTCAGTAGTTTTAGCTGGGTTTTTTTTATTATTATTTAGCAGTTTCTGTTTCTAGAGAATGAAATACTATATTTTTGCCTTCTTTTGGCAGACTACTGTAGAATCGTTTTTTGTCTGATATTATTTATTTTTTTTGGTTTGCCAAACTCTTATTATATGCTTTATGTATTGATAAAATGCAGTTTTACAGATTTTGAATTTCTGTTGTCATATGGCAAGATACTTGGTTAATACTGCTTTAAAATTAAATGTATACAGAACAAAATTATACTTTTTAATTATAACAAAATAATATTTCTAAGAAAATATATGTACACGTAATGCCATAAATGTCAACATGTAAACTAGTTGTTTACACTGTCAACATTGTTAACATGACTCCCTGTTTTATTCCTTTTCAGATTAAAATCTTCAGCTTTGCTAAGGATGATAGCATAGGGTTAGAAGAATTCTTTTCATTTTTGCCTTTCAGATGAAATTCTGTGATAACATTTACAGGTTTTATTTCAGCCATTTGATAAATCTCTTTACCCTTTAAAGACTTGCAATGCCAGCCCTACTATTACCCAGTTGCTTTAGGCAGCTTATATTGGGTGTCACAGAAGAAGAGTGCATTATTAGTCATTTAATTAATTATGACAGTGCTTTACTCCCAGGATGAAGCACTTGTGGGATTTGATTTTAATGTACAGGTAGTCCTCACTTAGGGGACGCGGTGGCGCAGCAGCTTAATGACGCTGAAAGTTGCTGGCCAGAAATGGCTGACGCTTCGGCGGTTCAAGTCCAGCCTTCGCGTTAACAGGGTGAGCTCCTGTTTCTTCCCCAGCTCCTGTCAACCCAACAGGTCGAAAACTCACGTAAGTAGATAAATGGGTACTCTCACTCTGGTGGGAGGAAAAATGCTGGCAGCGCCTTGCACAGAGAGACGGGACCAGTTGCCAGTAAGCGCGAAACTGCGCTCGCCCGAAAAGGGCGCGAAGCAACGGAAATCCCGCCTCCTGCGCTCGCCACCCGGGCTATGCTCTAGGAAGGAGGCTCTGGCAAACCACTTCCGGAAAACAATTGCCTTGAAAACTGCAAGGATTCGTCCGAAAACTGCAGGGTCAGTAATGACTGAGCACAGACAAAAAAAACAAAAGTCCTCACTTAACAACCACAATTGGGACTGGCAACTCCATTACTAATTAACATGGTCATTAAGCAAGATATCATGTGACCATGACAGACTTATAACCTCATTTCCACTGCAGTAGTTAAGCAAATCACCCACAGTCATTAAGCAAGATTTCATGTGACCACAACTTGTAATTTTACTGCTGGCTTCTCCATTGACTCTGCTTGTCGGAAGCTGGATTGAAGTGCACAAATGGCAATCACATGACCACGGGATGCTGTGATGGTAAACACGTGCTGGTTGCAGAGCCCCCGAATCACATGACTGCAAGGCTGCTGCAATGGCCATAAGTGTGAGGACTGGATATAAAGTTACTTTTTCAGTATCATCGTAACTTTAAATGGTCAGTAACAGGGCAGTTTTTAACCAAGATCTACCTGTATTGTTTTTGCCCCAGGTATTAAAATAAATTCTAGGTCATACCATCGGGCAGAATGAGAGAACTGCTTCAGACAACTAATATAGGATAGTAGAAAACATTGGCAAGGAGTTGGATGTCAGCCTTGAATGCCATCAACTTGCCATATGTGCTCTAAGCTAGTTCTCAGGTTCAGTGGAGGATACTATCACAACACCAATCATGAGATAAAGCAGAGGTTGGCAACTTGGCACCTTTAAAAATTTCAATAGCTATGCCCATAACTTCTAACATATTTTAATGTCATTAATGCCCATTAATGGCATTAATAGGCACTGTAGTTCATATTAACTGGAAGGTTTCCTACTCTAACATATAGCCTTCAAAACAAAAAATGTGCTTGTTTTTCCACTTTGATTTGGAACTTGATACTTACTAATGCCCTGTCCACTTTCTCTTTTCTTAAGTTCTCTTTCTTCACTGAATGATCCAAACTAGTAAAGGATCATGTAGTGAACATGTCCATCCACTTGTATGGCTGGATTAGACAGCATGTGTAGGAACAATTTTGTGTGTAGGAACAATTTTGTTTCCCTTCCTCTAAGTAGGGAAAGAAGGAAGGCTGTGACATCTGCAAGGGGAGTTAAAACAGGTGGGAAGGCAGTTGTAAGGACACTATCAAAGTTGTACATGCATGCAACTTTAACATATGTAAAATGGGGTGAAGCTTCAATAGTGTTGCTGTGATGACATCTTAAAAAACACTTTATTTTTGAAGAAAGAGTACAAAATATATACAAAGTACCAAGATAAGTTACAACAACAAAGTTAAACTAAACAATCCTTAAAGTTAACAATAATTTAAAATCAGAGAAAGAAAACAGAAAGAAAAAGAAAAACAGACAAACTAGAAAAGTCTACCTTATATATTAAACTCAGTCACTGGGTACTGTGACTGACATCTTGCCTGTTTTGTCCCCCTATGGAACTGCTGCCTCCCTACTGTTTCCTGAATTTGCACTTGTCAAAGGGTATAAGTTGTTCCTCTACAGAGAATCATGTTCTCAGAATAAAAATGCTCACAAAATGCATTGAGCTTTGGCTCAATTCTCATTCTTCTGACACTATCTATGGAGATACTCTTTCAAGTCAATTGTTGTGTATTAGATCATTTAAAACCTAAAGCTAAATCAGTTGGTCAAACATGCTTTAAACCTCAATTTTCATTTATTATTATTTTTTTAAAAAAACAGCAGAAGAGATTTATTTATTTTCCTGAGAGTGGAGGGACTGAAGGCAGTATTCCATCAATCGTACCATTTGCCATCAACCTCTAACCATCAAATAAATCATCCACAATTCAGCATAAAAACATATTCTCAGCATGTACCTTGATAATTTGTTAGAACAAGACTTCTTAAAATTATTACATGTCAAAAGTCTTCCTCTGGCTTACTAATACAAGGAGTAATTAAAATTACATGCATGGGAAGAACATTAAAAATCAACCCAACTGACGGTTGACAGTCATCAGGTGCATCCTATCTCAATATTTACACCATTAAACAAAGCAATTGTTGGAGGTTTCTATAGCAACAGTAAATATACCATGAAAGCAATAGAAGGATGGAGTGGAATGGAGACAGCAAATGTTACGTCAGAAACACTCAAAAGATGAGAAATAATCTGTTCTCAGCCTCTCTCACAAAAGTCTACAGATCCAAACTGTGCAGATTTATTGACAGAGAAGCAAAACACTTTGCTTTAAAAGGACAACATTACAGCTGCAGTGGAAGAAATAGATTAGGAGGTGAAAGAGAGCGCTATCTGTTGCATTTAATAATAGATGTTTCCAAATTCCAACAAGTCATGCTGGCTTGAAATTCTGAAGACTAAATTTCAGCCCATTCTGGAGTAGACCACATTGTGTAACATTAATTTACAACAACAACATCAGCAGTTCTGAATGGCTCTTGAAGCTAAAGGAATTTAATGCATGCTGTTTAGAACTGTGTGTGCTTTTTACATATTCACAACCCATTCATTTTTTTCTGCTATATAACTTCATCTGTTATGCATGCTAAAAAAAGAAAAAAAAATCCACCAGCTTTTCCAGCCCTGAAGAAAGAGGTTTTAAGAAGCCAGAAATAGGCCCAATGTGAGATCTTGTGGATGGTGAACAGCAGGGACTTTTGTAAGAGCTTTTAAACGCTTATTACAATGAGTAAGTAGAAGTTCATATTAATATGTCTCATACTGAGCACTATTTATCAGCATACATTTTTAATGGTGGAACATTAAAAGCATATTGTACCAATATGGCTGCATATTAACCAAGTTTTACATTCCGGCTCATGTATGTGTGTGTGTGTGTGTGAGAGAGAGAGAGAGAGACAGAGAGAGAGAGACAGAGACAGAGACAGAGATTAGATCCAACTTAAAATAACTGGATGACTCCAAGATTGTAGTTCCTTTGCCCTATTTAGACTCAAAAATGAAAGTGATCAACATTATGAAAGGCAAACAATAAAACAGCTGAAATATTAAACAAAACAGGAAAAAAAACAGCATTAAAACATTAAAATTGCTTTACATTGGTATAATGGAAGTATTCTGCAGCTGGTGTACCACTGCATCTTATTTAGAAGCACACAAACTCTGTTCAACAGAAAGCATTTGGACTCGTCTATTCATACTTACAGATATACCAACTCAAGTGAGTTCACAAAGCCTCAGAGCACACTGCAGAAACTGACTTCATTGGCAACTCTCTTAGCTTTTCTCTCATCTTACCTGCTCAAAAATATTCTACATTTTTGTACAGCTTTTTTTTTGCAATTAAAAACTAAGGAATTTAATTAGAGTTGGAACAAAATGCAGAACTCAGTGAAAGTCAGACTAGTTTCATTTACCTGTCCCTGCAGCTTACCATAGTAGAATCTTATAGTGCTGCAACAGATCTTTAGTGCCCTCACCCAGAGTCAGTCTGACCCGTAAGCTATAATAAGAATTCCCCTTGCATGTTAAATTTAATCCCTGTATATTCTTTGTACTTTCAAGAACTTTGGCCAGATATTTTGAGTTGATATTCCATCTCTATTTTTATATAAACCATCCTTAGTGGCAAGATCTGAACATTCTTTTACCCATTCATTCATATTCAGAGGGCCTGGTGGCTTCCCATTTCCATATGAGAAGTTTGGTTATGAACTGTACATACCTATTATAATAGATCATAAATGGGTTCTCTCTTCTTTACATAGTGCCTATATTAGAAGCATGCACTTTAATTGTCTGGATAAGTTGGAGAGAGTAGGATTTGTTTAAGATTATGTCGATTATTTTTTTTAAAAAAAACCCAATTTTTATGCATTTTTTTAAAAATCACAGATTAATACAGAAGAAGAATGAATGAATGTAGGAATATACACATCCAGACTTAATGCAAAGTGGAAACAGATTGTTCCATATGCTCTTCCTACACACAGAAAGATATAGAGATACAGAAGACAGATACCATAGTTGCCCAGTTGATAGTCCTCTTTTTCTCTAATTCCATGTGAGATTGCAAGCAGAAGGAGTTCTTTTCCAGTCCTTTTTCTCACTTTTTCTCATGCCCTCCCCACTTTTCATATTGGCCCATAAGCTGAAAGAAGAAACACATATCACACACGCCTGATATCTGATCAGTTGCCCAACACTTTTGAAAGTAGACCAAAGACTTATCACACCCCCATGGCATGGATACCTAAAAATGGAATTCCTGAAATATGTACCAACTATTCCATGATACAGTTTGGTGACATACAGTATATGCTGGAGATGCAACAAGCAAAGCAAGGAATCTTGCTTTATTCCATTGAGTACTAGGGGTATTAGATGTACAGATGGCAAGCAAAGGACATGCTTTTCATGCTGTTCTTATCTCTGTTTTGCCTTTCTCTGATTGGAAGACTGACACCTTTAGTTTCGTCTATTCAATCTATTTCTCACAGGAAGAATCAAGTGTTTCCTTTTCTTCCCCGGCACAAGGAGAGAAAGCTCTGAGACAGAAATGTATTATTGGGGCACATGATTTTCTTATTGCATGTGTTGTTTTCAATCTTAATATCTGTCTGTTGATATTTGTAATAGTTGTAATAGGCTTGGTTCTACCCACCCAGATGTGCTAAATCCAGTCCCAGAAGTATGAACTGAAGGATTCCAAACAGTTACCACAAATTTTCACCTACAATATAAATCAATTCTTTCTTTTCTACATTTAGAAAATGGCCCCAAACAGCTTATATGCATGGGCCTTCTACCTGGCCATGTAGAAAAGAACAGGATACGCATGAATATGTATGCATGTGTATGTATGTATGTGTATCTCTCTATCTTTCTATCTTTCCATCTATCTCTCCATATCTATCTATCTATCTATCTATCTATCTATCTATCTATCTATCTATCTATCTATCATCTCCCCCAAGAATAGCCTTATACCTTGCCAAGTGAGAAACAATTGCTTTGCATAAATCTCAAAATCCATTAAGACAGTAAAATGTTTTCTGAAAGATTTCATTTTCTGCTTTAGTGAAATTCTATGTATTTAGAAGTAGAAAGAATTATTTGGTGGGAGGTGTTTGTTTTAAATAGATTTCTAGTTAACTTTTCAGGTGAAAGCCTTTATAATGTGAAATGCAACATATTAACAACATATTATTTAAATAGCATAACCTAGGAAGCAAGAACATTACCCACTATTTCTACATCTCCAGAGTTCCCTCACTTTTTAATCCTTTAGTAATCTCTCTCTCCTAGCTCAGCCTCTGTGTAATACAATCAAGAATTTGTTTGACTTCAATTTAGAGATCACAGTACAATTCTCTGTATGATTATGAAAATAGATAGAACTGAGGTCTGTGGGGCTTAACCCAGATATAAAAGGCAGCCCTTAGAAATTTAATATTACAGTTCTCAAAGTCATATTATATAGGTATGGTAAACCCTCTTGAAATCATTGAACTCAGTTTAAAATAAGTTAGTTTCTGAATGCAACCCTTGGGCCACTTAAGCTACCTCAAACCAAGTGGGTGACCTAGAAAAGAAGCATTTGTTTGTGGAGTCGGAAACTGATGGGGTAATCCAGCGTTTAAATGTATACCTTGTTTACAGAGACTCAAAACATTTTACAATAAATAAGGTGTACAACTGAAGGTGTAAATGGACACTTCAAACCTATGCATATTCCTCTGCTACTAATGGAATATTCTGTTCTTGCTTTGGCTGCCTGTTCCATTTATATTTGTGAAGCAGCTTCAAATAATCAATTTTCTATCTTGCCATTGTCCCAGGGTTTACCATAAAATATTTATGGGAGATCCCATTGTTGCTCTGTATTCCAGATAAGGGTAGAGCTCTGTGCAGCTGACTTGATTTTTAACCCAGATTCTGAGCTGCTAAATTTAGTATGGTATCTGCCCCAAGTATAGATCCAGGCCTTATGGAGTACTGCACAGAAAATGCTGTCTCATTCCTGTAGAATCATAGTTAAATCATTCCTTGAACATAAGCAACCAATCTGAAATAAGATTGCTGTATGTCTTCTTCAATTTATAGTAGACTCCTGGTAACATCCATATAATTTTCTTGGTGACAGTATGGAAGTAATTAGCCATTGTCTTCTTCCAGGGTTCTTTTATCAACTTCCCAATTTAGCTTACAATATAGACTGTTCCTAGACAGTTCTAGACAGTTTCACATCAAAGTAATAATCAGGTCCAGCTCTGTTTAGTTTTTGTTTTGTTTTTTCAAAATCAGACAAAGTAGGCTGGGTGCATCTATAGTGGGGTAAGCCAGCTAACCTATGAAGAGCTGCTGCTGAAGACTTCCAGGATAAACAGAAACTATGTACTTAGTAATCACAATGTCACAGCAGCAACTACACTGGCACTCTGGAAATTATTATGCTAATAATAAACTGGAAAATAAGAGTAAGTTTCAACTATGTGTGTGTTTAAGGCTTACACATTAAAATGCAGGATCCTTCTAATTACCCTTGAATTTACATGCTAATCATTAGCCTTGAATTGTTGTTGTATAACAACTAAGAACATGAAATCTTACTCCCTTTTAAATTTGATTAAAGTATGATATAATTAATTAAAAAAACATATTTATAGTTGAGAGGAAAGGCAAGTGGGGTCTAGCCATTATGAAAATTTGATTCATTTTGCTTGATGGCTTAATCAAGCAGAACATTAAAAAATTGCAATTGTTTGATAAAGGACTCTAGAATAAATGTTGTATTTCATGTTCTCCTGACAGACTGGTAGATTAAGATTCAAGAAAACATCCTCCTCCTTTCAAGCAGATGACCTTATTTGAAAGCTGACCAAGAAATTCACTGATTGATCTCAGCAATAAACTCTTGTTCCATCTGTCCCAAATTTCCTTATGACTAATGAGTTCCCTCAGTGTCCTTTTTGCAGTTTTGATTTTCTATTTGGGCTTAACTTTGTTAAGCGTGTACACTGCAGTTTGCTGATTAGCAAATTCTGATAATAATATTTGCACTGTTCATAATTTTGCATATCTTCACTGTCTCAAAAACATACTGGATAACAAAATAAAGTCTATCAAAAAGGTTTTGTGACTTTATTTCGACAATGCAGAAATCACTTTTTAAAATGTTACAGATATAATCAAATTCTATCTATTCTAAGTCAAATTTCCACTAAAAATCTAGAAAATTGTATTTTGGAAAGGCTGCAGGGACTTTTCTTTCAGAAGACCTATTCATCTAAAAATGGTTGAAGTTTCCATGAGGGTATGGAATGATTACTACCTAAATTTACATTTATAACTAGATAAGCCACTAAGAATATAAGTTAGCCTCCTTATACAGATGCACTTCGACTGAAGCTTCAGTTTTGTATCCTATAGTATATTTGGCCTTTTATTGCTTAAAGTATTCTATTTAATGGAAGTTGGAGATATCTGAATATTTTAATTGCAATGTACTTTAAACACAAATACAAATTCCCAATTCAGCTATGGAGATCACTGGGACTCTGTTCACCAACCCAAATAGCCATAGTTCACTTGATTATTGATTGATTATGTGCCATCAAGTCATTACTGACTCCTAGCAACTAAATAGATAAATCCTCTCCATAAATAGCCACTGTAACTGAATCTATCCACCTTGCTGCTGGTCATTCTCTTCTTTATTCCACTTGTCCCAGTGTTAGGGCCTTCTCCAGAGAGCTAGGTCTTCACATAATGTTTCCAAAGTAGGCTAATTTGAGCCTGTTCATTTGTGCCTTTATTGAGAATTCTGGGTTGATTTGTTCAATGATCCATTTACTTGTTTTCTTGGATATCCACAATATTCTCAGCAGTCTTCTCCAACACCAAAGTCCAAAAGCATCAATATTCTTCCTATCCTGCTTTTTCAGAGTCCAACTTTCGCTTCCATAGAGTGTCATGGGGAATACTGTAGCTTGCACAGTTCTGATCTTTGTAGGTATAGACACATCATGACATTTGAATATCTTTTCCAAGGCCTTCATGACTGCTAGTCTGTGGCATATTTCTTAACTGCTTGTTCCTTTACTTTTGAAGGCTGATTCTAAAAGGCAGAAGCTCTCCACCAGTTCAATATCTTCATGTCAGTGTTTAGACTGGTTGTTCTACCTGTTGTCATTAGTTTGGTTTTCTTTATGTTTTATTTAAGTCCCATCTTTTTACTGTGCTCTTTGACTTTTATTACTAGAACTGTTTCTTCCTCCAATTTTAAAACCACACATCTTCTTCCAATCCAGCTTCCCTCAATATATAGTCAGCGAATAGGTTGAATAAATAAGGGGAGATTTACAGGTTTGTCTCACTCCTTTGCCAACCTGGAGCCAGTCTTTCTAACCACTATTTATTGGATAAATCATAATTTGCATTCATGCAATATACTAAAACATAAACCATACTTCATGAACCATATTGGCTGGGCTTATACAGTATAATGAACCACCATTAAGCAGAACACATTATGGTTTAGTATTTAATATGAATATAGCCATGGTATTTGGGACCAATTCCCTGCTCCCCCTAATTCTCAGCCTGATCTACTTAATAAAGGTATTGCTTTGGGGATAAAACAGTTGAGTCCCCCTATGTGTCCTGCTTCATGATCCTAAGAAAAAGTGGGATGTGAATTTAATTAATTAATTAAAAGATATAAAATATCTTTTTAATGAGTGAAAAATTCATTAAAATAATTCTAATATTTCTTTTTCCTGAAAAGGGATAGTTGATATACAATTTACAAATAAAACTGTAGAGCCATATTATTAAGAGAGAAACTGAAAATGTTAATCCCATGAAAAAACAGGAAAAAAAAAAATAAAACAGGTAATATGGTGTTTTGAAAGCTAGGCAAAGATACTGTTGATCTCTGTAAGGAGAATACTGCATAATGAAAGTGCTGACAGGGGGAAAGCCCTGTTCTGGGATCCACCACCATCTCTAGATGAAGGTAGCTACAGTTTATGAAAGTAACACCTTGAAACAGAAAAGCTAAGTTTTATAAAGCAATATATTTTTGTTATAATGGAAATGTTCAACGAGAATTCTTTGAAACACAAAATATTTACTTCAATTAACATTTGTCTTAATTTCTTCTTTTGTTTCCTTACTATAAACCCAGGGTATATTACTGAATATGGCTCCACATTTTCATTCAACTGGTCTATACAGTTTAGATGATGTTAAAGATCAGGTTTTAAAGATGGGCAGTTGAAGCTGCTAGACAAAAGCCCTATACTATGGCAAAATATTATATTAAAGTAAACTGCATTGACTGGTAAATGTGAATATCTATGTGTGTGTGTTTGTATAGGTTGGAGTTTAATACAGAAATTAGATTTATAACGAATTCAGTAGGATATGCACAAAAACCTAGTAACTCCATTCTCCCCAACAGCGTGCCTAACAGTAGGATTAAACTGGTTAGATGGTAAAGAGATTTTTAAGAGTGTGCTAGAAACTACTCCAGAGTCAGGACAGCTGAAATGGACAGAACAGCATGCTATCATAATTGCTAGCAGGGAAGTATGTCTGCACAATTGGTAGCACAGCATAGACCTGCACGATGACAACAGCAAAGGTGAATGTGTTGTTTGTAACAGCTTGAGGCTCTGTTTATTGTTGCCTGCATTGCTTACCTCTGCCTGTTCTTTGGGGAATGTCTCAGGAGCAAGACAATGCTGTATAATATGCATAGCCAGCCTGAAGTGTAGCCAGAGAGCATATCCAAACTGCCAGGTTGCTTGGTCATGAATATGACCCACCAAACATTTCTGGAGGACAGGAACAGGTAGCATTATCCTCTACTTGACTCCAGTCCATCACAAATGTGACCTCCACCTGTATTTTCTGCTCTGCTGTAGAGAGTAAAGAGGATGCCCTTGAGAGAAGATCTGTTACCAGACTTTAAGTCCAAACAATAAGGGAGGATTTCTTGGTCTGGTCTGCCTTGCAGGGCTGACATCTGCATTGAAAATGTTTTTGGGCTTGCACCAGTTCAGGTATTCCTGTCCAGTTGGCCTGCTGTGCTTTACTTTGTTTTAGGCAGACCTCTGCACTTTGATTGGCTGCTATGCACAGTGGCAGGAATGACCCCTCATCTGGGTCAGCAGTTACTACCCTGCAGCTCTCTAATCTTTACTGTGGATATTGTTACAAATGGTGTTCCAGCAACACTGTGGTTATATTTGCCTGAAATATAGAAGGGGACTGGTTCAAAACCAGGCTATCACTTTTCCAGTGGGTTTAGAAAACAACAATTCTGGAGCTTCCTTCTCCTTCTTTTCCCCCTCCCTCCAAATCTACTTCCTAAAGTAGAAGTAAATTAGTTCTTTTACAGTACTTATTAATATGGACCATTTGGGTGCCAGGGTGCAACTCTTCTGCCTGACATGATAGGAAAAACAATGAAAGAGTGCACTGGTGAACTTGTTCGTTCTTTAAAAAAACAAGCAGTAAAGTGAGTAACTCAGGAAATGAAAAATAGTAATAATCCTCCCACCCACTCACCCCCATTTCTGCTGGGTTTTGCACTGGTGACATTTTGCATGTCAGACAAATGTAATAACCACTATGCTATTAAGAGAATGCTATAACAGCAGCCGCAGCAGATGTTATTCAGGGGAAATTAAAGAAAGTTATTTTTCTTTCAAACTAAGTGCTGTGTCTGCATTTATGTGCCCTTTGGTGCTTTAATTTAACTTTGTATGTATTAAATTTTTATTCAATTCAATTTAATTTAACTTTGTATACAAATATTATTACAGATATGTGTATGTATGTACATAAATCCAATAAGAGCTGCTCCTCAAAAGTTAAACAAGAAAAAAAAAAAACATTGGCAATTGCTTTCCTGACACAGAAAGTTGGGAGGGCACACTGCAGGGAAACTATCAAGGTTGGGGGTGGGGGGTGGGGAGATCTAATCAGCAATTTGGACTGAACACTTGGCAAGTTGCTACCACATTGTAATAAGATGGCTTAGAGTTAAGCAAGCATCAGTTCAAGACAGTTTACAGGTACAGTGTGTGTATATAGAGAGGGAAGTGGTGTAAATCTTTCTCATCATCTTCACGTCAGCTACACTTCCTGCAGTAATATGAGTTCATGATGCTTGCCTCTCAAGGCATTCTGGAGGTTGACAGGAATGTACTTGAATAGTTGCTTGGTTATCTTAAAAAGAAAAGTTTAAAAAAGTTAGAGAAATCCTTGGTTATCTCCAAAATTTAAGTTAGGTCAGAAACAATCTTGCCAAAAAACCTTGGCAAGATTTTTCATTTCCCCCAAAGTCTTCGAATGAAATAGTTCACAGGGGACTGATATTTTCAGGATCCGGGAAAGATGAAAAGGGCATTTTTTTAAGGAAATAGAAATGGGAATTTTATTACTACCTCACTGATGAGATTGCAAAGTTGGCTGACAATCCATGATCATGTTTCTCCATGCTCATGCTTTCTCAGGATAATTCATTGCTTTTTTTTCCCCCATAAGCAAAGATTTGCATATATAGTATACATACTTTAAATTCCTTAAATTCCATAGTTTGCCATAGTGAACAGAATAAAGCTTCCCCCCCCCTCCCCCCCATAAATAGTCCAGTGGTAGCTCAGCCCTGCAGTTAACTTTTGGAATGAAATAGAATATATGTCATGTTGATTTTCTTATTCTGGTTATCCAAATGCCATTCAGTATCTGCTTTTCAGCAGTACTTGGCATATGCAGCTGAGGTCATAACTCTGACGTGCTTTGAATAAACTGAAGAGCATACTGTGGAACAAACAAGTATCAAGAGTTTGCTGCCAAACCACACAGGGAATTCACTCTCAAAAGTGTTTACATTTGTAGCAAGACAGAAAAATAATACTTTGAAGTGAAAGAATTGATCTGTATGGTGTTTGTAAGCAATGTTGTGGTCATTTGGTCAGTCCTACCACAGAAGCAGAGCACTGCCGAATTTTCTTGAGCCTCCATGAAACAAAGAAAGGGGGAGGGAGCTATTATTAGTTGAAAATAGGTATCCCAGATCACTCTTCTGATGTATTATTTGTATGTCCCCTTTAATTATTAAGACATCAGCCAGTTTCATTTTACATCCAGTATAACATCATTTTCCATATCATTCTTGTAGCCTGACATTTTAAAATCCGTTTTCAGATCCACACTGAAATCAGCCTCAGTCTCTGTTTTATCCAGTAAAATCTGTTCCTCTTCCAAAACTTCTTTTGAATCCATTTTTATAATAGCAGACATTCTTAAGAGTAATTTCTGAGTTCAAATACCCTTGAATTCTTCCACAAATAATATTGCTCCATTCTGTATTAATGGGTCTCTTCTCCCTTAACTATAATCTTTCATTATCTCTGGTTCCCTCTAGTCAACCTTCAAGGTCCCCTCTTAGGGTTTTTTTCCCCCCCTAATCAACAACACTTTCCCACAGGAAGATTTCTTACAGTTAATTTCAAAATCTTCATATATATATTTTTGTAAAATTTTAAACAACCCACAGGAAGTATTCTTGTAATTAATCTCAAAAACTTATTTCAAGTCCATCTGGCCCCTTAATCCATTTATAACTTTCCAGAATCAACGTTCTAGTCACCCTTTTCCTGTTTATTTAAAAATATTTTAAAAATTAAAATCCTTAAACTTACATGAAACTTCTTTCATCAAGAATAGAAGGAAACTCACCCAGTGTAATGAAATTTGCCCTTCTTAAGGTTCTTAACATCCAAAAAGCTATTAACAAGCAATTTCCTAAAGTGGTTAAGAAAGGAAATATGCAAACCCAGTGCCTTTTGAAGGCACCGAACAGCAGCTTAGGCAAGTTGACTTTCCCCCGGTTCCCAGAGCTCTAGAACCCACTGGGGACCACTGTATGGAGTGCTTGTGGGTGATCATGGACCTCTCCTTGCTCCAGAGAGGAATTCTGAGGAGCTGATCCATTCACCGGCTCCTCTTCCTGCAATGGCTGTCAGCTCCACTCTCTCAGAGCCATCTGACATTGCTTTGAACAGAGTATAGCTAGTACAGATGTGACCATATATTTCATTTTTCTTTAAAGTAACCATCAATCAAATAGTAACTTGTAGCGCTACTGTAAAAAAGAACTGTTAGTAAGCCCAGTTTTACTAAATAGACACACACACACACACACACACACACACATATATATACACACACATACACACATACATACAGTATATATATTTAAGTCCTCTTATTTTAAACAATGAACCCTTCATTAAACTCATACATATTGTGTGTTAAAAAAATAAAATTTGATTAGAATGTAGAGGGGGGAACCATTTGGAAATGCCTGCTTCTCACTGTAGTCAAAGAAACTGAAGATTAAGTAACACTTTTACAACATGAAGATACAGATATGACTATCTGTGTGTGTGTGTGTGTGTGTGTGTGTGTGTGTGTGTATTTCACCAAACCTGTTGTATTTCTTCATGTAAGTCATCTGGTAACACTATGATAGCCTAGAGATAAAAAATTGAGAGATAAAGAGGAGGAGGAAGAGCAAGAGATGGAGGGGACAATTATTTTATATTTTGTTATTTATGTTTATTTTTTGTTATTTGTATTTGTGTTTACATAAATACACATAAATTTTTATTTATGTTATGTTGTTATTTTATTATTTTATTGGCAGTTAAGTCCTAAAGAGCAGGGAAGACTTTCCCACAATTGAATTAATGTTAAAAAAATTGCAGGGGTATTTCATGGACAAAGAAGTTCTTGAGTCAGGAATACATCATAACAATGTATTAGGAAGAATGACTGGAAAAAAATGTATCCTTTAGGTAAAATAATTGTGTAGATTAGGGGGGAAATGTAGAAATAAATTTAAGACTGGAAAATGAGAAATTGAAAACAAATGATATTGTCAATTCCATCCATCTCTGTTTGGTTTTCTTAGCTCATTCTTAATTATTTTCTTTTTTCTGTGGTCCATAGACACCATAATTATTATTGCCTGTCTGGCTGTATTTCACCACCACCACCCCGTTCTCACACACATTGTAATTATGAATATGATTGCATTTAGGAGATTCAAAGGAAGATCAAGAACTATTTAAGTTTTTTGCAGTTCTGCTCCTGTAGCAGGACTGACCAAATGGCCCACAACATTGCTTACAGAAGACCGGATCATGTCCCAGTATTAGCCTTCCAGTAAAATGTCACTGCCTTAAGATGGATAAAAAAGATTGAAGATATGAAAAGGTTATACTTCTACAGAACCCCGATTAAATTTAGTGTGCCCAGCACAAAAACCTGATAGATTAAGAAAGTTCATTTATTTTTCTTATCAGTGATCTGCAGCAGCAAGCAAAAGTTGTTCATGTCCCATATGATGACCTTCCGCAGGCAGTCAACACAATAAATAATGTGTTAATTATATCCATATTAGTAGTACCAACCTTGCAAGGCAATTTTTGTCATGCTGTTAATATTCAGAAGGGTAACCTAGGGTTAGTTCCATCAAATTCAAAAGGAAACAATGTGAACTGGCATTTATTAATTGGCCCGCTGGTCTCTAATGAACTTCTTTTAGAGTACTTCGCCAAATAACTGTTCTGCATATAGTTTCCTTGGGTAGCTAACTCTTCTGTATTAACAAGAGCTTTTTAACGAGGAAATACTGATAGATGCCTCAGTCCTGTGCTGAGACTCCAAAGGACATAGGGATGGGACAAGTCCGAATGCCAAAAAATGCCTAGATTTGCTCAGTCAATTAAAGTGAATGAAAAATACTTACCCATGTGAGTATTTCCTGTGCACTTTGCAGAATGTGCTGAACTCTTCTTCAGTCTGTTATCAGGACATGCTGCACTATTTGTCTATCACACCTAATTGGATTTGTTTAAATGACCTTGGTGGGTTTCTCTTTTTCCTCTTCTCTTAGTTGGTTATTAGCGAGGGGAAAAGAATCATAATTTTGAAAGTGGTGGCCACATTGTGTGCTGTGAGTTGCATAGCAAAGTTCAACCCCAGCATTATGTACAGCATAAATATCCATTTCCAATTCTTTGTTTCCTCCCCTTCCTTTTTGGTTCACGAGGTGAGTTTGTGACCCAGAAATAACACAGTGCCAGGCAATGAAGGCTTCCAATCAAGAACAACAACTGCCTATTATATATGAATTGCTCTAGTGTATGCTATCTTTGAAGTGCTTTATGGCAACCAAAGACATAATTGGCTCTACTTATAGTAAAGCAAGTTCAGCATATTGAGCAGAAGCTTGTCTAGCCCTTTGACAGCCAATGCATTCTATCTCTATCTCTATCTCTATCTCTATCTCTATCTCTATCTCTATCTCTATCTATCTCTATCTCTATCTCTATCTCTATCTCTATCTCTATCTCTATCTCTATCTCTGTCTTTAAAGTCTGAGGAAGGAAAAAAGAATATCCTTAGGGTTGTTTCTGCAATCCAAATGACATGTTGATAGACTGGGGAAAATAACTGACTTTGGGAAATCTTTCTGTTGGGTGGGGGGAGCAGGGGAGTTTCTTAATTTGAGGATACCCATTAAGATGTTCCTTCTCACTACTGACATTTCTTGGCTGAATTTTGTCATAGACGGCTTACATTTTAATGCCACAAAACACTACCTTGCCTCCATTTTATTGTTTCCCTACAAGCACTTTAGACCCAAAGATTCCATTGGAAAGAAAAATTGTAATACTCTTACAAGAGGCCAAAATACACTTAAATGTTCATGCTGATGTTTAGTGAAAGAAAGTGAAAATATTTTCCATTCCTCTTCCTCTGTATTAATATCCAGTCTTCTCTGAGAATTCAAGATGGGTTACACAAGGGTGAGGTAGTTGATCTGAGAGACAATGACAGAGACATACTCAGTGAGTTCTGCGGTCATGTAGCAAAATGAATCTAGGGCTCCCTAGTCCAAATCCGAAACTTAATCATTACTCAGACTTTGATCAATGTAATCAAAGCAACACTGCAGTTTTATTTTTTAGTCCTTTAAATTCTCCCTAATGTCCTGATGCCCTGCTCCTTCGTTTAGCAGGAAAACTAAATAAGCCATTCCAGAATTACCTTGTATTCTCTCCATTCTTTGTAATCAAAAGCTATAGGCTCTGGAAGAAAAGTGGGGTGAGCATAACCAAGGCCTGGATGAGCTCAGAGAGAGATGATCCCCCCTCTAAGATATCCCTTCTCTAAGTTTGGCACCTGTGTGTGACTCTGTATGTGTGTGTGCATGGGTGGGGGGTGGCAGTTGTTATCCAGGCTGCCTTAATGGCTTTCAGAGGGTCTGCACCACAGATAACTGCATGTGAGACCCTGTGGTTGAAGCTGGGCTCTAGCCAGCAACCAGGTCTGTTGCTGCTCTACCAGCTTCTCTTCTGCACTGTGACATTCCCAAGTCTACATTAACAGTGAAATCCCCAAGACTGATGATTCTGGGACACTTTAACTTTCTTCATAAAGTCTACAGTCTGGTGTAGCTGAGGTGTTCATGGCCACCATGACAACCATGGATCTGACCCAAGTTACTGAGGCCCAACACACAGCTGTACATCTTGACCCATGTTGCTGAGGTTAGGATTCAGTGTTCACAGTTATGTCTCAGTACCTGAAGGCTGTTCAGGTCTGGATGGGGAGGAACAGGCTTAAACTCAAATTTGAAAAGTTGAGGGTATGAGTGCATGATTCTTCTAGCTATGGTGATTTTTCAACCTTGGTTCAGAATGGGGTTGCACTTCCCCATTCAGACCTGGTGTGCAATTTGGGGGCCTCCCTGGACTCACAGCTCTCACTCAATAAGCAGATGGCAACTGTGTCCAAGAGGGTCTTTGCACAAGTTCATCTAGTGGGCCAATTATCCCCTTACCTGGACCTGGAGTCTCTTCTCATGGTCACTCATACCTTCTTTATCTCACATGTGGACTTCTGTAATGGACTGTATATGGGGCTTCCCTTGAAGACACTCAGAAGCTACAGCTAGTTCAGAATGCTGTGCTATAAGCAGTTATGGGTACACCATGTTACATGTCTTCTACAATGACACCATGATACATTTCTACAGTGCAACTTCTGTCTTCTACAGAAGCTGCACTGTTTACCAGCTGCAGTTTAGGGTGCTGGGTATCACCTATAAAGTCCTTCATGGTACTGGAGCTGGTTATCTGAGGGATCACCTTATCTCCCATCATTTCTGCCCACCCCATAAGATCCAATAGAATAGGCATGCTTCATGTCCCTTAGGGAGAGTGTGTCCCTAAGAGTGGGAATTTGACATAAGCAATGATTAGCAAAGCAGGTTTTAAAACTCCAAACATAAAGAAGATTTATTCACAGGAAAGATGTACAGAGATAGGGAAAGTCTAGCACTCAGCTAAAGGGTATCCTACCAGGAAATGAGGAAAAGAACATATGCTCTGTGCATGTGTCTCTGAGAAACAAAGGGTGAGAGAAGTGCCTTGAGATCTCATAAAACAATTAGTAGGCAGAGTGATAAACAGGAGACACCTATTAAATCATCAATTGTCCTCCTATTCCTCCCTTCCCTTTATGATCAGTAGGTCTCGAGAAGCTGCCATTGGATTCATACCATCGACAATAGGAACATAGTTTTTTTCTCTCACCAGGTTTTCAATTCCTGCTGTGAGTTTCTTTCACTTTCCCCTTCTCCAAGTTACCACTGTTTTACAGAAGTTCTGATACTTTCTTTTTCCCTGATGCTTCTTCAAGGATCTTATGGCAGGGCTGAGCAAAGTTATCTACCCAGTCTTGCTATGCTGGCCAGTAGCACTCTATTCTCTGGCAGAACAAAGCCAATGTGAGGACTTATTTCTTAAATATTAAGAAATTTTTGTAGACTTATGTATTCAGAAGGTATGAACAAAAATTATACAAATAATAATAATAATAATAATAATAATAATAATAATAATAATATATACTGGAATATATTGGAATGTCATGGGCATATTGGAATGTGCCCATGGATTAGGCAGAATATTCTCTCTATTGTAGGTGTGGAAATACCAGATTTTGTGATATATTTTATAACTCTGCACATATACATGCACACACACAGTAAATACCATTTAATTACCAAAATTGCCATTTAGCCAATACCCAGCGCATCTGGTTTTGTTTTTGTTTTTTTGCATTATTTCTATACCACAAGGTGATATAAACAAAATTCTTTCCAACAAGTCACTTTAATGAGCAGCAATAGTTGTAAAAGAATAGTTTACTCATTAAAATGACTGACAGTGCTCCAATACAAAGGAAACCTCCCATTTCTTTGACAAATGAAGTTGTGTAGAAAGCTCCCAAGTGAGCAGCAAGATAAAGTATGTGTCCCACTTTTTCCTCTGATATAGGTTTCTGTAGAGAATGCTTAGCACAATTAGCAAGCAACATCATGAGCAGCAGCAAAGTTCAATAACATTCTTAATCATCTAAGAGTTATTTTTATAGTGAGCAGAAGAGTTATGGAGACGATGAGCCATCTTGGTGGGCAATTATTTGATGCATTCTGTACTATTAAAACCAGGCACAGGCTGCTTCTGCCAAAAATAGTGTGTAATCTTTATGAATGTAGAAGACCATTAACTGCAATTATTTCATCACATTACATATGATCTAGACCTTAAAATCAGGGCAGCGACCAGAACAAGCTCGAGATAGACTATTGATGGTACTATTCCTATTCAAAAAGCTGAATCTTTATTTCATATTGGTGATGGGAAATCACTTCTACTGCATTTGAAGGCAACACTATCAGCTGGACCTGGTACTAGTTAACTACGTACTACTTGCCACTACCAAACTCTTTTAAAAAACAAACATGTTGAAGAATCAGATAGGGTGAAGGATTTATCAAGTCTGGGGTTTGTTTCCAGATAACTTTTAAAATTCACACCCCAAAGAAAAAAAGTAAGTCCTATTCCATGGTTTTGATTGTAGGCTAGAGTTAAGGATGCTTAGAAATTATTTTAAAAAAGAAAAGAAAAGTAACATGATTCATACTTTCTGGACTCAAGCCCCACTGAGGAACATAGTCATTTATCAAAATTTGTAATATAGTTCTTGACCCAGGAGAGTAAAAAAAAAAAAAAATTGCACAATTTAGGTAAAAATACATACAGTATACAATTTTTACTTTACAATAAAATGTCTTCAGACATTTTAGGATTCAGTGTATAAAATTATGTCTATTTTATGAATACACTATTTAAAATAATCTAAAACCTCTTGCTGTTGCTATATAAGAATAAATGTGGCCCCTAAGAGGCTGTATGTATGTTAGTTTCTGTGCTGGTCATTTCTGCTTTTCTGCTGTTTTCTGTGTTGAATATAGGGATAGCAAACAATGGTGTGGAAGGAACAGAAAGGAAGAGGGCTTAAGGAGTTACAATCAGGAGAGAACTGACAATATAAGGAACAGTAGAGAGGGCTGGAAACACTAGTGAGGATTGAGAGGATAGGCATGAAGACAAGCTGTGAAGACCTTGTTGCCCAGGGAAGGTGAAAGCCAGTGCTGTAGTCAGACTTGCTCAGCTACCACAGCTCTGGGGACTATATTGTGAGTGCTGAGGGGGCTGTGAAAGTTGCCCCAGAGACTGACTGGGGGGAGGGGGTCATGGAGTCACAAGGGCTGCTGCCTGAGATTTGTCTGGTCAGCCCTTCAAGGAATAGAGGGGGTCATGGTAAGGGGTTAGAGTGGCTCCCACATCATCTGAGCTGGAACAAAGGGAGGGAGGGAGGGAGGGAAGGAAGGGAAAAGAATGAAGGGAAGAGGAGGTAGAAGAAAAGAGAGTGACAGAAGATATAAGAAAGCAAGGTGATGGCAGTAGAATTATACCAAACTGCCACGTTTCTGTCAGGCAGGTTGGGTATGGAAGGAGTCTATGGGATTGACTCTGAAAAACCTGACAAGCGGAGAGGGGCCTTGGCTTGTTTTGGTTCTGGATTTTACGTCCATGGAGGGGGGAAATGATAAAAGAACAAGTAGAGCAACCAACAGATAAAGAAGATAAAACGGCTTGAGTAAAAGAACGGAGGAAGAAAGCCCCCTTTGGGAGTGAGAGGAAGCCCACTTTTGACCCAAGTAGGTAAGAGCCAGGCAGGGACAGGAAGGAGTACATAGAAATAACAAAGAGAAGTAGGTGGTTTACTGTTGGGACTATTATGTTTAGGTCTGGTTAATTGAATATGGCTGTAGGCAGAGGTGTTTTTTTATTGCAGTTGGAGTTGAATTGGAAGTGAGATTGTTTCTCTGGCACATGAGTTGACTGGGAGAGGGAGTTGGGTAGCTGAGGGGACACAGAGATGGAGAAGAAGTTAATGATAGTTAGGGGGATGTGTGATAGGAGAGGGGGGTGATCTTTTCCAGGGGAAGAGAGATTGGACGTTTGGTTCCATTCTCTACATCCAACCTCTGAATCTCTACTTGTCAGCCAAGCATCAAGCATGTTTGGTATGCCAGGCTCAAACTGATGGCTTTGAGCACCAGACCTGTCTGCAATAAATCTGCATAATTCACAAGTTAATTTAACTGTGGATGAGAAGGAAGACCTGGTGCGCATCAGACTGGATAGACGAAGAATGAGGAGCTCCCTGCATTGAGATCTGTGCAGTCAGGTTTTGTGTATGGCTTAGTATCAATAAATCATCAATAGGACTAGAATGCAAAGTATGAATACATACACTTTTGAAAGCAACTGTCATACACAACTGTGTTTGGCCATATAGACATTCACTTTTTGACCCAGAGAGGTCTGATTACTATGGGCGTAATCAAAAGTGGTTATTTCTTTGGACTTAAAGAACCATCTCCTATACATTTTTATGACTTTCCAAATAACTAAATTAGGATATGCATTTTTATTTGATATTTATGAATATTCTAAATAGGCAGCATTAACAGCTAAGGCAATTAAGTAAAAGAAACAGAAGTAACATACCTTTAAACAAATGCTGTAATTATGATTGCTTCTCTTTCCCTTCCATTTTGTGTTGCTATAGGAACATTCATGATTATCTTTTAATAAACATCTTACATGTTGTGCCTGCATTTGTAATTCAACAACAGTTTTAATTCACCAATATCTGTTGAAGTGTGTAATAGAGGATATTTTGGAGGAGGGCATATTTTCAGAGAATTATGGCATATATTAACCATGACAGAGGAACAACTTTCAAATTAGGTTTAAGTAGAGTTGAAGATATTTTGATTTATTAGAATCCAAATCCATATGTTAGGGTGGCTTTATTTTAGGTTCTTGCATTGATCAGTTGATGAACTTAATGGCCTTAATGTCCTTTTATCTAATATTCTATGAGTGCTATAATTCTGTGATTATACCGCTAACATATAGACACTTACGTTTTTGTTAGATGATAGCTTACATTTTTGTTTTGCCAAGTGGAAATAAAGACTTGAGGACATGAATTAGCAGCTTCACCAGTTAAAATACACATCATCAGCTGCCAGCTAATTTCTTTTACTGATGCATTTGAAATGGCTAGAACACAAAGTTTCATAGGTTACATTTGCACCCATGGCCAGAAATGGTTGCACAAGTATCTAGTTCACAACATCTAATGTTACTAAGAGAATATCATTAGGTCCAGTGCACACAAAACTGATTCACATGACATAGAAGAGATGAACCATTTTAGATCTTAGGAACATAGTCTCCTAAATCATGGCTTAATAGAACTAGAGCAGTTTTGGTACATTCCCACCTTCTTTCCCGTCTTTTTATTCCTCTTGGGTCTCAACGCTTTCAGGATTTCTTAAACCATATTTTATTTAATTATATCTAACTGAATAACTACAGCTTTATCTTGGATTACAAATCCAGGTTGGAGCCAGATTTATTAGATGATACATTGGAATTGCTGAGTGTGTCATGAACACAGAGAAAGAACCAATAAGTTGGAGGCATCTAGAGTGATGTCTGCAGAACAGATAGATCCAGAGGTTTCCAGAAAGTGAACCAAGCTATTCAGAGTCACTTAATCCCATTTCAATTCCACTCTGGGGAAACAATGTTTAAACTATTAAAAGTGTCTCAACCTGTGATGTTTTTCCTTGCTTACATATGGATCTATGTATATATGGCAGGAAATCCCAATACCTCTTAGTTAAGCCTGACTTGTTGGTTGGTTCTAAGTCCAGAGCAAGGCACTCTTGTGCCTTGTTTTTACTTAGTTGTTTAAACCACTTTCCCATTAGCGACTTACAGTATCTTGTACTGTCACCTAACCATCATTGAACTGATATAAAGGTTGTCCTCATATTATCATGTCCTCATAAAGGGGCTTGGATGAGTCTAGAACAGCAATTCTCAAGTATTTTGGTCTTAGGACCCTTTTACATTCTTAAAAATGATTGAGAATCCCAAAGAGCTTTGGTTTATGTGGGTTATATCTATGATATTTACTGAATTAGAAATTAAAACTGAGAAATTTTAAAATATTTGTTTATTGACTTCATGGACCCCCTGAAAGGGTCTTGGGGTCCCCCAGGGGTGCCCAGACCACACTTAAAACCACTGTTCTAGAAGAACCTACACAGCAAATAACTAGTAAGTTATTAACCTTAAAATGTATCATAATCAGGGAGTGTGTTAGGAATCTGGGATGCTCAATAAATATGTCTAACATTCCTGGCAGTAATTGGGGGGTTGCTTTGTGCATACTAGGGATTCAGGTAAAGATAGGGACACCTTCCATGCATTCTGAGACACAACAGAGAATGGTAGAATTATACTCTTTATTGTTAAGTTCCCTTTAATAGGCATGGACTTAAATATCTATCAAGTCTTATTTAATAGGCTTTGGATCAAGGGCTTATAAAATGTGCTGTATTCATATTCCAGATAGCCAGCATTCTAGTTCAGCAAATCCTTTCAACACCAAATTCCTCTCCTTCACTATCTTCATTTTCTATTTAGCTGACAAATGCCTTTCTCCACTCTGACCCCCATCTGAGTTTTGCTTCCCCAGCTATCAGCAATAAAATGGCATGTATAACTAAAGTAGAAGCACTTTAAAATAAGAATCCCATCCTCCCATCTATTGCTTTTTTTAAAAAAAGTGGTTTGATTCAAGTCGTTAGCTCTTAGCCAATTAAACTTAATAGCTGCCTTCCTAGTGGGCTTTGAAATCAACATGTTATGGATCTATCTCTCTGGCTGGCAATCTCTAGCATATGCTAGTGAAAATACTTTTCAGAGATGACACTCCAGGGCAAACATACCGACTGTGAGCAGCAGGCCTGCAATGATCTACTGGTATATTTTATTTAGCTGTTAAGCTGAATGATTATACCTGGTACGTTCTGCTTTCATTTTATCAGAATCAAGTGGGCCAGCAGTGCAATGTCACTTGCCATCTTTCAGAGGCTTTCCCTTTGAGGCCCATCTATTGAGGGTGGCTGATGATTAATAGCCATGTCATTGTTCTTGGTATGATGTTCAGTGAGGAAACCACGCTGCTCCTGAGTAAGATTATTTTGCAAGATTACCTCCCTATGGACCTGAGCTGCACTTTGATGTTGTTGGCAGCAAGCCTATCTGGAATGTAACTTTACTCAACATTTTAGAAAGTTTGTAATATCTTCATGATATCCATTGGGTTTTAGATAGTTAGTGCAGCAAGTAAACAGATGCTCTTAGAGGAACTAAGAGATTAACATCAGCTTTCTCCCCAGTTAAGGGTTGCACTAGATGATGAAATACATTTTGGGCTCCTCTAGTTTTAGATGTGATTCACTCTGTGAAAGCAAAACAAAAACAAAACCCCAAACTATTAGCAATAAGAATTCAATTTTTGAGTAAGTCTGCTTACAGATGAACTCTTAGATACTTTGTAGCAGCCTTAAACACAAAAGTACCCAGAACTGGTTTTGAACTGGCTTGGGGGAAACATGCTGGCTTGTTTATTTATTTAAATTATTTATATGGCCACCCAACTCACAAAAAGGGACCCTAGGCAGCTTACATAGGGTTAAAAACATAACACAAGAGAACCAATAACAAAACACACCACAATGCTGCATAACTGAGGCCATGCTGCAACATATTCCAATTCTAAAATCATTTCAAGATAGGTTCATCTAATGCTGTGACCCAATTATCAGAAGAAAAAAACAGGTTTTCCAGGTCTTGTGATAGGCCAAGCAGGTTGTCATCATCCAGATCTCAGGGGGAGTACTGTTCCGAAGGCAGGCACTGTGGCAGAGAAGGGCCTTAAATGTCCTCATGCTGCTGGATCTCATGGAATGGCAGAGACAACTGGAGATGGGTGGTCCTGCTAATAACCCAGCCCTGTTAATAGTTAATAGGTGATAACCAGGTCCTTGAAAACCAGCTGGGTGACTTTGGACCATTGCTGTCCCAACCCACATCACAAAGTTGTCATGGGGAAATTAGGAGGCACAATCATTATGTACACTGCCTTAAGTTGTACAAAATGAAGGCAGGGTATAAATCTATAAGCATATAAATAAATAAGAATCCTTTCCCCAGTAAACTACCAAGTCATGGTACAGTTGCACAGTTTGCCCTAGAATCAACTGCATTCCATTTCACACAAAAAAAACCCAAAACGTTTTGTTCCTTCCCTGATTAGATAGGAAACAATGGCCTTGGAATTCAAATGTGGTCATGCCTCCTGCATCTAGGTCACTGTAAAACAAAAATAAGCTGTATTCTGCAGCTATAAATATGCTGACATTTGTTAACAATTTGCTGCCAAAAGTCTGTTGTGGATGATAAATGCCCTAAATGAATTATCTGTATGCTATAGACTCTCTGTGTTTTGGGTGCAAAATGCTCTTGCTTTGTATAGAACAAAATACAGAAAAAATAGAATTTGTGTTCTCTTTTCTCTAAAATCCAAATTTCAAAGGAAGGAAATTCCATTTTCTTACTGAAAGCTAAAATAAGGCCTATGAAGTTTCTCATTCTCCATTAAGCTGACTTAACTCTTCTGTAAATTAAATGGTTGGAAAATTTGCATTGGTTCACTTTAGAAAGATGGATTTGTCTTTTTGTGTATGTTATTCTCAAAAGGCAATTGTGGCTATGAAAACTGCTGGTTGCAATGGAGAGGCATTCTGACATTGGGCTTGCTTATAAATCAAGTTTTCTCTTGGATATTGATGCATAGCATACCCTCATTTGATGACTTTTAACAAATATTACAAATAGGGCCATGGGAAAAAGTATTAAATCAACAATCCTTGTTTTCACTGGAATATTTCCCATTTAATCTAAATCCCAATTTGCACTCTTGTGATACTAGGCCAACTCCCCAAACAAAACCCCTACCTATCATCCCCAAGGAACAATTATTGTTTTAGCCAGAAATTCCAGAATTTGTAGTCCAACACATTCATGCTGGTTGAGGAAAGTGTACTACAGCCACGGGAGATGATTTTGGCTGCCAACTTACTTTTTGTAAGCTGTGGAAGAAACCTGGCAGAATTCAGAATCTACCAGATTTTCACTTTCAGATGAAATAGGTTGAGTTTGCAAATTCTGCCCATGAGTGACAGGTTTGGGGTTGTGAAGAGTCACACATCTATGGAAGGGGGCCAGGGCCTGCCCCTGCAACTATGGATGCCTCTTCAGAAGACCATGTAAACAGGGCAAGAGTTATCATCCAATTTAGTAAGATTGGATTTGAGATGTTCCTGCAGAATTTGTGTAGAAATTCCTACGGGAGTTCAAAGAGTTTAAATCAATGAACAGCATTTCTGGGGCTGTACAGATGCTTCAAGAGAGGCTCTTTACATGGGAGCATGAATGAAGCACCTCTTTTGCAGAGCACTAGAGCAGACACATCTTTTCAGGCTCACATGGCTATTTTGGAAGCTGTCTCTGCATGTATGTAACTGCCGACAAAGTGAGGGGGCTATGCATGTACACACACATGAAGACAAGTGGAGGAATTCTGAAGTAGCTACCTGAAAAAAGGCATGTGCTTGACCAAGTTAAAGAGCAGTGCTTTGCATATTTTCTTACATGTTCCAAAATAATTTGGATACAACTCTTGATGTTACCCTATGTTATTCAGTTTCCCAGGCATTGCTTCTCACTATGAGAATGCAAATAGAAGAGTCCCATTTCACACAACATGTTTCTTTAAGAAGGAAGGGCCATGTTAGCTCAGCTGCAAACTGTGTGCTTTACACGTAGACTCCCACACCTTCAATCTCTAGAGCAGTGTTTCTCAACCTTGGCAGCTTGAAGATGTGTGGACTTCAACTCCCAGAATTCCCCAGCCACCCCATGCTGGCTGGGGAATTCTGGGAGTTGAAGTCCACACATCTTCAAGCTGCCAAGGTTGAGAAACACTGCTCTGGAGTTTTTAAATAAAAGGAAAAAGCTGTTGACCTTTGTGCAACCCAGTTGGTTTCAGTAGAGTTGGTGTGGTGTAAGCTAGGAAGAGGTAAAATGTTAAGCTAAATAGCCAGAATGTGGATGATATAAAAAGAGCTGGATTGCCCTTCCTGGAGATCTGCTGGCTCCACCTTACAGTTTAACCAAATAGGGCTGATTAAGGTAGTGGGATGGGGAAAGTATGGAGGGAAAGGACGCTAATGAGTAGACAGAGGATTAGGAATAAGAGGTACACGGGATAAAGCACAAGGCTTTTTTATTATTGTTATTTTGCTGCACTGCTGGAACTCCATTCTGTGTAGCTACAAGGGGAATGGAGGTGGCTTGGGGGTGCAAAAGATTTTGATTAGTTAGTGCGGAGAAGGAGAAGCTGACAGTTTCATCTCTGTGGAGGTCACCCAGTGGATTTGGCTGTGGGTGAGTTGTGGTTTGGAGGGCCAAGAGGAGGTGAAGCAATGGGGAGATCTGGCTCAAAAGAAGGGAGCCAGGAAGAGAGTGAGAGGAGCACTGCTAAGTGGCACTCTATGCAATGCCAGTTCCAGCAAGCATGTTTGCCAAGGGAGGGGAGGATTGGATTGTTTGTATATGTCTGATGCTTTTGAGGTGTGCTACACTTGTAAGATTGTTCAGATGAAAATGCATGCTATCAGAGCTGAAAGAGATGGAGCTCAGGAGGTTCTCCAGGGGAATCAAATTTCAAACTCAGGACCCACTTCTGTATTCCAGCAGAGGCTACATCTGCATAAGAGTAGCAAGGCTAGCTATGCTATAAGATGTGCATGATACAGAATAACTCGTAAGATATCCAACACAGATAGAAAAACTCAGGATCATGCTGTTTTATTGTTTGTTCACTTGTTCACTACATTTTTATAACACTTATTATCCCTAGGTTGACTGCAAGCTAAAATTAAAAAGTAGGTAACATTTTCAAAATAAATAAATAATTTAACAATGATTAAAACAATCTGAAATTCTGGCAACAGAAAATACTTTTAGGTATGTTTTTTTGCTTGTTTGTTTCCCTTAAAGGCCAACAAAAGCATTAAACCTATTATCTCAGTAGGGAAGCCATTTCAAAGGTTAGGGACAGTCACCATAGTCATAATTAGGCAAACCAGTGGCTCTCACATAGATGGACCTTAGTGATGTTGAGAATCATGCAGAAGAACTTGCATCTTAGGTGATCTGGGCTTTATCATCACTTTGTATTTTATCTTAAAGTAACTTTGTTGCAATGATCTTTCTGAGATACAACTGGCTGCCAACATTTGAACCAACTACTTACAAAGACAGTCCCATGAGCACATTGTAGTAGTCAATCTAGAGGTCAGAACTAAGGATGATAATTTAGGTTGCATCAGGCGTAATGGCTAGTTCCAGCCTAAATCTTACAATGAAAGGCAACATGCATAATATAATGCTATGTAGTGATGGTCTGTCGTGGTCTCATTGAATTAAACAAGGCTTACTTTCAAGTATCTTGGTATAACATGATAGCCTAAGACTGGCCAATCTTAATTCTTCTTACTTGGGAGGAAGCCTCAGTTAAATCAATTTAACTTACTTTTGAGCGTATTTTGAACATGTATTGGGCTGTGTTATAAAAGGACTATTCAAATTTATGGATCATACTTAAATGTTCACTTTCTTATCTCATTTCTTACTCAAATACTTTGGAGAACATTTTTTAAGAAAATCATTGCAATAATAAAGGAGATCAAGTTCCTTCTCCAACTGCAAAGAATTCATCTATATTTAATTTTTCATAAATTACTCAGTTTTCCTAAAATGCAGGTGGGAGGGGGAAATCCACTCTTCATCAAGATCTGTAAATTGTTCAAAGTAATCAAATACAGCCTAATGTAATGGTTGCTATAACTTCTGGCTTATTCTAGAAACAGCAAGGAATTAAATGTTTTTGATATAATAGGTAAGAAGCATTTGTACAAGTAACAGAAAGCTTTTGGATTGAAATAAATGTCTGGATATAAGTAAAGCACTTATCTCTTTGAATGTTCCCCAGACACTTACCGTGTTCACATGCACATGTCATGTATAAAATATAAAGGGGGCGATTGGCCCCCTCACTCCTGACCTTCCAAAGGACCTTGAAGACCTGGTTCTGCCACTTGGCCTGGGGTGCGGAGGGAATATCTCAAGCAGGGAGATGGCTAGCCCCATAGTGGCCGGCTGTCCCCGCCCTGATTTTCCATCTTCTTGGATTTTTCCATTTCTAGTATTGTTTTAATTGTATATATAGTATGTATTTTATATATATTTATAGTTTTAATGTCTTTGTAAGCCGCCCAGAGTCCCCTATTGTGGGGGAGATGGGCGGGGGAGAAATCCAATAAATTAAGTAAATAAATAAATAAATAACATGCTAACATGGGTAGTCATGTTATCGGCATATTCTAGTGACTGATTATGATTGATATGGAGATGTGAAGGAACCATTGAAGTGTTAAGTGTACTGGAATGTAGGTGGGTGCCCACAAATTGTTTACCAGGTAAATGCTTTACCTATTATCCACATCAAGTAAAACTCCCTCCCCTTGTAGAATGTGTTCTGTACCTGCCAACATAGAAGTAGAACCTACAAAGGACACAACCAAGTCATAAGCCAATCTCAAAAGATAGTTTACATTCCCACAATGCTAAGCTTAGAGGGTTAAAATCATGGCTTGTTGAAGAAGGTAAAATGGATGTGTTTATATGCCACATTAAGCCAAAATCTAATAATTTGTGGCATGTGATTTATGAACTCAGCCAATGTATTTGTCCACCTTTTCTAAGGGTGACAATTTCTTCTTATTTTTTCTAAGACTTATTGAGCCAGATGTTGATGTGATCAGGTGTTGGCATGGAAAACACACAGGTCATATTTGACAATATCTCTGAGTGGGGTGAAGAGGGAAACACTAACTCCAACTTTGAATAGGTAACATAGAAGAGGAAGCTGCATTTAAGAGCCTATAAGCAGAAGCCACAGAACCCATTTCTTCAGTTTCTTTTGAAGATTCAGAAAGTTCACTGGTCCTTACTCCAAGGGAGTATTGTATGATGTGATAGCACATGAACATTGCAAAAGTGCAAGATTGTAAGGCCAGACACTTTGTGAGATGATGAGCACCAGCTGAAAGCTAATCTATGCTGGCTGCATCTTGCTGAACCGTTGAAAATAATCTTTGACCATCTGTTTTGTTGTCTTGTGTCCAGGAACTATAACCTTGCTCTGAATATCCAGACCTCTCAGCTCTGTTCTGCTTTACAATAACACTTTCTCCCTGAGCCTTCTGCTACTATACCACTGGAGATAAAGCATCAGATGCACCAACTATTTGTACCTTTTATCATTCTTGCCTCTGGGAGTACTACTGATAGTGAGCAAGATTTTTGTTTTTCCTTGATTCCCCTCCTTGGCCACATCCACACAATGCTTAGCGATGTTCCCTTCATATCCTGGAGTTTGTATGAAATCATGCTGTCCCCACTGTGTGCCATTCCTGCACACTCATCAGTCAGTGCTACACTTTAGGCAGCTTTAACACATGACCTTCCAAGCACTGTGATTGGTGGTTCCCTTCGCTAAAATTCCAGCCCTGCCAGATGTCATCCACTGTATGGAAAGCCTTCTCCATTTGGCATGCACAGCACTCTAGTTACTCTGTGCATTGCATTTCTTTATTTTTCTTTTTCTTTCCATCTGACTGATTCTTGTCCCCATTAACAGTATAGTAGCTGACCTTTTGATTGTTAGGTGGCAGTGAAGAGTTAAGTTCTTTGCTATCTAACAGTCATCCAGATTTGCTCAGCCCAGATGCAACTGCTGGTTAAGTGCTGTTGAAGACCTGGAGTTTAAGAAAGGGGTTTTGCTGCGAGAAACACTGTGGCTATACTAGTTAAGAACATAGGATGGTGAGTCATCTTCATGCTGAGGGAAGGAGGTTGTGTGGATAGGGCCTTTGTCTCTGCTCTGCTTTTCCTTGATTGGAAAACTAAGGCAATCACAGCTAACGACTTACAGTATCTTTGAGACTTTGAGACCATCCAACTCCCCCCCCCTTTTTTTTTCTCCTTTCAGTACAACATTTAAGTGTTACATCACCTCAACAGCACTTTCCAGGTATGTTAGGATGATAACTCTGGAAATATAATTCCAACACAATTGTGGGTTGCCAAGCTGGGGAAAGTCACTTAAAAAAGGGAATCATTTTCATCATTATTCAGAGTCAGATAAGTAAATGAGTTGGGAAAGACAGAAGAGAAATCAAGCAAAATGCATATCTCATGTTAGAAAAATGATTTCATGAAATATTCAGAAGCTGTTCAAACAAGTTCATAAATTGAATAAACAATGGAGAGAGATAATTGCATGTATTTGGCTGAAAATAAATGCCCAGGATGAATTATTGAACTGATTCTAATCCCAATATCAAGTGCTTGTTTAAAATTTTGCTTATCTCTCTCTTTTTTTCTTATTATGTGAATTGAGGCACATAACTCTTAATTCAGAGGAAAAGCTATTATTTCTAGAACTCACTAGGAATATGCATCCATGGATTCATGTGAATCCATGCACCAATGCACACACCTCTTTTCATCTTCCAGAATGTATTTATATTTATGGTCTCCAGAAATAAAGCAAAGTTAACCAGAGAATCAAATACCTTTTGTAGGTTACAAGTCTTGATTAATGAGACTAATTTTGGTTGTCCTTGCTGCTCACAAGCACCTGCTTTAGTGCCAGCTTTGGAAAACTGGATCTTATCTTGCTGTTTCTAAGGGAAAAATCACACATCAAAACACTGACAGTAAATAAACATCAACCATTTGATAAGCAGAGACGCAGCTGGAATTGAGGGCTTTGATCAAACAGTATGTGTGAAGCACTTGGAGTTACCTATAAAATGAATCTCAAATATCTACAATTGCACCAAGCAGCTTTTTGGCAAGAACTGGAGGCGTTAAGGCTAGTACTGATTAGCTCTGTCTCCGAATGTCCGTCATGGATATATGAACATTCCTGCCAGTTGGATCTAGTGATGAAATTCAATTTTGGAAAACCCTTAACAAGCTAAGCAAAAAATGTCAGTTATTTTCTCAGCTGCTGATACATATCTATTTTGTTTAATTGAGATTTAATTTTCATGTCTTAAAGACAAAAATGTCTGCTGGTTTATCCTATGTTGAGAGTTATGTTAATTTAATTTTATAGTAGTCATCTGAAGAGAAAAAAAAAAAAGGTTCCCAGTGAAGTTCATTAGCAGTGCACTATAACTAAAGTGTTATAAAATGTTATTTGAGGATACAATAGAAGCTAACAAACAGGTCCGTAGATTATGTAAATCCTGATACGGTGGGGCTAGGATGATTTTCATAGTACGTGACCCAGATCTAAATACAAATGCATATCCAGGCACAAAATAATTTTTATCTTTTAGCTCTAAATCTAGCTTTGTTGGCTGCTCACTTCCCTGCATCATGACTCTCCCACAATACCTCAATATAGGTGGTTCACTTATTGAAACAATTAACAAGAGTGTCCCTTTGCCTATTTATCAGTGACTGGAAACCCCTTATGGACTTTTTGCTGAAAAAAGAGAAAAATGAACTTGTGATTTATGGGCTGGGTGATTAGAAAGAATAGACGATGGAAAGAAGGAAATTATGTTATAACCTTAGAGAGAGAGGGTACAATATAAATGTATTTATAACTATTGTCAAGAAGATCAGAAGCTGTTTCTTTATAATCTTTTCCTTTTCTTTCCTTTTCTTTTTTCTTTTTGCTATTTACTATTTTTCTTTACTATCTTTATTATCTTTTATGGGTTTTACTTTGTTAAAATTTCTTCAATAAAAATTATTTAAAAAAAAAAGAGTGTCCCCTTGTCTATTCAGTACAGTCTGCAATGAAAGATGAAAGTTTTTCCTGTCTGTCAAGTTTGTTTCATACCTGTTAAGGGAGAAATGAAAAAGAGTGAGGGGAAGTGGCATCATGTCATACAGGAACAGAGAAGTGACAGAAGCAAAGGGGCTAGCTTTTGCTTTTCAGATTAATAAACCTCTTGATAGAATTTGCTGCATATTCAAAGTCTGCATTCACATGTGTTTTTTTTTTTAATCAGAGTAGTTTCACTGTGAATATTTTTTAATTTTTTTTTTAATCTCAGAAACACATAAAAGCAAATTAAATAAAAGAGGATCCAGGAATATGATGGAACCAATTTTGAAAGACACAGGCAAGGACAGGAGATTATTTATAATGCAAAATGTGTTTCATTGTTTGTTTGTTTTTTTAGAATAATCATGTATGTCGGCTAGGAAATCTGGAAGTTGCATTCCCATAGAATATAACTTAGACATAGGTGTAATATTGCATATGCACCAGACTTGTAGAATTGAGATTTGGAAGACAGACTGGAACTGTAATGGAATGTGGACCCTTTACTCTCCAGGTAACTTCCCCACCATTTATTTTGTCTATCTGGATCTCCTATTCCTTTTCCTATCCAAGCTAGTTAAAATGAATTCATAGCCAGATGTATTACATTCTTGGGTACAAAATTGGAGATGATCACAAAAACCACTCTCTGTATATATTGAGAACTTTGGAGGACTAACAAGGTCTCAGGATGACAAAGCAGAGAAATATCATCTTCATCTCTAAAAGGAGGAGGAGGAAGACCTGGAAAATACAGAATTATCATCTTGATGCTTTTACTGGACATATTTGGAAAAGCTTGCTGCAGTTAACAGAAGTCAGCATGGGTTTGTCACAAGCACATCATGCCAGACTAACGTTATTTTTCCTTCTTTGATAGACTTACTACTCTAATTGATTAGGAAGAATACCATAGACAGTGTATTTGTACTTCAGCAAAGCCTTCAACAGAGGACTTCATGATGTATTCTTCACAAACTGGTAAAAATTTGGTCTAATTTATTTTTTCATGGACTCACAATTGGCTGGATGACTGCACCACAAGAGTGCTTGTTAATGGTTCCAGTTCAGCTTGGAGGGAGGTCTCAGGTGGAGTGTCACAGGACTCTGTGTCCTGGGTCTTGTGATGTTCAACATTTATAAATGATTTGGATGAAGGAGTTATTAAGTTTGCAGATGACATAAAGCTGGATAAGGGGACCAATATCTTATAGAAAAGAGAAAAGATTTTAAAATATCCAGACAGGGTTGAGTAATGGGGTCAAATTAATAGGATGAAATGTAAAGTTCTGCAACAGAGTAGGAAAAAAATGAAAGACACAAGTGAAGGATAGGGAGATGTGGCTTGACAGTAGAACTCGTTAAAATAATGTTCTTGTTGACCACAAGTTAAAGATAAGCTAGCAAAATGATACAGTTGCTAAAAAGGCCAATGCTATTTTGGGGTGCACTAACAAGAGCACAGAGTCCAGATTACAGGAGGTAATTGTTCCACTCTACCCTGGTCAACTTGGAATATTGTGTCAGGTTCTGAGCACCACCACAGTCAAAATAGGACAATGACAAATTAGAGCAAATTCAGAGAAGGACTACTGAGATAATGAGGAATAGTCTGGAATTCAAGTTGTATAAGAAATAGCTAAAGTATTTGTTTATGTAAATCTACTACTAGAGCCAACTGAGGAGAGACATGATAGTAGTTTTACAATATCTGAAGGGCTATCACATAGAAGAGGGGGTGGACTTATTATTTATTGACCTAGAGGGCAGACCCAGAACCAGTGGGTGAAAACTACAAGGAAGGAATTTCCTGGCTGTATAAACTGTTAGTCAGTGGCTGCCACATGGAGTGATATGTTCTCCTTTGCTGGAAGTCTTCAAACAGAAACTGGATATTAATCTAGTCCTCCACTGAGCAGATGGATGGACTGGATGACTTCTAAGATTACTTCTAATCTTGACTCTATAAGTTTATATGAGAAATAAAGATGGCCATCTTCATGGCTGAGAAGAAATTTAAGCTCACCATGTCTGCTTGATTTAGGTCTAATACTTGCTACTATATCACATCACAGTAGCAACCTGGGAGAGTGTGGCAGGGTAAACAAGACTGTAATTCTTTTCAATCAATCATTCCCAAGATTAAATATAAAATTAGACAGCAAAAGTTACAATCCTATTCCACTGTTGCGTCTGATTCTCAATTTGGGAAAGCATTCATACATCTCTTTATCAAACAATCCAACTACAGTATATCTGAGGTGAAGTGGTAGGGTGGAAAAAAATCTAAGCAAATATCTATGTGGATACACACAGAGAGAGAGAGAGAGAGAGATACAAAGAGGGAGAGAGAGAGAGAATCTGGCATAAAATTAATCAAAGGGCCTCAAAGCTAAATCAGTAACTCACTTTTTGACACAAGCATAAATTGACAGCAGCTTTTTCACACATTTTATGAAAACTGCAATATTGCTCATTCATTAGCAACAACCTGCTACATTAGGATTTTTTTTTCTTTTTCAATCTCTTTTTACTAATTCATCTCCATGTCAATAACTTGGCTTCTTTTCCCTGTGCAGCTGCTAGAGTTATGCCCCCCCCCCAAAAAATCCTAAAAACATTGGCTAGCTCATATTAAACACCTTACAAATAAGGAGCAGCTCTGATTATCAGATATTAATGCTTTTTAAAAGTGATTTTGTGCTTGTAGTCATGATTCCAGCATGGCAGATCTGAACTTGAGAAAGAAAAGGGAACACAATAGCTACCTGCAAAGCTAATGGTAGAAAAAGGCTAGAGAGCAGAAGCAAAGTAGTTCCAACTAGGTTTCAGTACACTCCTCTTCAGAAATAATTTGTAATAAAGGGACACTTAAAACACTGGAATTAATTACAACCAATTGCACCAATATCTCTGGTTATGATCAGGCACTCTAGTTTCAGAGATACTATCAGAATTCTGCCATGCAGATGCATTTCTATTTTATATTCATAGGAAGCAGCCATAATAGATCCCAAGCCGCTGCCAAATTTTAATTTTATCTTTGTCACAGAATTGGAAGAGACACTGGAATATCTAGCCAGTGTAACGTAGGTAACAAAGTAGACTCCAAAGTGTTTGGATGCCAGTTCCTGCCAGACACATACAAGGCAGCCAGGGTCAAGGAAGTAGGATAATTGTAATTAAAATTGGGTAAAAAAAACACCAGAACATCTGACTGAAATCAGATCGTTAATACAATCAAATAAATCTAGGGAGGAGGGAAGCCCAGCTTCCCATCTAAAAAAATGCCACAGGTTTTTTCTCAGTTGGCTTTTAAAAACACGTATAAAGGAGAAATGGTCTGCTTTAATCAGTCAATCAAATAATCTGTAATCTGGATTCTATATTCCACATACAAGCAAAATGGAAAGAATGTGATTTGTCTAGACTTAAGGCTGGTTTAGGGCAAAGACAGGAAAACCAAAGAACTGAGATGTCTTTTATGCATAAACACAAAAATACAGTTCATCACATTTGTGGCAAGAGGAATGCAAACTCTTTATAGTAATCCAAAGACTTTCCTCTATCCGAGCATGAAGATGAAAAAGATACTGGTAGATAAAATATGCCATATACATTTTATTACTCTGGTCATTAGTGTTCCAAGTTTAAATGGCTGCTTTATTACCAAGAAATTCATTTCATTTGCATTTTAACTGGGTTACTGTCACATTTCTTTTTTCCATCTGCAATACCGTTTCACAACTGCAGCAGAATGGGAAGCAGAGACAACTGAATCAGGTTGGTTCCTATCATAGAACTTCATTGCATCATTTCCTCCTGGGTTAAATCTACAAGACACGGAGGACTTTATGTTACATGATCCTGACAGAGTTGATCTGCCTGCTAAGATGTGGTGTCTGTTAGTCTTTAGGCAGTTCAGTTCATTCATCTTATTGATTGAAGCTTTGTCCTTCAGTGTTAGCTCCAAAGAAAAACAGCACCTCAATCTCATGAGCCATTGCAGAGACAACACATACAAAAATTGCCATTATATTAAGCAGCTAGCATCTCAATAAAGCTACAAGTAAGCTGTAAAATGTCTCAGTATATTTTGGAAAAGTAGGATATGAAGCAGTCTTTTATTTCACCACATCAGCATTCATACCATTTGTACAGAAGGGGAAATGACCTGAAATAAATTTTCGAAGGGAGTAGCGTTTTCCCTGAACTGGATCATAATGAGTCCACTTGCATTGCTTTTAAACATAATCAATGCCTGCTAATTTGATGCTCCTCAGTTTGTAATTGGTATTCCCAATAATATCAGTCTGAGACTTAGAATTATGCGCTACGCATACCGACAAGATCAAACCCACCGTGTCAAAAGCCATCTTAGTCCCTTCTAAGCTTTTGCATTCAGTTACATAGGACTACTGACTAATTAATGAAAGATATTTAGCAAAATATACAATGTAGGAGCTTTTTAGGTCCCAGATAGGCCTTTAAAAACCTAATTAAGGATACAAATGAGTCTTCATTCAACTCTGATTTTGAAATACTAATGTTGTAAAACTACAAATTAAAATCTGGTGTCGCACAAGCAGACTTCTGCTTGTGTTCTGGAATTTCCTGTCATGTAACTTGTAGGTTTTGTATATGTACCCTCAAATCTGTTGCAGAAGATTTCTTAACCCTCCAGATCAGATACTGCACACATGCTGGGGAATAGGGTAGATGAAAAATTGACTTTATATTCTTTTTGCTTTTATAGATAGAACCATTGGATTCTACACATAACTACTATTCCTTTTATTATTTGTTTGTTAAATTTACATCCTGCATTTCTTCTAGGAGCTAAAAGGGGCATTCATAATTTCCTTCCTCCAATTTTTGCTTCTTACAATAGCCCAGTGAAATAATGGCCCAAAGTCACAGCTAATTCATCTTCTACATTTAGTCCAACAACTTAATCAGTTTGTTCATATACTACTAGCCTTGAAAGATACAACATGTATACATAATAGTGTGTGTGGGTGTATAAAATTATGTTAAAAGCCTTATTTCTGGTAACTTTGGGAACAATAGTTTCTTTGGTTTTATTTGTTTCAATTGTTATGTCTGATACAATTAAATAATTCAAAAAGGGGGCTCAGCTCTAACTGTTAGCATTATTATTTCAATGATAATTAATGAATGATCTGATTTTCAAATTGCAGTTGGTTTGGACCCTGAGCTGAATCTAAAACAATCAAATGAGAAGTGATTTATTTTTCAAATCACCAAACTTGAATTGAAATGGACACTAATGTAATATGCTTCTGATGCAATATATCACCATAAACTTTTATGGATTTTGCATCATTTGATGAAAAGCATAATATAACTTTTTGGAACAAGAAACAGATTCATTGGTATATATTGAGAGGGGCAGAAGAAGCAGTCATCAAGATGTCACTTTCTGGGGGGAAAGTTGTTTGTACTTTGACAGTGCCAAGATATAAATTTCTCGTGTATTTTTCCAAGTGTTTTTGCCATGGTGACAGGAAGTCAATAATCTGATGTTGTGGTGACCAAAGGAATGGGTGTCCTGATATAAGACATACCTGAAACAACCTTGAGGAAAACAAACAAACAAATCCTGATTCTCCATTTCAATAGTTATCTTGTCACATCAATCTTCTGCAGCCATATTGTGAAAAATCTATAAATCTAACCTCTAGGGCCACTGGAATCTGACTTGTTCTTAGTTTCAGGTTTAAAACTTCAGTTGTAATAAGAGCAGAAAACACACATAGCATGAAGTGCCAGTCAATCATAAACTCTCACTCTCATGAAATAATCCCAAGACCCTTCTTATTGAGAGCAGATTTTGTTTCCTCTTCTAAAAGCAAAATAATTTCACCTTACTTTACATTGATCCATCTATTAAGTTTTTGTCTATCCATCCATACATTCTACCATTTTACATCTTAAATGAGTCCTGTGCATGAGCACAACCTTGTTGTCAATGCAGGTAAAAAAAAAAAAAGAGTCAAAATGGTGGTTGCAACTGTGTGATCAAAACCTGACCCTTGTTTTACATGTGCCATACTGCATGCAAGTACAAAAGGCTGAGGCTTTGATCACATGGCTTTGACTGGCATCTTGACTGCCCTCCCCCTGCAGAAGTCCTGCATAAACATTGCCCAAGAGAAGCTATGAAGAGAGTCCAATAGAACAGTCTAGGAGAACAGTGGGGTCTATGCAATCAAGAATCAAATATGCCACTTGCAGAAATGGGAACCAAAAGTAACGGGAAAACAAATAAGTAGGTATTCATTTCTCCAAACATAAACTAAAATCACTCTATTACACATCTGAAGGAATCTGCAAACTTTGGTAACTTTTTCCCAGAGATGGCCTGAATGAAATTCTCATTAATGAACTGCAAAAACCAAAACAAATATATATAACCTATTGGTGCATTAAGGCCATATTTACCTGCCAAATATCTAGCTTTTAAAGGAGAACAAAAATGCGGGGGGGGGGGGCAACTCTAATTCAACAGCATAAACATAACTGAATACACAAAGATAAGTCCAGACTTTTGAAACAATGTCCTCAAAGTCTTGATGGGCAAACTTCTCAGTTCTATTTGCTCCTGTAGTGCATTCATTTTGCCTCCTGTTGATATTAGTAAATTCTTCTGAAAACTACACATAAACAAAATAAAATGTCTACCTATCCCTACCCAAAGGTTCATATGGGCAAATGCATTCAGAAAGGGGTGGAGAAGCAGTAAAGCAAGTTATACACAACACCTCAAGTCAATTAACAACAATAAAGATATTATGACTATATTGCATTTATATCATTCAGAAAACTTTGGTCCAATATTCTCTTTTCTCATCACTGAAGAAAAAGTTGTTCTGACAAAGCACATTGACATGTCCATTATCACTGAAAGTTTGGAAAGACTGTGAAAATTAACTTAATACCTGCAATTTTATATAAGCATAGCTGAGAGCATTCTTGCCCACTGAGTATATTAAACATAAATCTATGGCTAGAGTCAATGTAACAATGCTCTAAGCCAGGGATCCTCAAACTCTTCAGCTCATAGATCCCTTTATGAAGTTTCAGATTGTTCATTGACCTCCAAACATTTATCATATGAAAATTATTTAATAAATACTACTTTAACTAATAGTACTATGAGAAACAACAACAACCCTTTTGATAGTCCCATCAATCCTTGGGGGTCAATACTGATCACTTTAAGAACCCTGCTCTAGGCCAGTAAGAAAATAAACTGGTTACAGAAACCAGTGCCACAGAGACTCATGCCCATATGCCCACCCACTTGGGTTATTGCAATGTGCTCTACAAGAGACTCCCTTTGAAGAAAATTTGAAAATTGCAGTTGATCCAAAATGCAGAATCATCCCAGTCCTGTTTTATGGTGACTATTTTGGTTACCAGCGAGTGTCTGGATGCAATTCAAAATGTTGTTTGTGATTATATGAGTCTATACAGCTTGCCACCTAGGTCCTTACAAGACCATTTTCTCCACACAAAAGCAGCTACTTGACCTATCCAGTCCTGTTAACATTGTTCAATGATGCTATTATGGGGTTCTGTTGGTTATATTTCTTCTGGTTTTGTGAAATGCCATTGTGAGCCACCTAGGGTTATCATGTATAAGATAGGCAGCTATAGAAACACTGATGATACCATTATTCAGGCACATAATTGGTAATATCGTATCTTAGGGAAGATGGTCAGAAACTCTTTTCCATGACTATAGAAGTAGGACCAGAAATACTGCATATGAGTTAGGAATCTCCTACAGGCAAATGCCTTAGAAACCTCACTGCTGTAGGAGGGACGGGAGAGAAAGCTTCGTTGGTCAGTTTCCAGGGCAAAGGCTTTGCCTACCACTTTGATGAGCTGCTACTTGATTCATCTGGGAGGATAGTAAAATTCATTACTTTTATTATCCTCAATTTCCAATTAGGAAGAGAAAAAACCCCAACATCCAACAAACTGGCAAGTAGATGAACTGTGTCCTGCAAGTTTGGGGGTTGGCAGTTTTTGGTGGAGATCCCACTGCATTCTTGTAGTCACTACTACTCCTGCAATAGCCTGTGTCAGCTGGCATCCACTCATTCACGTGAATCCTTGAGAACCAACATGGAAAGTTAATGCAGAGGAATATGTGGAGTTTGGAGAGCACAAGATGAAGACAGCAGTTACCCAAAGAATGATGAAGGTCAGAGCAGCACATCTGAGTGCAGAGCATTTGCTTTCTTCATTCCCCAAGGGCCTTGTTAAGGTCTTGATTGGTACATTGTGCTCAATATTAATCTATAGCTATTTATAAAATACAGTGTGCATCTAAGTCACAACTACCTAGACTTTAAGAAAAAACAATCCTGATGGTAAGATCTGTACAAACATGGGATAATTAACTTACAGAAGTTGTGGGTTCTCCATCTCTGGAGATTTTTAAGAAGAGGCTGGACACCCACCTTTCAAGGATGGCTTAATGAATTGTAAGGGTTGGGTTAGATTGTGCTGTCAGTTGTGCTCCCCATGATTAAGGAATAGTCTATCTTTTGAAGTTAAACTACAGCCCTCTTTGCTGGCCTTCTACAAGCTACTAGAGATTGAATCGTTCCAAACAACATTGAGGAAGTCATTGTTGCACTTATGTGTATTCTGTCTTTCTCTTCTCATCATTTTATGTTGCTTTTCTATTTTGATAATGTTTCATATTTTCCAATGTAAATTACCAGGAAACCTTTTTTAGAGTCTGGCAGTATAAAAAGGCATCAGATCAAATCAACCAATAACACGAATATACTAACCATTAAAAAAAGATGAATGAGACCTGCTCATTAACATTTGTTTTATAGGGATGAACTTCCAAACTGAATGGAGCTAAATAAATAATTAGTGACAGAATGGAGGATGCAACAATCATCATGCATGTCCACACTGTTATTTATCAACACAGTGGCTGAAGAGAACTAGCAATCCCAAAAGCCTGTAGACATTGCCAACTATTTTATCTTGCTTGTTTTAGAGAATTTGTATTGTTTTCCATCTGAATCTGTTTAGGCAGGTATTAGATTAGTGCACACCATCCTGAAAATTCTCAGCACCCCAATTTTAGTGGGTGTAGTGCACCCACAGCTGCATTAGCTCTGGAAACATTATTTTGCCAGAGAATTCGGCAGCAATGATCTCAAGAAATAGTGTTTTTCCAAGTAAATTACCCAAAAAAAAAAAAAAAGTCCCCTGTTGAGTTCATTATAAACCTTCTCTACACTGGATTGATTAAACATTTTAAGTCATCCTGAACAAGGAGGGAGAAAAAGAGAACACTGCAAGATAAAGAGTGTGTATATATGTCACACGTGTTTATGAGCATTTGAATAAAAAACCCTGTGAAGGGTGATTTCCCTAATGTTTACCAATCAAGAAGGATTCCTGCATTGCCCCTTTACTTACTATTTATATGAACAAGAACAGGCTATTAGGAAAGCAACACTTTCTTTAGGCTGCACTGAAATGCCTAACTTGGTAAACTTTAAGTCAGAGTTAGTCTCCACAGAGAGATATTCCTTACTCACCAATGGTACCTTCAACCTGCATGCATGAATTTTTTATTATGCTGAAATTTCCTTGTCTATCATATTAAATCAAATGTATACGAGGAAACTTATTCCTCATATGCTCAAAAACACTCTTCCTTTCATGAATAATAGAAATGGAGAAAAGCTGAGCACAAAATTAGAAGCAGCAGAACATAGTCCCGTGAGCCACGCTATAAGGTAAAGGTTTTGATTATTTTCTCTTCCCCCAAATGTATGCCCCGATCATATAATACATCATCCAAAATTCATGGAATGGCCAAATATCTTCTGCAATGGGGATGCACGGCCACTTGAAGTGGGGCAATTGTGACATACAATTAATTGGTTTCAGAGACGCAATATGCACTGATTGTTTAAAATGGTTGTTCTTGGCACGCTTCAGCTTTCAAACATTTATTGCAGTTAGCCAGGAAAAGACTGTACATGTCCACTCAGCCGCCAGCTAACTCTTCTATAATTTGGGATGCCAGTGGCACTTGGAAGAGTCCATCTCTTTTAATAGTCCTGCCTGGTTTTAGACATCTTCAACCACAGAAAAAATGTTCAGCAGCCAGGCCTGATTCTGCTGCACAACCAAACATAAAACACCAGGGCATAAGGGAAAAGAAATTATATAGAAGGAAGTAAATTACATTATTCAGTCCTATTATTTAAAAAAGAGAGGTCCCCCCCCTCCCCCGCCCTGCATAGCCAAAGCTTTCTTAGTTCTATTTATGCCTTGCTGAACACTGACATTTTACTTGGGGAACATTTCTCTGCCAATTTCTTTGGGACAGTTTCTTCTCGTATTATTTCACACGCTAGCATTTCTCAGACAGAACTAAGAAAATACAGAACCAACTATTATATAAAACTCCACAATATTCCTCTAAAACTGCCTGATTGGAGAATTCCTAGTAAATGATTCTCCATCATTAGAAGATGTGTCAATCACTCAGCCCCACCCATCTTTCTACACTGGTATTTTGCATGTGTGGAAAAGCAAAAATAAAGCTGCATTTCTTTTATTTTTCAGGCATACTTTCTGCTTCTTGGTAGCCCTCTGAAGCACTGAAGTGCTCATGAAGCTTCAGAAAGATCCAGAGTAAATTCTACTTACCTCAGAGTAAATATAACTTCACTTCAAAGTACCTCAGCATATTTCCAAAGCCCCACAACTCAGGATTCATCTGAAACTTAAACACACAATTTATGGCCATAGTTTTCTAGCTATAAAGCACTGGATTGCATTCAAAAGAATTAAAATCAAGACTTCACCAAGTTTGGGATCAGATGATTAACTGTTCCTAGGAGCCATGAGTCTTTCAGTTGATACCATATATACTCACACATAAGCCCATCCATGGATAAGCCAACCTGCGAAATTGCAACCAAAATACTGGTTATATATTTAATATATTTTTAAAAATGGAAAAACAGAATCTGTTCATTCTCCTCAAATTTTTATGGCAGCAACAGAATTGTTTGTATCCTCCACTCTACTAATTACTTTTAGCTTGAAAGCTGCATCATATGCTAACCATTGGTGATTTCCAGACATGGAGATTACCTACCTACCAGAAATGTATGCAGGAAAGGCAGGAAACTGCAAACTTTTATGTTATCCTTTAAAACCCTTTTCTTTTCTTTTTTAATCAGCTGTGGTCTGTGGATAAGCTGAAGCTGATTTTTAGGGTGCAGTTTGGAGCCAAAAATTCTTGGCTTATACATAAGTATATAAGGCATTTTATTCTCAGTTCAATCAGTCAGAATGGTCAGTTGCAAAAGCTTTGATTCCTAAATCCTCTAAAGATTAGCTGCAGCTTGCAAGAATTCCTTTTCCCATTTCCATAATGGCTTTATTTTAAAATATTCACATAATTATTAAAATGACATTTCTAAAGTACAGACAGACCATCTGATATAGCAAACTGTGTTCAGGGAGAGACAATTGCCTTTCAAAACACATTGAAATCTGTCAGCTCTCAACTTGAACTGTCTCTTTATTGATGGAGACGAAAAATCAGACAATATGTCTGTGTGATCAAGATTCAATCTGTGTAACATCTCAGAAGTCACTTACATAAAATTACTATTTTTGTAGACAACATTTTCTTTTTCTTTTTCTTTTTCTTCTCACACATACAGTTTTCTTTGAATTTATTGCCAGGTTTTCCATTTTCTTCTTTGTTCTCATTTTTAGCTGTTAAGAAAATTAATCAAATTATTATAAAAGCATTCCATGACACATTCTTTTCTTTATAAGGTCATTTTGGAAAGGCTATAATGCTTGAGTATAGTCTCAATCTGTAGTTCTAGGTGGAAGCATACATTTACAGTATTCTACAATCTATTCTGTACAAGGTTTGTGAACTCTTCTACCTGGTCCACAAATACCTTTTAACTGTTCATGACAATAACTAACAGAAAACCTATGCATGCATACATAAAACAGTATTAACTAAAGTGTACAAATTAAAAGTTGATTAAGAGATCTGGAATCTCTACATACTTTCCTACTGGTGTCCTGGATTGATGGTACCATATTATATTCCTCAGTTTGTTTCAATCTTAAAGACAATATCATACTAGACTTCTCCATTTTCTGTCCAAAATATAGATGGATTCTACCTATCTACCTATCTATCTATCTTTCAAATAGCTATGCTATGCACAAGAATACAGAAGAGAAGTCATTTCATACTGGAAAGTACAGAGGAAAGGGGGGCACACTATTTATGTATGTATGTATGTATGTATGTATGTATGTATTTAATATGGCTGCTCATCCCACCAAGTGACTCTGGGTGGTGAACAAAAATTCAGAAAATAAAAACAATTAAAATAATACAAACATTAAAATACATCACAGCTGAGAATAAAACACCCATTATAATGGCAGAATTAAATTATTACTCACAAAATACATCCTATTGTCAATATACCAGACTAATAAGTTAAAAGGGACCATTAATTGTGAAACCAGATCAGCAAATTCTAAAATTCTCCAAACAATAATCTTGTGCATTAAATGCAATTCATTGCATCTCTTATTAACAGCAAACTCAGAATTCTGTAAATTTATAAACTGTTACAAATGCAGAGAATTCTGAATGTGGTATAGGAACTAATATAACTGTCACAGTACATGACATCAGCAGTTGGAATTAAGCATCAGTCTTCCATACATATCAAATAGGTCTTTGCTTAATTGAATTAGAGTTGAATCCTAAAAATATTCATCCTCTTAGAACATATCCTCACACTTTGAGAGATTTTTTTAAAACATGCAGGTACTTTTGTTCTGATAACAGAACAGAAAGTATTGCCTGCTGAAAGTGAAAATAGCATATTCTGCTTTCACTATTGCTCCTCCCCGTTACAACAAGCTTCCCCAATAGCATTACAGGCACCTAAATTGTTGTTGGGACTAGCAAATGCCCAAGCCAGGCCTGAATTTCTGTCTGATGAAATGCTGAACTCCTTCATGTCTCTATGACAGTCTGAAGAAAGCATCCACACGTCACCTCCATTAGCCTCATAAATTATGCCTTCTAATGCTGTAGATTTGCTTTCTTATTTGGATATATTGGCTTCGCTGATATAGGTAATTACTTGAGCCCACTTTCTGCCTGACCCCATCTTCTTTCAGATTATTTTATTAAACCAAACATCTCCATGCTGAAACCCCCATATGAGCACAAGGTCTGTGTACAAAGGCATATAGATATGCATATGTGTTATCACATATGGTGCTATAATATATAAAAGTGTAGCCTGGGATACTCCCGCATCCCACTAAGTATAGTGTCTATTGGCCATGATACCATCTGTGATTCTCCCCTAAAGTAAATTAATGTGTAATAAGACCTTCGTTACCAACTAGGTCCTGCCCTCTCCCCCAACCCCACCCCAAATTCTTGCCATCCACTAATCTCTTAGAATTCTGTGTTTTCATCTGTCACAATATAATTTTCCTACTTTCTTGAATTGTATAGGCCAGAGCACCATATAAATTGAGATGCATTCACAACACAAGGGCAATGCAGAATGTCATTATCAGGACCTTCCGAGTAAATGAAGTCTCCAGGAAAATCGTTAGCATTATTCTCCGTGGAAGCTTCATATTAATAGTTATATCTATTGTCACTTCGGATAGGGTTTGTGCTGCTTTGTAGTTTCACATGGAAAACTTTTGTTGACACAATATTCAGTAGCATAACTTTTGTACTATTAAAAAAGGAACTGGAAGCACTGAGCCACATGTGGTAGCATAAATGTGCTACGTGTTTCCCATACCCTATGCCCCAAGCATTTTGCTAATTCTCAAGAAGGATTTTCAGATGTGGACCATGTTCCTTTTTCATCTACCATGACTTCACTAATGGCAAGTTATAACAATGTTCTACCAACAATTCTGGCTCCTAGCCTTATAAGAATATTTGAAATTCCATGCCATGAAAATTTGACTTGGGTTGTTAATTACACAATGATATAGAAGCTGGGTTGCCTTCTGGTCTTTGGCATATTCCGTATTTATTCTTCTTCCTTCCTGATATTTCTTCTTGGCCTTCCTTTTATTAAGAACTCTAAATACACTGAAGATTATAAAAATTCTGGATGATCGCAGTGGCTGATGATAAATTAAAATGGGTGTTGCTATGTTTATGTTTATTTCTTTTCATATACTAATGATATAAAATTAATGGAATCAACTGAGCTCTTCAAGCAATAAATGCTGCTTTGACAAGTTACTCTGAAGATAATTCTTATTTTGCCTAAGACTTCAATTATTACTAATTCAGTTATAGATTAATTAGGAAGTTAAAACTTGTTTTGCATTAACTTCACCCCATGTGACCATACCAATTAATCTTCCTCAAAGATGTCTTATTCCTAGATAGGTTAACAGTCCCATTAGTTCAGGTTTTTTGTAGCTTTACAGGAAACCTTCTCATGTGAACTAGGAATGTCAGGGACCTTCTGCAGCAGGCACAATGGCCATATATGGGGAGATGGGTGGGGACAAGTCCACTAAATAAATAAATAAAAATAAATAAATATATATTGAATGAACAATTACATAAATAACCAGTGTGCTATAGCTCTTCTCTTATTGCATCTCCAATGAGAAGGCATTTGCAAAACCGTTACTCAAAAATAAACAAAATTGTTGAGCACTAATTTTTTCCAAGAGGCACCTAGGAGACATTTGTTTCCGTGGTCTAGGAAGTCAGTAAGGGTTTTATTTTGTTATGTTGAGGGAAGCCAGATTGGAAGTACTGTAGATGAGCAAGGTTTTAAAATTAAAGGAAGAAACATCAGTAAACTGGGCTATGCTGATGACACTATTCTGAAAGCTGATAATGCAACTGATCTGCAAACACTAAAATGAAAGTCAAGGAAAACACTGAAAAAATGGGACTAAGATTACATACATATAAAGAAGGCCAAATTAATGACAGCCAAAACAGCAACCAGACTTAGAACTGGCAATGAAGTGGTACATAGCTTCTGCATTTTACATACAAAGCTCATCTTTGTCTCCTATTTTAAAACCTAAAAGTGTTGTTCTCTAACCAGCTGGTTTTTATGAATCTGATAACGGAATATTATTACAATTTAGACAACATTTTGGAGAGGGGTCTATCTGTTGTTGGGCAGATCTTGATCATGCAAGTTCATGCCCTAACTCTTGATACTTTTATCCATCAGTGATACTTTGATCTTCTCTTTAGCACATCATTGTTTTAGGTCACTCTAACATGTTGTTGCATTTCCATGTACTTGTGCATTTATATAGACTGTGACTGAATTCATCACAGAGTTCCTTAAACTCATTATCCAACATGATCACTAGAAAAAGAAAGATGATGTCCCACCTTATCTTTTTTTTTTTTTTTTTTAAAGGAAACAGGTCCTAAAATAAGGAGGCATAAGAAGAATCTACACTTTACCTCTTGGGATCAACTAGCCATTGATTCCTAACCTTTGTTGTAATCCCTTCTCCACCCAACTTTGCCTGAAACAATAAAAAGTACTAGGTGATTTTGAATGAATGGTGAGAACTTAATGTTGCCCTTCAGCTTCAATCTTGAAGAACTTTCCCTCTGCCTTGCTTCCACCTTTTTCTTCCCTCCTTCCCTTCAGCCTTGAGATTAAGATATTGAGCTTTGTAATCACTTATCAAATCTTAGATGTTCAATTTTGTAATCTCTTAACTAATCAAGGAAATAAACAACAAAAAAATGAAACCTGGCCTTATTCTTAAGTTTCATGCATACAGCTTACATAAACTTGAATGTTGGGGGCATGGCCATGCCTGATAGAATGAAGTGTGTGATTGTGAACGAGATTTAATACATGCAAGAAGTCTTGGCAGATATATTCTTTGAGGGAACAGCTGACTGATGGGCTAAAACTACTAAATATGGAATACCTTCAGGGGTACTCCCAGAGTAATGAGTTGACTGACAAAGTGACAGTAAATTCAAGTTACCCAGAAAAGGGATGCCTAAAAGTAGAGTCAACTGATGAACCCACAATAAATATAGAAAACTCAAAGGGGTGATCCTAGAGTATAGGGTTAGTTGACAACTCCCCAGAAAATGCAGAATACTGGAAATGGATTCCTAGAAGTTCAGACTGACTGAGGGTTCCATAATGAGTTATGTGAGTTGGAATGAGAACAAGGTGGACAGATACCAAGGAAGGAAGGGAAAAAGAGAGAATCTAAGGAACTTTTGGCAAGAAAATATAAAGAGGAACTATACTGTAACAACTTAAACATACATTCAAAGCAGAAACCCAGCCAGGGAAGCAACTGGGCTGTTAAGAGATAAAGTGAAAGAGATACTCAAGGAAGATACCATGATCATAAAGGAACTGAATGATTTATTTGATCTGTCATTACTACAGGAGTTATAGGACAGACAGATGAACCTATATCGACTTTCTGGGGGGGGGGGATCAAATTGAGATAGCAAGATAAACAAGATTTAGGACATCTGGTGATATGACACTGTAAGAAATCACTGAGTCCCAAGGGCATCTACCTGAAAATGTTTAAATAATTCAGATGTGAACTTGCTGACCTCCTAGGAAAATATGTAGCTTGTCACTCGAATCAGGCCCAATGTCAGAGGACTGGAAGGTAACCAGTGTGACACCAGTTTTTTAAAGGAACTCAGGAGAGATCTGGGGAAATATAACCCAATCAGCTTCTGATGCAGGCAAACTGGTAGAACGAGTAATCAAAGAAAAAATATCTAGGTGCATAGAGGAACAAGTTTTGCTGAAAAAATATCAGTATGGATTCTGCAAAGCTAAATTTTACCTTACTAACCTTTTCATATTAGCTGAGCGTCAACTGGCACGTGGATTGCAATGACTCTGTTGACATGGTAAACTTAGATTTTCAAAAAGCCTTTGACAAAATTCTTCATCAAAGACTCTTGAATAAAATTAGTAGTCATGGGATAAGAGGACCTGTCACTTTGTGATTTGTTAATTAGTAGAAAGCAAGGAGTAGGAATTAATAGACTTTTTTTCAGCAAAAGGAAGAAATAGAGTCCATCAAGTTCTGTGTTGGGATTTGTGCTTTTAAACTTTTTCATAAACATCTTGAGTTTTGGTTAGGGACCAACCAAGTTTGTGTCAGATTCAGCCAGCACGGCACAGCGAACGCCACTGCTCAGTTTCACCGCCCCTAGTCAATTTCACCGCCCCAGGCGCAGGCAGCAGAAAAGAGGAAGTCAGGTGAACCACAAGCTAATTGCCAGCAGGTGGCGGCAGTTAACTCAGGGCAGAAGCGGATACTTTGTAACAAAGCAGGCTTCCTTCAAGCCCCCAGGCAACGCAAACTGCAGCTCAGAAGCGCACCGATCAGCAAGCAATTAAGGACCCCTGGCTTAGCCTGCAGAAGAAAAGCCCAACAAACTCAACAACCCCACAGACAAAGGACAGCAATCAGGGGACAAAGGAACACGGCTGAATCTGCCATTTTGGGTGGGGGGAAGAATACCCTGGGCAAGCCAGTAACCCAGGCAACGGGGAGAAGGGCAGGAATAAAGGGGTAACTCTGGGTCAAGGAGGGAACCCTATAAAACCACTGTATGTAATCGTGCCAAGCCAACCCTGGCTTTTTTTATATCTACCAGCATTACAACCGAGTAAACTTCTTTGGCTGAACCTGTGTTTTGCAAGAGTTTCATTCGGCGCTGAATGTGGTAACTCTTACAGTTTGCAGATGATGCTAAACTGTTCATGGTCTTTTTTGTGGAAAGATCAGAAGGACCTTGTTAAATGCAAAAATGTTCAGCCAAATGGCCCATGCATTTCTTAAGTTTCTTAAGGCAACATGGATGTCTTTTATTCTTACTGTGGATGCTTTAATATTGGATGTTATTCTAACTTTATTGGAAGTATGTTTACCAGGGTTCATTGCTTGTACTTTTTTTCTTACTGCTCCCTTGAACATTTCTGGAATTCTATAAGAATATTGTCATACAAGTTTAGCATCTCCAGTGTCAGTCTAGTGCTCAGCTCCTGGTGGCTAGTGAATGTCATCTTAAATTCTGCTATCAAGTCTTCTAAATTTTGTTTCTGGATTTTTTAATTCTGGATTTATTTGTACAGTAGCTGCCTCTTGTGTTACCATGTTTGAACCTTGATATATGGGCATTATGAATTCATTTATGCTTCAACTGCTGCAAGCAAATTTATTCTGATCTCTGTTCACCTAATTTCTTAGCAGATTGTCATAGTTCAATTTTGGCTTACCTTTCCTTGCATCAGTTCCATAATTAACTGATCCTGCTTTGGCAACTATTTTGTATGGTCCCTGCCCTTTGGCTTGTAATTTGCATTCTGCACTACAATAATAATACTAGGTAATAATAAAACTACTTCTTCACCTGGAAATGCTTCTCTGTGGTACTTCAGTTATACAATTGCTTTTGTTTCTGTTAAGCCTCCTCTACATTTTCCTGAGCCAGTTGCTTACATTTCTCTAATTTTCCCATTGGGCCAAAATACATTCCACCATATTCTTAGGATTTTCAACTCCCTTTGTCCAAATTTCCTAAACTATATCTAAGATTGCTCTAGGTCAGTGTTGTCCAAACTTGGCCACTTTAAGATGAGAGGACTTTAACTCCCAGAATTCCCTCCCAGCCATGGCTGGCTGGGGAATTCTGGGAGTTGAAGTCCACTCATCTTAATGTGGCCAAGTTTGGACAACACTGCTCTAGGTTGTCTTTTATACAAAAGCTCCAGTGGACTCAGTGAATGCTTGAGGAACTTCCCTGTACACGAATAGGTAAGGCAACCACACATCTTTGGTTTGCCTCCTACTTAAATATTTCTTCCTACCTTTTCCAAAGTCTCTTTCTGTTCTTTGGCTTTTTCTCTAGGGGATATTCCTTTTTTGGGGTCTCCTTCTCCCCAAAATTGCCCTTATATTGAAACTCTTTCTTGCAAGCTGCTAAATAATCTTCTGGTAAGTGATACTCTGGGAATCAAAACCTCATTGGATCAGGACCGACTTACAGAAACTGTTCCCCCATTATTTTCCTTGGACTTTTTACATCCGACTGCAGCCACTTCTCCCCTAGATCTGTCAACCAAGACCACCATACCCTGACTCCTTTTGGAGCAACCTCTTTGTCTATCAGTATATGTCATCATAACAATATAATATGTTTTTTTTTTTTTTTTTACCGTCCTATAGTCTATAATTTCTCTGGTGGCTAAATATGAGTAAGTTTTAAGATCTCTTCATGTCACAGGTTCAGATCCCACTGCTGCCTTAATCTGTTGGAGGGTGGATAGGAACTGATTCAGGCACACATGAAGCTGAGAGATTAATCAAGCTGCCATTGATTCCTATTTACTTCTGTTCTTGTTTACTTTATCTCCCAGAAGTTTACATACCAGTTTGCAAGTGCTCCCATGGAATTAGGCTTCCCCCCTGCAGCTGCCTATATGCCTGGGACATTGCTCTTGGCCATTAGACCTTACAGGGGGAAAAAAAAGTTTTTATACTTGCTATGTCCAATGCTGCAAAAAGGATCCACATGTTCAAATATGGGAGCTAATCCTGCCACAGAATTATGTGAGCACAAGGTCTGAGAAACAGAGAATGGGAATTATATATCTATTTTTTATCCCATGGGCTTATGATTATAGAGGCATTATATTTTCTTCAAATTAAAATTTGTCAGAACTTAATGGATTCAAAAACTAAGTGTATTCAGGGAGAAAAAAAACCTTGATAAATAACATTATCTTGTTTTGTCCCTTGAAGTGAATGCAACCTTGTCCAAATAAAAGTATCCAACGTTTTTCTAGCCTCACCTGAATTTAAGGTGGTTCAGGTGAGGTGATGCATGTTAACTAATCTATCTTGGTAGGAGTTAACAATATAAAGCTATACTATTCCTATAAAGCCAACTGATTATTCCACGCAGCCATCACTTTTCGGGTGTGATTTATTTCCTTAATAAAATTCACCTATTATTCTCTATTCACTCTTTGCAAGATATAAATAACACAAACTGTTCAAAGGGGGGACAAAATGTATTACGAAAGGAAAAAAACCTTGAAAATGATTTTGGCCTTATAGGTCCAAGGTCCATAGGGTATGCATTTCAATCTGCAGCTGGATGAATTGGCTCAACAGCCCCCAGGGAAAGCAATGGAATATTTTATCATGGCTAGAAAATAAGAATTGCTTGCTCCATTTCAGTTTCACTAAACAGTTCATTCTAATCATTAAGTATTGTGCTACCCAATGCACTTATCACAGGTTTTGGGGTGTGTTTTAAGTATTTTTCTGTATCTCTCCAGTTTTGTTTTTAAATTTATGCCAATTAGACAAAACTTTTCCTGTTTTAGGTAGCTTATATCTCTATTTTATAATTTTTATTCATGGTTGTTGCTATGTGGTATATTATTTATTTTTAAAATTGTGAACGCTGCTCATCCATTGTGGAAATTCAGGGATCAAACAAAGTATTGGTACCACTAGCATATCCATGAATATTAAGTTTCAGATAACACAATAATCATTTTTGATAGCATTTCAAATGAATTTGCAGGCTGCATCACAATCCCATCTGAGCATACTTTGGAGTAAATTCCATTGAAGACAGAAACCTGGCTCTTTCAAACCTGGTAGGGTCAAAATGCTTTGCCTTTTCCTTCCAATTAAAACAGATTTTGGATTACTAAATCCAGATTCTAAGAGATCTCCTATACCCTAAAACACATATGAAACAAAGCATAGAACAAAAAATCACAGTGCTGTACCAAAAAAAAAAAAAAGGTGGAGGAATAACAATGTAAAAAGTTGTAATTGAGTAGGATATCTTCTCAGAGGCAATTTGATCTCCTATATGTATTTCCCATTAACTATGCAGTCTTCAGGGTGTAGGGAATCCCATTAAATCCAAACAGCATAGAAAATATAACCATGCCTTTGGTCCTAATTTCACAAATAAGTGTGACTGGAGTTCACTGGTTTTGGAAATACTTTCCATTGGCCTAGTTCATGTAAATCGAGACGTGCTTTTAAACATTGTTTATCCAATAACCTCAAGCAGGCCACATGCACATATAATAGTGAACTATAAAAGGCAAGTTTCACCATTAAACTCAGCAAAAACCAAACAGCCACAATATGGTTTAGTATAATGTGTGAATGTGACCATTAACTAAAGTGATTTTTTTTCAGTTTAACAATGCTAAGACAGCTTTCCCTGCCACAATGTCTTCTTTAAGAGAACAGTTAAATCAAATCCTTTGTATCTAGCCATCTGGCCATTACACACCTCAGGGTAATACGGATACAAATCTAGCTGTTCAAAAAAACACTTTGTTGGGCCTGATTTTTTGAGATGCTCTTTCTTTTCTTCATACTTAAGACTGCTTCCTCATTGTAGGAAAAGACTGACCACCAGAAGACCTTCCTAAGTACAAGGAGGGAAAGACTTGCAGCATGGCTAGAACCAAAGGCTGGTTGATTAAAATATAACAGGCTAATTGGTGCACAGCTTGTTTTGATTTATAGTAATTGATAGTATTTTGGTAAACCAGATGATTTCATTTATTTGGAATGTGCTTTAAGTAGTTTCTGTAATTTTCCTTTTGAACATCTGTCAGAAGTTAACAAGGTCTTATCTCTGAGCTTGTTAAGGATGTTTTCCTTAGCTCTCCAAGTTCAGATGGAGCTTTGCCAGGAACAATAGTTGCTACTTGAAAATGCTCTTCTCCCTTAACACTTAAAATCAAGTGAACTAGCTAGCTGTCTTTTGGACAATGCTCAGCTATAGCCATCCTGTCTCAGGGAATGAAACAGGCACTGAAGATCCCATAGCCAACTATTTAGGGATGTACAAAATCCTTGACCTGTCCTATCTGTATTTTCCCCCTTTCTTTTTTGGAGCGAATAAACCTTGTTTGGCTTACTTGCAATGCAATATATAACTCTTTCTGGGTTCAGATCTAAATTGGAACTTTAAGACTTCGAGTTTTTGCCTGTCAGACTGTGACAGAATGTGATGCCCTGATGGTCAATGATGTTGTAATTGGTCTCAAGGTTGTTGTTGTTATTTTGTTTATTTGCTAGTTCCATGCACAGTGTCATGTAGACACTGAGAAGCTTCCTGGCATATCTGCCTTTTAAGGAAAACATATAAAGGGCAGATTTGTTAGATAATGAAGGACATTATTGGTGGTGTGAATTCAAGTAGAGTTGGAGACAGGATCCCTGGAGGAAGAAGGAATCTGCAACTGATGATCCAGCAGGAGCAAGTAGGACTGGAAAGGGAGATCTGCACAGCAGAGAAGCTGGGAGAAAAGGCTGAAGCATTTGAAAAGGTCAGGACACGAATCAGAGAGGAAATCTTGATCAAGGTGACAGAAATCCAAAAGGCTCAACAAGTAGTTAGTTTCCCCTCTTCCTGTCTAGCCTAAAGTAAGCCTAAAAGTGAGAGTAGCTAACATACAGAAGTGGTGATAAGAAATATCAGTGTGAATAAGGGAGGGATGGAGTAAAGAAAGTGCAAAAAGCTCCATTTAGAACTCTCTGTATATAAAATACATAGTTTGTTAAGCTAAAACCACGGTATTTAACAGAAATCAGCACAAAGGATGACTTGAACAGCATTGCAATAATAAATTTACTGTAGTCTGAGAAGAACAATGTCTGTGTTACAGAAAATATCCTGTCCCTTTTCTTACCCTCTAACATAGTTCACCTGTCAGAGGTGTGAAAGATTATGATAAAGCAAAAGAGGCAATTTTTATCTGGATATGATACATCAAAGTGGTCATCTGATCTGGGCATAGGGGTGAAAGCACCTCTGCAACAAGGCATTTCCATCTCTTTTGCTTGAGAACGATCTCCTAGCTTCCAGCTTCTAAAGCAAAAGGCAGAGTTACTCATGGATATGTATCATTATACCAGCCTTGCCAAAACTTCTGTGAACCCCTACTATAAACAGATTCATATCCACCTATTAATGTTAAAACAATACAAAGCATTGCTGTTCCCTTTTAAGTGCAAGTTTTATGAAACTGAATAATAATCCATTTGTGGCTATATTTCCAACCTGCATGGAACTGGTCAGTTTTCTGTTACTATCCTGATCCAGTCATGAGTTAGATGGAAGCTGCCTTGTCAATTAGAGGCCACTAACTTGGGAGAGGCTATACTGAGTGGGAGATTGTGAATTGGAATACAATCTATATATTTCTGTATATATTGAAATATATCTGTATCTCTATCTATCTATCTACATATATATTTCCACAAGATTCTGGAGGACAGTTCATGTGGCTGAATGAGAAATGCAAAGATAAGAGCCTACTTTCCTGCAAACAACAGCTGCAGTAAAAGTCAGAACAGGAGTAATAATGGTGGTATCAAACTCTGCCTAGAAAGATGACTGGAGTTACAAAATAAAATTTGCTGCATGAAATTGCACTAAAGTGAAGCTTTTATATTCTTTTCACTTTTCATATGGTATTCTCAAAAAATGGAAAAGGGGAATTTCTTTCTTCCAATTGCCAATTATTATGAGTGAACAAAGAAGGCACGTTATTCCACACACAACTAACTTTGGCATTACCTTCAGTATGACTGTCTTCAAGAGATTCATTGAAAAAAATGGGAGGGAATATAATTTTCTAAGGGGAAAAAAAACTATGTCAGCTTAGTATTTAAAAGGAAGGCACTTGTTGCCATGCCTATTTCTGCATACTTGACAACACAGTTATGGTACTTGGAATGAATATATTTTACGTCAGATGTTTCTTCCAGTGGAGGAATGGATGTGAGAAGTGGGTAGAGTGAGAAGAAATGGGGGAAGAAAAAAAATGGTGAGAATTGAAATAATATATTTCTTTGGGCTTTGACATTTATATTTATTCCTTTGTCATATGTATGTATGAATAGACCTGCTAACCCTTTCATATGCATTCTCAAGAATCTATGTTGGAAATATGAACAACAAGAGGGGAATTTTTATCATGCTTGATGGACATGTAAAAAGTAAAAAAAAAAAAAAAAATTGGATCCAAATACATACATGAATTCAGACGATTTTAAAGATTAATATACAACTGAAGCCAGAGATGTTTCTTTTGGGGTTGATTGACAAAGAGTTGGGAAAAATCCATGGAACATTTTTTTTATATATGATAACAGCAGCGAGACTTTTATATGCACAATGGTGGAAAGATTTGACATTACCCACAATGGAAGAGTAGATTGTGAAGGTGATGTAATTTGCTGAGGTGGCTAAATTGACAACTCTAATTAGAGAAAAGACACCAGAGCAAAGTCAGTGATACTACCCAACAATACCAGAAGACACCTGGTAGATTTTAAATGTTTTATTTTAGCAATATAAGTTTCTCACATTTGCTCACTTACTCATTCAATCCGTATATACAATGAAACACTCCTTGTTATTAGTCAAGAGGCAATAGATATGGGAAGTCCCCCTGGAGCACTCTCTGAGATAATCTTTGATGGAATGGAAGATGATATTTAAAACTTCTCTTCCCTTCAGCTCTTTCATAGGCAATACTGGATTACCTCATGTGAATTGCTGGGCATTTTCAACATCATGCTTTGATTTTTGGTGGTTATTCATCTAGTAGTCATGTTAGGTTTCAAGATGTTCTTTGTCATCACTATACCATAATAATAGGAAATACAAGAATGATATCTTCAAAAATTATATTTCTCTTCCCACTTTGGCTTGGAACATCTTCTGTTTGGATGCTTTTGCACAATCATTATTTTTACATTCCAGATTTCTTTTCCAGTGAGTACAACTTTTCAACTCTTTAGTATCGGACTATTAATTCATCCTATAACACCTGTCTTTCAAAACTAGTTGCCTAGTAAGTGATAGGGCAACCTGGCTATGTGGATAAAACCATACATAGAAAGCCCTAAAAAGTTATCTGGTCAACTCCTCCTCCCATCAGTGCAGGGTATCTCCATAGATAGCCATTGCTAATTAAAGTCTGTGCTTTAATAACATAATGAAAAAAAAACCCTCTCTGAGGAACTCTTTTTTAAAAATGTTTGTACTATCTGGAAGTTTTTATCTTTATTGATTTTATTATAATTTCTTTGATTGATGTGAGCCACCTAGAGTTGTTGAGAGTCAGATGACATACAAGTTGTTGTTATTATTATTATTCCTACTGTTTAGTCAATATCTCTTTTCTTATGCTTCTGGTTCAAGTTTTACCTTCTTGGAACCATGCAAAACAAAAGAATAAAGCAGCTTTTAAAAATTGACACTCAGGGAATACTAAATGTCCTTTATTTGTAATGGATGGAAATAAGAATATCAAAGTGCTTGCTGAAGGCAGACAATTAGTTGTGACATATATCAGTAAATAATGTCATAGTTCTCCAACATTTCCCCACAGGCATCAGGATTTATCATCAAATAGCACCACACATCAAGTTTCTGGTATTTACTCTAACTCCCTGTGATATCTTCAATCTGGATATTGAAGTCATCCAGATAGCAAGAGAGCCAAAAGTGTGTAGTAAAAAGATAGACTTTCCTTTTTAGCAGTATTTAAGACATAGGACGCTATAGGCACATCCAATTTGCAGTCATATGATCTGTGTGGTCAACACTAGATAGATCATAATCTGGACTCAGGCTCAGAAATGGTTTTTGGGGGTTCATAAAATCTGGCTCATCCAAAAAAGAGATGAGCTTTACAAATTCCCAAATCTTTCTCTGGACTGGATTAAAACCTGGAAAAGAAGTCTGGGTGCCCCTGCTGTTGCACCTATGTAAACACCTACCATTTTCCAACCCAGAAATACTTTCTCATTTCCTTATACCTTCATATGAGGAAAAGGCACCACTTTTTTTTCCTTATCCCATCCATCTGTTTCCATTTCCTGGTGCTCTGATAGTAGCACATCAGGGCATAAAATCCATAAAAACTGAACCAATGGAATCCCTGCCAAAATGGGAGGGAGACAACAGTTCTGCCAAGAGAACATAAAATGCCTAGCTGGTCCTGATCTGGGACATTATACCTAGAAAGCTCTAATATATCAATGATTTATTATCTAAATGAGAGAACAGTTGAAGTGTTAGCTTAGATCTGCCAAGAACCAGCTTCATGTCCACTCTCAGTCATGGAAATTCATTGGGTGACTTTGGTTCTGTCACTCTGTTCCTCAACCCAGTTGACCTCACGGCATTGTGATTGCCATGATAAAATGAAGGGAGCTCCTTATCTAAGGTGACTTGAGCTATGGAGAAAAGGCACAATATAACTCTAACAAATAACTCAGGTAAAGGAATTTTTATCCTGCTCTTTGGCGCCAAATAGCTTAAATCTAAAAAGACATAACTTAAAAAGAAATGGCATAGAAAGAGGGGAGGAGAAAAAGCAAAATCAGGTACTAGGTTTTAGTTATATGATACTCCCCATTTTGGGGAATGAGGAGAGGGTTAATAGGGTGAAGAGAAGCAAGTTCCCATCCTTTTCTCTGGCTAACAACCAAGTCCATCTTGGTCTTCTTTTTTTCTATGATTTTCTTCTTGGGAGGAAGGATCATTTCTCACCAAATTGTTCATTTTCTGGACAGACGTTAGAGGCCAGAATGTACTATCCCTGAGCTCTATATGGCAGGACAATTGATGAAACTATTCAGTTTTTAAAAGTTAGCTTTTGGCATGGAATTTTTCATTTGTTAACATCTGGTCAAAACAGGTTGGTGACTCTGAACATGTATAAACAAGCTTATATGCAAGTAATTTAGATAACACATGTTAAGTATCACAAGCCTGAAAAAAAACCTCCAAGCAAACAAAAAATTACCAATTACTTCCTTGGTTTAGGAGAGTCCTACCAGCTGTGAAATTCAAATTAGCTTCAGCTTCTCCAGCCAAAGCTTCCTTTGCTTCGGTTGCCAGTTGCCTCAATCAGTCCTTATTCATATCCTCTATGTAAAATCTGATTAAATGGATCATCAGAATGGATATTAAAAGCACAACAGGTTTCAAGATAAATCTAGCCTTTTTTTAAAATAAGGGGAAATTAAGCTTGTCCCTGCAAATCCAGTTCCTAGCATGCATTTCAACAGTTATTGGGAAAGGTGGGGAAGGGAACTTGACCCTAATCAATATTTGGCTTTGACAGAAAAAGTCTTCATGTTTAGAAGCCAATAAATAGAGTTAAAGCAGCAGCAGAAAAAAAAAAAGTATACATTTAAATTTCGTGGGAATCATGAAACAATTCATCAGCAATTATTGTATCTAATTATTTGTATTCTTTGGAGAAAAAAAAAGGTTACGTAACTCCCCCATTTTCCAGTAATTGTGGGGTTATGGCTCTTTATCACTGTACATCTTTGAATCAGTATTCTGAGCTAACAATCATTGCTTACATGAAATAAAATCCGCAATTCCTACATTAAGTCAAGCAAATTAGAACAGATTGGTACCTACAAATAAAGCTGCTAGCCAAATTTTCACTTCACTGAAACCTATTCCCCAATTTCTGAAGGGTTTCTTTTCTCCCACAGAATAGGGGCCCCTTTTCTTCTTCTGCATTTTTCAGCTCTCTTTATTATTGCAAAAAGGCTGAGAATATTTCTCCTGCTTGTTGCCCTTGGATATCAGGACACAGTTATAATGTAATTATTATTATTTTATTGTTGTTGTTGTGTTGGATTTTTAAATCCTGCATTCACCATCCCAAGTCACAGTTTGCAAGATGGGTATATAAATTGATATACGAAATAAAAGGAAAAAAATCAGGTAAAATAATCAAATCACCATTGAGACATGAAAACTCTTCATATGAGAAGCACATCACTAAAGGGAAGAAAGCAGCTACCACCAAATTAAAATTACAGTAATTTCATCAGCCAATCAACTTAAAGGGCAAAATCTGAGATAGATAGATAGATAGATAGATAGATAGATAGATAGATAGATAGATAAGCAGAATTGCAGAGATTAAGCTGGTCTAGTCTTCCTAGGCAGAATGATCTGAAACCTGAAGCACCCCTCCCCAATAGGTTCTCTCTTGTTATGCTGTCAAATGTCTCTCACAGTTATATCTGGTACAGTCAAGGAGAAGAGACAGGCAGTGTATTACTCTACGGTAACCAAAAATTTCAGACTTACACATTTTATTAAAAGATATGAGCTTTAGTGAGCTACAACTCACATCAGATCCACAGAATGATGTGGGATTAAAATTGGGATGAAGCAAGGAGGAAGGGAGGAGAAGACATGGTGGTTACGTAAATGCAGGTTACACATGAGACAAATTACAGGTACCTTAATAATTAATAACTGTACAGGTAGTTTTCGAGTTACAACCATTTCTTCAGCAGCTGCTCAAAGTTATGATGGTGCTGAAAAAAGGGACTTATGAGTGGTCCCCAAAGTTACAGCTGTTGCAGCACCCCCACAGTCATATGATTGCAATCTGGGCACTTGGCAACCCATTCACACTTACAACCAGTTGCCAAGCACCCCACAATTATGTGATTGCCATTTCCAACCTTCCCTACCAGCTTCCCAAAAGCAAAGTCAATGGGGAAGCTGGCAGGGGAGGTCACAAATTGCTCGGGTAAGTCTCCCCCACCCACCCCAGACTTTCTTCACTCACACGCAACTCACCCTCCTTCCCCCTTCACTCATACACATGCACTGTGCCCTTCTTTCCCCTTTTGCTCACTAGGACACACTGCACCCTCCTTCACCCTTCACTCACTCCCGTACACTGCATCCTCTTTCCCCCTTTGCTTGTTTGCATGCACTGTGCCCTCCTTCCCCCTTCGTTTGCTTGCTTGCACACACAAGTGCCCTCCTTCCCTCATTCACTCACTTGCACGAACTGCACCATCCTTCCCTCCTTTGCTCATTTACTTGCACCAATGCCCTCCTTCGCTCACTCGCATGCATGCATGGCCCTCCTTCCCTCCTTCGCTCACTCAAGGACTCTCCAGGGGTGCTTCCAGAACACACTCTGCAGTTCACATTGGAAGCTATCTGCCATTAGTGAGGCTTCCTCCTTCCTCCCGCAAAGCCCCAGAGCCACAGTGGAGTGTGGAGGGGGTGAGGTGCATGTGAGCAAGTGAGCAAAGGAGGGAGGAGGGTGCAGTGCATGTGTGCAAGTGAAGGGGGAATGGTGCATCTGAGCGAGTTTTAGGATGCAGTTCTAGCTCTGATGAAGCTGTTCCATAAAAGTAGCCAGTGAAATTCTTGTTAGGAGACATCCTTTCTATAATTGATCCTGATTAACAATCTAGTGATAGTATTTTGGACCAACTTTGGCTTACAGTTTCCAATGGCAGCTTCACACGGAGCATCTTAAAATTACAGAATTGGTAACAGCCATTTAGGTCAACAAGTCCTCAGCTCAGTTCAGGAATAGCCCAAACTGGATGCAAGTAAGGTAAGAATCACAAGAGCCAGTTAGATAACTCTGGTAACAAGCTTAGTAGGTGTACTAAATTTAGTTATTCAAACACACCCCTGGCTATTGCAACACCAGATTGAATAACTCCAACCTTGTAGGCTCTGTTGAATTATATATAATTGCCAGATCAGGGGCCAATAGGCAAACCTAGGAATTGAAGCACGAGCGTCTTAACTGTATGCCTGGTTATCTCCCTCTTGGCTGGTCCATGATGCTCTTATTTCTCCCTCTGTTAGCTGTACCTTTGGCAGAAATTTGATAGATCCTGATTTTCTATTCATACCAAGAAATGGGGGAAGAGGAGGGAGATCAGTGCTACCTGTTGAATTAAAGTCTGTCATGGAGCCAGCTATGGCACAGAACTTCTGTCAGAAGAAAAGTTTGAAGTACTAACCAAAATTCTCTAGCAAATGCTCTACAGCCAGCCGGCCAACCTTTTTATCAGTGACAACTTAAATTCAAATGTCCATATTTCATGAACTGAACTCCTGTCTGTTAGACTCTTAGAATCTGTAATGAACAGAGAAATTGGGGGAAGGGGTTGCTTGCCCAGAAAATATTGTCGTGCATTTAATCATTATTGTGCAACATCTTGTATCTCAAAAGTTTTGCAAGATGAATCTACGGTTCTCTCATATTATCTTTTCCCTCCATATCGGCATGCATTAGCACAAGTAAAGTTGCCAAGAGGAAACAGTAATTGGCCAATTTTCATCACAGAGCAGATGTTCTAAGGGCTCAATCTCCTGCTGAAGAGGTTAGATTTTCAGAAGGGCAGCTGCTGCATTACAGCTGTTGCCTTATAGTTATGGCTAGGGGAAAAATAACTTTTGCAAAGTTTTGCAGTTTATGCTTTCAGGGCAATCAAAATTACCCTAGCAAGGTTTCTGATGCTTTACCTTTTCTCAAAGAACATTTAGGATCATCTGTTCAAGTCAGGAATTAGTCTTTCGCATGAGAGAAAAGGGTAATTCCCAAGATATGATTAAGGTAAAATTCCTGTTCTGAAAATTCAAAGGAGGTTGAAAGGCTGAAGCAAAAAAGAGAAATGAAAGGTGGAAGTTCACAGCCCAAAATACAATGTGCAAAGGAAACATTCCAAAGGAAGATTTATTTATTTATTTATTTGTATCTCAAATATCTGTCCTGCATGTTACTACTCACCTATACCATAGTTTGACAAACACACACTGGTTATTGTACAGAGCCCTAAGTCATTATAAAAAAAGGAGCTACATTCAAAAAAGAAAATAAAAGTCTGCACAAATTGATTACGTAATTGCTTGGCAGCCCAACCAAAATGGACAACCAGATAAGAAACCTTGGGTTCATCATGCAAAAGAAGTATTTAGAAGTAGGGAAGAAATCTCCAGCAAGAAAAGTATGGGTTCCCAAATACAGAAAACCATTTTTCAGGAAACAGGGAAACACTGACATATCATAAATAGGAGACACATTTTTATACACTTACATTAAGGGTAAAGAGTGTTAGTCTGTACTTCAGCACAAGGCTTTTCAGTGTGTTTGCTGTAAGAGATGAACATGACTGCCCTATTGGAAACTGTCACTAAATGAGAACATATTTCAGTTTGGATGTTTACAATTCTCTGTTTGAGTCCCTCAAACAGTCTGGACCAATGTAATTCCAGTTCTAGCAGATGGCACATTAGGACTGAAGCCAGAACCCATAGACTCCCCATAGGGTTGGCTGCTCCTGCTGCCTACCTCTGATAGAAATCTGGCTGCTGCAGCAAGGGCTTAGTAGCACCGTTGAGTGGAGTACTGTGTTAGTACTGCCAGCAGAATTATGCCAGCCCTGCTCCTAAAGCACATGAGATTAGGTGAAGGACCACATCACTAATACAGCAAGCTGGTGCACGTTGCCCTTAAACGCTGCTCACTGTTGCCATTTTGACTATCCCAGAAGCCAAGTGACTGTCTCCATAGTTGTAGAAGACACCCAGGAGTTGATCAGCAGCCTTGGTGCTGAGCAGAGTTTGGGCTTCTGGCCCTGCTTATCAGACAGCAATATTTTCTATCATTTTTTTTAGCATAATAGTAAGGTCAATACTTCCAATCTTTTGAGGGATGACTTCTAAAGCATATTTTGTTATTCAGATGGTTGCTAACAGTACAATTCTATATCCGTCAATTCAGAAGCAATTGACTCGAGTGGGATTTAACAAGTAACTTAGCTAGTGAGGAATATTATCTTGTATCCTTCAAACATCTATTTCATATTTGCATATTCTGTATTTTTGAGTACACTTCCTTACAAGGTCATTTTTAAGAACTAAGAGATGCCACATATTGAAGAGTATTTAAATTGAGTCTGCATATTTTTTAAATATGGGGAATAGCATGTGGTGAGGCCCTTAACCAATGTTCCCCAATTTGATGACCTCCCAGATGATGAGGGATTGGTGAGCTATGGTTCCCAAATATCTGAAAGGTACCAGGCTGGAGAAAGCTGTCCTCATTTCTCTAAGGAAAACAAAGCAGGGAACAAGAATGTGAGGGAGACACCAAAGAATGGTGTCAGTAGACCCTCCCAGAAAAGGTTTGCATTGTCCCACAAATGCCTGCAACTTTCTAAATCTCTCTGTTTTCCTGTTCATTAGAATACTGAGCACTTTTATTGACTGGTGATAAAGAGGGAGCAAGGCCTTGGACGCACCTTCAATAGCAGGCTGCCAGGGTCCATACACATCACTAAAGTTCTTTTAAAACTGGGTCCAATGAAAAGAAAATCCAAAGTGCCTTTGTCCAAAAGGCACAAGGAAAAGTTCCCTTTGGTGATCCTATGAAGAACAGCACTCAGCTCCTGCCTCTCTGACATACGTGTAACAGTAGGGTTCCATCTCAGCAAAGCAAAAGTCCTTTCAAAAATTCCCCAGAAGTGAACTGCTGCACTTCAGAGTAGAGCAGCTGTCACATGGGTATGAATTTCTCTTTTGTTGAATGGGCGGCTGTCTAAAATAATAATGAGACCTCTGCCACGAAAAGGCAACCAGCTGACTTCTGCTTCCAACCCCCAGGGCTCCCCACCCCTACTTCGGCCTCCTCTTTTTGTGCTTTTTTGTCAAAAAAAAGGAGAAGCACAGCAAGCCAGAGTTGAGTGAAATTAAATGTGTTGTTGTTTCAATAAAATCTGATTAATGCTCGGGGGTGGGGTTAATCTGCCCACTGGTGTTTGTCATCCTTAGTTACTCCATCCTGTTTTGCAGGCAATTTCCCACTGCTTTTGATGTGAATTAAGGGACACATTTGCAAAGAAAGCCTTGCTAGGAATCAGTGGAACAAATGATGGGGAAAGAGTAATCTTGCTAGTTGAATTTCTGCCTGTTAGACAGCCAGTAAAGTTGCAGGAGCTTTAATAAGAGAAAAAAGGGGGCAATCCCATATTCTAATATAAGAAGTATTATTTATAAAACAAAGAAGCAAATAAAAAGAAGGTTATTCTTCTGCTTGGAACATTTTGCAACATTCTCCTTCTCTATTCCTGTCTTGCCTCCAAATGATCTTTTTAAAAATTTCCCAAGAACACAGTGCTCCTCCTCATATCTTTGTGATGCAGGTTCCTTCCTTATTTTTCAAATTCAGACCTCGTTCTGACCTTTAGTATTCAACCACGTTGTTGGAGGTGACAGAATGTCTCTCTGGTCCTGAAGAGAAAATTGAGCCCAGATAGGCCAAAACCCCTTGCTCACCTTGGCCGAACAAAGGCTAAAGCCTAGGACAAAACAAGGAAACAAACACAAAACTCTAGACTAAGGCAATCACAATCCCCTGTTGTGTATTGGCCAAGAAAATAACATGGCAGCTGCTAGGGAGTACATACTGAACTCAACTCCAAATGGAATTTATTCTGAAGAGGGAAGAATGATTTCAGATCTTGTATCATTTCCCAGTTATAAATACAGCCAGTCTTGCAGTATTTTTCACTACATGTATTTGCTTTCTTCCACTTCACAACAGCAAAAAAGCACACACACATACATACCCAAAAACTCTAGCTCTAGCGGTCATCCTGATTTTTGCATCTCAGACTGGTTGTACTTCTTGTGCCTAATTCTGTGATTTGATCTCCATAAAACTCAGACCTTATTGCTCAGCCCTCTGAATCTTAGCTGCCTATATTGAAGTTGGACCTGGATCATCTTTTTGCTTATTGATTTTGCTCTAGGTTCTCTCTGCTGATTCTTGATTCCTGAATTCAGCTTTTGAAACTGTTGGCAAGATATTACAAATACAGACAAATGCAGCTCATCAGAAATGAACTGAATCCTAACCAGAGTTTGATAACTGCTCAGATTTTGCAGCCCTAGGTGAGTAGCAGGTGTATCAGCTACCAGACTATATGTGAACTACATGCAAATTTGTGAATCACAATTTGAACCAATCTGTTTTAGCAAAAGCCTGATGTAGAAGCAAAAAAAAAAAAAAAGGCTGATAGCAATATAGTGACACAACAGATGACAGTTGTTAGACAAATATTACCTGCTGAGCTTATACATGTCAGATTGCTGTTAAAGACAGAGATGCTGGGCCAGTAAACAACAAAAATGCAGTTTTAACTGAGATTCCTGCTCTCCCATTTCTAAGCACCATTCAGGCATTATGTGAGTACTCCAGATAATCCCTGCCAATGCTGCTATAATGGCCTTGGCATATTCCTCTGAATATCTGTAGGAGAAAAGCTACGTTTCATGTGTGGTAGGATCTTGACAATGTGCATAGAAGCCAACACATGCCCAATCATAAATGCAAATGCTTCTCTCCAACAGATGCTCATTCACAGTACATGAGAGACTGTAGGAAGTGATGTCATAAGAGTGCTCTAGAACGCTATGGAATGAATACGCCTTAAAGTGGTCTACTGTCCTTCCTCTGTAGGTTAGCAAACTCTTGAATTAGTGGGTAGCATGTAACCAGTCAGAAGCAATCCATCATTTAGCCTCTGGTCTATGTGCTCACAGGATCAGCAGTCCAAAGCAGCAGTTCTGTTTGCTACTTTGATAGCCAGACATAGCAGTAGAAGATTCATGCAGGCATTAATACAGCTATTTTTATTGCTTCACTCTCACAACTTTCTTCAACTAGGCTAGCAAGGGAATGAAATTGTGATAGCTGAGGAGGTCTGCATGGAAATAATTTGAAACCACAGTGCTCCTTGGCATGAAGAATACAATCCCTTTTACTGGGAAAAAAAATACACAACACAAAAGATGAAAATCTTCGAAGGGGAATGAAGTGAATTTTATTCACTAGCGTAAATTTATTTGGGGGGGGGGGGTTGAAACTGAAGAAAAACTGTAGGGTTAAATTCAGAGACAAGCATTAAGCATGTGCTTTGTAGAAACCTCTCAGACACATTAACCTCACTGACTACCTCTATTTCTGTTTTTGTGTGGGAGAGATGTCTATTATTTTTCTTCCAATCAAGGGAGCAAGCCTATAACCTTTCCAATTTGCCAGCCCTCATTAAGCATTTGATAGAAACTGGATGGTGAGATTTCACATGTCTCCCTGTTCAATTCATAATCATCTCAGCATAGACTGAAAAATAGAGAAGTCGGTGCTGCAGTGTGCAGAATTGGAAGTTTGCCCAGCGAGGCAATAGGAACAAGGGGATGGAGAGAGGGAGGGAGGGAGGGAGGGAGGGAAGGAATTTACTGCAAGAAACCGCTTGATAAAATATATTATTGTGAACCAGAATAAAATGAAACTAAAATATAAAACCGAGTAGTAAGTTACAAAACAAATGGCAGTAAGCTAGTTGGACCTGCTGGTAAGGTTTATGAATGACCTCATTCAAGGTAATTGAGTGCTCTGGTTGGCCATCTGTCAATAGTTATGTCTTGCTCTCTCGCCTGCATAGGTGTTGATTCCTAGCCATGGTGATGCCAAAATGATGAAAGATGTATTGTGGTGTCATAATGTAGGCAGCACTGTTTCATATTTGGGTCACAATGTTGTATGCAAATATGTAAGGGACAGAGTTTGAGTCACAATGTATGTTCTGTCACTTGCCTCTCCCTTTAGGTAATTTTGACAAAATATTGCACCCTTTCCTCTCATTGAACTGATTCATTACCTTTGGGCCATGCAGTAATGCAAAAATGCTCACTGATACTAGCTGCATTTGTTTAACGGAAAACTACAGATTATATAGTTCTGCCACAAAAAGGGAAAAAAAATAATAAAAGAGCTGACTTTCTAAGGTTGTTCATTTGTTTTTGTAGAAAAGGCAAAGGGTTCATCTGGTAACCAAAGAAACAGTGACCAATAAACTTCAGGACTGACAACAGAACCAGAGTAGCCAACCAGATCATGAAATACCATGCCAATGTCATGAACAGATGTAAACATCTATAAATAAACGTGCTGACACAGGCAAGAGAGACTGTTGTTGCATCTTAGGTGATAGGAGACAAAACTAGCCTACTGTAAGACCTTAGTCTCACTCCCAAGATGCAGAGGTAAACATTCTGTTGAATAAAGGTTAGTTATCAGTGTCCTCATAATCTTCCTGTGCAGATTACAATGAAGGTAGTGTGGTTGAGTAATCCATCAATATGGCAACTTGGAAGTGGTAAATGCAGGAGTAGGTTTGCATCTGATTCCACATGTATCTTCTCCACCTTGCAATGCTACCCTAGAATAAGATCAGCACACAGCCAATCACAGGAGACTCAACACTTTCTTTCTTTCTTTCTTTCTTTCTTTCTTTCTTTCTTTCTTTCTTTCTTTCTTTCTTTCTTTCTTTCTTTCTTTTTCTTTCTTTCTTTCTTTCTTTCTTTCTTTCTTTCTTTCTTTCTTTCTTTCTTTCTTGGTATATAATTTTTCTTAAGAATTTTGATTATAATAGTAAAATCTAATACAAACTTAAAGAAAAAATAGAATGAGTAAAAAGTACAAGGAAAACGAAAAAAGAAAGAAAGAGAAAAGTGGGAATATAATAAAGAAAAAGAAAAGAAATCTATAAAGAAGTGACTTCTAACCTTCATAACAAGTATAAACAAATTTAGTAACTCTTCATCATCTCTAAAGTTACCAACATTTACCTCTTCAACCCATATACCATTTCTTATCTATAAACAAATCCATAAAACATCATCTTTTCAGTCCTGGTATGAACAGAAAGTCCAAAAAGGGTAGCCAGAGGTAACAACATATTTTATTTTAACCTTGATCAAATCAACCAACTTTATATTCTTTCCTTTTACTTCTAACTATCTTAATCTTTATTTATTCAAATATTGTCATAGGATTTGATTTCTCTTCATTTCTTCTTTGTCCCATTGCGCAGAGTTCTTCAAGACTTTAACAAGCCTCTTTTATAACTCCAATAGGAATATCTATCTATCTATCTATCTATCTATCTATCTATCTATCCAGGTCACTCACTTGGTTTGTCATTTGTATTTCCCCTTTTTTTTTTAAATTTTAAAACCTAAGCCAGTTTCTTTGTAGTTCCAGTGAAACAGCCTTTTCTAAATTGTTATTTCGGCCTGTCAGTTGTAAATCCACTTTCAATACCACCTCTATCTTGTCAGGTAACATGTGTTCTACATCTGACAATTCTTCAATAACATCTTTTGGATATAGTCTATCCATAGAAACAGACATCATTACTGACATTGTTGATATTGTGGCTACTAATTTCTGGCTTCATTCTTCAAAAGTCTCCTTCAGTATTTTTATTGTCATAATCATCTTTCAGGCCTGTAAATCTTTCCTCCACCTAAAATCTTTAGTCGCCTCTAGTGTCCAGTTTTTGAAACCATGAAATAATTTATCTATGTTGTGTCTTGTAAAAACTAAAACAGTACCTATTTCCCATGAGAAGCTGTTTGTTCTTTATAATTAATTCCAAAATCTTATTGTAAAAAGTTCCAATATTCCAATTTTATCTGGACCCTTATTCCATTTATAACTTTCTAAGATCAAAATCTTATTTAGCTTCTTGCTGTTTATTTCAGATTCTTTAAATTCTTAAGCTTATAATTAAGGGCAGAGTCACCCGACATTTTCAAATTTGTCATTCCGAAGGTGTCTATAGCTTAGAAGTAGTTGACGAGTAATTTCCAAACGTGATTAGAAAGTGAGGTTTGCAAACTTAGTGTCTTTTAAAAGTCTTCACCGTGGTTGTGAGCCAGATGGCTAATCCCATAGTCTCCCAATGGTCAAACCCATGAAAAGCTGCTGTCCTGTGGCCTCCTCGCAAGGAGCAGCCATATGGAGCACATGTGGGCAATCTTCTGTCCTCACCGGTTCCTTGGTTTTTTGCCACGGTCGTCAGCTTCACTTTCGCAGAGCCATCTTCAGTTTGCCATCTCTCTCCTGGAAGCTCAAGACTCAGCACATAATTTCTGGCCTGTGATCTGACTTGGATATCTCCCCAACCCAGAGTGGATCAGCACAAGTCTGTTGGAGAAGCATAGACTCTTGGCAGCTAATTATGTATATTGCTGCAATAGCAAATGCCTTGCACAGCTTGTGTCTGGCAAAGTCAGTTGTGAAGTTATGTTATGGGGCTTTTCACCTAACAAACATACTAGCTGAGAAAATCCAATAAGAGAGCAAACTACAAAGGCTTTAGCAAGCCCTTTGTTAGCCTTAACGTATGTTTTGTGCATCTGATGTAGGGAGAGACAGACAAAACATTTATTTGGTTGATCTTTTAATACAGACTTCCCCATTTACACTTCCCGGGCTTGTGAACACAATTACATGCCAATGGCCACGTTTTTTCAAAATTTATGTTGCAGTTTGCAACGTAAAAAAGAAAGCGGGGAAAGCATGCACATTTGGTACATTAAGGAAAGTGTGCACTAAAGCACATCTCTTAAGGAAAACGATCCACAAAAATATTTTATATTTGGGAAAATGTTTGCAAGTTACATGTTTTTAAAAGGAGTATATAAAAATGCAAACTGGAGAAAAGCAGAAGAATTGCATGTAACAATGTGTATGGCTGGAAATAGGACACAACAGAACTTAAGGCTGGAAAAAATGAAATGTGAACAGAACAGAGTTGAACAGAGCTAAACTGAAAAATCCCTCCATCCTTATAGCCAGAAGTAGGGCAAACCTGGCCATACACAATGTTTTGAGCTTTTCTGAGAAATGATGGGATGCTAATCACTAAGGGAAAAATAATTGCCTGACTATTGCTCTGCCCTCATGTTGTTCTATAGATTGAGGTAGAAGCTAAAAACAGCATTGATAATTCAATTATATATAAAATTGCATATGCTTCTAACACACACACATTATCTGGTGTTCATAGGGCATTTATTAATTATTTACCTTTCCCTTCAGTTAGACTATAATTGGGATTGTGTTCTGAGTGTGCAAGAGAGGAGAGTTTCACTGAAATGTAACTAAGAGGCCCAAAACAAATGGCTTGGTAGATTGGATACTCCATTTCAAATAACACTCGCCTGTTGCAATTTGCTGGGAAAAAGGAGGCCATCTCTTCTTATGGGTTTTCATATAAAACTGTTTGCAATGTTCAGCTGGTACTGCTTACTTAGTTGTATAATTAGTTTCATACTTAGATTTTGAAATAAAATCAGGCCAAGAACACAATCTTATGCATCACACCTTCAAAGTGAAAAACAAACTCTTCAATAACCACTGAATTGCACTCTGCTCAAACAGTATAAATTTGGGGAGGAAACATGATAGTACAAAACAATGAGAATATTTTATAAAAAATAATTTCAAAATTGTCTGGATGACCTCTTTTTCATTATTTCATCTTATTTAACTCTGATTTTTCTCAAGTGACTTGTAAGAGCGATAAACTTAAACAATTCCATTTGGCATTGTAATACTTGTAAAGTACATAAAAGAAGCAGGCTCATGAGGAAAGACTGAGAGGAATGGAAAATGAAATTGAATAATTACCAAATTATGCTATTTATTTGTGAATTACCAACACTCAGGAAATGTTTTAGGATTCTCTTTATCTTCCCTATAAAATGGTTCTGTAAAAAAACTATCAGCAAAACTTTCCATCAGACAGGAAAAGAGACAGAGGGAGGATGAAACATGATATAGTGAAATCTTATACGACAGTTGACAAAGCAGTGGTGAAACATTACAACTGTTTATGTGTCATAATATTTCTTAAGTAATTGAAAGATAAGGAGTATTTTCAATAACATGTCAAGGAAATGATGTACAAGTACTTTAAAATGGTGGCATCTTGCAGTAACCTCTGTTGCAAGTGCTCTGAAATCACAACTTCACAACAACAAGATAAGTTGATCTTCACAACAAGATCAACTTATCTTTATGTAGTAGAACAGACATACTGTTTAATCCATTTCTTTCTGATATTCTCAAGCAATTTCGGATCATTAGGCCCTACGGGGAGAAATTAAATATGTTGGAAGGTAAAATGTCAGCTTCTGCTTCTTGGGGTGAAGACTGCATTTTTTCCTGGTCATTTTTTATCTACTAGCATCTGAAGTGGAACACAGGTTCCCACACAAGTTCTTCTTTAGTTTACTGTCCAGCTTCTCCTGTCTGAAGCATTAATATATATGTGATTCCTACAGGACCTCTGTAGGCTGTTATTCTATGAGGAATGCACTCCATGGCTTTTCTGCAATATGCTGTGTCTACTTTTTAATTCTTTGGACTTCAGTCTTGTTAAGAGGCCAAGGTCATACTGTTTGCTTTCAGAACTTTCAGAATTCAGAACCTAAGAACAAGAGGAGAAGGATGATTGAAGTAAGGACCAGATTGGCAGCAGGGTCAGGACAGACAAAGCTATAAACAAAAGTCATGATAGTCTTTAGCGTGTTTTTTTTTTTTTACTACTACTACTACTACTACTACTACTATTGTTATTATTATTCCAAATCAATCAATCCACTGCAAAATGAAGGTATCTTCAGTGGAGGTTATATAGACTGTAATAGCTGATCCAATGTAGGTTGTATATGGATGTTTGTTCATTTTTACTTCAACTTCCCACTACAACTGAGAGAGAGTGACTGGCCCAGAGTCACTCAACCAGCTTCCATGCCTAAGAGAGGACTAAAATCTTGGTCTCCCTATCCCTAGACCAGCATCTTAAGCAATACACACACTGGCTGTTGTGTGTCTGTGTGTGTGAGCATGTGCATATTATTCATCAGTAATTCAGAAAAAATCTACTGAATATAGTAGAATTTTCTCCCAAGCAGGTGTGAATATTGCACAGGTCAGCTTGCCAAAAGGTAGATATATTAGCAATCACAGAGCCAGAGTACTTCTGAAAGCTGTGCACAGATGCTAGGCTCTTGCTGCTAATGAGACCAAGGAAACAAAGCTAATGTAGGTCTTTCCAGGAGGTTGCTTCCTTATTGGCCTCAAACCTGTGATCCATCACAGGCATTACTTTTTCTTTCCCCTTCCCTTTCTTTCCTCTTTCTTTCTCTCTCTCTATACTTACCACTACAATAATCCAATTTCAGCAATCAAAAGTCATTGTTAAGGAGTATTGAAGGTACAAAATGTCACTAGAAAATTTCCAGGCCAATATGACAAAGAGTTCCTAGAAGTTAATAAGCTGAATGAGCTGTGTCTTGGGGACCCTGCTGTGTTAGCCACCTAATACCACCCAGTCCTTATTAATAAGACAGGATCCAGGTAGGTAGTCTGGAAGCTACTATAATCAGATGTATAAAATTATCAAAATGTGCTGGTTGTGCCTGGCAGCTGCTTATCACAATAGGACCAGAGGAGTAAACCATGCATTTTTTTTTACTATTTGCAGAATTTTGATCAGATTTAATAATGAGTCACACCCTAAGGTACTTGCAATTTGCAGTACTATGGTATGCTATATAATTTTTAAATTATGATAGAAAAGCTCCAAACAGCCTATGTTCATTCATACTGCATTCATTCATTCAGTGTGTGACCCATCATAATCTGCTAGGAGTGCTATTCATACCATAAAATATCCAGTTATATGAATAATATCTCAGTAAATAAATTCTCCAAAGAAAATCAAAACCAACCATACAAAAAACTCAGATGTCAAATGCTCCATCTAAAAAGCTCTTCAGAAGGGTTTTGTCTTCAGTAACCTCTGGTAATACCCAGAGGAGCTATATTGATCTCCATTATGAGGCTGTTCCATAGAGCAGGTGCTGAAATAGAAAAACAATGCCTCAACCCCTCTCACTTCATGAAAATGGAGTACTGCCAACAGCTTCTCCAAGGAAAAGCAAGTTGATTGGATCTATTCCAGCTGGAGGATGTGGTTCTGGTGATATCCAGGGGTCAAGCCATATACAGTAGTTGTTATTATCAGGACCAGTAGAAACATGAAACCCTTCTCCATTCAGAATATTCTTTGTGAATATGGAGATTGGAGGTGCACAAAGATTGCTTGAGAATCAAAAAGCAATCCTGTGCTGTGCGATGATTTGCTCGTAGATGTTCCAGATTCCTTCTCCACCAAAAACAAAATCCAGGGCAGCAGAAACCTTTTTTAACTGAGGTAGCTTCACTTAGGAACTCCATCTTTACAGACATTCCACCCCTCTCCATTTTAATTGAACTTTTACTAGTGTTAAAATTAACTCCTGCCATGGATTTCTTGGATGGTTTACATAGAAGCAACATTGTGCTGAAATAATAGAAGTCAAGTCTCCTTTGAGTCAAGCTGAATTCTTGGTGACTTCATAGACATGTTACTGTTAGAAATGGTTTGTTATTATTTTCTTCCATAATGTCTCTTCACGTACAGCCCTGATATTTCCTGTTGATCTCTCATCCAAGTACTAACCAGGCCTGATTTTGCTTAGCTGCCAAGCCTGGGCAAGATCAGCCACATGCTTGAAACTGAAGTGACAATATATGCTAATTTCCAATCAGAAGAAAAGACCACTGCTATACTGGGCTACTTCCTTGTAAGAGTTACTCACACTATAGGAATCTCATCCTGTAGACTCTAAATCTATTCAGGGAGTGGGACAATGATCAACCACTTTGCTGTTGCTTTGAAATGTGAAGTATATCCTTTATAGAGATCTACACAGGATCCCTTGAGTAGCCAATTTTTGCCTTATCAAGGAACATGCAAATTCAGAAATCACAAAATCACAAGAAATTACAAAATCACAATACAAGTGTACCCAAATATGTAGTCCTCTGTAGAATGTTAATTAAAGCATGGAAGTTCTATAGCCAGTAGGGGAGTAAGCATGTTCAAGCCAGGTCCATTCCTCCATGTTTCTCTTTATCTTAAAATTAGAGGACAACTGCCTGCAGCTGGAGACCCTAGAGTTGTTCTCTCCAGGATTAAACATTGCAGGAAAAGCTTCAACCATTCGAGAGGATTTTCAAAGCAGACAGTTGTATGTGGAGAGTAACACAGGGAATATTGCTAATGCTCTCATATTCATTGTCCCTCTTTCTGCCTAGAGACTATGCACTTTTCAAAACCAACATGCCATATAAAAAAAGCATTTAAGCACTTTCAGGAACATTCTACTCTGACAATGATGAACAACACAGGGAATGCTGTCATCACCTCATCTCTCCTGGAAAGGGAATTTCTGAAGAGCAACTTTTTTTTTCCTCCCAAAGCTATTCTTTACACTGAATAACATAAGCTTACTTGGAATAATAGGTCTTGAGGAAGCACAAAGGTCTGCTAAAAGATTATCCTGTAATTAAAGTTTAAACATGTACTGACAAATTTGATAGGGATCAATGTTGCCAAATAATGGATGCTCATAAAATAATTACATCATGTTACAGCAATTGCAAGTTAGCCCTAATTATTTGCAAGATCCTAGTGAACTTCCAAATAGTGTCTACTGAACATCAGTGCAGAAATCTTCAGTTTCAGTTTCTATGCACATATGAGGAAAGCACAATGCTCTGTACATCTCAGTTTAATAAGATTTGTCCTTCTAAACTAGTCCCAAAATAATCTGTCTTTCTGCCATGGGAGATAAGTTGGGTGTGATGAAGGAGAAAGCCTTCTCAAAAATGGCATGCCAGTTTCAGGATCTTCTCTTTAGAGATCATGTATGTACTAACATTTTTTTTTTAATTCCCAGGTTTTTAAAACATGAGTTACTCTGTTAATGAAAACGTTTTCTAAAATTTATTTGTACAGTATCTTGCTTTCATAAAGAACATTGTAAACAATACTGAAGGCTGGTGTGGAAGATCCAGAGAGATGACCTCTCCACCCAAGATGGGAAGGAGGGATCCAACTCTCTGCAGATGGCATCTTCATGCAAGACCCATGATGGGAATGAGGGGATCAGCTGTTGTTGGTGAAGCCCTGGTCTCTGGGGAAGGACTGGGCAGAAGACCCTGAGAGGAGGTTCTTCTCCCAGCGGAAAAGCAGTAGGTGTTTGGCTCAGCAGATCCAGGAGAAAGTCAAGCTGTGCTGAGCATGGGCAGTAATTCCAGCCCATTTCTTTCTTTTCACTGTGTCTTGATAAGCCCAGAAATGGGGGAAGGAGGTAATGAAAGGGGGAGGAAGCAGGAGACCTACAAGGTGATAATCTCTAGGAGGGAGATTTAGGAGGAAACCTGACACTGGGTGAACACAGGGGTTGTGTTGTATATACCTGTTATAAATGCTTGTTGTATATTGCTTCATTGTAAATAGTAAAAAACATAAAAGCTCCACTGTCTTGGCTTTCTGTGTCCCTTGCCACCCTTCCAAGCAAAATACACCTCCAGTTTCAAAAGAATCCTGTCACACACAACCCCATTTTTATATGAAAAGAAAGACAATTTTCTTTTGCAACGATTGTCCTCATGCCACTTTGCTATTTCTATAAACAAACATAAGTTTATTTTTAATCCCATTGCCTGATTTTATTCTTGCCAAGGTGTCAACAGCTTGGTGACATCCCATCTGCCAGATCAAAGCAGACACTGGGTACTTCTCATGCACTGCTTCCAACAATAGAATTCACTTGTCTTTTAAAGATGTAACATGTGACAGGTGAGCATCAACCTATCTTGAAGACGTTAGATACCTAAATCAAAATTTAGAAAACTGTTGCTCAGACTCTTCACAGTGGGTTTTAAAGAATTCATTGAAGCAGCTGCTGTAGATTTAAATGTCATGTTTTGAAGAAGAAAACTCGAAAGTAGATGCACAAAACACGCATGTTGGAGAAGTAGAACCAAGGCAAAGAGATTACTGCCAATGGTTATATACTTGAAAGACTTCTCATATAGCAAATATCCAGTTTCTAGTCAACCACTAACATTTGGGCAGGTAATAAAAGTTAAAAATGAAACAAAATAGTGCAAGAAGACAACTGCACTTCATGCTTTCAAGTAGGTAAGAACAATTAAAAATGAACTAAAATTACTGCTTACCACATACCATTTTCTTAACTCTGCCCATCACGTGGTAGGAGAGACTAAAAACAAAGGGATCCTGTTTTGATACAGTTGGCCAGTGGTCTTTAACCTACCTTCCACACTATAAAACCCATGCAGTTCCTGATTCTTTGGTTGGAACAGTTACTTCTCTTGATGTGGAATCTCAGTGAGGATGAAAGGGAATTTTTCCTTCTGTTCTACTCCTGGACTATAAATTAGGGACCTCATTTGCCAGTGTCTCTATCATCCAGTCTTGTTTGGCAAGAGTCATTTCTTTGCTACTGCTATTCTATCAGCAATGCAGGAGTATTTAAAGTGGAGGGTCCCTAGCTCGGTTGTAGTAGACAGGTGTGATAGGTTCATTGTCTGACAACTCTGGGAAAGTGTGAAAAACTCACAACTGAAGTCTTTGGGTGCAGCTGCCGGTCAGGATCAGCAATATCGGAGCAGGTGGATCTTGGTGTAAGACAATTTCCTAAGTATCTTCTTCTAAAGCATAGCCAAGCTTTATTGGTAATCTTTCAGTCATAGAACAATGCAGTTTTCCCACCATTCTTTGGCAAACAATTGTTTAAGCAAGAATGGTTCCCATTCATACAGCATATTATAGCAGCATGGCAAATACATTCACCTACAGTTTGGCTTCTAAGGAGGCCTAAATGTCCACAAATATTGTACAGTAGTAGACGTATAAAAAGTGGAAACATAATACTGTAGCTTTAAAAAAAAAACTCTTTTTTTTCTTTGTCTTCTTTTTGTCTTCTTTGCTTTTTAGTATTTTAATTTTATTAAACCTGCTTTGTCCATCTATTTTTTTTCCCTTTTATTAATACATACACATGCACACATGCATACCAACTAACAGTACAATGGAGATTTTAATATCAAGTAACTTAGCTTAAGACATCAAATACATTGATGTATGTCACAGTGTTCTGCTTTCATCTCTTCCTTGTTATATTTTTATAGGGAAAAAAACCCAAATAATATAAAGCTGGTAACACTGATATCCTAAATTGTAATTAATATTGATAGAATATATACTTTTTTTCTTCTTTACTTCCAATACTCTAAGGTATCTAAATAACAGAACATCAATAATTTTATTATACTATATAGCTATCATTATATTGAAATAACATAATGTATCAAGGTTTATAATAAAATAAAAAGGAAGAAAAATGAGGCATTAAGCCAAGGCTGTAACAGTGTTAAAACTGGCGGGATCCTTATTCCCAAATAGAAGACTACCCCCCCAAAAAAAAAAAGTTAGAAAAGAAAAAAGTAAATGAGAAAGTGATTTACAAACATTATAAGATTAGATTTTTAAAAAATCAAACACTAGTTTAGTTCTATATTTTAAAATATATTGCATTAGTTTAAAACTTAAGATCATTATTAAAATTAAGTAAATATGCAACATTAACAATAAATAACCAATATAATATGAGTTATTAATCAAAATGATCAATTACAATAATATGTTTAATCTAAAAATACTATTTTTATTGACATGTCAAATAAAAGATTTAGATATTAAAATCTTACATTAAAAGAAATCCAAACTTTGTATGTGGTAGAAGCCCATATTGTAGTATTATAATCCAGAAATAGTTTCCAGTTTCAGTTGTTTATCAGATATGAGGCTATTTTTGATATTAACACACACTCCCACAACTTAATTTGTCATTTTTCTATGGAAGGAGTTATGCATGATTTCTAATGGGACCTATAAAGTGTTTGGCAGCTGTTGCCATATCCAAAGCCAATTTATTATACTTTGCAAGAATATGACGTTTGGTAATGTTTAGCAGAAAAGCAATATTTATATTTTATATGTGGAAACAGCCTTCTACCCAGAATATTTGTTAACCTTATCAACAATAAATTAATATTCTCAAAATTTTTCTGAATTCTCTTGAAGTTAATATATATGATTTATCACTGAGCTCCACCTTTAGCTTTTCTTAGCATTTGCACAGCCCTTTCATCCTGGATGGGATTATCCAACTTTGTGCCAGTTTGCCTTTGGTAAACTGTAAGAAGTAGAAGCTACGATGCTTATCAAAAATGTCTAAAACAAATTCTAATAATTATCTCAATCCCCATGCCCTCTCGAGTTGGCGCTGCCAAAAATTTGCAGAAGATTGCCAGATTAGAACAGCATTGTTTTCTGTTCCCCCCCTCAAAATAAATATCTCATGCAAGCTAGAAAGAAGTGAAAAATTCATCCATGCCTTATTTGATGATAACTTCTTTTCTCATGACCACTTTTCATATATATAATCTATCTATCTATCTATCTATCTATCTATCTATCTATCTATCTATCTACCTATCTATCTACCTATCTCTCTCTCTCTCCATCTAGAAAATGGTTTGTAAATCCAGGTGCTTAAAAAATTCATATGATGAGAAATTTACCAACAGCCACCCAAAAAAGTTGGTATCATATTTAAAAAGTTCTTCTGCCATTGGGGCTCTGATTGATGTCACTAAAAGAAGATTTTTGTAGAAGAAGAAGGAGGAGGAGAAGTTTTCCCCAATCCAGCACCAGGGCTAAAAATAACCTTGATAGTAGAAAGCTTTGGGAGAAATAGCCACCCATGCTCACATCTTATGAACAGAATCACAAGTTCTTTGGTTCCAGTCTTACTATATGTTAACTTATATTCTACTTTGTTTTTGCTGTTTCTCACAAGGAAGGATGATTTATTATAGGAAATACAAAGATGTGGATGAAGAAGCATCCTTTTGCAAGCTCCTCACTACTTCCTACCACTGAATAATAGATTCTACATACTGCAGGACAGAAAAAAATGCAGAATGAAGATGCTGTTTTTGAGAACATTTCTCATTTATGTCATTCCATTGTGGTTATATTATTCTTATATTTTATCTATTATATCCCTGCCTTCCTACTCAGATGATCACTCAAGGCATCTAACAAAAATACACATATACACATACAAGAAAAGAAAATTACAATTAAAACCAACATTTATATTTTTTTAAATGTCTGGTGAAAAATAGGCATCTTTACAAATTTTCTAACTGACAAGACAGCTGGAGGCCAAATGCTATGCTCACAAGAATGTGTCCTATAGCCCTCTCCCCCATGTCACAGGTATGGTCTCTGATAGTGGAAGCATTTTCAGAAGGAAATGGAGAGACAGTTCATAGTAGGAGCAATCAATATCAGTACCATAAATTGTGTCCACGAACAAGTAGAACTGAACATCTTTTAGTAGGGGCATCACATGCTCCCTATGCCTTGAATGGGTTAGCAGACTAATTCATTTTGTATCAGTTACAACTTCCAGCCACTTTCTTCCAATCAAGCTTAATGAACAGCACCTTGCAATAATCAAGACAGGATGTAATCACTTAGAAATCATTTAAAACTGCTAAGGATCCCAGAACATCCTGGCTGAAGAGGCTGATGTCCCCTTTTGTTGCTGATGGTTGATTTTTTCATGAACATTGATAATGGGACAGCTGTTTCCACCATGTGTGAAAATCTTTAGGGCTTGGACTAAGCTGTGTAGTACATCAGGGGACAGCAATAAAGTCATACATAGTTATTTCCAACACAATGCTTCTGGATTCCTGAATTGGTTGATTGATTTGTTATATTTATATCCCACTTTTCCTGCAGAACTTCAAGGCAGGATACATAATATTCCCTCCTCCTATTTTTCTCCAGAACAGCCACTCTGCGAAGTAGGCTTAACTTAGAGAGAGTAACTGGCCCAAGTCACCCAGTGTGAGCTTGCATGGTTGAGGGTGAACGTGAACCTTCAAGCCAGTACCTTAATCCCTGTGCCAAACTGGCTCAGTTGCCATTTGAAGCAACTGCTCTGCTTTATATAATAGTAGGGGTTACCCTAGTGATACTTTTTGACTAGATTTACATTTCTAAGAGAGAATAGGAAAGTCTTCTGATTGACAAAAGATCTTCATGAATTGTGTACCCACTTGCCAAGGGCTGGCACTTTAAATAGCAATGCTTCTGGATTTTTTTTTATTTCTAGGCTTTTTTTCTTTCTTTCTTTCTTATTTTACATGCACGTGGAGTTGAAGAAGGCAGTGTATCGGAAGCCTTATGAGGCATACCATTGTTTGGTAAAATGTGCTATAAATCCACTTGCATATTTTAAGATGATGAACTTGCAGTTCACGGCAATGCTAGTTTCAGACTAGCGTGAAATGAAATTGTGTAGCTACAGAACTTCAGATGAGTTTGGAACATTAGCATTCACGTTCTGTGCATGGTAAAAACATCCTTAGCCCACCTTACGTTGTACTTCCTCTTGATCTGCTGTATTGTATTATATGTAATTAAAAGGATATTATTCATTTGTATTACATGGCTGATTTTTCAATTCCATGTTTGGTCTGATAACCATTTATGTTTGTTTTATTCAAAGACGGTTGACACATTTCAGTAAGTTTACATATTTATTTGCATCTCCCACCAACCATTTTGCAAGCATCTTGACTTGCTGTATTTTATTCAGCTTACAGATAGGGACACCCCTGTATGTGTGTGTGTGTATATAGATACATACACACACACACACACACATGCATGCACGCATGCATGCATACATACATGCATGCATGCATCTCAGAGGGGACCCTCCCTGGTTTTTTGGACTGTAGAGACGAGGGGGGAGAGAGCTACTTTGAGGCTTGTCAGCCTAATGTGGTAGTCCAGACAGGAAGCACAACCAGATGGACTAATTCTACTTTATGGTAAGGTTACATTAACAGGGGCAGCCAGCACCTCGATGACGCTCCCTGAGTGATTGCCAGTTATTTTGGATCTTTTTATTTTCTATTTATTATTGTAATTTTGTAATATTAATTGATTTTAATTGTTTTGTAAACTGCCCAGAGTCATTCAACAAGATGGGCAGTGACAAATTCGATAAATAAATAAAATAAAATATAACACCAGAAAAGGGCTATCAGTGGCTGAATCAGACTTTAGGGTACATGGTTCATGAAAGGATATTATTTATATTCAGAGCCTCTACTCAAGAGTTTGTTCTCTGATTGCCTACAATCCATTAACCCACACTGGTGCCTTACACCAATGTAGATTCTCAAAATCCCAGATTTGCATTTCTACTTCTAAGAAAGCTCCAAGTTGGGTTAGAACATTACCATCAGTGAATTGTGAGCACAGCGTTAAGGAAATATTTCTACATGCAGGAAACCTGTGGGGTTTATTTATCCCTTTCTGAGCTTACCATTTTTCCAAAAAGCAGTTTTCTGAGAAATTCTTTTCCAACTATTTGACAATTTGTCTCTCCCCGCAAAGGTTTTTGATGAAATATTCCTCTTGCTTCTAACACAGCTATTAATTTGCTGCCTAGAATTGGATTTCAGTAAGGTCATTATTGGTCAATATCCAGGTAGGTTTTATTTCCGGAATGTCTTACTTTTTTTTTTTTTTTTGCCCATGAGAGACTAGCAACTGTACAAAGGAATGAATGTATGAATGCTATTGGAAGCTAAACCAGCACTGGGCTGCTAATGATTGCTGCTAATGACTGTGACATGGATGGAGAGAGACAGAGATGAAACACAAAGGCCTATTCATTATTACATGGTGTTTTATTTGAATGTGCAGATGTCCTGTCTCTGTTCTCCCCAATTCACACACTGCTGAGGAAGCATGTTGAATATTCAAATAGCTATTGCAACCTGAGAAAATCAAGTACTGAGAGCTCAAACTCATAATAATTAGGTAGACTGGTCCTTTTCAAACAACTAGGTTTTTTCTGCATTTTGCATAATCTTGCATACTCAGAAAGGAAATAGTGTGGTGGTTGTATATGTATCTAGGTATGAGATTTTTGTGCCCATGGTCCAAGTCTAAGACCATCTTCTCCTGCACCCTGATTGCTCTGATACTCCACACCCACACACGCACACGCATACACACACAAAACACCTGACTATTCCCTTAGTTATGGTTGAATGCATTGCTCATTTTTGATTTTACATATTGTATGTTCTATTTAAATACAGTAAAGTTTTCAAACAAAAGAGAACATGGTAGAAAGTTCTGAAAGTAAGTCATAAATTGTCATTTATTAATAACATGTGCTTATGGTTCATAGCATTTAACTTCTTAACAATGTGCAATTATTTAAGTAGAAACCATTTTAATGAACGAACCCAAACTTGCATTGGTATGTCTAACTGGTTGTAAAGCTTCAAGCTCATCCATCTCCCTTCAAAAACACTGTGGTGTAGTGATTGTGCTATTGGATTAGGACCACGGAGACCCTAGTTCATGTCCATTTTCAGTCATGGAAACTCATTGAGTTGCTTTGGGCTAGTCACACACTCTCTCAGTCCAATTGTGTTGCAGAGTTGTTACTCTGGGGATAAAATGAAGGGAGTTCCCCATATAAGCTGCTTCCAGCTCTTGAAGGAGATGCTGGGTGGAATAATAATAATAATAATAATAATAATAATAATAATAATAATACCACCACCACCACCACCACCACCACCATCACCACCACCCAGACAGCAGAAGGATAAAATATCAGCTTCTAATTGATGATTTTGGAAAACCATAAAAGAAGGAAGACCAACTTGAATGTAGCTTGGATGGATTACAAGAAGGCATTCAACTCCCTGCCACATGACTGGATAACAAAGTGCCTAGAAATAACAGGAGTCCGTAGAAACATCAGAAGCATTGTACAGAGATCAAAAGCACAATGGAAGACACAGTTGCTGGTCAATGGTGATAGGCTGGGAGAGGTTAACATCAAGAGAGGAATCTTTCAAGGAGACTCACTATCACCACTGCTGTTTGTCACTGCACTGATTCCCCTGTCAACAATACTGAACAACTCAGGCCATAGTTGTTAAACATCAAAAACATCTGTCAGGTTATCCCACCTTCTTTACATGAACGATCTGAAGCTGTATGGAAAAACACCATCTGAAATGGAATCGCTGTTCAACACTGTCCAAATATACAGCCAAGATATTGCAATGGAGGTTGCACTGGACAAATGTGCCACCCTTACCATTAACGAGGGGAAAATCATGAAGACTGAAGGAATCAAGATGCTCAATGGAAATAACATCAAGAGTCTGGAAAAAGAAGATCACTACAAATGCCCGGGCATCCTTCAGGCTGACAACATCAAGCACACTGAAGTCAAGAAGAAGGTTAGTAGTGAATACATCACAAGAGTGAAGAAGATCTTAAAGTCCAAACTCAGTGGAGGAAATACCATCAAGGCAATTAACACATGGGCAATTCCAGTCATTAGATACACAGCTGGAATAGTGGACTGGACTCAAGTAGAACTAGAAGCCCTGGATAGGAAGACCAGAAAAATAATGACAATGAATCATGCCCTTCATCCAGAAAGCGACGTTGACAGACTCCACTTACCAAACAGCATAGGTGGGTTTGGAATGTTACAAGTATGCCAGAAAGTTGAAGAAAAAAATGGGCATTGGAAGAATGTCTGAAGGACAGTGAAGAAGATGCACTGAAGCTAGTGCACCATGAAGGCTTACTGAATACCAAAGAGTCCAAACTCTTTATTATTTTGGCCTATAAGAAAAACCAAACGAAGTATAGAAAAGAGACATGGCAAGGCAAAGTATTACATGGCCAGTACACACACACACAAAACCTAGCAGGCAAAGCAGATAACATTAAGACCTGGCAATGGCTAAGAACAGGAAAGCTGAAGAAAGAGACAGAGGGGCTAATTCTGGCTGCACAAGATCAAGCCTTAAGAACAAAGCCAGAATTCAGAAGACAGTAACAGGCAGCAAATGCCACCTCTGCAAAGAAGCGGAAGAAACAGCGGACCACCTAGTTAGCTCCTGCAATTAGATTGCATAGACTGACTACAAACAACAGCATGACAAAGTAGCAGCAATGGTGCATTGGAATATCTGCAAAAAATACCATTTGCCTGCAAGCAAGAACTGGTGGGACCACAAAACAGAGAAAGCAATTGAAAATGAAGAAGCTAAAGTGCTCTGGGACTTCAGAATTCAAACAGACAAGCACCTGCCACGCAACACCCCAGACTTAACCGTTGTTGATAAGAAAGACAAAAAAGTCTGGATAGTGGACATTGCAATGCCTGGAGACAGCAGAAGAGAAGAGAAAGAACTGGAGAAAATCACAAAATACTACGACCTGTAAATAGAAGTAGAACGACTATGACAAAAGAAAGCAAAGGTAGTACCAATAGTTATAGGCATTTTAGGTGCAGTCCCAAAATATCTGGAGCACCACTTAAACACCATCAGCATTGACAAAATCACTGTCAATTGCAAATGGCAGCTTTACTTGGAACAGCTTACATCCTGTGACAATACCTTTAACACCAGCAAACAATAACATCTGCCTATCCCAGGTCCTTGGGAAGGACTCGATAGGTGGATAAAGATGCCACATCCAGTCTAAACATCTGGCTGACTGTGTGACTGATAGGATGATGATGATGATGATGATGATGATGATGATGCCTCACTGGGGGTTATAATATTTAATATAGCTAGTATAATAAATATAATATAATATAATTATATAAGGCATGTGCGCAAAAGGAATTGTTTCAGTTAAACTAGATGGAGTTTCTCCAGATGCAAGGCATCATGAATACTCATGTTTCAGGCATACCTTCATTACTCCACATGCTATGCACAATCTTCATCATAACTGTTGGTCTCAAAGCAACTCTCTCCCTGCTAATACATTATTTCAAGTGATGTCTGTATGTTTACACAACCAATTCTGACTCTTTCTTATCTCTTAAGGTATAAGGAGCTTTCTTCCTGCTGTTCTCTGGGCTCATCAAACAGCACTACAAATCCATGTGTAGATAAAGGTGAGGAGGGGAAAAGATACTCATTTGAATTCTTCAGTTCCTGAAAGTTCTTAGCTCCAACCCTCACATTTTATTCACCAGAGGTAAATACATTTTGTTCCCTGGAACATTGTAATCCTCTTCAGACAAACAGAAGTGTCAGTCAATCACTCCACTGAGTTAGGGCAGAATGCATAAACAACATTTTCATAAAGTCAGCTTCCCTTTAGCTTAATTACTTTCCGTGTGCATTTCTTAACTGAAAGAATGGGAAAGTGCCTGATTTTTTTTTACTAGCAACAGAATCATTTTCTTAAAATATAACTATTATTGGCATCTATTCCTCCCCCAGAAAAGCTCCAAATATTTTCAGATAAGTTTTAGGATTGAATTCTCACACTAGCCCTGAATATTCATGCAAACTTTGCTCTCCTTACTAAACAAACCCCAGTAAAGTCACCAAACTTCAGCTTTCCATTCAACAGATGGTTTTCTGCCAAATAGCCCAGAACAGGAATAGTTCTTTCTAAGGTAACAAATAAAGGTATATGGTTTGATTGGTCAGTGAGGAGTATCAACAGTCCTTCCACTGTTCACACCTGGAAGAACATACAGTGACCTGCCTTAAAAATCATGGTTGATAGGTTTGTCAACTTAGAAAACATGAAGATGACAGTGGTGTGGTTGCAGCAACAGATGAAGGTGGAAATATGAATGGAAAAGAAACATGTTGTCCCACATAAGCAAGAATAAGTCAACTACAAAAATGAAAAATTTCTATGTGGAATTGCTTGATTTGCTGTTGAATTTAATCCTGCTCCAGAATGTGCCATTTGTGCTGATAAATTGGCCAGCGAAGACACTGTGTGCAGCAAGCTTGAAAACACACAGCCATATTGTTGATAAACTTCAGTCCTACTTTGAGGGATTTTTAAATCCTAGAAAACAGGGCTTTTAATGTATTGCTTACTATCTACAGTCTTTTTTTTAGCAACTTGAACTGTATTAACCAAGCACTTTCGCTTGACGTTCAGCAGGGACATGTGGATTTTTATAAGAAGATAGATATAAAATATCTTAATGTATCCTTAGTCTTTAATGATGAATATATAAGTTTTATAATATTTTGGATTTGTTGCTTATCCACTTATACCATATTCACTATATCTGATATTCTTTCAAAAATATATGACAATAACATGGAAAAAGAAAGAAAAAAATAACACAACAGAGCTTGACTTTTTTAAAAAGAGAATATCAGTTAAAGCTCAGGAAGCCAGCTATTTAGAAGCAGAATTGATAATTAAAGCTATGAAATGTCATACAAGCATAAAGACATTGATTCTTTCTCCTTGCAGTGCTACAAGAAAGACAGTATTTGGAAGTGAAGCACACCAAGAAGGTACAAGTAGTTCTTCTCTTGAACAGTACCATTAGCAGACAGGTTCATTAATTGTCTGCTGATATTGAAGAAAATATGAGTTAAAAAACATTTTTAAAAATAAGCAAAATGTACACAATTCAAATAGATGAGTCAAGTGATATTGGAAGGAATGTTCAATTGCTGGCATTCATTTCTACACTGATAAACCATAGAACAATTTTAATGTTTTAAAGAATTTGAGGGACCAATAACAGCCCAAGTTATCTATACAACTTTGACCGTCTATTTGTATTCTTTTGGGATGCCCTAGAAATTCTGTGTAGGACTTTGTACAGGTGGTACTCCTTCAATGTGTGGGCCAATAAAAAATATGTGTTGTTAATTATAAAATATAAATAGTAATATTATAGCAATACATTGCTTTCTATATCATGAGACATTGGTTGCAAAACCAAGCAACCATGAATTGACAATTGCACTAGACAAAGTCATGAAAATATGAACTATGCATTAAAAGTATTACTTAAGTAAAACCTGTTTACCAAACTTTGTGATGAAATTAGAGCAAGAGGCCAATGGCTATTGAGAGAAACGGTGTTGGCATGAGCATCTGAAGTGAAGAATAAGATGTTTATTTTCTTCTTGAGCAACAAGACAAAATTGTGACATACAATACTTGATCTGCAAAGTTATTGTACAGAATCACAGAAGTGACCTTGGAGACAATATTATTCAGTACTATTTGACCATCTTAGTCTCTCAGAACAGGAACAAGTAGTAGACACACACAACCATTGCAATCTGAAATTAAAGCAGATGGAAATGGCTTTTGATGAATTTTGGACTCAGGTGTGGAATGAATACCCTCAGACTGCTAAAACAACAACATCAAAAAGCCTCTGGTAATCCTTCTCCAATTTTTAACATTTTACCTGAGTGAATTGGGATGTTCTGAGCTCACAAACATAAAAAAACTACAAAAAGGGACAGAAATAGTTGAGAATGTGCATTTCCACTCCTCAGCCTAATATCAAAAGGCTGTGTAAATGTCCTCAAGCTCAAATATCTTACCAGGCAACAAAAAAGAAGTTAAATCCCAGTAAGTTTCTCTTTCATTGTCTTATAATACTGTAAAACTGGAAATATATTGGTAATTGACTTATGTATAATAATTACAATTAAAACCATAATTAAGCAATTTTGAGGGTTGCAACATTTTTTAATGGAAATTGCAGTTACAATCAGATTTTTCTAAAAATAAGCATTTACCTTAGACTTAGATCCTTATAGATTTCCTTGTATCTACTAATTCACCTGATGGCTGCATTCTTAAGGTAACTATACTAGTTGAAATGGAATAAGGATACTGCAAACTACAATATACTGTACAAATGCAGGTCATGATAAAATTATTGAGAACTGCTCTTCTAAATTCTGGGGCAACTGAGGGCTATCTGATTGCATCATGTCCATTTTCAATGAATCCTCAGATGAAGAGGATACAGCAGGATCAAGCTGAAGCTGGGCCAGATGGTGCTTCTGGAGATGAGGGAGTTAATTAGGAAGAGTTTCCAGATGCTACCTCCCCTTCTCTCCCAGGTCTTAGGGAATGCCAACTCTTGAGGATGCAGGAGTCTAACTATAGCAAATGCTGGAAATAGAGATCATGCAGGATGAAGACTCCGGCAATGTCTTAGGCAAATAATAATACATGGGCTCAGATGAGATTATTATGGTATTTAAGTCTTCCTGCCTTGCCAGCACTTATCAAGTAATGCTGAGCCAATTGTAATCATGTCTGGTTTTCACTTTGGGCATCACCAAAGTCATGTCAAAGTACAATCCACCAGTCCTTGAGCCATTAGAAAAAATTGCTGTAGAAGATAACATACAGGTTCTTTTACCAGAGGACTTTTGGAAGAAGAAATGGCAGACTGAAGATGGTTCCTAAAAATGGGGCCGACGACTACAGCAGAATGAAAAGCCAACGAGTAGACCAGCTCTTCGATAATTCCTCTCTGGACAAGAAGAGGACTTGAGATACTCATAAGTGCTCCAGACAGCTGCTCCTCATGAGGAGACTGCAAGAAAGTGGTCTCTGGCAGGTTTAGAGCACCTTTGAAAGGACTCTAAGTTTGCATACTTCCTTTTTGGAAATCGCTTGTTATCTGCTTTTTGGCTATTTTTACCAGGTGAGTTTCCTTCAATCCTTAGGAAAAGAAGTTTTAACTACAAGTTTAAGAACTTTTTTTGGGCGGGGGGAATAAACAACAAAAAGGTGATTAAAGCTTTGATTTTAGAAAGTTACACACAGACTTAGGGTCCAGATAAATTTGAAATAAGATTTTGGAATTAATTATAAAGAATCCTTCCTGTGGGAAAATGCTTTTGTTTGAATTCTTTTTTTTTAAATAAGACTTAAAAATTGGACACTAGCAGGAACTAGAGGGATCTAAAGATTACAATTAAAGGAGAACACTTAAACTTGACTTACAATTACAGAATGAATCTAAATATTCTAACATTGTACATATTGAAATATATTTTTGAACAATGGACCCAGAAGTTAATTTTAAGAGTGCCAACAGAGACATCTGCCTCTATGGATAGACTGTGTCTAAAAGATGTTATGGAAGAGGAACAAGTTCTACCTGACAAGATTGAGACTGAACTGAAAGTGGATTTACTGATGATAGGCTACAAGAATGAGATGGAAAAAGATGTTACATTAGACATACAAAACAAACCAGCTGATGCCTTAATAATTAAAAGGGATGTACAAACAACGAACCAAGACAGTGACCTGGATAACTTTCCTATACTGGATTTACAAGAGAGGCTTGTTAAATTTTTGAAGAATCTTGTGAGAAGGGGCAAATAAAAATGAAAAGAAATCGAGTTCTAGGACATTATTTGAAGGAACTAAAGATTAAGATTATTAGAAGTAATCACAACATCAGGACTGAAATGATGCTTTATGGATTTGTTTATTGATAAGAGATGGGATATGGGAAGAAGAGATCATTTGTTGAATTTCAAGAGAAGGTGATAAGTTACTAAAATTGTCTATATTTGTGATGAAGGTGGGAAGTCACTTCTTTGTATATTTCTTTACTATATTCTTGTATTTCTTTCTTTTCTCTTTCTCTTTTTCTCTTTTTCCTTTCTTTTCTGCACTTTCTACTCTTCTATCTTTTTTTCAGGTGAGATTAGTTTTTACTGTTGCAATTATAATCTTTAATAAAATTACTATTAAAAAAAAAGATTCTGTTACCAGGACATGTTTGCACCATAGTTAGGGAGACATGAAAATCCTGCAACCCTGGATCACTTTCTGGATTTTTCTGTGTCACTGCCTTGAACCTGATTAACTGGATCTACTGACATTGGGAAATTGATCTTGCTTTTGATATGAACTTGCTCTTTTTCTTTTGTATAAATAGAGATTGACAGCTACTGAGATCTGAGGACAGCCCTATCACATTTAAGTCCAATCCTTTTCCTACTGCAGCACTTAATGCTATAGCTTTTTATTTTTTTATTTAATTTCCTGTTGTTCCCTGTTTTGGTGTGATTTCTGCAGTACTGCTGTTTGACCATACACCACAAACTGTGAATGGCCATGATTGAATTAATAGCTTTTGTTGTTTCCAACCCAATGAAATGTTGGGAATAAATTACAGAAAGGGGCTGAGTACTATACCTGTCTGTCTCCAAAACCAAAACAGAATGGAAACCAATGTGATGTGGTAGTAAAGCCTGACAAAAGAAGGATTAAGTTCAAAAATGGGACAGATCTGACCAAGGACCACAGATGAGAAAAAAAAAAATTGGGGGAAAAAATCTCACAGTACATCTCTTTTATCACTTTTATATGAGATGGGTGGCTATATAAATACAATAAATAAATAAAATAAATCACAATGTAAGAGGCAGCTTGGAGCTGGCTCAGAAAGCTGCTGATTGCTCCATTCTAAGCCCTCCCTTCCTCCTTCCTCCTGGTCATGTGACCCAAAGTAGAATATATATGCATCCGGCTCTGTGCTTCCCAGCGCACACATGCACTCAAACATGAACAGGCACAGCTTATGGGGAAAGCAGAAGCAAACAAAGAGACACATATAGCACATGTTATTGCATTACATGGAAGAAAACAGAGATCCTTTCACATGGCTACTGCTGATAAAGTAGCTGGAAAGAAATATAGAAGCTGCAGTATGCTGTGCATCTGTAAGTCTTGGGTCTTATCACGGCTGCTTAGTCCTGTTAAGAGACACTGAACAGAACCATGGGATGGTTAATTGCCCACTGTGGGTGTAAGCGCAGGGAGAGGGGTCAAGAACGTTCTCTCATCCCCCAAACAGCAAGGGAGAGATAAGAGGATGAGACTGCACCTCCCTGAGGAATGCTAGAGATGTTTATGGATTGACCCTGGGAACTACTCTCAGTCTGGGAAGATTCTCTGTAAAGGGTGAAGCCAAATAAACCTTGCTGGATTGAATCTGTATGGTCTCCTGGAGTTTCCTGGGCTAAACCTGACACCCACTAATACAATATAAATCAAAGAGCCAGTTTGGTGTGATGACTAAAGGCATTGGGCTAGAAACCCGGAGACTGTGAGTTCTAGTCCTGCCTGAGGCATGAAGCCAGCTGGGTGACCTTGGGCCAGTCACTCTCTCTCAGCCCTAGGAAGCAGGTAAGGGCAAACCACTTCCGAAAAACTTTGCCGAGAAAACCGCAGAGACTAGTCCAAGCAGTTGGCAGAAGTCAATACTGACTTGAAGGGAAGGGAAGGGGAGGGGAGGGGAGGGGAGGGGAGGGGAGGGGAGGGGAGGGGAGGGGAGGGGAGGAAGCAATTTTAAATATGTTTAAAAGCAGCAATGATGGGTTTAATTGCTCAATAATTGCTTTTTCACATTTAAGAATGTAAGAATGTTACAGGCTTTTCTCTCAGAAATGCAAAAACAAACAAACAAAAAAGACTGCCTTTTTAGACCTTTTTAAAAATCTCAAATGAAAATTGCTCTGGAAGCACAATGTTATCACATTGTGCCTGGCTGAGAAATAAGTCAGGTGTTATTGGAATGCATTTATTCTTATTCAAAGGGATTTTTTTTTCTTTTTAAAGAAATAAGTAGAGACTTAATAAAAATAGACCTGCATCCTTCATTTGGGGAGCTTAATAAACAGTTTGAAATGATTATGACTGCAATTTCATATAGCATAACGCTGGCTTTGCATTAAAATAGGTTCTTATGAATAAATAAAATGTAGCAATTTTCCCTACATCTGTTAATTAAGATATTTTAACTAGATAAGTAGCTATGTCATTTGCTCACTGCAATTTGGGGGAAAAAATCCCATGAAGTTACCCATTATTTCTTTCACAGTCTTAGCTCACATGCTGAGATTGTGAACTCCATGTGGCAGCACAGCAGGGGAGGTATAAAACAGAGATTACTTGATAAAGTCCCCCCCCCCCCAGCCTTTTGGCTGTGGTATTGATTATATTCCTGTCCCCTATTTAACAGAACCATTGAAAGATTCCAATGAATTTCTGTTAGGACAAAAATATTGATATTTATTCTTCATATGTCACACTCTTCTGTTTCAAAGGGACAAAATGCTGTGTTAATTAAAAGAAGAAGAAATGAGAACCCACAGCAAAACTGATGCCAAAATAAATGAAGATAAAATGTCTGGCATTTTAAGTATCAGTTCTCTATTCTGTCTGATGAAAAAGAATTTGCTTTATCCGTTTGTTTGTTTCTTAATTATGTAAATTATCATGGAGTATTGTAATCTTATTTTTATCTAGTGACAGGGTGGTCATGGTATAAGCATTTCTCCTCTTTCACTTTTTAAAAATTAACTAATACAAAGAAGAAAAACAAAAAAGAAAACACAGCATTAAAAAAAAAAGCTAAACAAAGAAACAAAACCTACAGGGCATTTATCACATAAATACATATATACATGCATATGTTTTACAGTAAACATTTCAGTGAACAGAAGCCCTAATTCATGACAATCATCTATAGCTAATCTATATTGATCATTTCTGCAGACCACTGAAGAGTTGGAGCCCATCAGGTTCAGCCCAAGAATCACACGAGACAGTCCGGAAAGCAGTTCAGCTTCTTTATTTGCTAGCACCTAAAGGACAGAATCTCGCCAGACTAACTCTAATTCTCCAACGAAATCAACTATAACTACTAAGCCCTTAGGGAGGGGCCAACCTCTTCCCCTTTACTTTCACATACTCCAGCTGGAGGCTGAGGAGATGCTTGGAATGTCCCTCCCCCCTCCCTGTAGCCTTGAAGCTCCATTTCAGAATCCTCCCCGCTCAAGCCTTCCATCACAGAGCCACATGTTTGTCTTTCCAATGATGAACAATAAGTTTTAGGTATCAATAAGGTATAGAAAATCTACTTTCTTCATCCAGATGTCAACTCCCATGTGATAGGGATGACTTTCAAAAGAATATAAACATCTGAAAATATTGAATCTCATAATCGAGTTCATGCATACAATGATTTCTTTCCCAAATGGAAAAATTGTTGGACACTACAGAAGTTTATATTTACATAGAGCATTAATATGACTGCATTTCCAAGAACATAATCATAAAATTTACTCAGGCCTTTTCTAAATAAATTCAATGAGGTTATTTCTGAAATATTATTTGTAAATAATATTTCTCACTTATTTCTAAAATCTATTGAAGTTTTTGGTATTTTTTAACATCTCTTTTTTTTATTAGTTAAGCAAAACCTGCAATCAAAAAAAATGCTAAAACTAAACAAAAGAAAAGATACATATGCGTCCATAAATGATACTTGTAAAAGATTTTTAAAAGCTTTTTTAAAAAGCAAAGCAAACAAAAAAGATTTAAAGAAATATAAAAAATGGATTCTGGTAGCCCACTTCACTTTCTCTCTCACCCTGCACCATTTTTTCCAGCCACTAATTGCTACTTAAATGCTTTTATAATGGTATAAGCAATTTTCCAGTAGTTTGCAGCTTCCCTGCCTTCCAACACTTTGCTTGAACCGAGGGAAAACATCATGAGGAACCTCCTTCCACTGAGCTTTCTCAACAGTGATGTTACTTTCTTCCTGCCCTTAAAGAACTATTACAGAACTTTTCCTTCCTCTGGAGAAATTCAGAAAATAATATTCTTTGTCTACAACTTGAGGAAGAACTTCAAAGTGCTACAGTATATCATAAGTGGAAGACTTCACCTAGTCTAGAACAAGGAGACCATGAACAGGTCAAGAGGGACGTAGCAAAAACTTCCTCTGCACCTCATGGTAGCCACTGTGGAGGGGTGGGTGGATGTCTATTCTTTTTCTCTGCCAGTCATGAACCTGCTTGCTTACAGTGTGGTTGTAAGCCATTCGTTATTCTTGAAACACTGAACACTGGACCCTGGTTTCAGTGTGAACCAGGAAATGATCTATTCAGAATAAGATTGGGCTGTTATGCTTAGCTTACATGTCAGTATCTCTATCTTCTGGTTTCAGCTGCTTCAATCTGCTTTCCTAGCTCCCAGGAACCTACCTAAACTGTGCCACTGAATTTTGGTCATGCAATGTTTCCTGTTTCTTTTCTTATCATGCAAAATATCTGGGATCAGGATTGATCCACATGCTATTTGTATTTGTATTTGTATTTGTATCTGTATGATAGATAGATAGAGAGAGAGAGAGAGAGAGGGAGAGAGAGAGAGATGCACACACACACACACACACACACACACACACACACACACCCAAATCCCAATAAGACCAGAGAAAATAGGGGTTGCCTTCCTCTGATGCCAATTAATGTAAAAGTGAAAAAGTTACCTTTTGCTCTGGTCCTTTTCAAAATGTGTTGCTTCTTTTAGCTTCCCATTCCATTAGCAGTCCATGCCCTTCAGCTATTAAGGGTCTGGTTTTGCACCTCTTTAAATATATATTTTTGCCTGTATGTTAATCTCTATTTTATGCATTTTGGGATCCAACTGTGCAAGCACAGGAAGATGCAAGCTGCCCTCAGCACATAGGATATTTCCCTGGAAAATCCCACAGTAACTTATCACAAATCATCAGTCTCACTGAAGTTCACATTGTCGGATTTAAACTAAGAAAGCATGGAAATTTAAGCCAGATTCCAAATGCATATCTACTGATTTATTGCTACATTGTAGCCTTTCAGTAAAATGATTTATTCACTATGCACAACCCATTAGTTCAACAAAGCAGGATGGAGGCATTTTGGTGTACCTAGGGAGGATTTTACAGTAATTTAATGAAAGCCATGAAAAATCCTGATTATTCATGAGCAGAAGTTATGTATATTCTTTTGAGTCATTCTTCAAAGATAAGTCTCAGTGCCTAGGCAGCAATCCCTCTTTTCGCCAGTGTCTGACATCTAGGAGATGCCTTACTCTATCAACAATACCCAGCCCAGAACTGATCCATGTGGGGTAGCCACTCAACCAGCCAACGGCCTGGTTGCCTCAGGTACTATTATGCTATGGGGAATGTGACAGATGACAAGTTGATCCTTTTATGAAGGCTTTTTTTTTTCCTTGCATCTCCTAAATTTGACTACCCAGATCTCTCGCAAGGAAGTTCCAGTGAGTTGCAAATCTTGCTTGCAGGGCTTTGTCATTTCTTATGAAACTAATGACCAGGGCAATGTGTTCTTCTGAGGCAGAATTTGCTATCTTTTCTTAGGTAGATTTCTACTTGAGCCTTTGAACAAGGATCAGAACTTGGATTCAATTTGAAGACTTTTATAAGTACTACACTGGAAAATAGAGGTGCTGTAGGAAGATTTACTACTTTTCTCAAAACTCAAAAGAGCCAGAGCCAGGTCGGCCTCTCTGAAGAATGAGATCCAGAGCTTGCTAGATCAGTTTTCACCAGTCTCATGACCTCCAGATATTTTGTACTACAAATCCTACGTAGTCATTTCATGTTAGCTGGAAATAATTGGAGTTGTGTTCTGATCATCTGAAAGGTTGCTATATGTCATGAAGTATTACTGGGCTAAGTCTAGGTTTGATCAATGCCTAGGTTAGGAATACATAATTGTTTGGGATCACAGGCCTCATCTGAAAAGTTGAGAGCATGTTATGTATCAATTACAAAATATCCACTTACCAAGAGGCACACTTATCAGATTGTTTCCTACCACTTTTCTCTAGCTCCCTAGAATACCTTTACCTTTCTACTTTCTTTTTCTGAGCAGATGGGTATGCTACACTTCCATAATAAAGCCCGAGTATGCACCATCCCATCATTTTTTATAACTGTCTAAGAATTTATATGGGATTGATGTACATAGAGTACACTGGAATCTGATGCTTTGCTTTGCAACAGATCAGCTTTGCATTTATGTTTTTAAATTAAACATAATATAAAATCAGGTAGGGACAGGACCTAGGCAGGCATAAAATGAGGCATCTGTGTGCACATTGCTGTCTGTGGGTACCATGGAGCCTACTCTGGCCTTGACTACCTGGGAAATCTATGTGTGTTGATTTCAGCTCCATTGATGAAAAATAAGTTAATGTAAATAAACAAATGTATCAGCAGAAGAAAAAGGGTCTCATAGGAAACATCTGGAAGGATGCAATGCTTCAGACATCACAAAAGTAGTTACAATGAAAGTATAATTAAAAATATAAATAAATGTGGAATACACAATTAGTTCCAAGCTTTGGGTTTGCATCTCTCAAATAGCAACCTCCAGGCCACCAGGTAAATATTTTGAAATGAGGACCTCTCAAAACCATGAGTCTAAACCCCCCAGGACAGATTTAAAGTTGTTCTTAGGATGCCAGTCAATGTTACATTCAATGGGTTTATATTAGCCCATAAAATTAATGTTATGGAAATGGCCTAAGAACTTTTAATTACAGATACTAACTCACTCTGCAGAATGCCAAAAAAGTGAAAATAAACAAAAAAGGTAGATCAGCCACACTGGGGCAATTTAAGCCATTTTCCAGCAAACATTAACTCTAGAAATAATGGTTTGTAGAGGAAGAGAGAAAAATGAAGCCCAGAGCCTCAAACTGGCTATAACTCAGAAACAGGGTATATGCTTTGTTTTGTATTTAAACAGAGAAAGATCAGGACACAAAACTCAAAGGTAATAAAAATGTCTTCAAATGGGAAACTGTCCCATAAGCAACATTAAAGTAGGCAAAAGATTAACTATAGGGAGAATTTGAACAATATAAAATAGAGGCAGCACAATTTTAAACTTGAGCATACTTTAGTCTTGTATATAGGTATATAAATTAAATTTAACATTGTGCATAAGTGTACATATGGGTGCATACAAATGCACACACAAACATATACAGTATATACATCCAGGAAGATCCATCCACAGGAAGGAAAGCAATTGGCTTGTGGTTTCCTGGAACAGAAAGGTATGAGAGCTCAGCAACAGGAGAATTGCCCAATGAAGACAGCTGTTGCCAAAGTTTCTTGGTTGAGACAGGATTGTCTTAAGCCAGGGTACAATCAAGCTGGTGTGAGCACAGCTGAAATGGTGAGTGTATATTTGCTGTCTGTTAGGTCAGTTCTGTAGCCTCATTGTCCATCTTATCAACTCACCTAGCATCTTTCCACATTTTGTTTTGTTAGTATTCTTCCCAAGAACAGCAGCAAGGTGACATGCAAACAACCAACAACCTTGCCCCTGAGAAAAAGAGGCCAGGAGAGATGGGTCAGCAAATTCTAGGCAAAGTCTAGAGTGAAGGAAAACACAGAAACCATAGCACCCCTCCTCACATACAGGCACACACACATTGTAAGGACACAGTAATTGGAGGACAATCCTGATACAACCACAGTCCTGCATGGGATGCTAACAAAACACAAGGAGCAGTTCAGTTCTCTATCACTTGCCTGCTTCCATTTCTGCTCCCTTAATGAAATTGGCAGCTGGTATGAGGAAGAGGCAACTGCAGCCGCCCAAAGCAATCCACCAGGCATTGAAATCAGGGTTCTACCTCACCTTGAGAGGAGCCCTCAGTAAAAGAGTGGCATGAGGTCAAATAGAATCAGGACCAGGCAGGACAAACAAAGGAAGTTCACCAACAAGAAAGCCAAGATTGAAACAGACAGCAATGAAGACTCCAGTAAATCTGGTTCTCAGGAATAAACACAGCTGCTCATGTCCCAGGATTGCCAGATGGGCACTTCAGAGAAGGCTGTGCAGGAAATTCAGGGTCCCAAGAAAATATGGTGTCTCTCAGCAATTCTGTGGAGTAAGTTAGGGTGCATTTTAATACACTTCTTAACATCTTCTATATTCTACATTTCCTGTTTCCCAGATGCAGCTTTCTCAAAAGAGCCACCCTGGAAGACATTTTTGGGGTCCCCCCTAACCAGCTTTCTAAACTGAAGAAGCTGCTTGGACAAGCAGCGAAACATCAAACCAAAAGAAAAGAGGTCCAGTTGCCATGACTCAGCCTCCAGATATTTCCACCTGGATGACTGAGAATCTTCATCAACATATCTCAAAGAGGTATAGGTATCTTGCAAGTATTCATTGCAAGATAAATGTCACTGCTAAGCTATCAATGTTCTTCCCATTAGCAATCCTGTTGCAATGGCATCAACCATCACAATGAGGTGTCGTTTTTCTGAAAATGAAGAAGTTTTCTTGCCTTGGTATTATGTATCCCTAAAAAAGATACCATTTTGTCTGGAAATAAAGGCTGGAAATGCTACAGCAAAACAGACTTGAATGTTCCTGCTGAAAATCTACACTAAAATGGCAAGAGGGGGAGGTGTCTACTCTCCTTCTACTAGCATGGGATCATCTTAATTTTCCATGTGTTTATCTTGCTGTTAAGAATCATTAACCATCCCCACCCCCTTGTATTTCAGAGTATACAGAATATGAGGACAGGAAGGCATAATTCACTTCCTTAACACGCTTTCCAGTTATCAGTACAATACCATTCTTTTTTCTTCAAAGCCTAACAAATCTACCATGTAGCCTCCTTGACAACATCAGGTCACACTCTCACTCTTTTCACAAATTTCTGACTTAGTCTTTGATCGTTAATCATTGATCAGCCATTCTGGAAAAGTTTTAACTTCATAGGCTCTCCAAATCACTTTCAGCCTGAGTTTTACCTACATTTACTATAGGTAAAACTGTAGCAGTAGATCCTCTTATTCTATGGAGCACATCAGGTAGCCATTTTTTTTCCAATGCTTTTGATCAGCCACAATAGTTTCTGTTTGTTCCAACAGAACATCAGCAACTTAGAAATCTTTGTGGAATGTTCGCTGTCCAGCTTTATGGAGCCTGCCTCTCTTCCATTTTCCTCTAGGTCAGTGTTGTCCAAACTTGGCCACTTTAAGATGAGTGGACTTCAACTCCCAGAATTCCCCAGCCAGCATGGCTGGCTGGGGAATTCTGGGAGTTGAAGTCCACTCATCTTAAAGTGGCCAAATTTGGACAACACTGCTTTAGGCCTTTGCTCCACTCATCTTAAAGTGGCCAAGTTTGGACAACACTGCTCTAGGTGATGTCCAGTGGATTGCAGTCTTGGCACGATGCTGATCTGAAAGACATAAAATGTGCCCTATGAAAAGCATCCTCCATTCAGCCACAATGTCCTGTATCCAACGTGAGTCACTTCTTTGTAGGATTTCAGCACTGGTAATATGATCGTGATATGTAACACCAAGGCTCTTTTGTAGACAGCACTGGTGACACACATTTAGTCTTTGTGCCACTCACCACATCATCGTCCATGTTTCACTGCCATATGTCGCAAAACAATACTGTTGTAAAATTGGAGCTTTGCCTCAACATTAATAATTGAATGGACCAGATTGGACAGAACTGCTGAAATATCACTAATGCTCTTCTGATCCTGGATTTGACATCTACCTTGCCATCTCCGTCAATGCAAATGATATAGTAATATTTTGATTTTCCAGTATGCAGTTTAAATACAAATGCAATGCTAAAGGAAGTAGCAGCCATTATCAAGGATCATTTAGGTCAATGATTATGATTTTAGGAACCAGAATCTTTAGATGAAAGGGAGCTTGATGGCATATAGTAGAAATAATTATGAAAGCTGAGTCTATCATTTAGCTACATTGAACTTCTACAAGCAGGTTAAAACTGAGAAAAGACATAATATTTGTGAAATACAGAATGACAGGCTGCTGGTAAAGAGTGAAACATCAGGGACTAGCAGCAGAATCTCAGAAGCCAAAGGACTGGAAACACAAGATTTGGAAAGACAAGTATTTACCTAGGTATCTCTGGGGTCAGTGGTTGGATAGAAAATTTAGTTATATAAACGCCTTGCCTGATCAGTGCAAAGTAAGAAAGAAGGAACTCAGAGTGATTCTATGACAGTGAGCTTCATCTTGCTGAATTGTTGAGTGCTCTCTGCTGTCTTTTCTTTAAAAAATCCCTTTGTCTTCAAAACAGAAAAGTAATAAAAAAATGGAACCCACCCAAGTCATTAGAAACAGTCCTAGACTGATGTCTCTGAACCACATCCAGACATTTGCTGTCACCTCAGCAGCGCTTCTGTGTCTAAACATGTTCTGTGAAGCTTTACTAGATATTAAGTAAATTCTTGTGATCTCACAGAACTCTGCAAAGGAGATGGTGTGGCATGAAGGCTTGGACTAGAAAGAAGGGGTGGCAAGCAAGGGGTGAAGAAACCCATAGGCAAGTGAAGAGATGGGGGCTAGGGAAGGGACATAAACATGGCTGATTGGGATGTTGAGGAAAACTCAAATTATATATAAGCAGGCATGAACCAGGACTTTACATGATATTTCCATTGCATAGCTCTGAAATGCATATGAACCCCCTACGGTAACACAGAAGCTGGTCTGGAGTTCAAGAGCTAATTCCCCAAAAGACTCTCCCAATCAGGGTCTTCCAGAATTTATTTTCACCGAGCCTGCTGCAAATCCTTCCACCAACAGGATAGCTCTAGGAGTCCATTTCCCTTCTTCCTGCACCATCCCAAAAGAAAGCAGAGAGATCTCATCTCAAATTGTGAACTTTTTACCCTTGATATTTATATCCTCAGGAAATAGCTTATAGCATGAACAGTGTAACACAGATACAATGGTAACATTAAACAATAGTAAGGGGATAACATTAAACAACACAAAGCTACTGATCTCAACAGGGGAACCTCCTGGGGATCTGCAGGGAAGATTGTTCTGAGTAATTTTTGTTCTCTTATGCAACAGCCTGAATAGTCTCCTTAAAGGTATGTGCAATCAAGTAGTTTTTGACTCCTAGTGACCATATAGATAGATTTTCTCCAGGACGATCTATCCCTAACCTGGCCTTTCAGGTCTCCCAACAGTGCCCTCATTGCAACTGTAACTGAGTCCATCCACTTTGCTGTGGTTGCCCTCTTCTTCTCTTCCCTTCCACTTTTCCCAACATCACACCCTTTTCCAGAGAGCTGGGTCTTTGCATAATGTGCCCAAAGTAGGATCGTATAGCACCTGGAAAATATGCTACATATTTAAGCAATCCATTTCTCCCCACTCCCATACATTGTAACTGTTTTTGCACAGAGTCAGCTGTAATATTTCTCTTCTGCCTCTCTTCTTGCCCGTCTCCTCCTCTGCTTTACCTCCAATCCTATTCTCTCAGCTTCTCCTCCTCTTGGCCTTCCAAATCACAATTCACCCCCAACAAAATCTGCAAGATAACCTCCTCACCATTGAAATGTCCAGGCTGTCTCTCCCAGCAAGGCAAACTGCTAACAATGTTCCTGTATTCTTAGCACAAGGTCTGTGTTTTTTTCTGCTTTACCTCTTGCTTACAAGTAGTCTTTCAGCCAGCAAAAAAAAAAAAAAAAAAGGAGGGGGGATTTTCTGTTCTGCTGGTATTCAACAGTGTCCCTTTTCTACATTGCCACACCCCAAAACTGGGGGCTTTAAATGCTTCTGAGCTAATTCTCTACCTGTTCACAAAACTGCCTTCTTTTCCCTCCCTTCTCTCCACCATCCCCATTACCTGACTTACTTAGGGCTGGCTAAACTATAAACTGGACCCAGCAGCTCTCCTAGAAGAGCAAACCAGTTCTTTTCTTCTACACCCAGCAATTCAGCTATTTAATCTAAAGTTTTAACTCTTCCTGGCTTACAGGAAATCTACTGCAACCAGCAGTTGCACTGTTACTTTTAAGAGTAAAGAGTAAAATGAACCTATGTATAATTCCCCAAACATTTATTCTTTCCATACATACAAGTTGTTGAATGTAGGGGAAAGATGTGGATTGAGCACACAGCAAATATTTCTAATAGGTGGCACTCAACTCAGATTGGGAAACCTAGCTTATCAAAGCATGTCTGTCATTGCAAACCATGATTCCTTCTGTTTATTAATTCCATGAATTTCCTATTCTCCCAGATAAAACTTAAAATATATGCATGTGAACAATCACATCAAGACAGAGTGAACATGTCTCTTCTGCTTTTTGTTTTCCCTTTTTTAAAGACCCTTGGGGGAAATACGAAGTGGGGGAGCATTTAGATTATTTTGAAGAGATGGTGGCTCGACATTCATCAGAGCTCCTCTGGATTTCCAATGACTAATGCCAGCTACGTGTTTATTCTCCATAATTTACCAGGACAAACAACATTAAGCCATTCTGAAGGGGCATTGTGAAAATAATGATAATGATAATAACAACCTCTGTAGCTGCCGGTTTTTCCCAATATTACCTATTGTTTGCTTATTTACAGATGTGATACCTGGTCACCATTATCCTCATCCCAAATAAGAGTAATAGACATAACATTAACACTGTTTAAAAATATAAAATCACAACTTCAAACCAGTGAGAATAACATCAATAATCCAGTTAAAAGCCTGTGGCTCATATATAAAATTTACAAGGCTTGGTACCAGTGTATCCACAGTGTGTGCATGTGTGTGTATCAAAGGGGGCAAATGATGAAAGCAATGGCACCCATCACATCACAAGTTCTGCCTCATTTGTACATTCAACTTGACATCACACAAACATGCAAATGGGCAGAGGTTGTGCTGCAAGCGTATGACAGTGTTTTTGTCACTTTGCTGAAAGCTTCCCACCCTGTGGAGGCCTCTCCTTGGCACTAGAAATCAATTAACCAAGAGGGAACACCACTCTTACTGAGATGCTACAGAGAACTTCCCATCCTAGATTGCTTCAATGCAAATTCCTACCAAACATGGCTCTTTCAAAAGAGCATCCCCATCAAATCTTAATAACCAGGCTGATAGATAAGGGAGAAGGTGATCAACGGGTTATTCCATGAGAATGACCCATTCAAGAGGTTCTCAGCAAGTGGTAGAAAAGGTGAAAGTCATCATAGGGATTTTGTACCCCAAATGTTCCTGTTCTTCTCACCTGTTTCACTGACTGCATCCCAAGCATGTTCATCTAATTTCATTCCATATGATACCAATAAGTCCTTCAAAACTCACTAGGATGTTGCCTTAAGCAACATCTGCTGGAAAATTACAGAACTGCTATGAAGAGGTACTCTGAATGTATTTAGAGGAAACCACCTGCAGGGGTCCAACCCTATTTGCAGTCTTCAAAGCCTGCCAGAATATGCAAGTGAAATTCAGCAGCAAAATGTAGAAATTCAGTGGTGTGCTAAGCTTCACTAGGTTTAACAAATCTATTTTCCTTATCCCAGCTTCAAACAAAAAATAGACTGAACAGTTCCTCAGAACATCAACAACACTGCCACACACCCCACAGCACATATAGCCTTAAATAATAACAACAAAAACATGCCCGTTTCCCTAGCTGCAACCCCCCACCTTCAATCTGATTATATATGTTATCGCATTCTTTTTAATAGTTAATAACCACCATCTCCTACAAAATAACGCCGAAGAAATTTCTATGGACACATTTATAATGGGACTTCCACTCTCTGATGAAATAATTTTAGACGCCACTTTTGAGACACAGAATTATTGCATTGGAAGAAAATGGCTAAGTGCCTACAGTTAAGAAAGCAACCTGATTAAAGATGAGGGGGGAAATGCTGTTAGGCTGATTTCTTCCTTGAGGGATGCAAAGCTTTGCATATTTTCTTCATTGTGCTTTATTTATTTATTTGTTTTCAGAGGGAAAAAAATGTGACAAGCTCAGCTTTTTTGCAGCTGAAATGCTATACTGCTGAACCTGAGAGCAATTCACATATGTTTCTCACTCTGCCCAGAGCTACTATCAAAGAGTTGCTTCTCATGTCTGCGAAGAAATAAATGCAAAAACAGCTACTTGGAAACACATATAGAAAGCAGATTGCATTGGTCCCATTGCAAAAGTGATTATAATGCTGACGATTTTAGGGAAGGGAAAGGAAGGGATGGGAAGGGATGGGAAGGGAAGGGACGGGACGGGACAGGATGGGTCCAGAAGGGAAGGGAAGGGAAGGGAAGGGAAGGGAAGGGAAGGGAAGGGAAGGGAAGGGAAGGGAAGGGAAGGGAAGGGAAGGGAAGGGACAAACGACCAGAGCACAAATGACACAAGGCATAAATGACCAGGCTTACATTGTCCTACTTTGGACACATTATGCAAAGACCCAGCTCTCTGGAAAAGACTCTGATGCTGGGAAAGGTAGAAGGAAAGAGAAGAAGAGGATGACCAACAGCAAGGTGGATGGACTCAGTTCCAGTGGCAATGCAAGTACCACTAGGTGACCTGAGAGACCAGGTTAGGGACAGATAATCATGGAGGAAATCTATCTATGTGACCACTAAGAGTCAACACTGACTTGATGGCACATAATCAATAAATTAATCAATATTAAGAAAAAAGAGCACCAAACAGTTCAGCAGGTAAGAAGCTGAAGCCCTATGAGTCAGGGATTAAAACATACCTATTTTTCTTGTTTCAAAAAGAACAAAATCTACAAATCTAAGTAGAAATATTAAAGCAGGCCTGCAAAACTTGGTAAGCCAAGCTGTCCATCAACAACTATGGTAGCCTACTCAATGAATCTTGCTTTTGTTGGGGACAACAAACAAATGCTGACCTCACTGCAGGTAGAAAATTATTGTCAACAGGCTGCATTTTTTTAGTTAGTGGGTCAGAACATGGGAAAATAGGATTCTCATATTCTATACCTGCTCAGTAGCATCTTCTGAAAAAGACTGGTCAGATGCCAAGCTCACAGATAATTGTTACGAATTTCTTTTATTACATTTTTCAGTCTAAAAATGCTTTCTTATGTAGGTCAGAAACAATGGGTCCTTGTTTATTGTCTTCTTTCCTTTGCATCATTGTTATGATATTGTTGGAATAGCAGTGATGGGGATGACACTAAGACCACAAGCTGTTTAGTTGCCTTCAGTACAAAAGTCCTGTGTCTTCAGTGTTTAATGTAGAAAATTTCAACTGGGGTGGGGAGCAATTGACTGTTCCAACACCTTTTGTATGTCTAGTTTAATTAGCTTCCCAAGGTTCTCCTACTAGTCTATGCTGGTTGAGTTTATATGCCTGTGAGTGTTTATTAGAGATTACCTAGTTATGCACCTAATTGCAACCTTCTTTTCTGTTGCAATTTTGCTGGATTTTCATCCAATCAAGCTATTTATTGAAAGAAGCAGAAGAAAATTGCATTTCTGTTTCTGAAGGGTGAGCTAATTTCAGGCTCGTATTATTAACTGTGTGTTCATGGATGCCCTTTGCATTTGGTAAGACAAGAAATGAGGGGAGGCTATGTATTACAGTAGCATAGATTGCTAAAAGTTCAGAGGAGCCTCTGCAGCCAAAGAAAGGGGACTTGGAGGCCACAGCGTGCCCATTCCTGCACAAAAAATTCTCACACCCACAGAAGAATCAACGTTTCAGACAGGATTGCACCAATAGTTGGCAAGAAGTATAAGACCATGGAATTGTGCTTTCATGTAACCATACTTCTTTTTTTGATCAAGACACTAGTGGCTGTGTACTCTTCAGATCTGATGAGAATACATCCATCTCATGGCTATAGATTAGACTAGTAAATTTAAAAAAATATTCTGAAAGAAGACAATGGCAAACGACATCCTTATCACTGCCAAAGAAATGACATGGACATATCAATGTAGTGACAATGAGCTGAGTTCAACTTTGCAACTTGAATAACTGCCTCTACCCTACACCAAGGGGGGAGGGGGAACTTGCAACAAAGACACAAATATTTTTATTCAATTTTCTAAAAAATTCACTGAGTTTTAGATGTGCTTTTCCTGACTGAAAACAGCATGCTACAGAGGACTTTGCTCATTGTTGCCATCCATAGCACAGGACTGTCACCTTTGACAGATTATAGCATCTCAAGGTTTTTGGAGTTCTGTTTTTGTTTTAATCTGTGGTTGACTTCTTTTATATCCCTAGAGCAGAAGTATTTTGCTTTAGTTGGAGTAGTTACAACTTTTGTCAAATACATATTGTAAAATGTGCCAGGAATAAGAGACTTTTCTTGCAGTAAAATTAATTTCCTTCTCTGCCCTTTGGTTTTAAGTATTTGATCTTTCCTACCCCTTTTATAGAATGCTATACTTCTGCTTTTCTATTCTGAAAGAACGTCTCAGATGTGAGCATACAAATATCTCTCTAGGCAATGAGACTCACCTGTTTTAAGTTTCTTAGAGGTTTTGGCATCTTTGAAACATGAAAAAAATATGAGAAGAGCCATAATATCATAGATATCTGATTTTTATAAGATCTTACTCTGCTTTATATGCTAGATTCTGAAAGAATGAAGAGGCCTCAAATGTGCCAACTGCTCCCTCCCTATGGAAAAAAAATATCCTATGTCTTATCAGTTTTCTTCCTTCCTTCCTAAAATCATATCTGATATTTTTCCAGACCATAGAGAAGAAAAATCAGAGTTTTCTCTACTATAGTGACAATTCTAGCTATGGAATTGGATTTTTCTTCAGTCTTGCTTAATATCCTCAAATTGAGTTGAATTCCTGATGACTGCAGAGAAATATCCATGTTGTTTTCATGGCAATAGTATGGAAGTAATTTGCTGTTGTCTCTTCCACAATGTTTTTTCAACTCCACAGCCAAGTCTGGAGCTCTGAGATTTACTGATGGTCTTCTATGCAAGTACTAATCATCCTGCTTAGCTTTTTTGTCATTGAGCAGAATGGAGAGGGATTGCCACTTGGCAACATGCTTAGTATAGAATTAATTTCAAATTGAAATTAGTAGGTTAGGTTAGATGTGATTAGCCTAAGTACCATTAATTTCAGTGGAGCTGAGTATGACAAAGTCTGGATGCACCTTTCTTTAAAAAAAAAAAATGAAATTTGCCCATGGCAAATGGAGGCTGACAGTAGATAATAGCACATCCAGTGCTAGTGAGAGTCTGGTAAATGTTAGTTGCAGCTCAGCTAATGAGTGCATTTTAGCTATGTTCTAATAAAGACTGCTAGTCTTATTATTTCTTCCAAAACCCCCCAAGACAGAGCTTCCAATACTCCTTTTGCCATCTTAGGTGACATTCAGTGGACAGTTCAAAAAAACTATGAGGCTAGGCTAAGAACAAATTCACCATTATACTAGTTCTCACTTATCTAGAGAAACTGGAGTGGTGGTGGATACAGGATATAAATTTGCCTAGCTCATCAGCCTTATTTTGGATTGAGCACCATCCCTCCACCTTTGTACTCCAAGACAGTGAGAAACAAACACTTTTTTCACAACACAAACACAACACAACAATTGCCATTGCTACCATCCCCTTCCCACTTGCCTGCTTTAGCTTTTGGAGATGACTGCAACAAAAATAACAGAAATGGCTGTTTGAAGTCTTCTTCCTCCTCTTTGATTGTCCTTCTTGGGATATTGGGGTAGTAGAGGATGGTGGAATTACCATTTCCTACATAAAGAAAGCTGCATCTTTCAGAGTCCTTGTCCTAGGGATGCAAAAGTTCTAAGGAACATTTTGAAAAATGAGATAAGGAAGCATCTGTCTGTTTTATTATTGCCATCCTATTGTTATATCAAGCAGTATCTCTCAATAAGCCTGGACAGGGAAGTGAAGGAGAAGAAGGTACAAAACATACAGTTTGGAGGTTTATGGGAGAAGATCCAAAATTGAGCTGTATATTAGACAACAATGATAGGAACATAACTTTGGACATCTTTGATAAGACAAATGACAACATTTAAATTTATTACTGACTGGAAACCCCTTATAGACCTTTTGCATGAAACAGAAAAAAAACCCACACTTTTGATTTGTGGTTTTGATGATTAGAAAATATTAGATAATAGAAAAAAGAGAGCTTCTATTTTTGTAATCACAGAGAAAGAGATAATTTTGTAATTGTATTTTCTGCAAAGGAAGTTGGAAGCTTCTTTCTACTTCTATCTTTTCTTTTTGCACCTTTGTCCTTTCCTTTCTTTCTCTTTTTTCCTTTCTTTTCTTCCTTTACTTTGTATTAGTTTTTTAGTTTTATCTTCTTTTTAAAACTTTTAATAAAATTTTAAAAATTAATATTTAATTTTTAATTTTTTAAATTTAATATATTTTTTTAAAAGAACATACCTGTGGCATGGGTTTGGAAAAACTGTGTTACTTGTCATCCTTGTGGGGAATCCTTTACCAAATCCTTCACTTTGTGGAAATTCTCTACCAAACCCTGATGAATTAGCCCAACCTTATAACTTACTACGTTTCTAGTAAAGACTAGATACATATTTTTCTTCCAAGCTCTTGGTAGCACCTCTCTCTGTCTAGTACTCCTGTCAAAATTGAAATGTATATGATCACAATAAAACCTGGTTTGGAAAGAGGACAAGGCTTGTTGTTTCTAGTATTCACTATCTTCATTCTTTCAAAAGTTAGCTAATTGCCAGCATATTATTGCCTGATCCACAGATAAATTCTAAATCCACAAATCTATAGCAGACAAAGGGTTGCCCTCTAATTAGACTAACTACAGGATTTGAAAGCTTCCAGCATCTTTGAAAGCAGCAAGAGGTCGGCAACGGCACCAAAACACATGATAGTAAGTCTTGTGGAATAATGAGATAAAACACTGCCTCTGTTTTAAATAGATAAACGAGTTTGAAAAACAAAGAAATTTAGCTCATTTTCAACAGACAGGGAGTTTAAATATCTGTCCCACCTGCGTGTTCTACATTCCTTACCAAGGAATTAATGTCAAATGTATCAAACGCTATATGCAGTAAAACAATTAATACCGTAGATCTTTGCCTGGTAGACAGGATCCGCCCCCCCCCCCCCCCCCCCCGCAGCAGAAATAACAAACTGGATAGTTTTGTTCAATGCTGTTTTAGTTCCATTTAGAGGTAATTCAGTTTTGGTCAGCGGTGAAATCACCCACACATTTAAGAGACACTGCTGAAGCTGAAGTGGATAATAGTCCATTATATTGACAATTGTGTGACTACCTTTTACACATACAATGCTTTGGAAAGGAAAAGTGGAAAAGGTGAAACAGAAATCTTCAAGGAGTATTATTTTTGAACTATTGTCCCATTCTCTTCCCCCCACAGGCACCATAGCATCAGTTTCTCAACACTGTGAAATTGGAGGGGGGAGGAGGAGGGAGCGGTAGGATCCATCATGGATGAGAGCCATGCATATTTGAATTTTCATGAAATAAATCTGGGCTGGAAAGTCTCTGTACATTTGATATCTGCTTTGAGGCATAAAGAAAATGGGAGCTGGGGGAGGGATCAGAGGGAAATAGGCCTTTCTCTAGTCTGACTGGGAGCCATTGCAACTCAGTTCATATAAAAAGGGCCAATGTGTTTTTTATCCCGAGGCATCTCCAGTAGGGCTGAAAAGAACATTTCTTTGAAAGAATTGCTAGTCAATTTGGGCAATATTGTGCTGATCTTATAGAATGTACTGGTCTGATTTACCATGGTGTGATTCTCTTCATTATCCTTTTGTACTGTTGTTTCTGCCTACTAGATGCAAGCCTGTTTATTTTATTGTTTGTTTGTTATGGGCCTTACAAATAGAATCTTAGCAATGTGATAAACAGATAAATATATAATGTATATGAAATTTGCTGTTTGGTCCCAGTAGTGATTACTCTTGATACTCGGTGATTGGCTAGTGGTGTGTCAGTACAGAAAGAGGAAGAAAGGCATTTTTCAATTCTGTTTTCAGTTTCAAAAGGAATAATTCATACTGAACATTCCCTCCAATGCAAATTTTCTTTTGTTTAGATGCAGGATATAGACCCTACCTTCCATCCACTAAAAAGAAGCTAGAGAAGGAACAATGTGGCACCCATATTATGAAATTATTTCTCTATTAGAATCATTCATTCATTCATTCATGCTAACATTCTTCATTTGCCAAGTAAAAACATTACCTTTGCAGGTGGCATATCCGCTTAACTGATTAGTTGTCTTGCTTAAACTTTCTATACTTGGTATTATTAAAATTGCACCTAGCAGTTACATTAAGGTTCAAATGAAATTTCATATATTATGACATGGTCTAATTTGTACACTATATTGACTGACATTTTTGGTAGATAATATGGCTTACAAGTACTCAGGATAATTACCCAACTAACATTAGTCAAAATAAAATGAGTAGCTCTTAAAACTATGGGGACCTTTTTCCAGAATCTAGAGCTCCATGTTCACCGATTATTTCCCTCACAAGGGGAACCTTGTGAGGGGCATGCCTTTCATGTATTCTAATTTGAACAGTGTCTTTGAAATTGATGAGGAATTCTAGACATATTTAAAGTCATTGCCTTCAGGAGATTATTGGAACATTATCAGTTTTATAATCAAGAGAGCTATTTTTTTTCTTTGCAAAATGATTGGAAACAGACTAGCTTGTGAATGGATGTCTGTCAGCAATTGGTACATCTAAGAGGGCAAGAATATATCTCGAAATTAGAATAGCTACTTGTGTGTCAGCATGTAGTTATTACGCATTAGTGATTCTTGACAGTATTACATAGAAAGCTTGCTGTTTCCTGTAGTGCCATTACTGAATTTGTATTCTGCAGTGATATTTTTTTATTTATGAACCTTGTTCAGGGGAAAAATAGATTTTTAGTTCAAGTTTTTGCCATGCAGGCTGATAACATAAAAGAACAGACATCTTCATTAAGTGAAGCAGGAAGAACCAAAGAACCATCTGCCCGTTTTTCCCCACTTTACTCTCTCAGCCTCAATGAAAGGGAAGCATTGTGATAAACTAGGTGGAATTTTTTAAAATAAAGCTGAAACAGACATGCAGAGTAACTGTTAGTATTTTCTAATTTTGCAATCAGGGCCATAGAGTTTTCTAACTAAATTAAGAACTTCTTCCAGTTGCTAGGCTTTAAACTGTCAGGTAAACAGGAGAACAAACTAAATTTGCTTACTTACGAGAGATACAAGCATTGCTCAAGATCTTCAGATCTAACCTATGATTTAGTTCTATTGATTCATTCATCCACTATGTTTTACCAAAAAGAAAATAGGGAAAAAAATTCTCAAGCTTTGTATTTGAGAATAGATGGCTGCGTTTAGCATAAAATCTGGGAGATAACTAAAACATATTCTGCATGGAGTCCAAGAGATGTTGAATTTTAAGTGGCCAGTTCACATACAAAATTGTCACAATTGCTCAGTACCCATCTCTATACTAGTCTGAAGTCTGATTTTCCATGGTCGGTAGACACCAAGGCCACAGGCACCCAAAAAGCAAGGGCAGTAAATGGTGCTGCATGTAACACCTCTACTCCGTGAGCTGCATTGGTTGCCAGTGTGATTCTGGGTGCAATTCAAGGTGCTAATTCTCACCTTTGAAGTCCTTCATGGCTTGGGACCGGGTTACTTGAGGGACTGTCTCTCCTTAGTTGTTTCTAGATATCCAACCAGGTCAGGCAGGCCCGCTTTGGGTCCCATTGGCTAAGGAATGCTCGTTGGCAGGGCCTAGAAGACATGCCTTCTCTGCTGTAGCACTCACCTTATGGAACATTCTCCCTCTGGAGATCAGGATGGCCCCAACCCTGCTGGCTTTTTTGTAAGTCCCTAAAGACCTGGTTCTGGGCCTGGGCCTGGGGCCCCAAGTGTGTGCAGGGACCCCTTTCATGGTTAATTTAGTCATTATGATGAGTGATTTCTTCTTGGCTGCTATGTATTTTAATTTTTGTATTATTTTAATTGTTTTTATTTTTAAAATTTTGTTCACTGCCCAGAGTCACTTGGTGAGATAGGGGGCCACACAAATGAAATAAACAAATGAAAATTAATTAATTAAATAAATAAATAAATGTTTTTGTGTAGTCTAGGACTTCTCTAAAACTTGTTGCTGCAGGTAATTTTAAAAGTGACAGAAAGTGAAAATGATAAAATACATGGGATATAATCTTATGAAGTGTATTGAATTTTGTTTAATCAAATTCAAGGAAGGGCTGAAAAAGAAAAAAAAAATACTTCAGAGGTGAATAACTTTTTTTTTTCAAGCTGTATTTGACTTTTAAGTGGTTTGTTATGAAACATGCTTCAAAAAGTAGGGCAAGGCTAGGGCAAAGAAGTGAGCAGGGCTATAGTAAAATTTGATATGAGTTGATGTTCAAATGCCAATATCAAGACCATCAACAAAGCAAATTGAAAACATGGCCCTGTGTCTGAAAAAGCAAGATCATTCTACTAGGAGATCTTTCTTTAGCAGATCTCACTTTATTAGACTGCTGTCAGTCTCATGGAGCTGACTCAGTTATTGTCATATTTATCCAAAGATAGTAGAGTACAGCATAGATGTTATATTCAAGGTCTCTAAAAAGGATACTGATAAGGGAAAATTATCCATTTTTTTTTCATTCACACAATTTAATTGCTATATACTAATTGTATTTCTAATATGATAGCCAATTTATTCATCAAAGACTTTAAAAATTTAACACTGGCATACAAAGCATTGCAAAAGGAGGAATGCTTGTCTAACTTTTTGCTTTTCATTGCAGAACATGATGATCTAACCCTAAGTATAGATGTATATATTTGATATGAAAAATTAAAAATCATCATTGTCATCTTCATCATCAACATTGTCTTCAAAAGCATAGCTGAATTGGTGAGATGAATCACAGAGCAGACCCCTTGGTTTATCTATTGAAATGCTCAGGTAACATGTTGATTCTACCTAATACTTTGTTCAGAGTAAATTAATATGTTCCCAGTTTAATTATGCTTAAGTTCTGAGTGCAACAATTAGGAATGGAACTGTCTACTGTCAAAAGGGTATTATTTTAAAATAATTATTGGGAAAGATATCTTGGCTTTTTGAGTCATTCTGTGTGTTTCATGAATACAAGCCTCCATTACTCTGTCATGGTACATCCAGTTGAGTTTATTCAGGTAGTTCAGATGATACAGGAGGAAAATTGTTCATATATGTGATTTGTTTGTGTTAGCTTATCCAGTGCAGGGTTCTTGCTCAAAGCCAATACACTTAGAGTTGTATGGGCAAAGATTTTTCTCCCTACCAACTTCCACACTGTGTCGGGGATAACTGGAGGCAGGGAATGGGCAGCGTCAGTCCAGAATGTTGGGTGAGCCCATCTCTAGCAAGCCTAGTAGCACTTTGATTAGATCCTTGGTTGCTAATTTGTTTTGTTCCTTTACTGCATTTTTTTTTATGATTGTTTGCAAGTTGTTTGTACACTGACCAGAGTCATCACAAGTTGACAAATAAATGCATAGACATAATTGGAGTGATGTTGGTGAGGAGAGGATTTTATCAGAAATGTTTGCATGGTGAATATTTCTCTTTTTCTACCCCCTGGTTAAAACTCAAATGAGCTTGTAGCCTCATGGGGTCATTCTAGGAAGAGCTAAAAGAGGAGAAAAACCTCCTTGCGAAAAGCCCAGTACTATTATTACATGCTTGCCTTCCAGAAGTTAAAAGCACAACTCATACATTAAAAAAAGTCCCATTTTTCAACCCCTGTGACCCCCCTCCTTTTTTGTTTTGTTTTGAGGGGAGGGGGGGGGGACAAACATTAGCTTGCCTTCAACTGTGGGTAGCTTTTCCTCTGGGGACAATCTTTTTACAACTGGTCATAGAGAAATTTGTTTATGTCTTCCGTATTCATTGCATAATAACATCTCCCTGGGAGGGCTGAACAGAGAAAGCTAGTACAGAAGTAGATAACTTGTTGTCAAGCTATATTTGACTTTTTAGGGATGTGTTCAAAAAGTAGCCAGGCTAGGGCAAAGAAGTGGGCAGGGACAGTATAAAATTTGATGTCATGATTGTAAATGATTATTGTATAGAAAGATGGGATATACAGTATCTCTTCATAATAAATGCAATGAATTGGGCCAAGAATATTGAAAGCAACAAGTCCTATATAGCTCAGAACATAAATATTATTAGAGGCATTTAAGAGAAGCTATTTTCTAGCAAGCCTAGAAGTCTTCTGCTTCTCCCATCCAAATTTAAATTATTATTGTTGCAGATTTTTAGTCTTAATTTTGTGTGTGCCTTCATGTCAGTGTTGACTCTGGAGACTGCCTGGAAAATCCCTGCAGTTTTCTTGGCAAGATTTCAGAAGTGGTTTGCCATTGTCTGCTTCCCAGGGCTGATAGAGAGTGACTGGTCCAAAGTCACCCAGTTGGTTTCATGCCTAAGATAGGACTAGAACTCACAGTCTCCCAGTTTCTAGCCTGGTGTCTCCATCACAACAGCAAACTGGCTCCCTTTTAATTATAGTTCTTCAAATTTCCTGTGTTTCCCCATTTGTCCTTTATGTATTCTTTATATTTATTTTGTCCATTGTAGTATTTATTTTTGAACTATTTAATCACAAGGTGTTAAACTATATGGGACACTCATATGCAGCTCATTCTCAGTTGCTTATTTGAGCTTTCATCCTTATTTTCCACTAAAATCACATTTGCTGATTTTTGTGCAATGTAGGAAAAGATATCCATATGCATCTCTCTCTCTGTTTCACGAAAGAGAGAGTGTGTGTGTGCGTACACAAGGGGAAAAGGTTGAGTTCCATAAATTTCATGTGACTGGCCCCTTTTTTCAATATTGTTTAATGCCCCATTTTAAATACCCAGGTTGGCAGATGTATCATCATATCACTATCATTCTGATGCTTCCACAGCCTTGTGGAACACTGCCTTGTGGAAGTTTTCCTACAGATCAGAATAGTAATATAATGCTCAGTGAAGGTAGGAGTTTATCATGGTTGATAATTGCTGGGAGAATAAAAGGTGATTTCAAGAAAGAAGGAGGCTTCTTCAGAAAGATGAACGAATTTGAAACACTTATACCAACTCAAAATCATCTACTACAACATATACATAAACTGTTACTGAAGTATGACATGGAGACAGAACAAATGAAAAATTGCACGATAAAGTGAATGTAAAACTTCAAAGAACTAATCACAGTAGAACAATGGGAAAAGTTATGGAAAACTCAATAAAATCACCCCAAGCTATAATTTGAGGGAAAAAATGGTATAAAATGTTTTACCAATAGTCCTCCAATAATTACCAGGATAGACAAATCATATAAGAGCAAATGTTGGAAATGCCAAAACAAAGAAGGAACATTTTATCACATGTGACAATTATGTTAAAACATCTCAAACGTCCTGGAAAGAAAAACATCAAAATATTCAGAAAATCCTAAAAATAAAATTTGAACTGAAGCCACAGATATTCTATTAGGGAAAGTTCTAGAAAATATAAATGAAAAACATTACAATTTACCAATATACATGTCGACAGCTGCAAGAACATACTTGGCACAACATTGGAAAAAAGGAACATTACCAGCAATGTTAGATTGGGACACCCAAACTGGAGAATACACAGCAATAGCAAAATTGACAGTATCTATCAATAACAGAGGTTTAACCAAATTTAAGCAGGAATGGCTCCATTATAAAGGACACATTACACAGCAAGGCAAACTTCAATATTTGGAGTATGGTTTCTAGGAAATAGTTATGAGGCCAATTAAAAATAACAGAGGGATGTACTCGAATAGAAGCTAACAATTCTTGATGTTCAGAGTAAAATATAAATATCTGAATGTGAATAACAGATGGGGATACAAACAGAAGGGAAGGGAAGAATAAGTCATTAGGAAAAATTCCCATAATGTTTTTTACTCAAATAAGTAGCTGTTCCTTTTTTTGTCCCTATGTTATTATTGCTCTTCTTTTTGTAGTTCATTATTTCAACAATAAAAATATTTAACTGAAAAAAATATTTGGACAATATTCAGCTAAAACTAGAAGAAAGGACCTCATCTGGATTTCATTAAGAGACTCCTCCAACCTTTCACCATTAAAATTATATACTGTATCTTGTTTCCACATATCTGTTGTCACTTTATCCAAGCAGAACTCAAGACCTACAGGTATGTAAAGCATCATTGGCCCACCTTTCTGTCTACAGTCTGTTGCATAGGGAGAAGTGCATTTAACAGTAAATAAAACCCATTTAGCAGGAAAAAGCAAATACCACTGAAGAAAGCCTTTTCCATTTAATCACTCCTACCAAACTGGTCAAAACAAACACACAAATATTAGTACTATGTGCTGCAATATGAATGACACTGTTGCTTTGCCAAAAGACCTTTTATTGTACTTTTCATCTCACTATATATTGTTTCTACTGTTGTATTTTCTAAGAAGAAGGCTATATTTAGTCACTGAGAAAGCCAACCCTTTGTTATTTTTCAGTGTATTCACCAACTATTCTTAGACATGGGAAAGAGAAATAGTTATATAGATGGTTCATTGCACTGTTCCTCTAAAGCAGTGTTTTTCAAACTTGGCAACTTTAAGATGTGTGGACTTCAACTCCCACAATTCCCCAGCCGGCATGTTGGCTGGAGAATTCTGGGAGTTGAAGTCCACTCATCTTAAAGTTGCCAAGTTTGAAAAACATTGATCTAAAAGAATAAAAAAAACCTGTGTTGAGATAAGTGGGTTGAACTGATTTCACTAATTTCCTCTATTAAAGACTCTCCCCCTTTTACAAACTCACAAAACCTCCCCAAACTGGCGCCGTCCAGAGGTGTTAGGATTACAGTTCCCAGAATCTCGAGATCACTATTAGCCAAATGAAGACTAGAAGACTAGAATAGGGAAGTTTATTGGGAATGTTAGGGCAATCAGCAAATCAAAGAACAATTTAAGGTAGAGAGTGAATATAGTCCCCAAATTCACAGCAGGAGGCAAAAAATCATTCAGCTAGTGAAAAATGTATTACTGACATTAGTTCTACACATTTAAATATTGACTGTATATTCTGCTAAGACAGAGGCCAAACAATTTGACTGTATATTCTGTTAAAGGAGGTGGGAAATCTTCTCAAATTGTACAATTGGTTTGCATGGCAAAAGGGATCTTTACATTTTATTTTAGGTTCAGCCTTAATGCTGAGGTTGTCAGAAAAGATGAATAGTGGCTGGGAAAGATAATGCCTTACTTTTTATAGTCCTTTCCAAGCACGATTCGTTGAACCATTTATATGTATGCTATATTTCCCACGTTTTAATAATTCAGTTGAATAGTAATTCTTATCAGAAGACACCAAAAGAACAATAATATATGGCTGTAGATAATACCAATTTGTTTCCAACAACATGAAAGTTTCATAGGTGTTTTGAATGAAAGTGTGCTATGGATCATTTTGGCAACAACCTCATTGTGGCAGCTGCCAAAAGCCAATATCTTTCCACTGCATTTGTGAGCCTGACTTCTGTATCAGTTAATAAAATAGTTTCATTATATCCTTGCGATAGGAAGGCATTTAATTTGATTTTAAAATCATCAAAAGAAAAGCAGGGAAATTGTGTAGCATGGCCTCATGGTATTATGCCACTGAGAAAATTTCAGTTTTCTTACCTCTATGTAAGGTAACAGACAGATTTGATATCAGGTTATTTTCCTCTGACCCAGTAACTCTCATAAAGTTGGAAAAGCTCCTAATTAAAGCATTCCTGCCAAAATAGCAGTGGCTAATTGATGCGTGGCCCACATGCAACCTCTGGATGCATCCCCTGAATGCTATTTAAAAGTTGTAAAACAAGTTTCTAAAATATGTTTTCCTTGGTCTTTGAGAAGATATTCTTTAAGAATTAAACAAAATAATTTCCCCAGGTCTTCACTCATTTTTATTTTAAATGTGGCCCCTGGAGTGCTACTCAAAGAGTAGTTGTATATGTGTGTACATAGTCTTCTCCTATACATTAGTAAATAGTAATAGTACCAACTCAATAGAGATAGGGTACTGAGATTGCTCGTCTCAAGAAGAAGGCAATAAAAACACAATATAATAAATATAAAAAGCACATACTTTTTCCCAAAGTGGTAATTAGGAATTGCTGACATCTATTACTCATGTTATCAGAACTACCATATTTTTCCATCAATAAGACGTCCCCATGTACAAGACAACCCCCACCTTTCCAACCCCAAAGTAAGAAATCAATATTTTAAAGATAGTGCAGAACACATTTTTATTTAGTAATTAGTTTACATTTACCTGATACACTAGGTAGGAGGAGATCCAAACCGTCTCTCTGCAGCTCTATTTCCATGCTCTTTTGCATAACTGATTACATTCAATCACGAGTGAAACTGCCGATAGCTTGTCTCTGCAAACAGACTTCCTCTAATTGGTTTGTTCAGCATCAGCTGACGTCAGTTACATAAGGCTCGTGATTGGAGGAAGTCTGTTTGGGAGACAAGCTATTTCACTCGTGATTGGAGGCTAGCAATAGGAGGAAGCCTGTCTGCAGAGACAAAGTATGGGCAGTTTTGCAACCGCGCGGTTCTCTCCTCGGCTGACTTCCTTGAATAAGACGCCCTTCAATTTTTAGGGTAAGGATTTTAGAAAAAAGTATCGTCTTATAGTTGGAAAAATATGGTAATCACAACTTTTTAAAATTCACTTTAAAATTAACTTCCAGGACAAGACAATCTGAGAACCTGAGAAACCCCAAAGAAGTTTTGGAAGGCAATATCAAAACTCTTTTTTAGGCCTCCCTGAGGTGGATGTGTTTTGTCTGTATGGTGACTGTGCTCAGAGGCAGTGCTATTAGATTCATTTAAGTACTTCATATCTCTTCTGCACACATGCTCAGATACCTTTCTGAGAGGTTGTCTCAGAAAAGTTGTGAAGTGAAGCATCATGACAGCTTCAAATAGTGGGGTTGTTTTTGCTTGAGGCATCATCAAGCAGAAGCTTTGCTGAACCTGATACTTTTCTCTAACCTCAGTATTTCACTGAATAGTGCCAGAAGCTTAAATTTGATTAGAAAATGACTTGTTCTAATTCATAACAATCATATTATATTATTGCCCATAGGAAGACCAACAATAAATGCTTGACCAATGTATTCTGAAACCAGCATTTCCAAACTCCCAATGTCAAAAGATAAGGTGCTCCAGCTGAAAATGTTTAAATTCACTTTTAAATGGCATCAAATCATTCAGTTGTTCAGTGACTTAGGTAACTACCAATTGAAAGCGCTATAGATACAATAGCCCTATCATAGTGATCCATCATTGCACGCATTCTACCCCTTCTACCTCCCTGTAGATGTCTTTGACATCCAGTTGACATCTCAATATCCAGTTGAAATCATCTTGCTGAAATCTAATTTTGCTTCCCTTGCTCCTGAGATAGCAGGGGGTTGAAGAGAGAGAGTGAGAGAAAGAAAAAACTCAAAATATGTAGTACCCATGTGGTGTAGTAGTCCATCTGTGCAAAAGGTTGCTATTTGTATAATGTTTCACAGCTCACACTTGATGTTGCTTTGCACATATGATTATGAAGGAAGTAGCTGCTTATACATGAGGACACTTAAACTACAGTACTTCCTGGAATGAACTGAAATGGTCACCAACTAGGAGCTGCATACCTGACTACAAAGACTTCCATAATTTAGTTGTCATTTTTGTGGTAAATGGCATCATATGGTGATATAAGATCCGAAAGGGAATGCTTGTAATGTGTCAGGTTCAGCCCAAGAAACTCCACAAGATGGTTCTGGAAATGCCTAGTTACTTTATTAGCTTATACCTGCTAGACAGAATCTTGCCAGACTAACTCTAACTCCCAAAGTCTGCAACTAAACACTACGAATTCCTTAGGGTGGGGCCAGTCTCATCTTCTTTGCTTTCACATGCTCAGGCTGTGGGCGAAGGAGATGCTTCTCCCCATGACCTTGAACCTCCTCATCCAAGTCCTCCATCACACAGTGGCATCATATAGTTGGTTACCTAATGTCCCAAGGGCTATTCATTCAAACAGTTTTTTTTCCCCTTGAGTACTTGCTCAGCTATGCACCCAGTACACCAACTCAAACTCTCCCATGTGGCCACCATCAAATGATCATCTCCCTACAGATTATAGGAACTTGCAGCATAAATAAGTTTTAACATCTCAAATGGTCAGGCTTCTCCAGCAAGAAGCAACACTACACTCATTCAAGATTGTTTTAGATCCACTGTGTTCATTCTGGCCTTTCAGTCTTGAATGGAAGTTATGATTGCAAACCATGGCAAGTTTAAGATTTTCTTCATATTTACGGTACCCTCAATAATGGGAGGTTTCACCAAAATGATAAAATGTGCATTGTGACATCAGAACACAAACTCTGTCCCTTGGAGACTTGCAACATAAGGACAAAAGAGACAGAGTTTGTATCACAAGTTCATTTTTCTAGACTGACCATGTTGCACAATGATGAGATATTTATTTGCTGAAGTAGACATGCAATTTTCAGGGGGCTGAGATTTTCTGAGATTTTATTTCACATGCCATTTTGGACAAAAGCTTTCACACCATGGACTGATTGACATGCTACTTTAATGTGGGCTATTGCTTGAAGAATTCTTCTTTCCAACATGTCACCAGCTTACTATTGTGCATAGTGTCAAATTATATATTTAAAAAACCCTAATGCAAGTTGGGGTATGCACAATGTTTTGAAATCAAAATGTTACAGACTTGATATGAGTTATTCAGTTGGGCCCCTTCTGGGTATCCTTTTGGAATGTTTCATTCTGATGCTGCCATCAGAATTTTACTTGTAAGTAAAACAGAAATGATTTACTATATCTAAACTATGGTTTGCTCTGTGCAAATATAATGCTGTACATAATTTATTCAGAAATCATAATTTGCAAACCATGCAAATCAAGCCATTCTGATTTCTTGCCATCCCTTAAATGAACTTTATTTTCATTTAATACAGCAAAAATATTCACTTTTATAATCTCCTGCTACAAAATCAACATGCAATGTGCTACCAGCCCAGAACATCAGTTGATGTGATTTGTGAGAGTTATCCCGCTTCCATAGCAGGTTTTTTTCCCCCCCAGTTATGCTGAAATAAGCTTCATTTTGAGTCTGAGAAGTCAAAGAATAGAACAGTCAAGTGTAATAATTCTTCCACATCATATGTTCTACAATTAATAGCTTGTGAAATGCCAGCTTTTCAAACAGTGGCACTTGCTGCTCCCTGTCATTTCCATTCATACAGGGACAGATGAAAACATTTAAAAAGTGCAGGAACATTTTTGGTCACAAATAATTATTCAGACTTTACATCATCTTGCCTAAAGCTGACTCAAGCTGTTGTAGGCCTTTCGTAGGGCTGATTCATTTTTTTTCCATCCAGACTGGCTGCTTTCGTGCAGTGCTTATACAGAGTATTGTTGCCTTATCCCAGAGAAGAAAATCTGTAATTCTAAGGCAGTTTTCCCCCAGGTGGACATTAATTTCCATCATCTGGATGTGGCTAGGAAGGAAGAGAATTGTGGTATGACATATTTAGAGGATGCTGATTTAGGAGATTGGGGCAGAGATAAAATATACTGCTTAATGCAAGCTTTTCCCTGGGCAGTTGGAATCCTTATTGCTGAACCATGGAAGAAGAGTGGGCAGAGAGCCTCCAGTCAGCCAATAGGAAAGGGCTAATGCCAAGAAGCCTTTCTTCGGGAAATCAAAAATGATAGTTTTGAAAGGAAATGACTCACCTAATGTAGCCTGCTTGCAAGCTGCATTATTAATGCCACAATACCTCCATAGGGGAAGGAGACAGGCAGCAACCCACATCTCTCACTAGGAAAGTATGAATAACAAACCCTGTCCATTTCAGTGTAATTTTTCTCCCTATGTTTTTGTTTGTTGGTTTGTTTTAGCAATCGACAATTTCATAACTGTTTTGCTTGACAACATATAGAAACTTTGGAGTCATCTTTCTGTAATTTATGAAACTGTTAATGCAATTGCCTTTTTTAAAAAAAAAAAATCCAAATCAGCCAGCTTTTGTTCTTTGACATACAAAATGACGTGAGCTTTAAAAATGTAAATGATAGTGTTGTTCACAATTTTCAGTAGAGTACCATCTTTTCACACACCTTCCTCCTCCCCTCCCCCACATTTCTGATCTGGAAAGATAAACCCCATCTGGATTTCATTTGATGTTATGACAAAGTTTGGACAAAGTTTGGTAGGAGTAGAATGCTCTAATTTGTTCCAGTGGACTCCATGGTGGACTTCATTTACAACCTTCGCTGAGGGCCAGATTAGGCTTTGGAGCAAGCAGTTGCTGATCTCTGTGCTAAGAAATAGACTCTAGTTTGTTGTATATTTATCATTTTACACAGATTTTAACTTCATAGCAATACCTCTGTGATCAACTTCAGCTGAGAGACAGTGGTTGGCTTAAGAAATTACCTGGTGAGTGTAGGCATCATTCTTAGCTACAATGATGTCAAAATGATGAAACTTTGTCAACACAAGAATGTAAGAGGCAGAGTTTGTTTTGCAATGCACTTTATGAATCGTGTTTCCTAGTTCTGTCCAATGAACTCCCAAACCAGTGAATCAATGGTAGAGAAAAGATTTCAACCCCAATTCCTTCAAAACAAGTCCAGCACCTTCCCACAGCCCTTGGCCTGTTAATACAGGAATGAATCACCATGGATAACCTATGTTTTGCTTTACAAATTAGAATTTGGTATGTCAATATTAGAAGTCAGTGAAATGCAGACATCAGCTTAAGCACCACCACAGAGAGAATGTACACACATATGTCCAAGTTTGTTTTCCAATAGGAAAAATGGAGGGATGTCAGTTGTAACTTGAATAAGGCACTCAGCCACTGTGAAGAGTAGCTACCTTAATAATATTCGTCATCTTTCAGAAAGATGAAAAATAAACTGCTTTGTTTTCAAATACAAATCTCAAGGAAGAGAAATGGGTTCATTAAAATATGGCTTCTTCCTTGAAATATACAAAGGGATAGAAATATAGCAAAAGTCCTGAAGTCAGAAGCAAACATGCCTATTGAACACTAAATGAAAGGATTTCCAGGTTCATCAAAGGGTTCCCAAGTGCACAACTCATGCAAGATCTCATCGAAAAACTGAGCTGAGCTTGAAAATCAAGACTGTAAATAAACAAGCAAACAAGAAAAACAGTGTGTGTGTGTGTGTGTGTGTGTATGTGTGTGTGTGTGTGTGTGTGTGTGTATGTATGTATAAAAAAAAATTCCCTTCTCACCCCTATGGGTGGTACGTGTCTTCCTCAATCTCGGGTCCTCTACCAGAGGCCTGGGAGTTTGAGGGTTCTGCGCAGTATCTTAGCTGTTCCTAGCACTGCACTCTTCTGCACAGAGAGCTCTGATGTTGTTCCTAGGATCTGTTGGAGCCACTCTCCCAGCTTAGGAGTCACGGCCCCGAGTGCTCCTACCACCACTCGGACCACTTTGGCCTTGACTTTCCACATCCTCTCGATTTCCTCCTTCAGGCCCTGGTACTTCTCCAACTTCTCATGCTCCTTCTTCCCCATGTTGCTGTCACTTGGCACTGCTACATCTATCACTACCGCTGTCTTCTGGTCTTTGTCTACTACCACGATGTCTGGTTGATTGGCCAGTACCTGCCTGTCCGTCTGGATCTGGAAGTCCCACAGGATCTTAGCCCTTTTATTCTCCATGACCTTCTGTGGAATCTCCCATCTGGACTTGGGGGGGTCTAGCTCATATGCTGTGCAGATGTTCCTGTACACAATGCCAGCTACTTGGTTGTGTCGTTCAGTGTATGCTGTTCCTGCCTGCATCTTACACCCTGCCACTATGTGTTGGACTGTCTCTGAGGCCTCTTTGCACAATCTGCACCTTGGGTCCTGTCTAGTGTGGTAGACCCCTACTTCTATGGATCTGGTGCTTAGTGCCTGTTCTTGTGCTGCTATGATCAGTGCCTCAGTGCTGTCTTTTAGTCCGGCCCTTTCCAGCCACTGATAGGATTTCCCAATGTAAGCCACCTCAGCTATCTGTCGATGGTACATCCCATGCAGGGGCTTGTCTTGCCATGGTATTTCCTCCGCTTGAACTTCCTCCCATGTCTGCTGCTGCCTGAAGCATTCTCTCAGCAGCTCATCTTTGGGTGCCATCTTACTGATGTACTCCTGGATACTCCGGGTTTCATCCAGGACAGTGGCTTTGACACTGATCAGACCCTGCCCACCCTCTTTGCAGCTGGTGTACAGTCTCTGGGTGTTGGACTTGGGGTGGAAACCTCTGTACATTGTGAGGAGCTTCCAGGTGTTCACATCGGCAGCCTCCATGTCTTCCTTTGGCCAGCTCACTATACCGGCAGGGCATCTGAAGACTGGCAGGGCATACATGTTGATGACATGGATCTTGTTCTTCCCATTGAGCTGGCTCTTCAGGACCTGTCTTATCCTTTGGTGGTACTTGGATGTTGCTGTCTTCCTTGCCTCCTCCTCCTCCTTATGGTTCCCGTGTGACTGTGGGACACCAAGGTATTTATAGCTGGTTTCTATGTCTGCTATATGGCCCACTGGTAGTTCCACTCCATTGGTCTTAACTATCTTCCCTTTCTTTACCTATCATCCTGCCACACTTCTCCAGTCGGAATGACATCCCAATGTCCTCACTGTAGATCCATGTCAGGTGGATCAGTGAGTCGATGTCTTGTTCACTCTTGGCATATAGCTTGATGTCATGCTAAGAGTATATATGTATGTATGTATGTATATATATATATATATAGCAATAAGTGAGTGCTGGCATATCCCTTGAGAGAGGATAAAAAGAATGCTACCAAAATCCAAATTACAGAATTAAAAATGTCCAGCGTTGCCGATCTTACTTTTACTTCTGAGGGCTTTCTGCCTGAAAAAAAAATAGAATTTCATGCTTTGCTCTTAGTGATCTGCTTACGAGCCCCCACAACAGATGTCTGTAGCTACGGAGGAGGAAAAGGAGGAGCTGCTGGGGAACCAATTTATTCTGCAGTCTACAAATGTACCAAATCTGAAGGAAAGTCTTATTCCACACAAGTAGGTGACCAATTATTAGCATTGATCTCTGGGAATCAATAACCACGTTCAAATGTGCCACTTCAGCAATATGGGATTATCTCAGTTCTTAAATCTTTCTCCCTGAAATCAATAGACCCAAATTCTGTATAATAACATGTTGGCTATTTCTAGTTTGGTCAGGATTCTCAGTTAATTGTGTTCATATTACTGGGTCAAAACTTTTTTATTATTATTATTTCTTTTATTTATCTGTTAATCCAAGTTATATGGCCACCCATCTATCCAAGAAACTCTGAGTGGCAAACAAACAAAAACAGAGAATTACATTGAACCAAAAACCAACTAAAACTGCATCAAGGCTTAATAAAAGACAAACCATTGGACCCATATACTCATGCCAGAGCTCCCAAATTAATGTCCTGTCCCAGTGCCTGAGGAAGAGGCAGAGGCTCTTCTTCAGGCATAATATTGCCAAGAGGCTCTATTGGCCTACTTGTGAAAGGCCAATATAGTAGGGGCTGTCCATATTTCAGTGGGGAGGCTATTCCACACAGCAGGTGCCATTACAGGTAAAGTATGTTTCTGGGGACCTGCTAGATGACATTGTTCTATCTATCTATTCATTCATTCAACTAATATAGCCAATTTATATTGATGGTACCTGGAGCATGTCCACTCTGCCAGATCTGGTGGGGTGGGCAGAAACCACTGGGGAGAGGCATTCCCACAAGTAACATGGTCCCATTTCATGTATATCTTTAAAAGTGCCAGCCAGCACCTTGACTTGCACCCAGAAGCCTATGGGAGCCAGTACAGCTTATATAGCCCAAAACATCATGTGCTGCTGCATTCTGGTCCAGCTGAAACTTCCAAATACTCTTCAAGGGCAGCAGCCTCATGTAAAGCACATTGCAATAGTCCAGTTGGGAGGTGACTAAGGTGTGAGTGACTATGAGTAGTGTCTCCTGATCCATGAATAGATATGCCTCGTGCACAAGATGTATTTGTGCAAAAGTTCACCTGGTCACAGTTACCACCTGATCCTCGATGGCTACCAGCTTTCATAGATATCTATTCATTTTAAAGACCACAATAATTCTGCTCAAACATTGAAGTAGAAGTAGGAAAGAACATCTCATCATCTTCAGTATCTCTTCCTCCTTCTAAGCATAAGTGCTTCCCTCTCCAGCTTTGCTCCCTACTTAGGAAATGATCATCTGACCATGCCACATTGAGTAATCTGGTAACCATGGCATGGACATAGGTGTTAGCACAGGAAGGTAAGGGGAAAAGTGATGACATTTTTATTGTAATGTCATGATATCATGAACGGCCATGATTTATATACTTGCATCTGATGTGGGGACCCAAGTGGGAAAAGCTGGAGTTACATGTCTTATTTATTTAGTCAGCAAGTGTATTTGGCCACCCATAATACAAAAATCAAATAAAAGAACCATGACAAGACACCCTAACAAGCACCTTATTCTACACATACACCTCCATTTGCATGCAGACTGCAGCCTCTGGGGAAAAAGTTAGGACTTCACAGTCTTCTAGAAGGCCAACAATGTTGGGGTTGTCCAAATCTCCAGAGGGAGATTGTTCCACAAGGCAGATGCCATAACAGAAAAGCCATGCTTCCTGGGCCCCACCAGGTGACATGCTTCACTAAAGAGGCCCAGAGAATGCCCACTCTGCTGGATCTAGTGGGGCAGACAGAAACCACCAGTGACAGGTGGTCCTGCAGCAATGTTGCCGTTAATGCTGTGCCATTGCAATCACAAGCTTTCCATCCTTACGGATTATAATAAATGCTTGTGGGGTGACAATTTACTAATTAGGAAGAGAAGATGGACAGCAGAGTAGCAAACACCATCTTCTTTGTCTTTGAAGCAATCACCTGTGAAAAAATTCTTTAAAAAAAGAAACAAATTATGATTTTAAAACTGCAGCTATTTTATTCATTATAGCCGTAGGAAGTTGGATGAAGTAAAATATTTGGAATTTGTGTGAAGAATTGCAGCTTTAATCTCTTAATTTTCTTCCCCACATTTCCCAGTGCAATTGCTAATCTCCAACAATAAATCCATTCCTAGTTTGCCAATGACACAGTCAGGTTCCGTTTTCCCCATCAATAGACTGTCTTTGTGTGTAAAGGTATATGTAAAAAAAAAAAAAAAAAGAGGCATAGGAAGAAAAAGATGAACAATATGGCCAACTGCTGAATGTTAATTTAGCCTAGCTGAAGGTAAATTCCTCTCTTATCACTTCTAATGAGGAGGCAGTAATTGCAATATCATTGCAATTTCTTGAGTATGCCTGACCAGTCTTCCAATTTTATGAAAAGGCATGATGGTTGATTAAATTCTGCTTTAAAACCCACCAAATCCTTGAGATTTGATTCTGGCAAAAAAGGCTTAACATATGACTTAATCCTTGATAGATGCCTCCATGTAGAATGAATGACAGGTTCCTCCACTGGTGACTTTGGGGTCTTGTGTGACTGATCTCTCTCTTTGCCCACTGCCTTTTACTTTTTTTACACTATAAGCCTACACATCTGCACAACTGATACCATCACAATATTGATGCTTGCCATGCAAATGTGTACAACTCATATACATATATCACCTCTGGTCCAGCATTAATCATTCAAATGGGAAGGCAGGGTTGCATCTTCTGATCCCTCAAGGTTGATGGGAAAGGGCTGCGTACAGGTTGTAATTGTGTTTATGGTCCATGGCATTATTTTGAGATCTGTGCAGTTATATACTGCTCACATCTTCCAGCTCAATCCAAGAAATTTGAGAATGAAGATAGTAAATTAGATATATGATCACCTAGAGGATTATACTGAAATAATTGACCCTTCTTAGTAAAAACTATCTAGGTTTCAGCTGCTGAACCAATGCTTAGAATAGATTATTGTACATTCATTTGGTAGATGTTTTCAGCCAGTAAGTGTGCAACTTGCAAAGACTGAAGCATCTAGTTGTTTAGGATTATTTTTCTTAGTCCATTTTTTTATCTACAGAGTAAATTGAGAAAGTTGCTATGTTTATGCAAATATGCAAATATGTGCTCTGGGTAATTTAGATTATCTAGGGAGTAAGTCTTATTAAATTAGTGAGATTTACTTTTCAGTAAATATCCATAAGAATGCATTGCTAATTTGGGAAGTTTCTTTCATTTCTGCATGACCATTATGTCCGTCCTTCCTTCCTTCCTTCCTTCCTTCCTTCCTTCCTTCCTTCCTTCCTTCCTTCCTTCCTTCCTTCTCCACCTTTAAGTTCATAAATATAAGCAAATAACTGGATTTCAGGTATCTATGAATGGAGTTCTTCACATGAAATCCTTCAGGGGCTGGGGGGGATTAAAAAGGCCAGAAGTCATTCATTGGGGTCTCTGAACATTCTGGAAGGTTGGACCATAGCTTAATAGAGAGAGATTCAAGGAAAAAGAAAATAGTTGAAAAGTATTGCTTCCCCCTTCAACTTGCAGCTCTTCCATTTCCAATAGTACTGTGATGCTCCAACAAATACGGAAAAGCCAGTTCTTAAATATCATTGTTTGCTTTTCCTATGAACTGCTGTTGACCTCCCCCCCCCCAAAAAAAAGATGTGTTGGAATCCATAGAGTCAGAAATACAGGAAACCAGAATATGAACAGTGTGTGTGGTGTTGCATAGCTCATTATCTTTCTCTGTCCTCTATCTCTTCTCTCACTTTCACATTCTCTCATACATATCAATGCATCATATGTGAAGCAGAAGAAGAAAGATGCCATTTTTTCAGATGGAGTAGTCTGGAGAACAAGACTGCCTCACTGGATTAAGTCAATGCCCCCATCTTCCCCACTGAAGCTATTTTTGCACACTTTGGAAAAAAAGTAAGAATGAGGCAACTTTCTAACATTGAATGTCTGTTGGAAATAAGAAGCAAAGTTTCAGAACACATTTTCACAATCAATTCTTTTTCTGTAGTGGATTTATAAATATAAAACCAGTTCCACCCCATTCTTATTAAATGTTTTGTACTATATTCTTGTATGCTCCTGTTTTATTTTGTTTTTGAACAATTATTTGAATTGTACTATTCAGCTAAGGGGGGTACTGCACTTACTATATATATATATATATGATGCAAATTGGACCCTCTCCATAAGCATCTAATCACATGAAGATCTATGCATTTCAAAGGAGAAAGCATAATGGAAATCTCCAGCCATTTTGCCCTTCACACCATGGAAATAATGGATTGAACTCATAGAATGCCAAAGGAAATGAAAGGGAGCAGTCTTATCCCAATGGTCCTGAAGAGAAGAATCCATACTGTTGATGGAAAAGGAATGTGCTGCATAGTTTTCATGTTTTATGTCATTTTATATATATTTATTGTTTTAATGGATCTTGTGAGCTGCCCAGAGTCCCCCATTAGGGGGAGGTGGGTGGAGATAAATCTAATAAATAAATAAATAAAATAAATAAACTGGATAATTCTGGCTGTTCTCTCACAAATAGTAATAAGAGTGTATGGATGTGAAGAGTGAAGTCTGCTGGTGTTTACTTTTAGAATAAGCTCTGTATGGAACTGCTCATTATGAGGCAAATTCAGTGCTTGGTATATTTACTTCCTTTCCCACTTTTTGACAAAATAACGTATTTAGATTTCTTATTAAGAAAAAAAAAATCATGCTTGAATTTAGTATTATTATGTCACATACTATTTTTTGCCTCACATGTTGCTCATTTATAAAGTTTTCATATTTTGTAATTGGAAGTCCCAATGAACATCCTAGAATGAGTGGTTTTTACTCAGACAATGGGACTTCACCTGCCTTTCCTCCTCCCTACACTGCTTTCTAAAACAGATTTTGGGGTGAGCAGGGTGCTGGGATTTGGGATCGACATATTCCAGCAATTGTACTTGCTCCCCTAACTGGATAGACCATTGAATTAAAAGTGCTTTAACTCAGAAGGAAAGACCTGACTACTAGTTTAGTGGGCAGAGAAAGTTTTGAACTTAGTTGCTAGGAAGAGAACTCCTCTTGGAGGAGCAGAGAAGATTTAATCAACCCGGAATGTAGGATATCTGCTCCCAGATTCTTCAGAATTAAAGCCTTGGGGGAGCAGTGGGTGGGGGTTGTCTTCAATCAGACTTCATATGGACAGATCCATGCAACTGTGTAGGCAACATTTTCAGAAGTGGTTTGCCATTGCCTTCTTCCTAGAAATGAGAGGAGTGACTAGACCAAAGTCACCCAGCTGGCTTTTGTGCTTAAAGCCAGACTAGACTTCAGGTTTCCCTGATCCTAGTCCACCCTTAACCACTTGATCAAGCTGACTCTGAGTCTCCTTAGTTACAAACTCATTAAGCAGAAAAAGAACTCCCACCTATTAATATTTGACTTTGTGTGATTGAGAGTGGGAAGAATTGAGGGAGAAGGAAGATTAATGCTGAAAAAATGTCCTTATTATGAATCAGGTGGGAGGGCTTTCTTTTTATGTCTCAGGAAATAATTGAACATACATGAACCTTATTGAACGATATTTTCTCTATAATCTTTGCTTAAGTTCTTATCATAATACAATACCTCTGCATTCCATCACATATCAAATAAAAATGTCTCTCCCCTTCCCAGTCTTCAATCTCTTTAACATGTAAACTAGCAAAACAAGGCATTGTTTGTGCTGCAGAAAAGCGAAATGAGAGTAAACTGCTAACATTAGAGGGGCTGATGAGAGAAGGTTGCTAGTAGGAGGAATGGGGATTTGTTTTGTTCCTCTCTCCAAAACTTTTCTCTGATCTACTGCTTGGAAGTTTCAAAATTTTTGTCATGCAAACAACATAGCACTTGAAAGGATTTTTGATTCAAAGACAGTAAGCATAGCAAGCATTCAAATGCACCATGATATATTTGGAGAACATTATGGTAAGGATTTATCAAAGAGATTGCATAGAAGAATCTGGGTTAGCATTTGGTGAGATGCTGACACTAAACTTTGGGGTTTCTCTTTGCAGTCAGTGCAGGTAAGAAAGCATTTCTCAAATATTTGTAAGCAGGGGTTTTACCACATTAAATCTGAAGGCTCAGTTTACTCTTACTTATGCTCTTCTCTGGACAGTTTCTTAAAATAATAAGCTGATACCTTCCTTGCAATGGCAGGACTAGGCTAATAATGCCCCCTGTGTCTTAACCTTTTGTGGATACAGGCAATAAATGTGCATCAATTGTCACTGGGGATGAACCAAACAACCTCAATACATCCAGTGTTTTCCTTGGGCTGAGATCCCTGCTATACATTGGGAGAAAGATGAGGTCTGAACACTACAGGGTTACCCAGCTCCACAGGACACAGAGTGATACAGCAATTCAACATGGTAGCTTAGTTTTCAGGGTACAGTTCCCATGCCATTAACTAATGTTTGTTTTTAATCTTCTTATATTGATACCATAAGCCACAGTATGTATTAATATATTGCAGCCAAGAAAACAAACCAATGGATCATGAAATAAATCAATCCAGAGTTCTCACTCAAGGCACAAGTGACCAAGATCACGTTATCCTACTTCAGTCACATTGTGTGAAGACCCAGCTCCCTAGAGAAGGCTCTAATGCTGGGAAAAGTAGAAGGAAGAGGAGGACAAGCAGCAGCAAGTGGCGATGGGTGCACTATTGGAAAAGCTGAGGTTAGGGACATATCATTATGGAGAAAATCTGTCTATGTGGCTGCTAAGAGTCAACGATGACTTGACAGCACGTAATCAATCAAAGCACTAAGGAAACAATGTAAGCATATAGCCAGAGAAATCTCTTTTAAAGTTTAAATACAGTATAATCTTTTTTCTAATGCTGGCCACTCAGTTTGGGATTGTTAAATGTTACCACCATCTTTCAAGAAGTTATGTAGGGTCTTGGTAAAGGCAAATTAAAACTGAATTTCAGCATGTCAAACATATATTTAAAATGGGAGGGTTTTTTCCCTCATGAAATGTATTTTCAAACAATGCAAATATGAATCAACTGTAGCAAAAATACTTTTCAATTATTTTGACATGATTCTCAACATGATGATGATTATTATTTTATATGGACAATCCAAAACCATTATGTATAGTGGAAACTGCCCCTTCATCCACTCATATATCACCACAACATTTTGAACTAGAGACTGCACTTATGGATTCATTCTGTCATGTCTGCATGGAAGATTTTTATGTATTCAAAATTACATGATTGATAGCTTCAAATCTATCAACAAATATACCTTTTTAAGGTAGTAACATCACAGCAACTGAAATCTGTAATGCAACAGAAGTGGCCAATTTTGACAGATAAATCAGAACTTAATTCTGTATTTTAGACAGTATCTTAACTTTTATCCTGTGACCCATTATGATGATAGTCTACCTGATAGCCTTAACTGGTGCCCATCATATTCTTAACTGTAAATGGGATATTGTAAAATTCATTGGTCACATCAAAAGAAAAAAAAATAATGAAATCCTACTGAAATTAATGAGATGTAAGTTTGTTGGAGCTAATACATACAGTTTGTAAATTCTAACTTTTGAATTTGGCTTCCAGTTCCTTCTTAGCTATTTCCTACCTTTATTCATGACTTATATGTGTATACTATATATGCATGATTTTGTATGACTTAGTGTTCAAGGCTGCTTTGAACATGTCCAGAACATGTGACATACAGTATGAATTAGGTATCACTGAGTCAGACTCAACCTCCAGTGATTGAATATATTATTTTAACTTATCTCTAGTAGTAACTTGTAACTGTTTCAGAAGATTCCTGTACTCTCTTTGATCTCATCCCTCTAGCTTATCCATAGCCTTTATCTTCTTATCCATAGCCCTTCCTTCAACCTTGCCAAACATAGTACTTTTTTCTAGTCCATAATCTGTTCATATCAGATGCCTAAAGTATGTTTCTGTTTGCTGATCATCACCTCAAGAAAACAATCATTCTTTGATCCAGAATTGGTTCTTGTTGCAGAGGACTTAAGTCAATTTTGTTGGAACTTATGTCAAATTAATTTGGTTTCATCTGGACCCTTTACTTATCCATAAACTACATTGAATATACCTATAAGGGAGGTTGCAGAGCCTATTGTGTAAAAGTTAGAAATCTCAGTGCGTAGAAAAGCTGGATGTTATCATTTAATATTATTCGTTCATTATTTCAAAAATGTAGTTATTATTTAGCAATGGTTAGGGTTGCTTGTGCATTTTCCCTAAATTTTGACTAAAAAGGGTACCATTGGGGACAATGATCCCTATGCTGGCCATTCTCCCTATGATACTTTGCATACTGTATTAGCCTCGTTTTCCCCTTCAAATCCCTGAACTTGCTGCATTAAATAATAGTGCCTGCAAGTGGGTTTCCACCCATGTTTTCAGGGATGCAAGCAGAGCTTCTCACTTGACTGGTCAACAGCTATAAATACTTCACTAGTAAGTAGAGTGTCCATACTCAGCTTTCATAATGAGATGCCTTTCTCTAGGTATTTATGTTTGGAATAGTTCCTAATTTCTATCTGGCCATTATGTTGACACAAATAAGAGAGATGGGCCTCATGCCTCACCCACAGCAACTTAATATGTACAAGCTCCACCATCAACATCCTCTTTTTCTCTGCATTAAATAGAATACAGAAAAGTACAAGTAGAAGCCTTTTGGGAAACTGAGAACATTGCTAAAGCATGGTACCTCCCTTCTTATTTATGAATTTATTTATTTACTCACTTATTTACTATACTTGTATGCTGCCCATCCCTGAAGGCTCAAGGCAGATAAGCATAAACTATTAACGCCCCACCCCCAACTCCAAATACACACAAAACCAAAAACTATATAAATAAGCTATGTGAGCTGCAGACTCCACTTGCATATTACAAAGCATCCTCCTCCTGTGTTATCCAGAAGAGAGAAGTTTTTGCAAGTTTCCTAAAGAACGGACTGGGGATGGTGGTGAAGTAGATTGAAGTTTTCCTCATAGGGAAATGGTGTTGTTGTTGGGAGAAGTCCACTTCCAAGGCCCTGTCAGATGATAATGCTGCAGGAATGGGACCTGGAGATAGTTGACCCTGTGAGATCTGATGAATGCCAGAGCAGGAGGTCTCTCAGAGAAAGGTAGTAACTAGCACCTTGAATTTTACTTGGAAGCCCACTGGCAACCACTGGAACTCCCAAAACAGAAGGATCATCTGAGTATATAGTGTACACTCTTCACTGCCCAGGGTGCCACATTCTGTACCAGCTGTAGCATCCAGATATTCTTTAAAAGCAGCCCCATGTAGAGTGCATTACAATAATCCAATTGGAAGGTGACTAAGACATGAGTGATAATGAGAAGGGCCTCCCAATCAAAGGGTGGTTGCAATTGTCTTACCAGATTGATGTCAGCCCCACTAGGTGAACCAGACCAGGCAATTAATTCCACAGAAAAGCTAAAGCTACTTTTATTGAGATTGGCTATAATAACAGAATCTTGCAAGTCTGATTGTGCTGAACCACCTCCTCCTCTTCCTCCTTATAGGAGGCCTCATTCACTTCCAAATATTATGTCACCATTCTGGGCTTAGAAAATGCTTTAGCCCTCTTTGCCTAGGCAACAGCTCCTGCATATCTCTGTCAAGGTCATTTTCCTTACTCTCTACAATATAATTGCAGAAAGGCTGTCCTAATCACAACTGTCACCTATTCTACAAGCAAGACCCAGGAGTCTAGAACTCCAAAATTGCAGAGTATCTCTGAGCAAGTGAGTATAACCCTATTCAGAGACAAAGATAGTATTTCCTTTGTATCATTAGGTCCATAAACCCAGAGCCACTCCATCTTGGAGGGGTACAACCTTAGTCTGTTCCTCCCCATGCAGACTCTGACTTCCTCCAGGTACAAGTCAAAACTTCCATTGTATTGTTTGTTTGACTCAGGGCTGAGATATATAGGTGGGTATTATCAGGATATTGATAATACCTAAACTAGGGCTGATGAATGGCCTCTCCCAGTGGTTTCATGTAGATGCTGAAAAGAAATGGGAAGGGAAGGGATCCCTGAGGCACACTACAAAGTAGAGATCTCCAGGTAAATCTCTGTTTTTCCACCACAATCAACTGGAATTGCCCCTTCAGTAAGGAGGAGAACCATTATAAAACAATGTCCCCCACTCCAGTCCCTTGAAAGTAATCCAGAACGATGCCATGGATGGTAGTGTTGAAGGCCAACAAGAGATCAAGGGGGACCAGGATGATTGTACTCCCCCAATCCTGGTCTCTGCAAAGGTCATCAACAAGCATGTCTCAAATTATTTAGGACTGTTGGATCCAATGAAGACTTCTAGAGCAGGAGATATACCATAGCTTCCTTCAGAGGAGAAGGAAATGCCCCCTTACCCAAAGAAACATTGTCACCCATTTGAATCTAATCTCCTGTCACCTCAGTAGAGCCCTTGACCAGCCATGAGAACCAAGGAACCAACCGAGAGGGTGGAACTTACACTACAGAGGGCCCTATCCATTTATCAGGGACTAACAGACTCAAAAGAATCCTATATTACAAGATGGAGCCCCATTATCTCCATGGATAATGACCAGACTCCAATTTCTCCCAAATGCAAATATAAATTCACGATGAGTCTGGCATACACAACTCCATCCTGCTTATTTATTATATCATATTATGTCCAGAAATAAATTCTGTATGTAGAAATGTGCTTATATTAGAAGTTTCATTTTAGTTGTTGATTACCTCATCAAAAAATAACTTTTAAAGTGCTAATGCTAGTATCTTCCAAACTGGGTACTAGCTACACTAGTCTTCCATGAGAAAATTAATGAAGCCCAATCTCTAATTTGTGGAAGGCTTTCTAAAGGACCATAGACTTTTGCAAACTTCCTTTTCAAGATCAGCAAGGATAATCTGCCATCAGAGGCCTTCTTGTTGACTCTAGCAAAACCTAAGCAGCTGGTGGGTTTCTAAAGTAGGATTGAGGAAAGAAGGAACATTACAAGGTAGATTCAAGGAAGTCTTGGAGCCACAGGATTTAAACACTTACTCCTTGTCCAGAAACATAGGAAACAAGTTCTGCTAAGGGAACTTTCTTCTGCCTTGGGTTTGATGCAATAGTTCCTCTGCTACCTATGTTGTCTGACTGCTCTACAATGTTACACTGTTCAGCTAGTGTAATAATAGAATGATTCAAGGCTTATGTAAGCCAAATACTTACACAAATAAATACGACAGGAGGTTTCTATGTATGTTTCTGAATTATCTACTACTCTGGTTGTCCCTCCTTCAAGTTGAATGTTATTCACTGTAAAAATAATCACCTTGAGAAGTTTTAACCTACGAGAAGCATGACCCCAATATCAACTCAGGGGAAAAAAAAAAAAAAAGCGGAGTTGTACCTATTAGAAGTTTGGGAAACACTATTATATATAACAGAGTGGGCAGAAGAACCTTTTATTTGTCCTAAGGAAGGATGGTCTACAGCAATGAGGAAATTGATACCAGCTCTCCTGATGTAGCTATTTTAATCCAGAGACAGATGTTGCAAATTATATATTCATCCAAAACAGCTGCAATGTTTTGTCTCTTGTATACAGAAATAATTTCTTTGTTCTGGTACTATTGCACTAGATCTAGAAGTATCTGTAATATAGGCTAGGGCTGACCAATATGTTGCTGACTAAGGTGAAGGTGATGCCTCTTCCTATGCTATATGGAAAAACAAACTGGATCTCATGTATACAATAGCAGTGGGGCAATGCACTCTGCCATAGAGGCGGCGGTAGATAAGCAAGGAAAATGATATGCCACATTCAACCTTGAAGTCCTTGTTATTGATTCCTGTCTCCAAGCACCTGATTAAGATGATTCCACATGATAGAGTTACTTGTCACTTCAGCAAATCTTTGTAACGTCAGGATTCCAGATATTGTTTGGAGATGCTTTTATAGCTCTACTTTGCAAGTAAATAATGTGAATATCTTATATCAGTGCTGCTGCTTTGGTGCATCACACTGAGTGGACCAACTTCAGCAATAAGATTTACAGCATGTGCTTTCGGGTCATTCCTTGGGTCTAACGTTCCTCAGTTTGGTGATTCCACCTCAGATGTTTAGACAATGAAGTATACCAGCCTTCCCCATCTTACATTCTCCAGATGTTTCTGAGTAAAATTCCCATCAGCCCTACACTAGCTAGGATCATTAGAGTTAAAGACTACAGCAACCTGAAAAGACCAGGTTGAGAAAATTTACTCTGTGTTCCCTATGTGAAAATATATGGAAATCTCCATTATTATATCAAATAATTTTTTTGATTTACATCAGCACATAATTGATGAGAGATCTCTCATCTACATTTTTGCCAGTCCAAATGAAAATCAGAAAATATAAGCCATTGCATAGCTTAACATGTAGTACATTTTCAGTAAACAAAAGAAATCCTATTAATTCGATGCACCTTCATTGCACTGTTCACTTAAATGAAATGAAAAAAAATATATTGGGCTTTAAAAAAAGGCAAAATAACTATAAAATGGAAGCATGTTATCAGTCAGTAATTGAAATGTTTAAGAGGGGGAAGATTATAAGTTTAAATAAGTAGCAGTTTAATGCCTGCTTCATTACCTCTCCAGGATTGAAAGACTGAAGTTGGCTTGGTGAAATGTTGCATTCGCTAACAGAAGTCAGTTTTTTAAAGACAACTTCAGCTGAATGTTATTAAAACATCACTCGACTAGATAATTCTAGTATCCCCATATGAAAGAAATAAGATAACTTGGATTGAATAAAACAGAAGAAAATTACTCTGCCCCTCCTTCAATTACCCAATATCTCTAAGCCTAAAAACTGAGTTAAATAAGTAATACTGCAACCATCCAAATAGAATTAGTTCCTCTTGTAAGTAGGCACCACTATAGACTCATTGCAGCTGATATATTTGGGGAAATTGCAAGAATGTTGGCATTGCTTGGTTTACTTAAAGTATTGTTACTATTACTGCACCACGGACTTTATTGAGCAATGAAAAATATACACAACGGGACAAACTTTTCTTGGGGGTGGAAGGGTACTTTTTTCCCCTCAAAATTTGACTTTCTTCCAATTGAAGAACCCCATTTCAAATGAGAAAAGGGCACTTATTTCTACAGTAACTGTGTACATCTTGCTCAGTTTGTTCCAAGTACTGTATTCAGATATTATATATATAATATATTCAGATTTTATATATATTATATATATAATTGTTGTTATTATGCTTCCAAGTTGCTCAGAGAACTAAAATGTTCCATATTTGGGGAATGATCAAGATAATTAAGTTGTTCTTTCAGATTCTATTTCTCCATAAAGTTCAGCTAGCTTCTTGAACTCTGGTCCCCAGTCACCAAGATAATTATAATCCTGGTCCGAATGTGTAGTAGCTGAATCCAAAGAGCTGATAGATCCTGCTTCTGACCTTTGACCTTCATATGCATATGTCTGTAGAGAATCATATGGGGGCACACTAAGATCAAGGTCTGCTTCTGCCAGCCTTTGCTTAATGAACTCATGAACATCGATCGTGTCAAGACGAGATGAAGTGGGATGCTTGGTTGTGGGCTTCCCTTCAGGCCGAACATCCCTCCGGAATTTCAGTTCTTCAGCAGCAGATGGGTTCCGCAGGGCGGTAATATCAAAAGCTTCAGTATCCTCCTCGCCTCCGCCCTCATCATCATAAGTGACAACATTTTCTCGGACATCCTCCTCTGAAATGACCAGAGGCTCCTTTTTGCTGCGTTTTAATGTGATGAACAGGACCACTATTGCTGAGGAGAAAATCCAGAACAGGATATTAGTAGGGCTGCCAACTGGTAACTCATTCTAGTTGACAGATTAGCTGCTTTTTAGCAGAGTTATCTATTATTTCATTCATTGATTAGGCTGCAATTAATCTGTGTCCTACCAGTACACCAATATAGCTTCCTTTTTGACATCATTATAAAGTGTAAGATAAAGTAATATCTTCCCATCAACTAATATTATCACAAGATATTCAAGTACGTCCTGGAATTAGATATTCAATTTTAGTGCCACAGTAGGGCTATTTAACTATTACTAATAAATACAAGAAAGATAGGATGCTATATTGTTTCTCAGAAAAAAATGGAATGATTTCCTTTTTCTGAGCACATGAAGACCCACAGGATGTAAAACAAAACAAAACAAAAACCCAACTTCCCACACTATTGATTAAATAACCCCCTTCAACCAACCTACAAACACCTTGATTTATGAATGTATTAACTGAGATTATTACATTACTAGAAATTAAAATTTGTGGCTGGCAGGAAAAATGAACTCATAGATAGATTGATGCTTCTATTTTACAGAAAGACCTCCTTGTAACAGATAGTATTGTTACGGGTGGGAGCAACGCAACATTTATTGATGACGAGACTATATCTATGTGATATATGCATATCTACATGCATAGCTACAGTATTTGCCTCTAATCGCTCTAATAAGGTGTGACTTTTGCATTAATAACTCGCTAACAGTTCACGCTATGGAAAACCTACATCTTCACAACCTTAAATATGGAGGAAAAGATTACTATTAATCAAGTGTCACATTAAGACCCTCAAATTCCACAAATTCCTCTGGAAAACAAGCATGGTAGGCCCCTTAGACTTTATAGGAGCTATTGACCCCAAACAGCCACACTGGCACCCACACTGGGCATAGAAAGAGTGATGGATTTCAATAGCACCTGAGAATATGGAAAAATAGAGATGTTTCTTATGAGAAATCTCCAGTACAGTAATAGAACTTAAGAAATCTGCAGAGAAGAAAAACGTTGTTGTTAATACATTATAGCTATTTGAGAAACATACACTGAACAATTCCTTCATTTTAATAAAGCAGCCTTGCCCAATCTTTCTAAAGACATTGGGATGAGAACTCTCAGAAATAACAGCCAACTTTAGCCAACAGCTAAAATTCTGGGGACTTGCAGCCTGCTCTGCAGGGTAGCAGGCTGAGGAAGGATGACATTTAGTGTTATTGACTTAATTGCATGCAATTAAGAAAAGTGGTATATAGTCATTATATATAAATCCCATTGAGTGTTGCATTTTTTCTTTTTAAAAAAGGACTTTATTCGCAAATGGAGTGAATTTGGGTGAATGGATGGATGGATGGGTGGACAGACAGACAGTGTGAACAGCTGAAATTCAGCCAACTGAGAATATTAGCTAATAGCTACTATTCAAATGAGTCTAAGTATGTAAAGTGTTCAGAGAAAAAGTATTTCCAAGGACATTTATCTAATGGAATGATCTTGCTTCATCTGTCCCTTGCCCTTCTTGATGAGCCTTTGACTGTTATCAGCTCAATCCACAGAGATAATTAGCAAATGGCTTTCCTATTCTCCCTCTCCTTCTTCTGGCAGAGGGATACATTTCAAAAAGACTCTCTTCATCTCTTTTCTTTTTCCCTGAGAGAATTAGCTTGTAACCTGAGTTGGTGATTTCCTGAAATCTTACCTGGTAGATCGATAATGCTAATTACTTACTGACCTCTGCAAAATTAATTCCACCAGATGCGAGCAGCTCAGCCATTTGTTTTAAAAGTTCCCCTGTCCTATCAATTGAATTCAAGCCTGGATATATCTATTTTTAAACTACAACCTTGTATTTCTAGCTACCTCCTATCAGAAACAGTTCCTGGTTCAGTGGTTATTTTTCTTAGTCTTTGCACCACATGGTTGCAGGTTGTTTGTTTTTGCACTGCACTCACTTATGTGTTACACTGAAGCTATTAAGGAGGGATTTTGATTATCAGCTGACTTGTTGCAGAGTTGGATGCTGAATAGGGCTAAGAGGGAGTGACTGGCCCAAGATTTCCATGCCTAAGGTAGGACTACACCCTGATTCTCCCCACTTCTAGTCCAGGACCTTAACCACTACACCACACTGGTTCTTGCAGTTCCTGGTTCAGTACTACAACACACATTGCTGCTGGGATTATCTGAAGGTTCCAGAAAGGATGCTAAACTGAGGACTTACCTAGGAGAATGACAACACATAGCAGGATGGCAATTAAGGCTCCTGTACTCAATCCAGCAGAGGAGAGGAAAGCTTCTGCATGGCAGGTCCGCACACGGCCGTCTCTTTCACATGCGCATACCCGTATGACAAGAGTGGTGCTACTGCTGAGAGGTGGGACCCCTCCATCAGAGATCACAATTGGAAGGTAATACACATCCTGGGTAGTCCGACTAAATCTCCTCCTTCGGGTCAGGATACTGGCCGTATTATCTACAAAAGCAAGGAGGAGGTCAGAGTAGTATAAAGATGATATGTAATCATGCTGAGAATATGCATTTTCTTTTTTTCATTGTCAACATCTTGTGGATATCCTGGTAATCCAAATGACAGACTGTAGTAAACTCTGGATCTGCCTAGATACGAGAGCCCCATGATGTGTGTTGGGTCACTTTATGGATCCTGGGATGCTGTGAACAAGGCTCACTGAAACCTGAACTTAAAGATTCTGAAGTTCTCTCTGAAGAACTTATGAGTAGCTGTTTTCTTAGCTCAGAGACACAGGACTGAAGAGTTGTGTATGTTGAGAGTAAAATGCAGGGAATCTTCCTAAAGCACCTCCTAGACCCAAATCACTGACATCAGATTTATATAGTACACCTTTACAGCTGGATGAGATGGTGAAAGCTAGTTATTGCTGAAGATAATACGGTACCTAGAAAAGTCCCCCAAATTAAAAATAATTCAAAACATAAACAAAATCTTTGTACTGTTCTAATCTGGTTATAAAACTATGTAGAGCTAATGAAAATGCTGCATAATAAAAGAGACAAATAGAAATAGCTAGAACAAGAGTTTTAAATTGTTTTGAACTGAATACAGTGAACTTGGCATGATCCGTTTAACTTTCCTCATGTATTTGTATTGACATTTAACATCTTTTCTTTAAGAAGACACAAGGAGGGAAGCATAGAACAAAGAGAGTTTGGGTCTAGTGATTAATTAATATGAGGTCAATTTTAATTGGAACAAACATTTTGGATTCATTTAATAAGAATAAATGAATCAGAAACATGCATGCACATTTGCATTTCACTTAGGCAAAGGAAGCATTAGGTTACGTGAGGGTGCTTCAGGATTTGTGAATAGATTCCTCTGGCTTTAAGCCCTGACTCCCCTTCCAGGATAGAAAGACAGGGAACTGCATTCTGATTTTTTTTTTAAAAAAAATCTGGACATCCTTTTCCTTTCTGCATCTTTCTTCAATCTCCTTCTAAAAGAAAGGAGATTTTTTTTCTCCTTATCTTCCCTATTAATTTTCCCATTTTTTTCTTTGTGGTCTTAGGAAATCTTTTATCTTTTTTTAAAGAACTTGACCTGAAAATCATCTAAGGATCTGGAACTGTTCCACTGAAGTGGCAAATAGGGATTCTTCTGATTATGCCTTGATTAGCTAATATACAAGTGAAACTAGAAAAATTAGAATATCGTGCAAATGTTCATTTATGTCAGTATGGCAACTCAAAAGGTGAAACCAATATATGAGATGATTGTGATGATTATGGCGTACAGCTTATGAAAACCCCACATTCACAATCTCAGAAAATTAGAATATTCCATGACATCAATAACACAAGGATTGGAAATAGAACAATATCGGACCTCTGCAAAGTATAAGCATGCATATGTACTCAGTACTTGGTTTGGGCCCCTTTTGCAGCAATGACTGCCGCAATGAGGCGTGGCATGGATGCTATCAGCCTGTGGCACTGCTGAGGTGTTATGGAAGACCAGGATGCTTCAATAGCGGCCTTCAGCTCCGCTGCATTGTTCGGTCTCATGTCCCTCATCTTTCTCTTGGCAATGCCCCATATATTCTCTATGGGGTTCAGGTCAGGCAAGTTTGCTGGCCAATCAAGCACAGTAATCCCATGGTCATTGAACCAGGTTTTGGTACTTTTGGCAGTGTGGGCAGGTGCCAAGTCCTGCTGGAAAATGAAGTCAGCTTCCCCATAAAGCTCGTCTGCGGAAGGAAGCATGAAGTGCTCCAAAATCTCCTGGTAGACGGCTGCATTGACCCTGGACTTAATGAAGCACAGTGGACCAACACCAGCAGATGACATGGCTCCCCAAATCAACACAGACTGTGGAAACTTCACACTGGACTTCAAGCATCGTGCATTGTGTGCCTCTCCATTCTTCCTCCAGACTCTGGGTCCTTGGGCAACAGACCAGTTCTTTTTTTCTGTAGCCCAGGTAAGACGCTTCTGACATTGTTTGTTGTTCAGGAGCGGCTTGACAAGAGGAATACGACATTTGAAGCCCATCTCCAGGATCCATCTGTGTGTGGTGGCTCTTGATGCACTAACTCCAGCCTCAGTCCACTCCTTGTGAAAGTCTCCAACACTTTTGAATGGCCTTTTCCTGACAATCTTCTCCAGGCTGCGGTCATCCCTGCTGCTTGTGCACCTTTTTCTACCACACTTTTCCCTTCCACATAACCTTCTATTGATGTGCTTTGATACAGCACTTTGGGAACATCCAACTTCTTTTGCAATTCCCTTTTGGGGCTTTCCCTCCTTATGGAGGGTGTCAATGATGGTTTTCTGCACAACTGTCAGGTCAGCAGTCTTTCCCATGCTTGTGATTCCTACTGAACCAGCCTGAGAGACCATTGAAAGGCTCAGGAACCCTTTGCAGGTGTTATGGATTCATTAGCTGATTAGAGTGGGACACTTGGAGCCTAGAATATTGAACCTTTTCACACTATTCTAATTTTCTGAGATTGTGAATTTGGGGTTTTCATAAGCTGTATGCCATAATCATCACAATTATACCAAAGTAAGGCTTGACATATCTCGCTTTGCATGTAATGCGTCTATCTCATATATTGGTTTCACCTTTTGAGTTGCCATACTGACATAAATGAACATTTGCACGATATTCTAATTTTTCGAGTTTCACCTGTATTCCATGTATTAATTGCAACTGATTTGTTTATTACATTTAAGCATTTTCTATATAATTTGCTTCATGGAGAAAATCTATGTGATTGCTAAGAGTCATCAGTGACTTGATAGCACATAATCAATCCATCAAGATAATGTGCCATTTATTTCATATCATAGTTTAATTGTTTTCTATGTCTTGTCACCATTTTGCCTAAATATTTCAACAAACCTTTTGTTAATCTCCCCTTTTATGTAATTTTGGTTTAATGATCATTCTCCATGGGCTTAGTGGCATAAATTAACATAAAATGAATAAATATTTTAAAAAGATTCAGAAACACCGTATCAGAAAAGCAACTTTTTTCCTTAATCCTATTTCCATCTATGCCATACAGCTGCAGATTGAAAATATGTGAAGTCCCAGTCTTGACCTAGGATAAAACTTATTTTGTCAGCCAAGAAATGGACTGTGAATATCACTGTTGCATTAGCACAATAGTACACTCTCTCATATTTAAGACTGAGGTGTCAAATAAGAGTTAATCAAAAGATAACATTTTAAAAAATGTTAATATGCCTCTATCCACTGTTTATATTAACTCAGGATGGACAATAGAGTTCTTTTCACTCTGGTTGTTTGTTTGTTTGTTTATTTATTTATGGCTTGTTTGCCTGTGATTCCATACCATTAACCTCTAGAATTAGCCACAGAATGTTTGTCAAAGGTTTCTCTCAAAAATTCATAGCTTTATGTATGTTTAAAATGCATAGCTTTATATATTGGCAAGACTGAAAATGTTTGCAACGTCACTTAGGCATGTGGATTAGGTAAGCCTGTAAGGATCAACGTTTGTAAGGTTCAAACTTCCTAGGTTTAGCTATCGGTATCTTGCCCCATTTGGACTGGAATCCAGCATTTAAGAATATTGTGCTTCTCAAATCCAAGTGGCCAGGTTGTTAGCTGGGTTGGTACTCAGGGTACCTGGAAGCTTGTAACATTTGGGGATGGGGGGAATCATTTCTACTGTAGATTCTTGATAACAAATGGATTTTGTTTCTTTCATCAAGTGATTTAACAGCATATTTCCTCCGAAAACCTTTCCTTACTACCTAATTGTAACTTGGCAACTTAACAGTCCCCACTCCAATGGCTTCAGATATGACAGACATGTTGAGGGAGTGCCTCTCTCATTTCTAAATGCCATCATTTGTACATGAGTGATTAACACTCAGGCTCTTAATGAACAGCCTGTACACACAAGGAGAAGCAATGGATGAGGGCTGGTTTCTTTCACCCCCACTTTCCCCCCAAAATCTGGCAGTAGTAGCAGTGCTGGACAGTTCTATTTCCTCTGCATTTGTGTTACACTGAGGGTGGATAGAATCATAAATGGAATTCAAAGCATTCTTCATGATATCATTTTATTTGCTCTTGAAAGAGTGATATACTTGAGACGGATAGTAACAAATAATAAAAAAAGTAATTAATAACTAAAGTGGTAAATAAAAAAATAAAGGAGAATCTTTTGTGACTAAGCAGATACACTATATCCAGATAATACCTTTTAATATATATATTTATAAATAAAGTTTTACTTAAGTGTTGATTCTTAGCACAAATCATAATGGTGGAAGTACGTATATTAAGCATCACTTCTCAGCCATTTTACCTACCTTGAAATCAGCTGTTTTATTCACTGAAAATTGGGGCTAGATAAAATCCTCTTTTGAGAGGAAAAGAATCAGCATAGCCAGCTCTTTCATTTTCTCAGGAAACTTTTTGTATTTATGGGCATTCAAAATGTCCTTTGACATTCAAATGGCTACCTCTTTGTCACTCTCTAGTGGCTGCTAGAATATAGTCAACAATTGATTAAACACACACTTTTATGTACTGGATAGATCATTCTCCTGTAGTTCATGTAGCAGATGCAATATTAAACAATTCTCCAATGAAAGGGCGGTATTTGAAACACATTTGCTAGAAGTATAAAGTCACAGTATGATGTTGCATGCAACCTGATTTCTAAAACTAAAATACTGTGAAATACATTGTTTATAATTGTTCTTTTTTAGAAGAATAAAACTAGAAATGAATTGAGAGCAAAGATTCAGGAACATTGCATGGAAATAAACAGCTTTAGCTTCTTTGTTACATTATTTAAAATACTTTAATCCAATTTTCATACTAAACTAACTCAAAATAGCTAACAAAAAAGAAGCCTAGAAATACAACATCTAATTAAAATCAAGATTTTAAAAATACATAGATTTAAAACATGTAAAACATACTCTATTAATACTACTGAGGTGAATTCAGGTGTAAGTAAAATAGGTTCATTTTTCAGTTTGTAACCTTCACTATGAAAAAGACTCCCTAATGACATTATGTTTTTTGTTGATTGACAGAAATTTGTTTTACTTCAAAATAAGGGCAACTAGAACAAACATTATCAGATAACTACAAATAATATAAATTTATAGCAATTCTTGGTATATCGGGAAGATGCTTATTGATACAAGGCAAGTAAAGCAACTTGATATAATGAAATTTTAAATATGTAATGCAATAGCATATTTCAGCTGAAAATATATCTGTATATTTATAATATTTATTTATATGAACTACACCTAAGCATTCTTGCACTTAGATCTGACTGGTAATTTAAGTGGTCTCCTTTGAGTTGTGCTCACTTCTGTTGACTTCACTGTTACATCCACACAGTTTTCATGGTAACCTTAAAGAAGTGATTTGCCATTATCTTCTTCATGGATGGGACACTTCCCATCCAAGTCCTCATCAGGTCCAATTCTGCTTAGCTTTGCAAGACTACCGAAAGTCAGATAGGTGCTACTACCTGCTGTCACAGAGTAAAGACATCTTCCAACAAAGTGGATATCCACGCAACTTTATCAAAAAGTGCCTGACCACTCAACCTACTACAACACAACCAACACAAGCTATGAAAAGGATAACACTGCCATACATCAGAAATGTCTCAGAAACTACCAACAGACTATTACAACCACATGGCATCTCTGTAGCACACAAACCAACTAAAGCTCTCCAAAGCATCTTAAGCAAACCAAAAGACCCAGTAGCCCAAGGGGGGGGGGGGAACAGGAGTCATCTACAACATACAGTGTAAGGACTGTAACAACCACTATGTAGGACAGACAGGCAGAAGGCTTGCAGAGCGCATCCATGAACACCAGCTAGCAGTCAGAAGACACAATGAAAACTCCTTAATCTCACAACTGATGGACAGACTTAACCATGGCTTCAACTGAGAAACTGTCAGCAACTTAGACCAAGCTAAATCCAAAAATACGAGGGAATTCTTGGAAGCTTGGTATTCAGACAAGGCAGCCATCAACAGGCACATACAGATAAACAACATCTGCATACTATTCAAGAGAGACAATAGAAATGAAAACAAAAGATCACAACATCTCCTCACCAGCAATCATCACCCAGATAAACAGAGATTAACACCAAGATTACAAACATATAATCAAGCAGTAAGCAATACCCTAATCAAGGAACTACCAGAGGGAAAAAATAGAACAAAACAAAACCCCCACCCCCACCAACACTGGCAGGGCATGCCACTGTATATAACAGTGAGCAAACCCCATCCCATTCTAGCACTGAAGATGTTGCCTAGCTGGGTAACAAAATGTTTGCAAGAAAACAACCAAGCTCAGAGAACCCCAAGGACTCCACAGACAACTTTGAGTCAACCTTGATTCCTGGTGCTTACATGAATATATCCAGTTTCCCAAGCAACAGCACAGATATGTTCTGCACTACCAAATGGCAATAAATGATATGATGTCATATCATCCTTTCAGAAGCCAGATTTAACTGCCTGCAGCATTTACTGGGTAAATCTGTACATCACATTTTTTAAAATAAATGCATATCTACTTATAAGATTGCTTTGATAAGTTCTAATTATGTGATACACATGATTTTTCTGCTGCATACAATTGCTTAAAAAGATCTGTATACAGGAAACCAGGAACTTTAATTACAAATTAATGAAGCATTTAAATGAAATTGATGTCATTGTCAATTACAGAGTCATTCGTATGTATGTATGTATGTATGTATGTATATTTATTTCATGACCCAGCATATATACAGTGGAACCTCGGTTCACGAACGCATCTGTTCATGAACAATTTGGGTCACGACCAGCTCTGGCCGCAAAAATTTACCTCCGGTCGCGAACGAAGGATCGGGTGACGAACAGGATCCGTGGCCATTTTCCTTCCCATGTCACGTGGTCGCGACTTCCTGTAGGGAGGGGACTTTCCCTCCAAGCAGGAAGCGTGGCCATTTTCCCTCCCGTGTCACGTGGTCGCGACTTCCTGTAGGGAGGGGACTTTCCCTCCAAGCAGGAAGCGCGGCCATTTTCCCTCCCGTGTCACGTGGTCACGACTTCCTGTAGGGAGGGGACTTTCCCTCCAAGCAGGAAGCGCGGCCATTTTCCCTCCCGTGTCACGTGGTCGCGACTTCCTGTAGGGAGGGGACTTTCCCTCCAAGCAGGAAGTGCGGCCATTTTCCCTCCTGAGCAAGATTAGCTTTCTCTCTCTTCCTACTGTACTTTGTGTCATATTTTTGCGGTTTTTAAAAGAAACAAACATGGTTCAGAATGGATTAACCGTATTTACATTGAACCTTATGGGGAAATTTGACTCGGGTCGTGACCAGAAATCGGTTGGCGACCAAATTTGGGGTCGGAACGGATTAACCGTATTTACATTGAACCTTATGGGGAAATTTGATTCCGGTCGCGACCATTTCGGGTCGCGACCAGAGTCACGGAACGAATTAAATTCGTGAACCAAGGTTCCACTGTATTTTTCCTATGACCCAGTGTGCAGCAGCTTTGCAAAAGGGAAAGTTCATTTGAGGACTTTCACAGATTCATCATCATGTGAGGGGTGGGGGAAAACCCAATTTGCCTTTTTTATTTTCTTCACATCACTTCATTATATAGGCCCTCTGTTCTATCTCTTCTTATTAGTTCCCTAAGCAAAAGAATAGAATAGAACAGAACAGAACAGAACAGAACAGAACAGAACAGAACAGAACAGAATAGAATAGAATAAATCCCCAATACAACTGTCTATTTGCACAAAAAATTTGTTCCAATCCCCTGATAATTTTGATTGCCCTTTCTGCAGCTCTTCAAGCTTGATAATAATCCATTTTAGAGAGAATAATCAGAACTGTATAGATATTGTGAATCTGGAGAAAAGGTATACCAAAAAAAAACAAAACAAAACCCCACAAAAAAGCAAAACCCTTCACCAAGATCATCTTTCCTGTGAATATTTTGTTTAGAAAAAAGATGAACAGGGAAAGTTGTATGGGCATGACACAGCTTCATAAATTCTCCATAGTGAGAATAAAGTGGACAGAGGAAAAGTTTTCCTCCCTCTTGCTCTATCCTAGAACCTGAAGTTCATCCAGTGTCAATGAATGATGGAAGTTTCAGGACGTAACCACATGGCCCCTGGTTAAATTGTGTCCTTTGCTGAAGTAGGATGCAATGGAGGTTTTGAAAGATGATTAGACAACTTTGTGGCTATCAGTAGCTAATTCCATAATGGCTTCATCATATTTCCAAGATGCATGCTTCTCAAGATTATATCCAGGGGAGCAACAGGAGTAAATGACTACCTTTGTGACATGTTTGTGAACTTCTCCCAATATTTGGTTGGCCCTTAGGAAAAAAGGGATGCTTGGTCTTTCGTCTGATTCAGCAGGACTCTTCTGACCTTATTAGGATTCTATTTGATTCCAATATCTGATGTGTAAAATTACTTTAAAAACATAATATAAAGAGTTACAGTTTTCAGTATGCATTTTATCATGTGACTCTGTGAAAAGAAAATATAGATCCCATCTGCTTTTATCAATAGGGATTTGCTTGAGTTAAAGCAAATTCCAAAGCTTTCTCTTTAAAACTAATCAGAAGTACTTGATCAACTTCATAACAAACCATGTGTAATCTTGTGTGTTTGACTAAAGCGGCTTTCACCAAACTGCACACTTAAAAATAGAAGAAAGGCCCATTTGTTGAATGGAAGGTTCAAATTCGCAAAAAAGTCATGAGAACCATAAAAGTGAAAGAACTTAAGCACAGAAGATTACCTGCAAAGAGAAGAGGGCTGAAAGAGAATTGAAATGTGAGTACAGGTACAAATGAAAAAGGAGATAAAAGCATAGAAGGAAAAATGATATTCAGAAGATGAAAGTCCAAGCTGAGGGAAGGAATGGAATGAAAATCACAAAGATGGAAAGATGCTTTTGTGAAAAGCAATTTGAAGCATAATCCTAAAATGAAGTTCACAAATAGAATAATGCAATAAGTGCAGGAAACATGAAATACTAACACTTAAAACAAGCTTTGGGTAATATTTCTAGTGGGAGGAGGATGAAGGAAAGACTTTTGCAGAATAACATTAGCATGTACATGTCAAAATCCTGAAAACTACTGATTATACTTTTATTTTTCTTCAATTGTAGCAAACTTGAAAAACAGGTGGAATTAAACACAACAGTCATAATTACAAAAAACTCTACTATCTGGATTCCCACTGACAGCTTTAGGGGAATAAAAAAATATGTACCCACATGAAGCTAGAAATGTTTCTCGCTATAGCTGACATACCAGAATGTCCCGACAGACTTTCAGAAATGTAAATGGCTGATATCTGTCATGCAAAGAAAACGTATTGATTTGCATCTGGATACTTCTTCTGTCTCTAATAATATAAATTAAATCATTATCTCAGGAGAAAGTGTTAAATACGAGAGAAATCAGTATTTTTGAGTGAAAGGTTTTTACTGCATATTAAGAAATCTTTTTAGAGTAGTTGCAACAGTATTTTCAAATATGCTTGCTACTCAAAGAGTATAGGCCAAATATCCGTGATTACTATTGCCCCATATGGATCATCATCAATGATGTTGTTATCAGTGTGGCAGTGTGCTGCTATCATGAAGGTGTCTCAGAAACACCAGATAGACTTCTGGTAGCTTTAATGGCTCCTCTCACATCATTCCTACCCATTAGAATGGAATACAGCTTGTATCAAATTTTATTTATGGTTAATTTACATCCCACCCTTTTTCATGAGCTCAAGGCAAAATAGTACTGTCTCCTCAATTTGATTGCCACAAGAATAACCCAGATTAAGCCAAGGTATTTCAGGATAGGTCTAATCACTGAGTGAATTTCTACGGAAGGGTAGACTTGAAGTTGCATCTCCCCAGAATTAAGCTAATACCCAACTGCTGTATTAAGATGGCTCTTATGTAAAAGGGAGAAAGCAAAGGAATTCAGTTTAGAGACAATTCAGATGGCAGATAAACCTGTTCCTCTGGCCTGCAAACAATAACTTTTGAGAGTTGAGCAACTTTTGATCAATATAGCCAGTAGTGTGCTGAAGCTGGCTCATACTGGCTCATGAGAACAGATTGTTAAATTTTCAGGGATTTTGCAAGCTGGTTTCGAGCAAAGCTGAACTACAATGCCTGTTTGGCAGCTTGCAGTGGTGCGGTGGTGCAGTGGCTGAAATGGATAACAAGCGGTTGCTATACATTTGCTAGCACATCACTGAATATAGCCCCCTACTGGATATTTTACATTGATCCCACTTGAACGTGTAGTATGGGATGCTATGAACTGATCTTGCAGTATTGAAAGAATGACATAATCAAAATATGGCAGTGCGGTGTGCCACCATACTGTTGTTCTTGGGGAGGGGGGCACTTTAAGAGTGGGAAGTTGTAATGATATTTTTTGGATGTGTGAAAACTTTGAGGTTTTCTTGAATAAGGCGCTATCTTCCTCCTGTGGGAGGATAGTGATGTTAGATTTATATTGAATTAGCACTCTCTTCTGAACCCTGGATAATTACTCAAATAGCATTTATTTGTTGTCAATCTTGCTACGAGAAAGCTATCAATCTAGTTTGTTCCTTTTCTTTTCCCTTATTCTTGTAATAATTTTATTAAAGATTATGTTATACAAATAAAACTAATACACTCTCTCTCTCTCTCTCTCTCTCTCTCTCTCTCTCTCTCTCTCTCTCTATATATATATATATATATATATATATATATAAAGAAAGAAAAAGAAAAAATGCCAAAAAAAGAAAAAAAGCAAAAGAGAGAGAGAGAGAGAGAGAGAGAAGAAGAAATCTCCCTTCTCTCCGCAGCAACTATAAACATTAACAGCTTATCGCCATCCCTTAAAAGGAAAAAAAAATGCCTCTTCACCCCGTATCTCACTCCATTCTCTATAATCAAATATTTAAGGCAAAAGTCCATTAAGGGTTATCAGACATGACAACATACAATGCAAATTACATTAATAAATCCACTTTGAATCCTTCCTTTTACACTTGTATCTCAATTTATTTAAACAAATCCCCCCCTCTCATTTTCAAATAAACAAAAATTTTAAAACATCATCATCCAATCTTAATTAAAAATACATTAAACCTCACCAGAGATAACATCCCATCTTCATAAACAAAATCCTTAAAACATCATCATACAATCCTAATCAGCAAAAATCCATTAAATGTTACCAAAAATAACAACCGATTTGTATTCTTTTTTCCTTCTCCCAACAATCATTGATTCCCTCAAAGTCCAAACTTCTGCTTTTTCAATACTCTCTTCATCTCTTTTCCCAGAGTCATTAGCATCCTTATCAAACCTCTTTTGTAATTCTAGTATCTTTGATAAATCTTTGACAATTCCAACAAGTCCTTTGTGTAAATCCATTGTAGAGAAGTTATCTGAATCGCTCTTCTGGTTTGATATTTGTACATTTTTTGTAATTATTAATCTTGATTTTATTCAGTGGAACTTTTATTGAATATCATATTCCAATTCGATAATAGTAGATAAATTTATAATTACATATTTAGCCCACTCATCAAAAATTTCCTTTAAAGTAGCCATTGATACATTTATTTCTTTCGGTACCCTCTAGTGTCCAACCTTCAAAGTCATCTTATCGTTTGTTTAGATACAAACAAAAACTTTTCCCATGAGAAAAGGATTCTTTTCATTAACTTCAAAGTTTTTCTTTAATTCAAATCACCTGAACCCTTAATCCATTTAAAACTTTCTAAAATCAGCACTGTAATCACACTTTTGCTGTATATTCCAGAAAAAAAAAATGGCGAAACTTTAAAATCGTAATTTTCTTTCTTAAAGGACTGAGGAGAACTCACCCAGCAAATACAACCAAACTTGCAGTTCCACAGGATTTCAATCTTAACAAGTGGTTAAAAAAAAAGGAAAGAAAAGTAAACTCCAAACTGATTTAAAAAGTGAGGTTTGGTCGAACCTTGAATGCATAGAAAGCTACATTCACAGCTCTGAGCTTGATTCCCAGCTGTTTGCAAGAGACTGCAAAAACATCAGTTTCACAACTCCCAGCTGTTTGCAAGAGACTGCAAAAACATCAGTTTCCGCAGACTACTCACAAACAAACCAAAAACAAACAAACAAACAAAACAGCTGTTTGGAGTATATATGGGGAATCTCAAATAAGTCTCTCCTTTCTCTGGAGAGAATTTTGGTAGTCTGGATCCAGCATCCAGCTGCCTTTTGCCTATAATGTCTCCCGCTGTTAGCAGGGTGTCAGTTCGCCATTCCTCACTGGAAGCTTCTCCCTTTGTTTTTCTCTTCCCTTAGAAATCATACTCTAAATGTCTACCTTTGCCTTGTTGTGTAACAAGAAATCAGAAACAATTCCTAATGCTTACTTATTATATTATTATATTATTATAATATAATTATATTATAATTATATATAATATTATGATATTATTAAATTGATTGCAGTTAACAGTTGGAGTAAAATAGGAGGGAAGAGTATAATTTGCAAGCAACTAATTTCTTAATAATGTTTTATTTATTTTTATTATTTTTCCCTTTTTTTGTATATTAATAATTTCTTCTTTTTCTTCAAAAAAAATTAATTATTTCATTTTATGATTCATACTATATTGTCTGTTGCTCTTGATATTTGTATCCCACATAGAGTTGAATAGTGATTTTCAGTTTTTTAAATGATATAGTGAATTTGTTTATCTTTAATCACTTATTGGAATACTAGAAAATCTCTTGTTTATTCATCTTATTCTGTTCTGTCTTCTCCTTCTGCTTATATTTTTTCACCAAATGTTTGTTTGTTTGTATCTATCTATCTGTCTGCCTGTCTGTCTGTCTATCATCTATCTATCTTTGCTTTAGTAATCACTCCCTGTGCTTTATTCAAAAGGATCAATTTAAAATGTTTGTAGCAAGTTTAAAACAGCCATTTCAGTTTGAAATTGACTTTTTGTTTTTGGTAATTTGTACACTGTTTTGAGCTTAAAACTTTTCAAAGTATCTGAAAAAGCCTGATTGGAATACAAAATACAGTGGTACCTCAAGATACGAATTTAATCCGTTCGGTGACTCTGATCGCAAGTCGAATTGGTCACATCCTGAAGCAAATTTTCCCATAGGGTTCAATGTAAATACGGTTAATCCGTTCCGCCCTCTGAATCTGGTCGCACCATGAGGCAAATTTCCCCATAAGGTTAAATGTAAATACGGCTAATCCGCCCTCCGAACTTGGTCGCTCCACGAGGCAAATTTCCCCATAAGGTTCAATGTGTCAGCCGGCGTTACACAGCTAGGAAATTCCCCAGGCGCGCTTTAGTCAGTTTCACCACTCAAGCCCTAGCGCAGAAAGAGGAAATGCTAATGAAATCTGAGCACGTGGGGGAAAGGCTTTTGTCGCGCGCGCACAGCCAGGAGCAGGAGCTTCCCCCCCACCCTGCGCTGATTCCTCTTCCTCAAATCTTTCCTTTGTCCATAGCCCTTGGCATAGTCATTGCTTTCCTTGGGCTTTTGTCGTGCACACAGCCGGGAGCGGGAGCTTTCCCGCACGCGCGCGCAGATTGATCTTCTTCAATTCCTGGCTCTTTCCTTTGTCCATAGCCCTTGGCGTAGTCATTGCTTTCCTTGGGCTTTTGTCGTGCACACAGCTGGGAGTGGGAGCTTTCCCTGTGCACGCATGCACGCACTAATTGCTCTTCTTCAATTCTGCAGCTCTTTCCTTTGTCCATAGCGCCTGCGGCCCTCTGGTATTAACAGATTAGTGAAGAGGCGCCAGGTGGCCCTTTCATTAGCACTTCCTCTTTCTGCGCTAGCGCTCGAGCGGTGAAACTGACTAAAGCACGCCTGGGGAATTTCCTAGCCGTACAAGCCGGATGACACATTGAACCTTATGGGGAAATTTGCCTCGTGGAGCAAGCCTCCTTGCTACCACGATCTCACCCACAGGAAGCCGCGACCATGTGGCAGCAGGGCAAATGGCCGCGGATCCGGTTCGTAGCTTGAGGCGGAGTTCGCATGTCGAGGTAAATTTTTGCGGCCGGAGCTAGTCGTATCTCGAAATTTTCGTAAGGTGGGGTGTTCGTATCTTGAGGTACCACTGGTATCTTTTTTCAAACTTGAAAGAGTTTGGAATAAGGCATTCCAGCTATTCAAATGTGAAACATTTAGCACATCAGTAATATACAGTATATTTTTCACACTCTGATTCTACCAAGATTCTCTTCCTAACATTCTCTAGGAATGTATTGATCATTACATACTGCCAACATATTTGTAAAAATGCAATCTTGTGGGAACATATTCAAGCACCTGTTACTATAGATACCACAATCTCACAGCGCAACAGAAGTCAAGTAATTTAATGTTCAGTTGTAAAGAAATATTCTTTTAGCTTTACAGTGTAAGAAAGGCATATTCACTAGACTTTGAACAACTATAACAAGAAACTGAGGATGAGACCACCATGCTAGGTGCTATAGGTATTGACTTTTCTAAGTTTTTGGCATAAATATGGATTATAAATGCCTAACATGGAATATAAATGGAGCAAATGCCCCCCAAAAAAGAAGAAAATTATTTCACTATTAAAAAAAATTGAAACAAGATGTAGCCTGCAAGAAACACATATTAGAAAAAAAGTTATAAAACATTTGATTTGCAAAAAATTGGGTGAAGAATTTGTTTCAGTGGGAGTTAAAAAGAGAAAAGTAGTTTTGTATATAAACCCCCAATTACAACCAGAACTGATATTGACTGATGATTATGGTAGATATGTGGGGGTGGAAGCTACTTTGCATGGGGCCAAAATTTTGATAATGGGAATTTATGCTCCGTGGAGTCTTTGGGGTTCTCTGAGCTTGATTCTTTTCTTGCAAACGTTTCATTACCTAGCTAGGTAACATCTTCAGTGCTAAACTGGGATGGGGTTTATGCTCCAGATGAATTTATGCTCCAGATGAAGACAGTCATTTTTTGCAAAGGACTTATGGATAAATTAATGGACTTACCATATGAAAATTGGTGTTTAATGGGGAACTGGAATGGAGTAATTTGTCCACAGAAGGACAGAACTTTTGAGAAAGATATTAAAACAACACAAGGGAAACTACCAAAAGTTATTTTTGACATAATGGACAATTTAGAGCTGGTAAATGCATGGAGACACAAAAATGGTGATGGAAAAGAATATACTTATTTTTCTGAAAGACACAGATCTTTTTCAAGAATCAATATGTTTTGGATATCTAAGAATTTGGCTATTAATGTTCACAAAGTGGAGAGATATTGCCAAAGACTTTTTCAGACCACAATCCAGTGACTTTAGTACTTAAAAGAAAAAACACTTCCTTCAAATGGAGGTTAAACAAAACATTGTTGCAGAAAGAAACAGTAATGGAAGACTGTAAAAAGAAGTTAAAAGAATTTTTTTTTTGACAATAATTTTAATAAAGGTACAGATATAAGAATGGCTTGGGACTCAAGTAAAGCTTTTATGTGGGGACATTTCATGCAGCATAATAGCAAACTCAAGAGAGAGAGAGAGAGAAGAGAAAACACAAGTGATTTTAGATCAGATAATGAAAGAAAAATTAAAGAAATTCCCAAAAAATAAAATTATTTTACAAGTTAAACTTCTACAACAGCAGTTGTCTTTGTTAACAGTAAGAGAAATGGAGGTAAAAATGAATTATGCAAAACAAAAACAAAAAATTAAATTTGAAAATAAGCCAGGGAAATGGCATATAAATTGAAGAAAGAAAAAGAGGGGAAAAATGATATTAAAACTACAAGATGGAAATACCATAATAACTGATAATTTAGAGATGCAAAAAATATTTAATCAATATTACTCTGAATTATATAAAGGAGAAGAAATTTCCCTGGCAAAGGTTGAACATTTAAAGAAACAAAATTTACCGAAGATCACAGAAAAACAGAAACAATTAATGAATAGACCTATAACAATAAGAGAAGTTTGTGAAGCTATAATAAAGGTCAAAATAGGTAAAGCACCTGGACCAGATGGTTTACTAGCCTCTTATTATAAACATTTTGAAGACGAACTACTACAACTGTTGCAACACAGGATTAACTCTATTTTACAGACTTGGAAATACCAGACAGTTGGATGGAGGGCAGTATAGCATTAATATCCAAAGAAGGTCAAAATTTGACCTCACCAAAAAATTACTACCTGATATCATTACTGAGGGGGACGCGGTGGCGCAGCGGCTTAATGACGCTGAAAGTGCCGGCCAGAAATGGCTGAAAGCTTCAGCGGTTCGAGTCCAGCCTCGCGTTAACAAGGTGAGCTCTTGTCTCTATACCCGCAGCTTCTGCCAACTTAGCAGATCGAAAACATACGTGAGTAGATAAATGAGCACTCTCACTCCGGTGGGAGGAAAATGCTGGCAGCGACTCCACAGAGAGACGGGACAGTTGCCGGTAAAAAGCGCGAAATCACGCTTGTCCGAAAAAGGGGCGCGAAGCAACGGAAATCCCGCCTCCTGTGCTGCCAGCTGGGCTGACGCTCTAGGAATTAGGCTCTGGCAAAGTCTAATTCCGAAACTAGAAAGATGCAATTGCCTTGAAAACCACTAGGGGGCGGTCACTACAGGGTCAGTAATGACTGTTAAGCAGATTATAAAAAAAAAAAATCATTACTGAATAATGATTATCGGTTATTGACAATGATTTTAGCTAAGAGAATGAAGATGGGTTTACAGGACTTTACCCATGAAGATCAGTGTGGGTTTTTACCCAAAAGAGAGATGAGGGACGATATTAGAAATGTATTGGATATTTTGGAATACTTGGAACAACATAATGAAAAACAAGCAGCACTGATTTTTCTTGATGCAGAAAAGGCCTTTGACAATTTGAACTGGACTTTCTTGTTTAACATTTTGGAGGATATGGACTTTGGTGAGACTTTTACCAAATGGGTAAAATTGATTTACACTTCACAAAAGGCATAGATAATTGTGAATGGGGAATTAACGAAACCTTGTGAGATACAGAAAGGGACTAGACAAGGATGCTCCTTGTCACCATTGCTATTTATTTTAACTTGGGAAGTATTGAATAGAGATATAAGATGAGAGAATTGCTGAAGATTAAAAGAGAAACTTATAAATTATGGGTGTTTGGCGATGACCGGGTGATAATCTTGGAAGATCCTCTGGAAGGAATAAATATATCAGTGGAAAAACTAAAGGACTTTGGGGCATTAGCTGGCTTTAAAATTAACAAACGAAAGACAACAATTTAACAAAGAATATGGACATTGAAAAACAAAAGGAATTGATAGAAAAATTCATTTTAAGATTGAGAAAAAAAGTGAAATACTTGGGTATCACTATGACTAATATGAATGTTATGTTATATCAGAATAATTACGTTGAGACATGGAATGAAATCAAGAAGGACATGTTAAGATGGGAGAAATTACAACTGTAATTGTTGGGAAGAATTTCTGTGATAAAAATGAATGTTTTGCCAAGAATGATGTTTTTGTTTCAAACAATAACTATTTTGACAACTGATGTACAATTTAAACAATGGCAGAAAGATATATCTAAGTTTGTATGACAAGGGGAAAAAAAAATCAATGGTTAAATATAACATACTTCAAGATGTAAAGGAATGAGGAGGATTGGGACTGCTTGATTTTAAATTGTACTTTGCAGCCTGCTGCTTAGTCTGGATAAAAGAGTGGGTTCTGCCGAGAAGTAAGAGGATCTTAGAATTAGAAGGGCATGATCTGAGGTTCGGATGGAATGGTTTTCTATGGTATGATAGTTAAGATTAATGTAGATTTTAAGAATCATTATATTAGAAGTGTCATATTGAGACTATGGAACAGATATAAACCCAGATTGTGCCCAAAAATGCCTTTATGAGTCTCAGCACAAGAAGCATTTTATAGGAAAGAAACAGTAGGTAAAGAAAAATGGTTTACTTATTGAGAGTTGTTGAAACAGGAACATGGAGAATATAAGATGAAATTAAGATAGCAATTGTCATACACACACACACACACACACACACACATACATACATATGGTATATTCACTTGAAATATGGTGGATCCATGAAGGAAGGAAAGATGGAACAAACAGAAGTGAAAGGTAGAATGAAAAACAGGAAATTGCTTGAATCTTTATTCATGTAAGCTTAAACCCACACAAAGTTAACTATGATCAACTCATGGGTATATTCTTGACTCCCTAGCTGTCAGAGATTCAACAGCTAATATAGTAGCCAAGAAAAAGACTACACATATATTCTGTCTTTCAACATGAATCTCAACATACTGGAAATGAGGTCATCCAATTAATCTGAAGTTCAGTTTCTTAATTACAGAACTCTCATACACTAGAACATTGGCTCACAGACATGCATGCCTGAAATGAAATAAAGCATTAACAAATTTGGAAACATTAGGTATGATCCCAGATAATTCACAGTACACCCAGGGCTATTGTATCTTTTGTTTTTTAATTGCCAAAGGGTGAATTCATCTTAGAATAATTTGAGTTCTTGTATTCAAAAAGCTATCAAAGGCAGGCAATGGGAATGGCAAGGAAAACAGATATAAGAGGAATGTTGAAAGTGAAATGAAAGTGAATGTTGAACTACTTTGTTGAACTACTTTGGAGAGTATTCATTTATGTACTGTTTGTAACTCAAGAGCTCTTTTATCATATTATCTTAAATGCCAGCCATAAATATATATCGGAGAATCTGTTTTGTGTCTTTTCCTTTAAGTAACTTTTTCAGCTCTGCTGGCATTATTTCAACTAGTCTAAGTTGCTATAAAGATAATATCTATGTATATCGAAGTCTATTTCTATAATATTGCTTAAATAGAAATGGCCATTCTTTCTTTATCACAGAGGATGAGCTCCCTTGTCATCTCCTTCCCAGCATTCTTTCAAGCAAATCAACGTTTATTGTTTCTCAGCATGACATGGGTTAGAGATTCAAAGAGTTAGATGTGTAACGTGAAAACAATTTTCTGTACTATCCCTTTTTGTCTCAAGCGTTTATAGCATCAGACAAGATCAAGAAACCAACTCCACAGGAAGACTATAACAATACTTTACCAAGATTGGCAACAGTAACGGAATCATGCAAATCTCCTTGTGCTTTACCTTGGCTGCAATATATTAATACGTACTGTGACTTACAGTATCAATATAAGAAAATTAAAAACAAAAATTAGTTAATGCAATTATAAAGTGTCAATCTGATACCCCACCATCTGGGGGCAGTAGGATCTTACTTTTCCCCAAATGCCTTTCTGAACAGCCATCTTTTTATGGCTCTTTGTAAGCCACAGTATGTATTAATATAACGCATCCAAGAAAAAAAAAACAAATGGATCATTGACCAAATCAACCCAGAGTTCTCACTCGAGGCACAAATGACGAGGCTCAAATTATCCTACTTTGGTCACATTATGCAAAGACCCAGCTCTCTGCAGAAGGTTCTAATGCTGGGAAAGGTGGAAGGAAGGAGAAAAGGACAACCAGCAGCAGTTACAGTGGTGATGGGAGCACCATTAGAAGACCTGAAAGACCAGGTTAGGGACAGATAATCATGGAGGAAATCTATCTATGTGGTCACTAAGAGTCGACACTTTCTTGATGGAATATAATCAATCAGTCAGTCACTATTATAAGCCACTCAGGGTGCCTGGAAATGGAGCAGTACACAAAATCTGGTACTAAATAATAATAAGAAAATAATGAATATCTATTCTTCCCCTCAGCACTCCTGTCCCTTAAGTTCACCCACTGGGCATAATTTCCCAATTCTCAAGGGTGCATTTTAAGATGATTTATTTATTTAAATATTTTTATTTGTACATTGACTTTCTCTGCATTCAACATTCAAGGCAGCTTACAGCCCAAACCATAAAAAGTACATCTAAAATAATTTTAACTTTAAATGTGACTTTGAAGAGTCACATAAAATAAAATGAGAGGTAAAATTATAAGTAGCATCATTAAAATAAAGTGGACTAGTGACTGTCAGTGAGAAAGTCAGCTTTTGCTTGCTTATTTCACAGTAAAAGGTCTTGCCCAAGATCTCCCAGTATATTAAAATCGTAATAGCAATTTGAATCCAGGTCTGTCCAACATTTCATTCACGATTATTTATTTTTCAAGCATTTTTATATTTTTACTTTTCTGAAAATGATGGCAGGTTTTCAGATATTTTGTCAATTTTAAATAGCCTTTGGCAGCACTGTAAAAACCGGGATAGGAATGCTTAAGATTTGACTGAATCCTTAACGGAACTGGACTTAAATGTGTAAGACTGGCTAAATCCTACACTGAACTGGTCCACTTCAAAGGTAGCTTTTGATTCTTGGTTTTGCAATGAACTGCCTCCCAAAAAAGTATACCTGAATTTAAAATTCAATTTCAAAGCTTTGTAATCTAAAACTAAAAGAAAAAAAAAAAAGTGGTAAGTTCAGAGACTTAACTGAATGTGAACCGCTTATAAAATATAGAACACCTACTAGGGCTTATATATAGGTTGCTACTGAAATAAAATTCAGAGACTGAACAAGTTAAAGATTGCATGACCAAATAGATGCAGAACTTAAAATGGCATTTGATATGCAACAATGGGAGTATCAATGGAAAACAAACATTAAATTCATGGTAAAAAATAAACGAATAGAAAATAGGTACAAGATGTTCTTCTGCTGATCGTACCCCAGTGATGATTGCAAGAATGGACAACACTTATTCACAACATTCTTGGAAATGTAAAAATCAAGTTGGAATTTTTTACCGTATCTGGTGGCAATGTCATAAGATCAATCACTCTGGAGGATGATCTATTGTAGGATGAAACAGGTTTTCCATTTTCTACAAGTTTTTTAAGGATGGTGGTGGGAGGTATTGATTACTAAATCGTATATACCTACAAAATACAGTGAGCTGGCTTTATATATGATAATTACCACCAGAACACTTTCTGCTTTGTAGTAGAAATCATATTTAATTCCTTCATTAGAGGAACAGTAGCTTAACCTATGGAATGTTAGTTTCAACTTAACCTGAAAATTGTTTATGAACTATAATTCGGTATCTGGCTTGCTGTCACATCTGACATTAGGGTTCTCTTAAAATAAGGGTTTCAAACTCTTTAATTATTGTATTTTTCATTATACAGATCTCTCAGGAAACTAAAATTTGATTTTCGTAATAGTTAAATATAATAGTTTTGAAAGTCCTAAAAATGTTAAACTGGCAGGAAACCATCTTTGTATTTGTTTTAATCCAAGCTGATATATAAGGACAAAAGTCACATGTTTCTTGTAGTGGTATAGTTTCTACTTTCTTCTAATCTTACATTATTCTTCAAACTCTTCCATGCAAAGTTTGTATTTTGTCATTTCTCTGTATTTTTTTCCTTCTTTCCTTTTTTTCCCCTTTTCTAAATAAATAAATAAATAAACAGAGACAAGATGGCCTGAAGTTAGAGGTAGTGTTGGGTTCATGCCAACAGGGTAAAAGGAAGGGAAGAGGAACATGTTTTGTTTCAGACTTTCCTCATTTCTCCACCCACTGGGACCAGGTCTAAAACTGAGTTCCATTTTTCTACATGTTAAAAAATATTTGGGAGCTGCATATCCCAATCTTCTGCAATGCACTATGAAATGCCTCCCAGTCTGCTCTACTGGTATTGGAAATTGATGCCAGAACGTCATGGGCTTTGAGGTTTCCACAGGGGCTGGAAGCAGGCATCCAAGATCCAATTGCTCCCTTTGAGACTGGACATTTCTCTCTACTCTAGGAGGTAGAAATCCAACCTATTTCATACCTGTTGGGATGCCTCTTCAAGGGCAACAAGATTGCATTACTATGTGAAGAAGAACAAAGGGTCCAGCATTAAATAGCAAGAGCAACAGCAGTGTACTCCTAATAAAGTGAAAGAACCTAACCCTCTGAATTATTTCCACTTCTCTCTATCTGTATACTTCTCAACTGTTCCCTCCAGTACATTCCTCTGAAGGGGAAACCTTTTACATTTCCTGTTTCACAGGTCAGCTTTTCACCATGTTGGAGACATTTTAAGGCTAATTGGCTCTGACTCTCACCCCAAAGAGTCTAAAACTATGGCAAAAACATGGATTCAAAGAAACAAAGCAAGCATACACACAATATTGTAGCAAAATACAAGCACAGCCCTCGTGTTCACTCTGCTTTTAATTGCCAATATCACCGTTATACCACTCGCCATGAATGAAGTGAGATTCCTGTTTCAAAAAGTTAAAGTCTTATTGTTGCACTTGGTTCTTAATGTCCATGGAGTTTTCTTGGCAACAATATGGAAATGGGTTGCCATTATCTTCTCCAGGTTGGCGCTGGTTTCTTTGATTGTGTTGATTTCTCAGTCTAGCCTACATCCTGAGATTTCTTGGTTGTCTCCCTTCCAACTACTAACAAGATCCAACCTTGCTTAACTTTTCCAGAAGGAGCCAAGGTATTACCTCCTAGCTGGGCTAAAAACCTACAGCTGGTGATGGCTTCTATGCAATTTTCTTAGCAGTATTATCCTGCCTTCTTCTGGGATTTTTTCTTTACTTCCCTTTCTAGTCAACAGCCCTGGATGTTAAATGGTTCCCCATTCAAGTCTTTACAAAGGCTGTTCTTGCTTAGCTTCTAAGTTCAGCCAAGGTTGTTAGGTGCTACTTGATCTATTGATCAGTACAAGGTCATGTTGTTTTCCTAGAAGCATGGAAATCTTACATACATTTATCCAACCAGAAAAGTTCAGTAATTGAATGGTTAAGGAATGTAATACATAAAAATATACAAATTTAAGTGCCAGATATGACGTAAGCCATCTATACAATCGTTACATTGCCTTCAATGTTTCTAAAGCTTGGTGGGGAAGCATCTAGTTCCTATTACAATATTCTATTAAAGTGCAACCATCAATAAATAGCCATTTGATTTCTTGGATTAGTATAAAGCAAGGAATTATTATGTCTATTTTACTGAATGGATTTTTCAGCTGAAAATGAACTCCTGTAATATTTTACAATTTTATGTTCTTTTACTACAGGTACGATGTGACAAGAGGCAATAATTTCCTTTTTCTTCCTAATTCTGACCTTTCAGAAAGAGAATAAAAGCACTAATATCTGCTGTGATGATGGACTTCTTTAAGTAAGAAGCTAAGGTGAAGCTACATAGTTCCAGCAAATCACTCTAAAATCTTTTAAACTGTATGCAGCATAAATGAGAAACATAATAATATATAGTTAGAGTAGAAAATACTGCAAGGTTATTTTTACCCCATATGATCACTGGATATACATGGCTGCCAATCAAAAAATATGACCATGGCATCCTTTGTTATAAAACACCACTGTCCTAATAGATTACGGTTTTCACACATTGAAAAAAGCTATTATGGGAAAGGAAATCATTCTGTTCAATGAGACATTGCAGACAAACACAGAGCCCTGTCTAGCCAGTTATGTCTTTGATTTACCTTCATTGTCCTTTAATGTAAAGTTGGGATTCAAAGAAAAATTGTCATCCAGAGCAAAATGGAAGCTTTGCCCATCTGTAATGTCATCCCTGTCAGTGGCACTGATCGTCTGAATAATCTGGAAAGAAAATTGGATAGCGGGTGTGATTAATTTTGAATTGGATTTTAATTTTGGCAGAACTCAATAAGTTCCTGTAAGCTCAGCTTGTTGATATAGTATTCAACTGAGCTGGTGCCATTTATAGCATTTTATACTCGTCTGGTGTCATTTATTAATCTATTAGATTTATCTGGAGGGGACAGCATTTAAGCAATATCATGAAATGAACTAAACACAACCTCAGCACTCAGATTTATTGATCTGAACACTTTATCAATAGTTTCATATTTGCATTAATAACTGAGTAGAAAAACATTTTCATATATGACTTTATTTAAGCCACTTGCTTACATGGGCATGGTGCAGGTCAGTAGAATCATAAACTTGGAAGGGATTGTAGAATCAGAGCAGGAAGGGAGTTACTTGCTCAGTGAAGGCTGTTAAAGCATTTTGGGCAGAAGGCTATCCAGTCTCTGTTTGAAAACCTCCAGTGAAGGGAAATGTACCACTTCATGAGGCAACCTGATGTCCTCTTGACTGACAGCTCTTAAGGATTTGAAACTGCTCCCCATAAGTTGCATACCTCTTATTAATAGTTCTTTGACTTTGCCTGAGGCTGCAGTGCTATTTCTATCGTCTATTAAAATGTAGAATCCGCCGCCGCCGCCTCCTCCTCCTCCTGCCATTTTTTTTAAATATAATGTGTTCCATGAAATTAAGACACAGTGTATGAATAATTTGTGCCTTCAAGTCAGTTTTGAATCCCGGTGACTGCCCCCAACAGTTTTCTTGGTAGCATTTTTCAGAAGTAACTTTCCAGTTCCTTCTTCCTAGGGCTGAGAGAGAGTGACTGGCCCAAGGTCAGTCAGCTGGCTTTGCACCTAAGGCAGGACCAGAACTCACAGTCTCTTAGTTTCTAGCTTGATGCCTTTACCATGATATCAAAATAGCTCTTGTTAGGGGTATGCAAAAAACACCAATATGATTTGTCAAATGAGAGAATTTGGAAAGAAGCCAAAAGAATCTTGATGGAATCATAGAAAGTTCTCAGAGTAGTTTTGCATTTTCCAGTAGAGTGGGTTATACAATGAAGCCAATGCAATACACTCTGAACAGCTGAAGATTCACATTCCAGAGAAGAGGCATAAATGAGGTCTTTTCACCAACAGTGTCAATCTCTGGATGGTATTGCTAATTCAGTGCAACAGCAGTTGACAAGATTTCCACCCACCTATATGTGCATTGTCAGGCAAAATGATTAAATCCGAAAAACAGTATCACTGGGGATTGTTATTTCCCCAATTATAACTCAGGACTGAAGTGCAGAATGAGCAACTACTGCATGCAGTTCATTTTATCCCATACAAAGTGAAGACAAATGGTGGGTAAGACATTGTCCTAGCTGTGGGAAAGAAAACACTGGATGTGTATGTCTGTTTGTGCTTGTGTTTGGTGGGGTGGTGGTGCAGGAACCTCTGCCTATGCTCCTGCACCTACAGATTGCTGTAATATAAATATCTGTGCCTTTAAGTAAATGCACTGTCATTTACTATGAATGTTATTAAAACTTGCAGACTCTCACAAGGAGACCCACATTTGTTCCCTCTTTTGTACTTTTCTCTGCATCTCAGATCCTGCATTGATCTGGGACAAGAGTGGGCAATCTGTGACTTTATGACCACGTAGCTCTTTAAACCATTTATGTCCTTTCCTTGTGGCTTGCTGCTTGAGAGAGAAGAGGGTATTGGGGGGGGGGGGGAGAGCGAGCATGTGAGAGAAATAATGGGGCTCTCCAGTCATGTTTAACTGTAGCTCCACCCATGAGTTGCTTCATCACCAACCAGCAGATTCTTCTTCAACAAATTAACAGATACAGACCCAGGGTGGGGGCGGGGATTGCCCATTTAAATCTAGGACTAGATTTATTAAAGGATAAGGAAAACTCTGAACAGAAAGATTTGCAGATGAAGTGTGGAGATTGGCAATGAAGAGATGAAAGGAACAAAATAAGAGTAATAGATTCCAGAAGAGCTGGTTCACTTCCTCCAATCTTTTTGGAAGATTTTTGGGTGTGTGTATGGAAATTTAGCTTCATCTGAAAATCGTGTTATACTTCAATCATCTAGCAGTACTCTAAATACTGCCACCTTCTTATTTATCTGGCTGATGATAGCCACAGCTACTTTGCAACTAGGGAGAGGGAAATCTTAATACCAAGAAGACTCTCTTTTTTTTTCTCCACGTCTGGAATGTTAGATCAGAAGGATTATGGATACAGCATGTTGCAGTTTTTATAGAGCTAGGGGTAGGGAAAATAGTATCTCTGGGTCTTTTGTGCTTCTGAAATTGTTCTAGGCAGTGTGAAGGATGAAGAAGAAAGTAGAATTTGGAAGACAGGCCTCTAAGCTATCAGGACAGTTAAGTAAGTGAGGAGATAGTTGGGGCCATTAAAGGAACATAAATTTCACTTCTAGTTCAAATTATAATCTGAATAATTCCTGAACCATGTCATCTGCTCTATAACTGTTATAAATCAAGTTGAGTTCCAACTCAAGGAATTATAAAAGCTGAGGAATGAGAAGAGCTTCTAATAAGTTTATTGAGATATCATCCATGAAATACTTAAAACCATAACATGCTAGAAAATTGATCAGAAAGTTATGTTAATCATCTACCACATTACAGTGCAATGCCATGGATTTTATGTAGTCCTCTATCATGTTTTAAGACTGAATTATGCCTTGCTGCACCCATGCACCTCAAAGTGACAGTATAGTAACAATATGCAAGATCTGTGTTTCTGTACATGTAAAACAGTCTTTCCCAATCTAATGCCCTTTTGATTACCACAAAAAATGCCTTCTTGTATCTGAGATCTTGCTCTCAAGTGCCATATCCATCTGCAGGAGGAATGGGGCTTTCTATGATGTCTCAGTCCCAATCCACTTCATGCTAAATATACAGAGGAGGGGTATAGTTAACCCCTTTGAAGACCTTTCAGACGCTGAAGTTTTAATGCTGCAAGATGTTAAATTTCTGGGTTGATTTTGCTGCTGATTTCATGGAAATTCTTTTATGCTGGCATTGTTATTCTACTGATATCCTACTCTTATTATATATGGCTTTTGATTAATTTTGCAGAGTAAGATTGTGTAAATGACATCTCCTGGAATAGTGATACTTACAACACTTGTTGCAGGCAATCTGAGTGTAGGGGTTAGTGGGAATTAGAAAGTAGAAGTGGACAGAAAGGTTTCTCAGCTGCCAAGTCTGGTAAATAGGAATAGGCTGCTAGTGCAGTGGTCAGTAAGAAAAGGTGAAAGTTCCTCTCTGATTCAGATTAGAATGTAGAAAACTCTTGGGCTATTTGCAGAACAGTTCTCAGGCATAAAATTAGAAACTTAGGAAATCAAACAATGAGTTAATACAGAGCAAACTTCCTTTAGATTACCATCTAGCCCACTACTTTGTTCAATGTTATAGCATTATTAAGATTTTAGTATGAAATACTTAACTTGCCAGAATATAAAAAAGCAAATGCATCAGAGAATCAAGATATCCTTCTGTCTCAGGTTTTGAATAACTGATTAGCGGTTCAAGAAATAATTTATACTGCTACCTCTGTCTCTTTTTAACTGATCTCTTTTCAATCTTGACCTTAAGTGTGTAATTAGCAACTGACCTGGCTGGGCTTTGCGTTCTCACAGACAATGACATCATAGTCCCTGGCAAGCTCTGGAGGGTTGTCATTAACATCAAGAATTTTAATTCCAACAGGGACATGGCTTAGGAGTCCAGGGTTCTCTGTAAAAAAAGAAAACCCACACATTTTAAATACATATGCATGTGCCAATAAAGTGATTTAGCAATTTCAGAATGCACTCAGACTGTCAAAGCTTGTCTTTCCCCAACACTCTCCTGGTTCTGAAAGAAGCTAGGAAAGTAATTCAAAACAACAGCTTGTTAGACGTCTGCATGTTACAGAAGAAATCCAGCACAACAGCAATCTTATGAAGGTGCAGTTTGCTAGGTTTTCAGAAATGGAACCTATGTCAGTATATAATATAATATTTAATACTGACTCAGGTTCCATTTCTGAACCCTTAGCAAACATAGGTTTGTAAACTGTAGGATGTGACTTGCTATAGAGAAAAAGAGACTTTTTCAGAGCCTATAACATACTTTTATGTTGTCAAGTAACCAATAATCAGCCAGTTTCACTTAAGGTTACCATTTAATATATAATAAGTAATGAGGAGTTCTTATCTGTTAAAGCAATGAAAAAGTCAATTAAAATATGAACAAGTTAATGATTTTTTCAAATGATTATGTTTTTTACTGTTGCTGCTCTATCAGGAACATTATTTTAAATTCAGTAGTAACACATAATGTACATTAAACCACAGTGATATTGATTTATTTTTAAAAAGACAGAATATAAAGTTGAAATAAGTAGGCAAATGAATCACAAATAAATAGGGAAGAACATAAGAGGGTTATTCCCCCACTCTAGAAGAGACAAAAGCTCCATCTACTCCTATCTCTAAATGACAGTATTCCCCCACCCCAATCTTTTGGTTGCTCCTTATCATACTGACATTGACACTGAAGGTTTTGTATAAGCAACAGCCATAAGTTCCATTGCTACCTTACTAGCCACCACTGAATATTGTCACAGTAAATTCCATACATTTCATTATTGTAGTTGTTTTAATTGCTTGCCCTGCAAAAAGATAGGCAGAGCATAAGTAAATGGAGATCCGATTCATCCTTCAGCACATACTTAACTTGTTTAATTTTTGAAATAATGGCAGAATTGATACATGGTTTTGTATGGTTCTGACATTAGCACCAGTATGTCCCAAGATAAAACCATTTTAGTCTCATTGGCTGGTATTTGAATTTTTCTGTTCTGTTGTGATTGAATTTTATGAGGTTTTAAATGTCTGATGTTTGTAAGTCACCTTGTATTACAATCTTACACCTGTTTCCTTAGGAGTAAATCCCACTGAAATGAATTGGAAGTATTTATGAGTAAACATGTCTATCAATAGATGTAAGAATTCAATCTCCTTTGTCCATACAAAGCTACCTTTAATACACACACACACACACACACACACATTTATCCCATTTTTGTGATCGGAACACTTGTAGACTCACTCAATTTTCAAATCCTATTTTCCTTTTCTGAGTACTGACTAAGTACCAGTTCTTTGCTGATCTGCCTATTGAGATAGTCATGTACTGCAGGTAATGTGCCGTGGGGGTATGCTCAGCAGAATTGAAATTGTAAATATATTATTGCTTCAGACCAGATCTTTTATGCAACTGCAGACATATAAAAAGAGGTAAATGTGCCTGCTTTTTTATTTATTGTGTTTTTTGTTTATAGAACTGAGGTATAAAATATAGTAATTTGAAATATCTAAAATTGATTAAGAATGGGCACAGCACCAACATGCAATCTCCCTTGTCCATGAAAAGCTACCTTTTATATTTTATTTATTTATTTACCCCACTTATCCCAAATTTGGGATTGGAACACTTGTAGATTTACTCAACTTTCAAATCCTATTTTCCCTTTCTGAGACACAGAGCACAAAAATATTGCACCAGGGAACAATTTCAGTGGTTTTTCTCTTTCCTGTAGCCCATATATATATATATACTGTATTTGAACAGAACTGAAAGCATGTCATAAAGGAGGGAATGATCACAAAACGTTTAAAATAAGTTGTTATGAACTGATTTAGCTTCAGCTAAAAACAACAATATTGTGTAGAATGACATTGTTCAGAATTACTGATGTATCAGAATATTGATGTTTTCAAAGAAGCCCTACTCTTACACCCCTACATCATAAAATAAACCTCAATGGAAACATGGTTCTATGATTATAGTGACCATAACAGGAAATTGGGTTCCTTTTTCTTCACTGAAAGGCTTAACTGCAAAACATTCACATTTCATTCTTTGTATACAAAGAATAAATACATAGGTTCCAGAGTAGTTGCCTCAACTACTACAGCTTTAATTTGGCAGGCAGCTGTAGGCTTCCAGATCTGGGCTGAAACAATTCAGATGACCATTCAATGGGAGCAAAGAGATATCAGAACAATCTGACTCTAATGGTTTTCCAGAGTTGTAAAACTGAGCTCTTACAGCTTTAGTCTAGAGCAGTGTTTCTCAACCTCAACAACATTAAGATGTGTGGACTTCACTTCCCAGAATTCCCCATGCTGGCTGGGAAATTCTGGCAGTTAAAGTACACACATCTTAATGTAGTTGAGGTTGAGAAACACAGCTGTAGAGGGATTCCTGGGGTAAGGGGGGAACCATGAGGCAAGAGGCTGAGGCTTTGCTTTTTCTCATGCAACTTTCCCATTTTTTAAATTAAAATAATTGCACAGACATGAGCAAAAGAGTAGCACTAAAGAAGGGATACCTAATCTTCGTTGCCAATCACTCCCTAACATGCCCCTCCTTCCCATTCCCTCCCCCCCCCCCGGAGCCTGGGTACATTTCAAAACCAAACAGGGTTGCAGCCATCATCATCTGTGGATTTTAGAGATATTCCTGGAAATAAATATGGCACAGGGTATTAAGCACTTCATTCTGTGGCATGCTAGCTTTCCATTTTAAAAAAAAGCTTAAATTTAAATTTAAAATAGCAGGAAGACCATGTGCTGATATCCTTCAGCATGCTGAAATCAACGTGCATTCTACACTCTAGCTTTTACTATTCTCTGATTTTCACTGGCTGGACCCTGCTTACTTTGCTCCCTTTGAGAATTATGAGCAACCAACTAAGGAAGAAAAAAAAATGCTTAGCAGGATCAAGTTGTATCATCACCTTATGAATGAGGAATGTTCGAATGCTCTTTGGCTCCCAGTGATCAATTATAAATGCAAAATGAAGCAAGAGAGAAACAGCAGCAGTATGGAAAGAAGCTGCCCTTTAAATAATTCACCAAACAAAAACAAATCTCCAATAAATTAGCCATCAGGACGAACAAATAGTTTCATTAGCACAGTTGTTGCATAGGCAATCATCCAGTACTCTCTGCCAAATACAAGGCAGGTTAGGGGATTAACATGCTGTAACAATTATGCGTGCAAATGAATGTTACATGATGCACTGGAATTGCAATCCTATAATAAAGTTTGAACAACGAAAGGCTGAACTCATTTGCTTTAATTATCTGGTATCAGACATTAAAATCGCCGGATAATTTACTACTTTACTACTTACAGTGGGTAATACTAGAAGACTAGAAGCCAAACAGAATCGGTCAGTTTGCCCCCTGGTTTTAAGTTTTTCCCTTTTAAACATTAATAAATGTCACGGAAAAGGGACACCCTGCTTTTTTACCTACTTCTGATTGACAACAAAACATCTTTCTTCTTCTGAAAGTATGTTGGCAGTTTGGAAGCTGGTATAATTAGAGCTTCCTACACTTTCTGATGATGTCTCCTTGGCTACCATTTTAGGTTCAGAACAGACATGATTTGATTTCTCTATTTCAGCACTCTCTTGGACTCCCATCCTACATTTTGGTATATTCTTGGATCAAGAGAGGAATTTAAGGGGTGGGGCATGATATACCTAAATTGTGGCCAATCAGCAGTGGAGTTTGAGTTTTATTAAAGCCTTTGTTACTGCCTCTCCAAACACTATTCTGTGTTGCCAGGGTAACCTAAAAGACTAAAATGAATAGGAAAAGACCCAGAAAAATATCTCAGGAGAGCCTCAACCTACAGCTCAGTTATATAAACAATTGAAGAGCATTACTGAGAACTTGCCAGACCTTTGGCATAAGGTGTAATATCCTGCTGATATCCTGCTTTATCAAATCAGTGGCCTCCCATTCGATCAATTCATCAAGAACTGTTTTTCATGTTTATTGTACAACCCAGTGGCTACTCAAAGGTTGGTGTTCAAGCATTTTATGCTGGATACGTTACAGATTTGAAGGAACTTTAACATGTATGGTTTGGACTTGCTCTCTGGATGTCCCATTTTAGGTTAGGAGGATACGGTTTATCTTCCCTTGATACAACTCTCAGGGAGGTAGTGGACTCTCTTTCCTTGCATATGTTCAAGCACAGGCTCTGCAGCCATCAGTCTGATATGCTTTTACCTGGATTCTGTGCTTGGCAAGGGATTGGTCAATGGAGTGAATGGCACTTTCTAAATCTATCATTCTATAGTTTACAACCACACATCTTCTGGATGCTTGCCCGGAGACATCCAAAAGCCCCAATTAGAAATTCTGAAGATTTCCAACACAGTGCGCCTGCTTATTATGGGCCATCAAGTGTGGATAAACTCCCCTGTCTTCTGTGAACAATAAAAATGGGAAATTTCTGGGTGATTATGTCAGGAGGAGTGGTTAAACTTGGCTTGGGTAGTCCAAAATTTCACAGATTTGGATGACATTCCCAGACAAAGATGATCCAGAGATTGCTTATTTCTAGCACTCTGTTTTTATTTTGTCAGCTATGGCTTTTATGGACAGGTATGTAATATATATTGTATCACATATGCAATGTGATCTGTGTAGAGCTGGAAAAATTCTTGAAGATAGTTCCAAGTTGTGTTGTTTGCCTGGCTCCCTGTCAGACTAGGAGTTTTTAAGGAGTTCTTAAACTAACAAATAAATAAGCAAGCAAGCAAGCACGCACATAGCCTGCTTACAAAATGAAGAGCAAACTTCTAGTGCTATCTTTATTACCAATAATGTCCCACACATCCCAATGTGCCAGAATTATAAAATTTCTGGATGGTCTGAAGCCATGGAAGAAACAAATAATTTTTTTTTTTAAATGAAGTTATGGGGAAAACTGAAATATATCCAATATTCATTTTTAGACCATCCTTTACTCTAACTTCACTTTTCTTTTTAAAGAAACTCTGCCTCCTTTTGTACCTGTGTTGCAGTGTCACAGAGCTGTAGGCAGAGCTTACATCGTGACACACTTTTCACAATTTGGCATCATTATGGCCAGCTCCAGATGTTTCTTGTACTGCCTCTCAGGGCAGAAATGCATTTCAACCTTGCATTTGAGAGCTGTACTCTACTGCTGGTCTTGGAACTGTAGTGTTCTGATACTCTGGATGAAAGATTATTCTGATTACAAGTCAAGAGCAAAAAGAAAATATTTCAGGGGAATAAGGCTAGCCCTATTTAAGCACTTTGCTGTATCACATTCATTAATCTAACAGTACTGGGGACTTGTTTTTCCTCTTTCTAATTTTTTCAACTGTTTGGGGAAAAAAATCAAAGGCCTGTAGGAAACACAGATAGGGGGATATGTTTTTGCCTGATTTTTTTGCATTTTTTCCCCCAGCTTTCAAACCTCTGAGGTGTGCCCACTTGCCCAGATGGTGATGATGATGATGATGATGATGATAAAGTGAAAGGCAGACAACCTGAGCAATAGCTGAGCTAGAAGAGAGGTGGAAGCACAGCAGCACTTAGCCTTCTAGCAAATTGGATTTTTCATATGAAATCTTGGAGAAATTGAAACAACACAAAACAAAGTCAGCCATTCTCGTCCTCTTCCCTACACAGCCACAACTGAGAACATCGAACATCCTAATAAAATTATATAGTTTTTAGTATACAGTTGTGAGTATACACAGCAACTTTTCTTATGGTTATTTTTCTTACATTTTGGCATTTCAGGGAGTCAGATCTTAATAAAGCCTGTGGTAATCTGTCATTTTCCTTCTTAAAGAATCTATTATCCTCCAATCTTTTCCTCTGAACCTCATCAGTACATTTTCTGCTCTCCTGTCGAGCAACTTCTTCGGAAAGAAAACAAACATCTAAATAAATGATCTGGATAGTGACACAAACAATCCATTTCAAATTGCCTTCTAAAGCATACATCCATTGCTAGAGAACCATTTGTGTAATTTTCTTCCATACTGAAATTTCAAACTTTATTTCTTCCCTTGAAAGCTGTCATATAGTAATTGTGTGCATTTTACAAAATATATTTTCTAGCTATTTAAAGCTATTTTTGCGTGACACTGTAATATCAGGATATGTAGAAATAAATAGCTGGAACGTATATTATTGCAAATACAGGAAACTTTTATTCTTGAGGACAGATTCCTTATTCATATTTCTTTGATAAAAAATAACTCATTTTAGGGACAAGGTAGCAATTCCCTCCCTATATACATAGAGAATCTTGTAACAAAATGATACCAGTGACTTTGATTTATCATCTCTGCAAAATAAATAAACTAAAATAAAATTTTAAAAATTGCCTTGACAATGCTTTCTTTACCTTTGAAAACACTCTGACAGAATCTCCATAGTATAAAGTAGTTTTCCTCATGAGATCTGGTACCTTCTGGGGATGCACTGGATTATAATTCCCAACATCCCAAGGCATATCAGGAGAAATCTGGCTTAGTCAATATTTCACATTGCTTAACCATGTTTTAGAGATCAGGAGAATTCTCTTTTCTTCTCCACACACATTTCCTGCCCTTCTTTACTTTCTTTTATTTATCATATTATCCAAATATATACAATAACATTAATCCCTCGGACAATGCAGCACTCTGGATTTGATTTTGGAAAGGTGCTTTGAAGTATGCAGGGATATGAACATAGCACCCATCTGCAGCTTCTTAAAGCAGCCTTATCTTTTCCCAGGATCTAATCCTGACTAGACATGTCCTGGAACCAGCTTTCTCAACCCATTTGAAACTCTAATTTCAAAAGCTGGTAATGAGTACAGCTAGTGTGCGTTATGATTAAGCAGAGGTGGAAGGGTATAGCCCATTTCATAGGATCTGCTGATATGAGCTTCTATTTGACTCATTCTCTTCCTGAATTACATCAAAGGGAGAAATATGCCAGTATGACTGCCAGTATTTTTTCCTAGCTGATACACAGTATAGGCAACTAAAAGTGGGGGAACAGATAAGGAAACATGCTACAACTTCCAACATAAAAACTCCTTCAAATTGAGCTTGACTCCTGATATCTCTGTGGACACATCCATATCAGGATTTTTGGCCACGATACAAAAGTGATAAACATTTTTCCATGATTTTTAACTTCCTAGTCTAGCTACAGCCCTAAACATTTCTAGTGGTCTCCTATCTAAGTTTATATACATACTTACCTTTAGAAGATCAGCCAGCAGAATTAGTTCTCTAAACAGCTCCTTAAGCTTCTCTGAGTGATGTCAGCCACTCTCTTCTGCCATCATAGTAGAGCTAGCTTGGGAGGGCCCACTCCACTATTTATACTATGAAATCAACTTCTATTTGGTTTTCTTTTCCCTTGTCTCTACTCCACCTGGCCATTAAAAAACCAATTACATAACTATAAGAGCTAGTGTCTTACTACATCTCCCTTTCTTTCCTTGGTAATAGCAACCTCATGACTGAAACCCTATCCTTTTTGTATGTCTGTCAACATGACATGAACATACAAAGGGATGTTTCAACCACACTGCCTCTTTTGACCACCACCCATGCCTGGTATGCCTCTTATTTATATTAGATGACAAAACTGAAGATATTCTTTGTTTCCAGTTTTGAATATTGTTAGACAATTGTAGACATTTTATCTGCCACTGATGGATACAGTCTCCATAAAAGAGCAGTTAGTCTTTGCATCTGTAAATTTTTTTTTGGAGTTAAAATTAAATAATTACTTATTTGGATGGAAGGGACATAGGATTAAGAGTCTTCATTAACACTATTAGTAGCATTTTCGTTAAAATGAAACACTTCACTTAAATAAACTAAAATAGTCTTTATTAAAAATGAACTGAAATAAATATTGAAATAAGACAAAGATGGTTTCTTGACCTCAATCTGTTCATCAAATATTGTCAGGACTTAGATTCAATGCTGATTTATGATTTAGTTTTATGTTTCTAAGGACTTGTGTTTACATGTATGCTCAACATTCCCTAAAAAGAGGCGGTAAGTATCTTATACCATTTGCCAGGAACTTTAGCCTAGTGTCTTAATTGATGTAGTAGTGCATGCTTTGAAAATGATTTCTAAGAAGTGACATGTACTTTGCACAACCCATCACCTCTATGCTATTAATTACAGCATGCATGTCTATTTTTCAGCTTCTCCTTTTGCTTAAAAAAAGACATTCATGCTTTAAATAGCAAAGGGGTGCTGTGCTTATATTCGGACAGAAGTACTTCTTCCAAATCATTATAAATTATGCACAGCCCTATTAATTACTGTTGAGGGAAACAAGTCAGGATCAGAAAGCACAATTTGATGTTATTTGCTTCCATAAACAAGGACAGGCAATCTCATGGCCTTCTGAACTGTAACTCTGACAAGTTGGCCAGAACAGATGGAAGGTGCAGTTCAAAACATTGAGAAGGCACCAGATTGTGTGTGCTGACCTCAAGCAATATCTAAGATTAACAACAATTTGTCTGGGATCACACATGAGAACCTATAGCAAATTGAAAATGGAAGCAGAATGTTTTTATATCTTCCTAGAGCAGGAGTTTTCACATTCTTTCAGACTGTAGAACCTGTTAGTGTATACGTATCTCTCTCTCTCTCTGTATGTGTATGTATGAATGTGTATCTATATGTACACACACACACACACACACACCTGATCAAGAGGCAAAGCTCTAGTGATAGAAAATTGGCTCAATGAGTTTTTCCCCTTATTCTCATGGAGCCCCTTCAAGTTCTTATAGAACCCATGGGTTTAGCAGAACAAAGTTTGAAAAACCCTGTGCTAGAAGCCCATGAATCCATGGCTTGCTCACATACTGGTTAACTACTATTTAGGATTCCATCCAAATAGAATACATTTCTTCAGAGGGTTCAGAATGACTTGCAATTGATATCCAGGGCAGCAGTTAGTACTTGGCTTTGCTAGACTGTGTTTTTTATATAAAATATTTCTTTTATGCTTTTGCATGAACATAAGATATGACCAATGAAAAACTGAAAATCAAATGTGGATTGAATACCATGCAAGAACATCACTCACAGCCTTCAGCTTGTGTATTTCATCACCTTTTATCTTTTTAAAGTTAAAAGGTGATGAAATACACAAGCTGAAGGGTTGTGCAGTATGCAGGCAGTGTCACTTGTTGCTTTTAAAGACATTACTTAGAAACCATTTGCAATCACAATAAATCTGTAAATAGGAGAAGACCTATGGATGACTCAGCAAATAGCTGTACTGATTTGCATTTTGAAGCTAGGCTTAAAAAGACATTTTTATTATTATTTTTTTAAATTATTGTATTATATCAAACTAATTGTAGAGGAAATAGGGAACGGCCCTGAAGGACAGGAGGAAGAGCCACCAAGGCAATGGTCAGATAAGGAGAGTTTGAGCCCAGGCCAAGGAACTAATTTAAGAAAACATTTCAGACAAGCCCTTCCCTCGTTCACACAAAGATAAAGTGAGGGAGGGCAAAGCACATTCAGACTTGCAAGATTCTGTTTCTATAGCTGTTACAATAAAAGTAATCCTGATCTATATGGCACTGGTTTTTAGCTTCTTGTAGGACTGACACCAACTAATAGAAAAAAGAGTTTGGCTGATGCTTTGTTATCAACATTAAAAAAAAAAAAATCATATAAAGTTTTTCTTGCTTTTTTGAAATTAGCTGTTTTTTAAACCTGGGCCAAAAAATGGCTGGTGGTAAAATTCATCTGAATCCAAAGAGTATTGCAAACTGAAGAATGTGGAACTCACGTGCGCTGCTGCTATCCTCATACCAAATATGTGTCACTTTCAAGGTCCTCATGTTTCCATTCTTGAATTAATTTGTTTTGGTCTCCATATCAGTTTGCTGTTTTTTTTTTTTTAAAGTTGACATTCTATAAAGGGCAGAGGAAAAGGGCAGGAAGAAGAGCCGCTACCAAGGCAATAGTCAGATAAAAGGGGCCTGAGCCCAGGCCAAGAAAGTATCAGGAATAAACAGCTCAGACGAGCCCCTCCCTAGTTCACATGAAGATAAAGAGAGGGAGAGAAAAGTGCATTCAGACTTGCAAGAATCTGTTACTATAGCTTTACAATAAAAGTAGTACTGACCTACATGGCATTGGTTTCTTAGTCTGGTCTACCTTGAAGGGCTGACAAATCCATTTTCGTGCATACTTTTCTTTATACATTCACTTTGTAGCCACCTTTCCTTACAAAATGCACATTTCAAATGCAAGACCTTTGCCACTGATTTCCATTAATATAATGCATTTTTCTGAACATTTCCTCCTAATATACAGATATATTTGCACTCATTTTTTGAGTTGCAAAATTTACTTGAGTTCTGATTGATGTATGAAATTAGAAAGAAAGAGTTGGATGATTCTGACCATGATTTTTAGATGTATTTCTGTTTAGGTCCTATGTAGGCTAATCATCTATGTTTACTGAGTGAATCATCTTTCTTTGATGGAGTTATTTCTGAGGTACCTAAGCTCAGAATTCTGATCTTCACAGCTTTTGATCACCATAAGATGATGCCTGGTAACACAGATAGGAAGAATTGTTATATATTAATACAGGTAGCTTTTTGCATACCCTCTAATCATATTTCCACTGCTGTTTACTACTACTAGGTGATACAGTCAAACTTCATAATTTAATGTATAGAGAACAGCAGTGACAAGAATTGCATTAGTATAATGAACAGACACTTTGAGAAAGACGGCAAACTGATTTCTACTCTTGGGATTGAGTTAATACTTCAAACTAAATATGTTTCTATGGTAAAGCATAATTTTATAGTTCAATATTAAGAGTTTAACCTCTGAAACCTGGAGATGTGCTACACGGTCTCTTTGTATACTATTTTTTTTCCTTTTCTGTTTCCACTGCAGCAAGCTTTCGGTTATAATTTAGTACTAATCATAAACAGATGTACGAGACTTAGCATTAACTAAGATTTTAATGTTTGATTGGGGTTTATTTGTGAAGTTGCATGTTTTGTGGTAGCTAGAAGGCAGAGGAACCATCTGATGCAGCAATTCAATGCAAATAAATCTCACCACCCTCTGCTTTAAACATTGCCTGCCTATATATTCCTTATATGGCATAGCATATAAGTGATACATTAGAAAAGGCCAACGAGAATGTTGATACTTTTCAAAAATTGAAACAGGATAGCTTAGATTGTCTATGCAATCAGATACAAGAAGGAAACTTCTTACAATTCTACTTAGATTGGGTATATTTACCTAGGCATACAGAAAATGGGATGCAGATTCTAGCTGAAAGTACACACTTTTCTACTGATTGATTTTGATGGAAATTTAAATTTATTTATTTATTTGATTTTCTTTTGCACTGTCACTGTCATCTAGTACCAATGACATCTACAGAATCTGGAGGTTTTGTCAAAATGACAAAATGTATGTTGTGACATCATGACAGAAGCTCCACTCCTTGTGTATATGCATGCAACATTATAAGATATGTTCAAAAGCGGTGGAGCCTCTGATATAATGCACATTTAATAATTTCCCCCAGTTTACTGGATGCCTAAGTGGGGGCAGGGGGAGGGGAAGCAAGAAGAAATGTGTGCCATGATGTTGAGATGTAAACTCCACCCTTTTTATCCTTGCATCACCATACAGTGTGCAAGTACATAAAGAGTGGAACTTGCATCATTTTGACAACTCTTGGTTTCCCATGGTTGTATTTACACTAACAGTCACATATGTCATATTTTAAATAATTGAGTGCTTCCCCAGAACACCTTTCTCTTCTTCAACTGTCATTAGTTTTTTTCCCTTGGGTTTTTCATATCACAATCCAATATCTCACTGTTCTATAGCGGCTTCCACCCAGTCACTGGACAATGGATATACCTAATATTTATTTTAGCACAGAAATAAAACAGCAGAGAAGTTGCTACTACCACCATTACCTTTAATATTGCCCTGAAAGATATAAGGAACAAATGTATTCCCCTCCTGTTCTGGAAGAAGTGTTCTTTTACATGGACATATGGTTCAATATTATTTGTCATAATGAATGGTCTAGTCATGGTCATCTGGGGATTGAAACAGTTTCATAGGGTATGGAAAATATTCAGAAATAAGTAATTCAACATGCCATTTTGAATTCCTTCTAACATTATACACATTTGAATATTCTTAGAGTTGATGCAAAATGTTTTTATTGCGGGTTAATTGAACATTTACTTAGTGGTCCTTTCTTGAACTTCTGCATAAAAAGGGGACAGAGTTCAATGGCACAGCACTTGATCTCACAGCTATTTACTTGTATATGGTTTCAGATCCACTTTCTTCTGGTAATAGATCTTGTACTAGCATTAGTTCAGTTAATTATATCTACAAGTTCTAGCCAAATGTTATATCTAACATTTCCGCTTTTGGGTCTGCTCCCAAAATTTTCTCAGAATCCATCATCAAGAGATGTAACCTCATCTCTTTCATCTCAATAAATCTTGTTAAAAAAAAGTCTATGAGAATATTGGATAATTACCTTAGATTTGAGACAGCTACTAAACAGCCTATGCAAAAAGCTTTGATATGTTGTGTGAAATGAAATTTATTAGGACTTGGAGAACACAAATCATAACAGAATACCAAATAATAGCACAAATTGACAAATGTGACTGCCAGAGACTAAGTAGCATTCCCTCAAGACAGTCTTGATGGCCTGAAGTTATATGGCTCCCTGGGTGGGAGATTCTATGCTGAAGAAGAACCCAGAGCTAGTGGACTAGAATCAAACAGAGAGTGGAAGGAGGGATTTCTAGAAAGTAGCCTAGCTTTTCAAGGAAATAACACAGTTCAAACATCTGCCAACAACTAGAGAAGAGTCCTGTCATGTGCTTTGCCTCTCAGACTTCATCTTCTCCTCCAACCCAAGTTTCAACATCTTTCAGTCAATTCTCACACCTGCAGGTATAGGTCCTGATTGACTATCAATTCTTCTTACACCTTCACTTGGGGCAAATTACTTATACACTTTAATCCTCCTTGATGTAATCCTCCTTGAATAATGGGGTAGGAATTTCAGGATTATAAGTATGATTATTTCTTTCTTTACATGTGTAACCCATAACTGACCAATCACTAAGTAATCAAAAGTAACTATTATAAGGAGTTGTGTGATGCATGGATAAAAACTGGAAGAGGAGGTGGGAACCACAATTCCCCTAAGGGCAAATGGGTATCCCTGTGGCCCTCCAGTGGCAAACTACCACCCAAACATTGTATAAAAAGGGAAACTTAATTGAACTGTTGCAATATGCAACAGTTTTGTCACTCTGAGTGAATTTTCTATGATCAGTCTCTCCTTTCTAATCAACACTAACTTGAATATGTAGCCTCCTTAAACCAGGGGAGCAATAAGATATATTCCTAGAAGCCCTAATAAGGAGACAGATGTCTTCCTGTTTAGCCCAATGAGAAATCAATATGATTGACAACTGGCATGTCTGAACAGTTTGTGCTGGAACTGAATGCGTGAATTGTGCTGTAACTTAGAATCAGTACATATATAATATTATGGATCATGTTTATTAATCTCTGAGGTTGGTGTGCTCACTCAAGACCCAGATGCTAATACAGATTGAGAGCTGATTGCTTCATCAAGAACCATTATATTCCATCTCTTAGCTGCATATTAAACACCACATTTCCTCAACTTAGAGAAAACAATTAGATAATAAATTCTTGTGGCATTATGGCTTCAGGAAAACATCATCCATATTTCTATCAGGGGCATCATTCACATATATTTCACATATAGCTTCCTGCTATATCTGAGTGGGAATATATGAGAATTAATGAATAACTGGGTGTTTAAAAACTGTCATTAAGAATGGTTGAGAAATGCACCTTTTCAATGGGAAATTAAAGGCACTGTAGGAGGAGAGCTGTGTTAGTCTATGATAGCAAAAAAATAAAATAAAATAAAATAAAATATCAGGAGTCTGGTGATTTTATAACAAGGCATAATGCTGAAAGAATTTTCACTACCTTAGTCTTACTATTCTCCTTCATAAAGAAATGGCATGGTTACCCAGTATAACCCTCACAATGATAAAGATTGGGCAGTAAAATCTTTTTCAATACTGGTGAAAATACAGGAAACTTCGTATTCATGGCTTTTAGTCATTATTTAAAAAAAACACAAACCAGCACTATTTCTAATGGCCAATACTGAGGATGCTGAAAACAAACTAAACATGAAACATAGTTTTAAAAAGTGTGGCATATAGTAACATTAATCTGAACATTTTATTATGCCAATTTTACTCTACAGACTGATGCTTTTAGATTAGGGAAACTGATAGTATGTTTTGCATTGCTTAATGTAAGAAGGGGACATTTGGATCGCTGCTGATTTGGGGAGCAAGAGAATACTGATTATATTTTATCTCACCCCGTTCACACACCTAGTTTCCACACTGCACTAAGCCAAAATGTGGTGTATCGTTTACCGTACTATGTGAGCCTAGCCAATTGTGCTTTATTTAATAAACCACTGCTAACCAAGCTATTATTTAGTATGATACATGAACTAAGCAATAATCTGATCACAGGAGTCCACTGCAATGTCTCCAATGCAGTCTTCTTACAAAAGAAAAACTGGTTGGGTCTGATTAGTGTCTAGATGGGAGACAAGCTAGGGATCTCATCTATTAACTTAACCTGGGTCTGGTCTGTTTGACTAGTAAGATATTCTTCTGTTCTAGTCAATTAAGAGGTTTCCAATAAAATAGTCTCACCTAAAAAGACTAATAAAGCTCAGTATGTTGACTGGGCAGTAGTTGTCAGGACCAGGTCTATCATACTGCTTATAAGCTGGAACACAAGGCTTGGGATCAGCTCAGGTGTCCTCCTGTTCAATCTCTATCAGTCTCCCCTACTACAGCACCATTCAAGACTGAATCCCCAAAGGAAAAAAAATATATACCAGATACTCTTAAGGCTTTAAAACTAAAGCTACTATCTAAGTGCTGTAGATCGGTATCTGTAACTACCTTTGAGGGTTATCCAAACCATATTCTTAAGAGTAATTCTTTTCTAACACTTTTCTGCACTTGGAATCCAGTATGACTTATGCACAGATTTATAACTTCATGCATAAATTAATATTTTTATCTGAAACCCTTATGTGTATGGCTCTATCAGATAGCTAAATGTGGTCCTGAAAGAAAGAAATAGAAGATAATCTTTATTTATATGGATTTCCCACTCAACTGTGGTTTCAAAGTCCTGCTATAAAACAACAGGTTCTTGATACAGAATAGCCCACTATTTGTTTAATATGTTCTATAAAACTATAGAGGTATTTTCTTATTGGCATAGTTCAATGTTTTGTATACTCAGCTGGCTTTCATGCCTAAAGGAGACCTAGAACTCACCGTCTCCTGGTTTGTAGGCCAGCACCTTAACCACTACACCATACTTCTAATTCTAAATATATTTTTTCATGCAAAAGTTGGAGAAATTATGTCTGTGGAACATGTGCTATTATGATATCATTTCTACAAAGTCTTTGAGAAGCGCATACAGTATAATAATACCTAATAATTCAAGATGGGATAAGGAAGTTGATAAAAAAATGTTATGTTTTGTTTTATTATTGTTGATATAAGGTATTAATTAACCTGTTTTAGATTGATTTAAAGATTGTTAAAATTTACTTTTAAACAGAGTATGGTGATTACCATATCCTTTTATTTCCAATTTGGGTCAATTCGACTTGTGCTCATGTAACAATCCAAATAGAATGTGAGCAGTTGTTTGATATTCATAATTCTTGAATACCTCTGTTTTAGTAAAGTTACTAGATACACTTACAGAAGTTTTGAAGTACACCATCCATTTTTTTCCTGAGGACTTCTCTCTCTCTGGAATCTTAAGCACACAGGATTTATCTTGAAAGTCTAATCTCCTTTTACCCAAACACAATTGCATTCCAGTTAAAAACAGATAAAAATCATAGCAAAAGATTACAAAATTAGTTTATTATAACATACCATTCATACATACTCTGACATATTTCTGAACCAAGGCCCACAAAATATTTGTTTAACATATGTATTTGAACATTATGCAAGAAGCAATGAATTGAACTGCCCATTTTAGACAACTGAAGTAGCTTTGATGTGTTGTTCAGCTGCCAAGCTTGATAGATATTATGAGCGGCTAAAAAAGGATAATGCCATGTTATATCAATGTATACCTTTCCGAAAGATCCATTTTCCTCAGAACAAGTCCTATGGACTATGAACCCTGTGGGCTTGTTACCTACCAATTTCAGAAGCAGTGACTGTGATGTTGTACCAAGGGGTTTCTTCTCTGTCAAAGACCTTGGCAGTCTTTATGGTTCCAGTATTTGCATCAATAGTGAAGTATCTATCTTCTGTGTTGTGATCAATGGAATATCTAGGAACACATAAAATTAAAACTTAAGTTTAAAAATAAATGCTAAGCATTCAGCAGTGAGCAAATTTCTTAACTGTTTACATTTATATTGGGGGAAGGGAGCAAAGCATAATCCTAGCACCTTTGCAACTGGAGGGTGTTCTGCAGCCTTGAATGATTACGGCTGTTGGGATGGAAAATTCCTGGTTAGTGTCATATCTAGTTTGGATATTATAAACTTAAGAGAATTGAAGAAATAAAGGTCAAACATACTAAAGAAAAAGGTACAACAGATATTAGGAGTGAGACATGAGAGACTGGAAGGCCAGAGAGTAGTCTATTGGAATAGTGATCAGAGATTATTGAAGTACAGTGGTACCTCGGTTCACGAACTTAATTCGTTCCGCGACTCTGGTTGCGAACCGAATTGGTTGTGAACCGAATCAAATTTTCCCATAAGGTTCAATGTAAATACGGTTAATCCGTTCTGACCCCTACAAATTTGGTCGCCAACCGATTTTTGATCGCATCCCGAATCAAATTTCCCTATAAGGTTCAATGTAATTACGGTTAATCCGTTCTGAACTATGTTTTTTTTTTTTTAAACCACAAAAATATGACACAAAGTACAGTACGAAGAGAGAGAAAGCTAACCTTGCTTGACGCGACTTCTGGCGTGGAGGACAGGAAGGCGGGTGGGGAGGCGGTTACTGCTTGGAGGGAGAGTCCCCCTCCCTACAGGAAGCTGCGACCACGTGTCATGGGAGGGAAAATGGCCACGGATCCTGTTTGTAACCCGATGCGGAGTTTGCGAACGGAGGCAAAATTTTGCAACCGGAGCTGTTCGTGAACCGAATTGTTTGTGAACAGAAGTGTTCGTGAACCGAGGTACCACTGTATTAGTCAAAGTTTAAAAAATAAAAGGAAAGGGGGCAATTTTAGAGATACGTCAAAGGTTCAGTGATCAGCATTGAACTGTAGATGAATAAGAGGCTCAACAAAGACAGATGAATCAAATATAATCCCCATGGTTATTCACCTGGGCAGAAGAACAATCTATTATTTGTAGCAGAACTTCAAGGCAAAATAAAAGAAAGAATAGTGAGATTTTCAAAAGGACAGACAAGAGCTCAGTTTAGATCCGTTTAACTGGTTTAACAATTAAAGATGAGAAAAAAGCCAAGATAAAATGACAATCAGGTAGGTCATAATAGTAGACAGTGGGTAGAAGAATATGTTCTAGAACCAAAAGAGAGAGCTGCGTATCAGCTACAGAAATATGCATTAAATCCAAAGTAAATAAAATAATAATAAAAGATTAAAGTTACAGGGATAAAAACCCCAACACCCTACAATTGGTCCTGTATCCTTGGTTAAGGCACAGCAATAAATAAACACAACTGCTACTATTGTATACAGAATTATACTAGAGAAAGAGAAACACACACACACAGAAGAGTATATAAATATAAACAAAGTAAAGAACTGTACCTCAAAATTACACGGAAATGAGAACATGACCGAAAGATTTAGAACACATGGACAACTTAAGTACTGATTAAACAATGACATCCTTTGCCTATCTGTATATGACACGCTGTTTGAATATGGATGATTTACATGTTTGACAATATACATATGAAAAAACACATTTTAGCAAAATAGGAAGAGTCTTCTCCCATATGACTAAGATTGCAATTATGATTCTCTTGGAAGTAACTACTACTACCGTTTATAATGGCTACTTTGAAATGAAAACACAGCCAGTATTCCTAAAATTCTATGCTGGCTGAAATTTTAACCTGAATCTAAGAAGAACTGGAGTAGGTGAGATCAAAGATCCTAGTTCTGCACTCCACAGTATCGGCAGGAAGTCGATATGTAAAAGATGAACTGAACAGCACCACTCTGCACACTTTCTCCAGAAATTGGTATATACAAGTATACTCCCTTTGATACTAGTACAAATAAACAACTACCACAATAGTCTTTGGATGAAATCTGAAATGATACTCTTGGATGACAGAATAGGAATTCCTACCATTAAAAAGACAAGAACAGTTGCTAAAAGTACAGTTCTTACTAAGAGACAAAACTGTAATTTATTCTTTTTTCACATATATATTTCTCTGAATCAGATCACAAGTTGGCTGTTATAACATGAAAACATGACCATAGGTATCATTTTAACATGCATAAAATGTGTTGTTTGTGAGAACAACATGAATGGGTGGTTTGGATATGTGTGTCTATGTGTATGCACACTGACAAAGTGTGACAGTATGTTACTAATTTTTGGCTGCCACCTTCTTCTCTGACTATAATATAGAATGCCTTCTTACAGTTATAAAAATTTATTGTATCCCCCCTCACCCCCCCTTCAAAAACTGGCATTGTGATCCAGGGTGACTAAACCACTGAATATGAGAACTGAATAAATGAGTTCTTTTATTAATGAAAGCAAAGGCCTTGAAGTAGATAGGAGAAACCGAATGAGGGGGCATTCAGAAGAGATGGGTAAGCATTATCTTTCAAATTACACTTCACTGAAGGTTACCGTTAACAACTGAAGCAATTACAGGCATCCAGCAGAGAGGAGTTTACATTATGGGACTATGGTCCTAAGAACATTCAAATAACACCCATTATGATTTATCTTTTGTTTTAACTATTACTTGCTCTTCTTATGCATTTCTGCAAAGTCAGACATAGCACAGCACACATGAAGTGTGCTTGGAATAAATGCTTCCATTTAATAACTTTGCTATAAGGAACCTGAAAAACTTTGGAGTTAGGATGATGCGTAGAGTACTAATATGTACACAACAAAAAATAATAAAAAAGCAGCAATGTGTTCAAACCAATCTACTTATGAATATTTTTTAAAACCCTAGTACTGAAAAGTCAAAATGCCTTTGTATGTATAGGTGTTTTTTTTCTCATAAACTAACTATGCTTCTTCAGTGGCTTGAGCACATTAGAATACTATCAATAATCATACTTTCTATTCCTTCTTATCAGATATAAGGAGTCCACTTTCTTGACAATAAATCAAAAAGATTCAGTATCATAATACCTCTTGTGTCATCTGGGGAAAAAAAATACAAATTTCTGTGTGGCTGTTCACAAAACCTCAGACTGTGGCAAGATGGACATAAGATCATTATTTATTTTATTTTATTTTATTGGATTTCTCTGCCACCCATCTCCCCCACAATAGGGGACTCTGGGCGACTTACAAAAAATATTAAAACTATAAATACATCTAAAACACATAAAACATCCAAAATTTAAAACAATACTAAAGAAAGGAAGATCCAAGCAGATGGAAAATCAGGCTGCGGACAGCTGGCCACTACGGAGCTAGCCATCGCCCTGCTTGAAGTATTCCCACCCCAGGCCAAGTGGCAGAACCAGGTCTTCAAGAACCCTTCGGAAGGCCAGGAGTGAGGGGGCCAATTGCACTTCCAGGGGCAGAATGTTCCAAAGAGCGGGGGCTACTGCAGAGAAGGCCCGCCTTCTGGACCCCGCTAGATGGAGTTCTTTTACTGAGGGGGACTGAAGCATGCCCTCTCTGTGCGATCGGGTGGGACGGGTTGAAGACATAGGGGAGAGGCGGTCCCTTAGGTAACCTGGTCCCATGCCATGTAGGGCTTTAAAGGTGATAACCAACACCTTGAATTGGACCCGGAAGCAAACTGGTACCCAATGCAGCTCGCGGAGCAACGGTGTTACATGGGCCCTTCTTGGGGCTCCAAAAATAGCCCGCGCAGCCACATTCTGGACCAGCTGTAGCTTCCGGATAGTCTTCAAGGGTAGCCCTATGTAGAGCGCATTGCAGTAGTCTATCTGGGAGATAACAAGGGCATGAGTGACTGTGGCCATAGCACCCAGAAGTTGGCTCTTTGATGGAGATTCCAAAGATTTATTACACAGTAAGAAAGGCAAAGGACTTTCCCAAGACTCAACTGGAGGGACATGGCAAATTGTCCTTCTAATGAAAAAGTCACCAAGGACATATAGCACACATATATGAAAACATGTTACTGAAGAAATCATTTAAACCTCTGCCTTGATGGCATTCAGAGAAGTCCCCAAGGCCACTTATTGGAGTTTGTTTCATTATTTAAAACCACTGGATAATGTAAATCTGTGTGGATTAAATCATTTTAGTTTGCTTTAATTTTATTTAATTCTGATGAATATATTTTAAATTCCCTGCTTCCTGTGGTAAGATTCTGAAGGGTGCTCAGTTATGAAATGTAATAATATTATGGCTCATTCACAAAAAACCTCTTTTATTTATACAAAGATTTATAAACCAACTTACTTCATTTGAATAAAAGATCAACTAACGATTGGCATGTGTGAATGAGCCATCAGAAATGCAGTATTACAGATGGAACTTTAATATATCCCAACCAGCTCAAAGACAGAAGTATTTGTGGAGAATTTAGAGACTAGTAACCATATACAAGCTATGCATCTGAATCAAGCTATGCACATCTTAACCAATTTATTTAATTCAGGGCTTCTCTAATTTTCCAGTTTTCATTGGAAATAACTCATTCCTATGAAAACTGCTCAAAGTAGAGGGAGCGTGAACCAGAAACATTTTTGTCAAGAGGGTAATTCACTATTAATAAGAAAATATGCCATTAATGATTGAAGCACATAGCACAAAGGTTTCATCCAGCAAGGATACTACTGAACTGTGTGTGTTTTGGATATATTGGATATATGTACACCTCAATTGCTTAGTTGTAACTGCGCAAATGTGATCAGCAATGCAGTATTAGGAGCAGGGGAGTTTCCTTACCGGTACTAATAGGCTGAAATTGTAATATTTCCTGCTGACTGCAATAATGAAGAATCAGTCCTGCTTCTAAATTATACAGATAACTTCATGCTATAGCATAGAGTGGATCAAATGTTGGAACAGAGTATTGAAGTAGAATATCAAAATAATATTGATCCTAGTATAACAGAATGAATATGTGCAATGCAAATCTGAATGAAATAGACTCCAGGCCATCATAGCCCCAGCTAAAAGTAAGCTGGAGAGATCCCCGCCCCCCCATTTTAGTTGCAGAAGCAGGCAACAAGAAATAACGTCCATCACTTCATACTAGATAATACTGCACAACAATTAGATGAGGTGGAAAGCCAGAGGCAGCAATAAGACTGTCCTGCATGCTTCACTAACTTCTCATAAAAGGAGCACTTTAAAGAGCACAGAGAGCTGTTTAAAATTTTGCAGCTTCTTGAATTTGGCATATACATTCTACCTGGCCTGGAAATAAAGCTGGTGCATTGTATCCGAAAAGGAATAGAAGAATGTGGTTTGTACTTCATGCAGAAATGTCTCCTGCACTGACTAGCCTCTAGCTGTCAACAACACAATGAGGGAGCAATTTCTAACAGAGTAGCCAACATGGTGCTGTATTTGCTATCATAGCAGTGACAATAAAGGGCATCACAAAAGGAAAACATAGACTCAGATGGTATTGTGTGGCGCTCAATCTCATTTCATTAAAACCTTTTGTATAATTTGAAAAGCCATCCCAAATGATTGGTTCATACTTCTGCAAAAGTCATCTGTTCCTCTCCATAAAGACCAGTGACCAGGGAATTGTCTTTATCCTCCTCTGCTTTTGGTGTAGCTTTGCCAGTCATTTGTTTTGTCCTTTAATGATTTTTGACCAAAAAAAAAAAGCACTTCCCAATCCTAACCTGGATATACTTTTCTTTTTCCAGATGGCATCTGTAGCAGATCTGTGGCAAGATGGACATAAGATGGCAGATCTGTGGCAAGACGGCTTCTGGCATTCAGATGCCATCTGGTTGGTTAATTTTAGTTACCTAGTTGGGCATGGGTTGTTTTGGTCTGTTTTGTGGTTATTTGGTAGTTTGAGAGAGGTAGATGGGGCAGTCTAGTGAGGCAGGTAAAAGGCATGAGGGAGGATATCTGGTGATTCTTTCCATCATGTTCTCCATGTTACGCCCTGACACTGATTGCTTTTTGGAAGTTGGTTGACAAAGAACTCTTTTAGATGTCTTTTTTGTTTGTTTGCTTAGGTATAGGCTGATGCCATCATGTACATTACTTTTGTATATGCTCTAGCTGTTTTAGTATGGATGCTGTTTTATTTTGATCATTAATTATTTAATCCTGTTACCATTAATGTTTTATTACTCTTACAGTGGATGTTTTATGTTGCCTACCACCACCTGCAGTGGTACAGAAATTAATACACAAACAAATAAATGTGCTGTGGTATAACACAACTCAATTTTTAAAAAAATCTCAAGAAAATGATATGTATAATGATAATAATTCATATTCAACATAGTGTCTATCAAGCAACCAATTAATAACAATGGACACATCATAATGTTGAAGACAACCAGTAAGTGCATAAATGTATTATGGGGGCCAAATAATATTCTTCTTACATACATGACGCTGAACTGCATAGTAGGTAGAGTAGGAAAGATGAAGCTGCCTGATGAAGCTGGAAGGGAAGGTGACAGATGATAAAGACCAGGGTGTTGTCTTTTCTGTGGTGTCAATGGAGCAGAATGTAGAGGTGTCAGGTCAGCCCATAGTAAAGTCACCTCATGTTGTTATCAAATCCTACATTCCTGCAGTAAAGGATGTGTTATAATTTAGAGTGGTTTTAAAAGTCCTATGTATCGTTTACAGAGGGTATATAACCTATAACCTTACTTTAACTGGAGCTATTTTGCATTCCTTTAGCTGGGAGCCCAGTGCTCATTGTAGTACTGCATGCCAATTAAATTTACTTTATTCCATCTATCTCCAAATGCTTTGGTTCCTTACTGAAGAGGGCATTTTTCCCACAACAGAATGTCAGAGACAACTAGTACATGCATAACTTTACATAACAAAAAGTATGACAACCAATTTATAATCACCAAAGAGGTCAAACAGCTAAATATGTAAGCCCATATCATACTCAAAGCACACATACACATACTCTAAAAAAAAAAAAAAAAAATAAAAAACCATAAACCACAAAATGTAAAACTTAACATATTCTTTGCCTGGGTAAGAGTTTTTTTTTCAGTATTGCCCAAACTACTTTCACTAGACATAAATATGTTTTAAAAACTTCTTAAATGTGTTCAGATTGGGTTTTGTTAAATGAGCTGCTAGCCTAGGGAGCTGCTAGCCTAGGAGCAAGTCTTGGAAAACCCTTAGCCATGAAAAAATCGAAGAAAAGGAAGGCACCACACTGAAATAGGCAAGATCTGGCCTGATGTTGTGAGAAGCAGGCAGAGAAAGAGTTCAATGGCTGTGAGAAAAAGCAGCCCACCCCAGAGGTGTGGGCCATGGGAAGAAAATGTTTCAAAAAGACTGTACTTTAATTGGCTTGTTATAAGACTGCCTGGAACTTACTTTTACAATTTTCAATATTCAGTTCTTACACCTGATTAAATAGGCCTTTCTGAAATCTGTGTGGTTCTCACTTCTTGACTTTGCCAGATATATGGAGCTTGTCACCTGGAGACAGATTGGGAGTGGGGGTCAGAAAGAGAAGGAGAAGGATGTTCAAGGTGAAAGACCAAGATCTCAGTTTTGTCTGTGTTGAGGCTACATTGGTATGTAGCCACTCCTGCAGAGAGGTCAGTTAGAGAGCCCAATGTGGATTTCCAAACACTGTCATCAAGCTCAGTATTGGACTGGTACATCTGAATGTCATCTGCATAAATATGATACTAAAATCCAGATAGTAAATCTAAAGAAAGGATGAAAGAATGATAATAGCACAGGGGCCAGAACTGACCCCTAGGAAATACTGATTGAAAAGGGAAAGACCCATGATGAGGAGTCTCCAATCACTATGGAAAAAAAAAAAAAAATTCCCCAAAAAAGAAGAAAAGCAAGATTCCCACTACACCACGGATTTCCTACAATCTCAGCCAAAACAGGTCTCCGATACTATAGTATCAAACACTATGGACATGTCCAGTAGCACCAGCAGATAACCAGCACTATGCTTATGATAGAAAAAGGGCTTGACTGTATTGGCTTTTTTGCAAAGTTAATACTTTAAAACTTTTTTTAAAAGTAGAACTTTGTTTTCCTTCTATTAATTTGTGATTTTGACAAGAAATTGACAAGAAACTCAAGAATTTCCTGACTGCAAGAGCTCTTAAGCTGTGGAACAGTCTGCTTCCTAGAGTTCTGAATGTTCCATCACTGGAGGTTTTCAAGCAAAGGGTGGGCAACCATTTCTCTGGGATGGTATGAAGATTCCTGCCCTGGGCTGGGTGTTGGCCTAGGAGACCTCCAAGGTCCCTTCCAACCCTATGATTCTAGGTATAACCCAGTGTTTCTCAACCTTGGCAACTTTAAGATATGTGGACTTCAACTCGCAGAATCCCCCAGCCAGCATGTATCCCTCAACCAGCATGTATCCCTCAAATTAGTATATATCCCCTAATATACATCTTTTTACAAGTAATTTTCTGTTTTTATGTGTGTGTACAATTTTGTTTTAGCATACTTTTATGTTGCTTTAGGAGCAATAAAAATTCAAAATTTAGAGATGTGCAAAAACAAACAAATTCTCATTGGGAAAGCTGTGAATTGGGATGGTTTGTATTAAAGTATAAACTAAATGTCTTCCCTGTTCTTAGCCATATGGTTGTCCCTTTGAGCTACGTGTGGAGCCATACCTTGTAAACTTCCTTCACATGAGAAAAATTTAAAAAGCAACAACATCTACATTGATAAGATAGCCTGTATTTACACTCTGAAGGAGTGAAAACCTTTTCAACATTCTCTCATAACTTCAGGTTGCTGATCCAAAACCAAAATGGGTTGATGAGGATATAGACACTTTCATTAACTGCACCTTTGCTTTTCCATCTTTAATCGTTATAGGAATGAATTTGGGGACGGGAGATTGCAAAACTCAAGGAGGAGATGAATTCTTTTCTTCCCAGCTATTATCTTTCCTTTTTCAAGTGGTCTATTGGCACTGGAATTTGACCCAAGAAGACTCTTCCATGGATTCCAATGAGGTACTTTTTTTTTAAAAAAAAATCTGGTTAATGAAGATAGCTGAGGATGGAGAGACATAAACTATCAACTCTAAGTTCCTGACCTGCCCCAGTTTGTCAGTTAATGGCACTCAGAATATCTGGAAAAAAAATACTGTTTTGTCAACTGCCATTCATTCTGCACAGTGAGACACATGTGAGAGGAATACATCAATTTTTTGAAAAAGATACCATGACAGATGCTGCCTTTGAATTTTCTTCAAATAACTTTTAGTCTGATAACCAGAAGAGAATCATTCTCAAAGCTTTGTTCCAGATATAACAAAAGTATGCAATTTTATTGCTAAAGGAAAGACTGCATATAAAGAAATGCATTTAGACAACATCCTCCTTGGATGTCTTGTTATGCAAGAAGCGTTTAATACACAATAGAAGAACCCCTGTTAATGGTAAAAGTAGTAACAGGAAGTGCTTGAAGAAGGAGGTATGGTGCCAGTGAGCTTTCAAGTGTAATTCAAGATCATGATTATCATCTATAAAGCCCTTTATGGCACAGGGTGCAGTCTGGTTATTTCTGGGACTACCTGTTTCTTATTATCTCTGCCTGCCTGATTAGATCTGATCAGATTAGGGTTGGCATGCTCCAGGTCCCATCACGTAAGCAGTAAAATGTTCTCCTCATTGAGATTTGGGAAATATTTAATTATGTTTTTATGCACCTATTAAACATCCATCCCTTCACACAACTCTTCTGTTTGGATTGTCATGTGTGAACATTTTCCTCCTTCCTGCTTTGGATAGTTTTATAAGCCATGTTTTAAATTTATTGTCGTTTAATTCATTATATTTCAATATATTTTCTTCTATGTACATTTTGAGACATGCTCAACATAGGAATGCATATAAAATGTATTTAAAAAATACATTTATATCATTGATTGATTCAGAATGTAGCAGCCAAACAGTATGAGTTGAATAAATGAATCCAAATTCAAAATAGTGTATTGTGGCGGTATCACTATAAGCAGTAGTAGAAATATTCTACAAAATGGATTTTAGGATTCCTAGGATAATGTGAGGATGACAACTATCAATAGTATTCATATCATAACTTGACATGTGATACCAGTGTGTAGTGTCTGGTAACAAACATTCTTACACTTACAAATTAAACTGTCCCTTGAACTCATAAAAATGTAATGCTGTTATAATCTATTTACTTATTTATATTTCAAATTTGTCACTGCCCATCTCACTGCACAGCGATAATGGATTCATGCTAATTATTTAGTTATCTTGATAATACTAAGCACAAAATATATGCTTTAATTAATATCAATATCTGTATATCTATAAAAACACAATTAAATTTAGAAATACATCTTTCCTATAGTGTTAAAGAAAGAACTCATAACTATTTTATGATAAAAAGGATTAGGCGTTCCAGCATAAATCTGGTAGGATTTTGGTTCATTTTGCTTAAAGGGTTTATTCTAATCCTACCTTGAAATTGTTCATCCTCAGAATTCACCCATTTAGAAAAAGCAGCATAATCTTTATTTTAGTTGAAACAAAACCAAACCTTCTACTTTCAGAAGCATTATATTTAAAAATTAACATACCAATTCTATTATATTAGGTTTAATATACAATTTGTACATCTATTTGGAAGGAAGCTCTATTGAGTTCAGCAGAGCATATTCCCTAGTATAAGTGGGTTTTGGATTGCAGCGTTAAGCTTTCACTGAAGGAGAATAAGCATTTCTGGGGAGGCAAGATGCAGATTCAAATTTGGAAATTTAACACACTCCATTTCCAACATTTGTCTCATTGCAGAACTCCATACTGGTATGATTTCTTGATTTGTGGTACCATACTGCCTCATCTTAAGCGCTGTGATCCTTAACTGCACAGAATGAATCGTTGGATATGATGACATTAATCATTTACAACAGCTCATATTCTTATATATAATGCAATGTAACTTAACTTCCCTTAGTTAATAAGCACAAATTTAATTCTCTTCCACTGAAATAGAATCATTGGAAGGGAAAGTAGAGACTAAATGGATTTCAACCAGCAACATGACTGTGGGGAAGAATAAAGCCTACCCTTTACAGTAAGCTGAGTCAGATGGGATAAGTTACAGACCTGGTTCATATACTAAGCTAAGCCATGGTTTATTTAACTATTGCCTGTTAATTAAGGTATAACTGACTGGATTGGCACCACCTGCTAAGCCAAAATCAAATGACATTGTGATTTAGTACAATTCGTGGAGTCCTTGGTGCTGTCTGAGCTTGGTTGTTTGCTTGCAGATGTTTCATTACTCAACTAGATAACATCATCAGTATGAGTGAGTGTGGGTTTTGTTTTGTTTATATATAGCAGCTTGCCCTGCCAGGTTTTCTCCTTGGTAGTTCCTTGATTAGGGTATTGCTTTCTGCTTGATTATTTGCCTGGTATTAATCCCTGCTTATCTGGGTGTTGTCTGCTGGAGAGGATGTGTTCTGTTCTTTTGTTTCCTTCTTAGCTTTTTTACTGTCTCTTTTGAATGGTGTGTAAATATGGTTTATCTTTATGTGTCTATTGATGTCTGATTTGTCTCAATGCCAAGCTTCCAGGAATTCCCTAGTGTTTTTGGATTTGGCTTGGTCTAAGACGCTAACAGTTTCCCAGTTGAAACTGGCTGAGTCTGTCCATGTGTTGTGAGATTGAGTTTTCATTGTGTCTTCTGACAGCTAGTTGGAGTTCACTGATATGCTCTGCTAGTATTCTGCCTATCTGTCCTACATCGTGGCTGTTACAGTCCTTACACTGTATGTTAGCGCAATTTGTCAATGCAGCCACAGTTTTAGTTCTACATCAATATTGCAAAATTTCATGCTCTTCTGTATACAGTAACTGCAGTTGAGGAAAGCAGATATGGGGCATTGGGTTTCTAGGTATATGTTGTACAATGAATTAGTATCTTAAACCCTCTTCCCCTCAGGCATTATATTTCAGTAATTAAGCAATACTTGTACGCTTATTTCCAAAATCTAGAAAAAGTTTCAAACTGTTTTGCTCCTCAAGTTCAACAACACTGCAGACAATGTTTTGTGAAATACATATGACAGAATACTCCTCAAGTCACTGCTAATAAAACAGCAATAAGAACAAAGAAGTGTGATGCAGAAATAGAAAATGTGATATTTTTTTTATTGCACATACAAACATCCCAATGAACATGCATAGTCCCTCCTTTGTAAAAGAGTATTTATTAAAAAGTTACCTTATATAGAGTGAATGCTTTTGTACAATATGCTGAACTATAGACCATGGTAACTACAATGGCTGGAACTGCAAACACCATAATTCAAAACAAAACACAACACCTAATAGCTTAGTGAGATGAATGAACCTCACCAAATAGTTCACTCAACATGTTCTGCCTAGAATTGTCTGAGAGTCCCCAATGGAAATAATTTCTCCAGAGATCCTTTTAACCAAAGATACTGAAGCCTGGCCATCTTCTCACCAGTTTAATGTAGATTTCAACTTTACTAGAAATATAATTACTGAAAGTATGTATCCTCTGCATTTGTAGTTTACTGTGTGTGGGCCAAGAAACTAGCAAATCAGTCATTGAAGGAAAAAAAAAAAAGTGAAATATTAACATCCTCAGGAAAATTGCAACATTTATAAAAGTTAAAAAAGGCTTTAAAAATGCTCCACTCCCTACCCCAAGTCCAGTCAGGATTGAACATGCTGCAGTAGCCACAGTATCAGTTTGAGAAGCAACCTGGAAAATCGAAAGGAACAGGGCAGGTTTGGCAGCCACCTGAATTTTGTTGCTGTCCAAATTGTTACTTAGATACCAATCCATAAATTTACATAATACTTCATTGTTAGATTACAGGAAGGTTTTAAAGGTTATCTTTCTATCTGTTCCATTTTTTAAAACCCAGATCTACTTTTGAATTAGTAGTGATATAGTCAAGATTTCCAGAGTTGGATTCATAAGGAATACTTTGTTCACCCCCGTCTATTGCCCCATTCCCACTGCTATGAAGAGCTGTTAATACAACCATACCTTACTAAGCTGTTAGCACTGTCTGGATCTTGTGCTGTTACTGTGCCCACAGTAGTCCCAATCTTTGCATTTTCGTAAACATCCATGACATAGAATGGAAGAGTGAACAATGGCGCCTCGTCCACATCTCCCACAACGATCTTCAACATAGTCACATCTTTAAAAGGTCCTAAATGTGAGAAGCGGAAATCGAGGTGGGTATTTGCTCCTTCTATACTAAGAGTATAGGATTTCTTTTTTTCATAGTTGAGTGGCTGTGGGAAGAAAAGAAATGTTGCATTACTACGGTGAGTGGTTTTTTAACTCTCAGTATAAAATGCATTCTTTCGTTACCTTGTGTGCACTGCCAGGTATGTTTCCTGTATAGCTTCTGAGATATTTACAAAATGGTTCTAATGATAACAGCTCCCTTATGATATATAACGCTTTAGTGCTAGATTTATAATAGTTTTGTTAATACTTCTTTTAGTTTAACAACTCTGTTTCCTTTTGTGCGAAACTGTTGAACAAAATACTTCACTGTATTTGGATCCATTTAAGGCATTTGCTCTAAGGGTTCTTTTGCTGTGACAAACTTCCAGTCTATCCCGTTTCCAACAGTGCAGTGTTAACCATCTCCAGCTAACCTTGAGCAGCAAATGTGTGGCTTGCATTCATACATTAAGAAAAGATGCTCATTTTTTTCCCCCTTCCTGCTTATCGTGCTGTATTGGGACATGGGTGTGGGGAGCAGAGCTCTGAGGTTCTATGGATTGAGCATTTAGTTGGTTAATCGGGAAATCTGATGCAAAGATATAACAAGAATCTTCAAAGGTGCCTTGAAGATGCATAGGAAAAGCCTGCAGTTCTATGTAGCTTTTCCTGGAAGTAAGCTTGAGTGATCCTAAAAAAAATCCTTCTGAATAAACATGGACTGTGCTTAGTTATTGGCCACAGCATTCTTATGCACATGGTTGCCTTTGACATCTTTGCCTGGTTGATAACCCTGAGATGCAATTAAAAAACAACAACAAACGAACAGTATTTGTGGCACAAACATGCCCTAGTAACCTTTTTGTGTGTTTGTGTGGGTAGGTGCCTTGTCCCATGAGATTATCTTTTTCCTGATGCCCAGCCCATATTTTCCTCATTGGCAACAAAATCATTACATAATGATATTATGTAATAGTTTAAAACAATGTATCTTGAACTAATGTTCAATAGATTCAAAATTATTTGGAGTAGATATAAGGGAGTGGATTATTTAAAACTGTAAGATGCCAAGAGCGCCAGGTATGCCTGGAAACTGAATAATTGCATTAAGACCTGACATCTATTTCCATAATAACAATAGCATGCAGGTAATAGTAATCCTGATCATGCATGACTTGTTTACATACCTCATAAACATATGATTATCTGATTTGGGTCAAGCAAACCAGCCCAAATCAGATTATGTCTGCTTTCTCATCATGGCTGATCAGGGTCTTAGTGTGATTCAGGAACAATTTGTCCCTTGACTACTGCAACTACTGTGGTGGCAGCCACTGATTTGTAATGTATTGCTATTTTTTTTTTAATGGATCCTTGACTGTTCCTTCAACCAATAGAGGTGAATATGTGTAGCTCAGGGTTGAACTGTGGAGTCCTTGGGGTTCTCTGAGCTTGGTTCTTTTCTTGCAAATGTTTCATTACCCAGCTAGGTAACATCTTTGGTGCTGGAATGGGATGGGGTTTGCTCTCTGTTTATATACACTTGCATGCCACGCCAGTGTTGGTGGGGGTGGGGGTTTTGTTTTCCTCCTCTGGTAGTTCCTTGATCAGGATATTGTTCACTGCCTGATTGTGTGCCCGGTGGTAACCTCTGCTTATCTGGGGGATGATTGCTGGTGAGGAGATCTGGTCTTTTGTTTTCTTTTCTATTGAAACAGTAGAATTTATTCTATAAATATTATTTATAGAATAATATTTATAGAAAATATAATAAATAAATAATAAGATAAATATTTTCTATAAGGGACAAAAACCCCACCCCCACCAACACTGGCACGGCAGGCCACAGTATATAAACAGAGAGCAAACCCCATCCCATTCTAGCACTGAAGGTATTACCTAGCCGGGTAATGAAACGTTTGCAAGAAAAGAACCAAGCTCAGAGAACCCCAAGGACTCCACTGTTCCTTCCACCAATTTTTTTCCATCCCTGTCTCAGATAGAGAACAAAAAGATCATGCTGTGCTGTGCCATGCTATGGTATGGTATGGCATGCTATACCTGCCACCCTGCCTCCCAGATCCATTTGGAGCTTCATGAAAAAGCTTGCTGGATTTGCCAGGCTACTTTACATAGCTGGAGGTTCAATAGGGGGAATTCAGCAGTCAACAAAGCTGATTGGCCAAATGGCTCCCACAATCAGCTGCTGACTGACTTGACCATGGAAGGCTGAAGCACAAATGTTCCCTACAAGGTCAATACTATGCAGAACTCATCTTGGATATGGAAATAATGGATTTAATTAGAGAGGAGGGGAAGTACAACACAGTTGATATATCTTTGGGGTGCTTTGCATATGAAACAGGAGTTGATATGATAATGCTCATTGAATATTCAGTTTAGTATATAATCTTTTTTTTTTTTAATGTTCTCAACGGCCTGTTCAGACAATAAGGTGGGGAAAAGAAACCAGAAGAGTCATTCTTACCCTAAATACTGAAATTATCAATGCTTCTTCAGATCAAGCATGACAATGTGGATAATGTCAGTGACTATTATTTATTACTCATTCTACTAAATTAATGTCTTATGCAATTTCTTGAGGAACAGAAAGGCTTATATGCACTGAAAGATTTTCTCACTATCATTTTCATTTTTAACTTATCATTACTTCCATAAACGCTCACAGTGGAATATTAATGTCTTCTTGTAAAATAAATACCGGTAGATAATATAGGTCTGTATACTTAGAATATGCTTCATGGATAAAACATGAAACAGCAGGGTCTAGCCAAGTTATACATTCATTAGGCTGAAGATTCAAACCACCATCAAGCTGAGACCAAGAATCAACCCTGGAAGGGAAGGAAAAAAATAAAGATGGAGGTGGAGGTGGAGGAGGAGTGCCTAAACAGTAGTTCTATTAGCAGGCTAGGTTAGGAAAGGTACAAGGTTATATGCAATATTGTTTAGTATTAAGTAATACTTAATACTTAGACTTCAACATATGTAGTGATGCTATGTCAAAAGGACCATAGCTCTAAAAATTAGGATTTTTGGATAGTCTCCTTAACTTTCCTTTAATTCTTTCTCTCTATAATTCTGATCTATCTAATCTATTTATCCAACAACAAACCATAGCTTAGCATGGTTAACATTGACTTTAGTGAAAAAATTCTGAACACAGATGATGCTAGTTCAAATGTTTCTGAATTACTTATTTTCAGTTCATTACAAATGCGGTATTAACCCAACACAACCACATGGCTTTTTCTGTGAACACTGCAATAACTTACCTTACCTAATATTTTATGTGATAGTGTAAAAACAATCTGTGCATATTTGGTCACAGCCTGTGCTGCCACTGAGATTTTAAAACAATGACATTTCTTGTATGATGTAACGAAAGTCAAGAGCACCTACTCTCACATCAAATGCTGCCCAAGTGTGACAGCCAAATAAGCTGCACACAGCAATAAATTTGGATCCTTCTAAAAGACCTGTCTTAATTATTAATTCTGATATAATACTCTACACATGCTTCTGTGGTATTGATAACATTATTGGTTTGAGCAGTATATATAAGAAAAGGAAAACATTCAAATGAATTGGATGGCTGGGACAATGTGGAACCATTATTATTATTATTATTATTATTATTATTATTATTTTAAATATTTTTTATTTATTAAAAAAATTAAACACACACATACACATAGGCAAGTACATTACAGCAGAGTGAAACAGCTTGATAGCTATATCTACTCTAACACATGGGCAAGCATACTATTTCTAATAATTAGACAGAGAGAGACTGAAAAATGGAGACTGGGGAAATAATAATTTTGATTATGAATCTAAAATGCACCAAAAGCCTCAAGCTGGTCAAGAACATAAGAACACTGTTGTATAAAATAGATACTGGATGTTCTATCCAAAAGAGGTTCTAGCACAGCAGGTTCTCACAGAAATTAAACTGAGGATCAATTATTTTTAAATTACTGCAGAATCACATGCAATTTAGGAGATAAAAAGTCTCTAAATGATAATAAAACTATCACAGCCATTGGTCATAAAACCCAGCTTGGTAGGCATTATATTTAGGATTAAATTTGGCGTGAAACACCAAAAGTGAGAGAAGAAGCCTACCTTGTACCATGCATAGGATCAGGATTTTTATTCAACAAGCACTTTTCAAGGTGTTAATCCTTCTTTTTGAATGAACAAGATAAATGGATCATTTTACTCATAAGGCAACAAAATAATTTAAGAAAAGAAAATTGGTAACTGTAGTCCTGGGAAAAGCATCAAAGTACACTGGAGATCCTGACCTAGTGCTAGATCAAGATGTATGATCTTGGAGACTAAAAGATTCCTGAATCAGTCTTTGATCTGAACTAAAAGTCAAAAATGCACTGAGGCCCCAAACTTGATAAGAGACAACTAATGCCCATGCCTAAAAGCAGTTATAGAACTCAAAGTGTAGACATAATTTTAGAAGAAGAATTAACGGGTTTCAGGATGGCCCAAAATAGATAACAACAAAAGAATCAATAGTATATTCTGGAAGGAAGAAGGGAAAATTCATTCTTTTAAACCTTGAATGAAGATATCAGGGTAATCTCAGTGGAAAAATACAAGGCACAACTAGAAATTATTATTACTATTATGGTTGGTTACACAGTCAATCAGATGTTTAGACTGGATTTGGCATTTTTGTCCACCTATCGAGTCCTTCCCAAGGACCTAGGAGAGGTAGATGTTATTGTTTAATAATACTAAAGGTATCATCACAGGATGTAAGCTATTCCAAATAAAGCTGCCATTTGCAATTGAGTGATGGTGATTTGGTCAATGCCAACGGTGTTGAAGTGGTGCTCCAGATGTTTTGGAATTGCACCTAAGGCACCTATTACTATTGGTATTATCTTTGCTTTCTTCTTCTTCTTCTTCTTCTTCTTCTTCTTCTTCTTCTTCTTCTTCTTCTTCTTCTTCTTCTTCTTCTTCATCATCATCATCATCATCATCATCATCATCATCATCTAAATTTATATGCCTCACAACTCCCAATGATTTATTAGAGACTGATACCTGGGTTCAAGCAATGCGAGCACAATTCTCCTTCAAAACTGGCCACAGTAGTAGAGTTAGAGACAGAAGTAGCAAATAGGATGCACACCTCCATTCTATACCTACTTTAAAATCTTGTATATGTCAACTGAATATTTGAAGAGGACTGTATTTGTTTTTATATATAGCAATGGATTGTCATCTTCAGATATAGTGGGCATGAACATAGCAATATGTGTGAATTCCTTCTTCAGGGTGAATCTCCATATCTTTTGTAATTCTAACAGAGATTAATCATGCCAGCAAGAATCTTCATGAGTGTATGGGGAAGTGAGAGATGTGGAATATGAGAAATTTTAGAAGGAATTTCTATTTTGTTTGTTAGATTTATATCCTATCTTTTGTTCAGTAGCTCAAGGTCACTTACATCTCTCTCTCTCTCTCTCTTTTTATTTTTGGACAACAACCCTAGGAAGTAAGTTGGGCCAAGAGAGAGAGTGATTGGCCCCAAATCACCCAGTGAACTTTTATGGTTGAGGGTGGACTAGACATACATACATAAATATATCATTTAGGATGAATTTTTTTGTAATTGAAGGAATGCTCATGTATCTCTTCATTTCTGTGGAAACCACAGCCACAAGTTGACTTTCTTAAAGTGGCCTGAGACTTCCATATATCATATATGTTTAATGATGAAGTGCATCAATTTCAATAGGGCTTAATGTCCAATAAAACGTATACATAGCAGTAATATGTACTTATATCAGGTCTGCATCTTCAGGATTGCATACAACCTCTCCAAAGTGCCTGCTATGGCCACCCAAACCCTTCCAAAAGTTTTATTTTTATTTATTTTATTTATATATCAAATTTGTCACCACCCATCTCATTGAAACAACCCTTCCAAAAGTTGCCAGTGATGCATAATTTTTAATGAGATGGAATAGATTAAATATTCCCAAACATATTAGCTATATATCATTATTTTTAACAGTGCCTTATTTTTTACTAAAGCAAATTTAATTTTTGTCTGATCTCCATCTTCATTGAAGAATATGGCCCCTGGCTTGCCATTCAAAGATGAGTATGGTCCTCATCTCAAAAATGTTTGAGAGCCCTTGGTTTAAACAATGAACTGCAACAGTTATATAGAAAGAATAGTCTACATTTTAAAGTACGATGAGGCTGAATAGGATAGGATTTTTTTTTATTGTCTGATCATGATTCACTTCCCACCAGTCCCCTTGCAAGGAGTATTTTTCCCCAACTGGCACTGTGTCTCCAATGGAAGTCAGTCAAAGGAAAAAATGGTTTAGAAAATAAATTATAGCAAGGCAAGCTACAGCACTGAACATTTATTGCACTCAATTATGTTCCCTTTGAAATGGTAACTTCACACATGTGCATACACACACACACACACCAGGAACAATTCTAAATTTAAACAAATATCTTGTTAGGTCCTAATTTGCCAAGGATTCCAGCCTTGGACTTTTCAATAATTTTCACAAAGAAATCTTTTGCAACTATTTTGCTTACCTTCTTCAAGGAAATAATTCCTTCCCGTGTTTCTTTGTCAGTTGATATAGAAAATATTCCAGAGCCATCCCCATTTATGATAGTGTATTTCATGTCTGCATTTGACCCTGTGTCTGCATCACTGGCCTTGATTTTGCCTACTGCAGAACCAACTTGTGCTGACTCAGGAACATACAGCTGATAATGTTCTGAAAAATATAATCAGGCAACTTTTCTAGTAATACTGTTTTAGTAAGATTTCAAAATCAGCACAGAAGGGACAAATTCAGTGAAATACATGAAACATTGTATCGTCAGTTTATAGTGTCTCTGTTTTAGACTGATTATCAAAGGTTGTAGGATACTGCTCCCTGGGAAGAATAAAACAACAATATAAAACAACTCCAACAGAGCAAACAATTTATAATTATGTATGGCTATGACAACCATGTATTCTAGCTTTCATTCTTAACTGGGGCTGAAGCAATGTGTTTGCAAATGGGGGAATAGACTTCTCTAAGCCTTACCCAAAATATATGTCCAAACAATGAGAATTACCCTCAGGTCTTTTTGCCTGGACTCAGGCAGCATGCTAAATCCAAATTAACAAAACACAGCTGGTGTGTCCATATAATATGCTATGCCAAAACAAAGAAATCACAATATGATTGAACACGATGGCCTCATTCAGAAAGTATGCTAAGACAATGGCTAGCTTCCCACACCAAATCATAAATTAACTAACCTTATAAATTACCAAACCCTATTTGTTTATACAAGGTCTAGAGTCAGAGGATTAGCAGAATTAGATCGACCACTTATTCTCATTTATCCCAAACTACAGGTCTGGTTGCTAACAGTTGCTACCTAGGAGAAGTACAAAACAATAGAAAATGTTGCTTGTCCCCACAATGCCCAGGATTCTCCTCTGTGATCTACTTGTATATTGGTTCCCAATAAATCCTGCGGAAATAAAATTTGTCATGGGCAGGCAAAGCGCATTGATCAAAAGGAATTTAACCCTGAAAGAAAATAATCCCAGGAGATTTCAGTTGTAGAAGTACATCATTTCAAGGACAGAAATTGCAGTTGTGCTTCTAGAATCCCAAGTTATTCTGCCCAAAGATTGAAAGAGCATGCAAATCTTGCTAGAGCTCCGAGACCATGCAGCTAAGGCCTTTCTGGACATGCTGTAGCCCTAGTTTAATATTCTATTTTGAATGGGAAGCCCACAAGCAAGAAATGACAGGAACAGCCTACTGCTGTTATTCATCATTGCAGAAGTTGAAATTCTGAAGTAATCTTTAAAAGCTATCAAAGCTAGTGGCCATAACCCATTTTTCTTTTGGCCAATTCCATAACTTTGTTGGATGTGAAGAAGCACTGGCTTTATTTGGGATTCTTTTGTGTTCTGTTCTTAGAAGTCACACTGTGTAATGCAAGTCAGTAGTTTAGTATAGTAAGTAAAATTTTAAATGAATATAAAGGATCTGAGAACTTTTCTTTTGTTTCCCTGAATTGTTTGACTTTAAGGCTGTAACAGCATCTATAACTTTGAAGCCATAGAGAAAAAATACAACACTTTTGAGCTTGCATCGCTCTTGCCTCCCAAATGGCCAAGGAAACAAGGTCTGTAAATTTCACTGAGTTAAAAACTAAGCAATTTAAAAACCCTAAAGTGAGTTCTCCTCCTACTACATTGATGTGTCTTGCAATTGTAAGAAACTTTACCATTCAAAACGTCACTGCACTAAATCAGATTATTTCTTAAGAGAACATTTGGGCACCCACCAGCTGACCTTAATATAAAAAGAAACGAAAATGTACTTGCTGCTCTGAGGCTAAGAAAGCTACAATTATGACTGCAGTGGGTTTTGCAATACAGCTGAAATTACCACTTGGCTATCTTGAGACATGCAGGCTGGAGGGGTTGGAGGAGGGGAAGAGAGGAAAGGTAAAATCAAACCATTATTTTAAAATTCAACATCAATATCAGAATCAGTGTGATAAATCAAGAAGTAGGAGAAAAGGGAGTGAACCTGTTTGTAATTAGCAGCAAAAATTCCTCAGTAGCCAATCATTACTAAATAGACATTTATAATGAATATGTCAGAATATTTCTCTTTGTAGAAAACAGTAAATGCCCTTCATGAGCTAGCTCTTCATTCTGGAAGACTACAAACCCAGGCACATGTTACTTGGAAGTAACTCTTTTTCTGCAATTTAGCTGTGAGCAACTATGCACTGAATTTGTCTCATGTGGTAATTAATGCTGTATGTCCTTCTATTTTCCAGATATTCAGTAAGCTTGTCAGTGCTTAATGATTATCAGTTTTTAACTGATAACCAATACAGAAAAGCTTTAAATAATTTTCTATCTCTATCTCTCTTTTATATATTCAAAAAAAAAAAAAATACAGAGGAGTTTGGACTTTGTTTGGATCAAAAGTAGGCCGAGTTTCCTGTATGTTGTGAGCGATCAAATATCTTCAATAATGGCACACCCACCAGTTCTAAGAACCATGCTTATTTTCTGTCAAGAGAAGATTGGACAATTTATTCAACAATAGTCAACAGAGAGAAAGATCAATGAAAGAAAAAGGATTCCCAACATTTTTGCAACAATGGAAATTCATTTCTTTCCTCTGGAAGCACATCTTGCTTTGGACATTTTTCAGTCTACGTCAAATCTTTTTGTAGGAGTGTAATACGGTGTTTAACTGTTCGACTAGGACTGAGGAAGACTGAAGTTGAAAGTTCCTGCTGCTCATGGTCTTTCCTTGTATCTTTGTTGTTGTTTTTGTTCAGCTGTTAAGTTGTGCCCGACTCTTTGTGACCCCATGAACCAATTGCGCCGCGCCAGGCCTTCCTGTCCTTCACTACCTCCTGGAGTTTGCTCAATTTGTATCTAGCATGGTACAAAAGTGCCCTAACAGCATCTTTCTTTCTGTCATTTGTCATCATTTTCCCATCCTGGGACAGGATTAAGTAGTTCTTAGCTTCATCAGTAACAAAGAAGCTGACAGTATCCAACAACAGCTGTGAGGTGTGTAAAAATTTTTTATGCTTTGTTATCCATTGTCTCTGAGGCAAAACCAGATCACCAGCACCAGGTGAGATCAGATAAGGACTTTTTGGCATTTTAGGGTGACCACAGCATATCCTGCCTCCTCTAGTCCCTAGTAAGCCTTCTCTACCAAATTTTTGCTGCTGTCTCCCTAAAGAGCTGGATACAGCAAAGAGTGAACCATAAAGAAAACTACTTGCCAGAGCTTGAAATAGCATAATAGTGAAACAGGCTGAAATAGTGCAACTTTGAAATGATGGGAAGCCCTCCCTCATTATTTTTCAAACAAAGCACAGAGGCAACAGGAAGTACACATTTGTTGCCTGTATTAAAAAGAGAGGGAAGAGAAGAGAAATTCTAAGAAAATTGTTCATTGTGATTCATCTTCCTTTATGATGTTATTTTTTTAATGATCTGACCGATATGGGAGGTGATTAAAAATGAACATAAAAACTCTTGAGGAAGAGAAACAACAGTTATTTTATTTTAATTGCAGAGTTTCTGTGTGCATATGTTGTAATCCTTGAACATAATGGACAGTTTCATTTAAAAACTGGCCTTTTCATGACAGGCACCTCATTTTCTCCAATAGGTGAATACAATTTCAGTTCATTTCATGCAAAAGTGAGCATATTTCTTCAATTTGTGCAACTCTCAGATGTTCCAGTAATCAACTGAGGTTCCTATCCATTTCATATAATGAAGACAGGTTGATGTAGTGGTTAAGGTGCTAGACTAGAAACTGGGAGACCGTGAGTTCTAGCCTTCCCTTGGGTACAAAAGCTGGCTGGGTGACTTTGGGTCAGTCACTCTCTCTCAACCCAGCTCATCTTGCAGGGTTGCTGTTGCTGTGGGGAAAATAGGAGGTGGGAACATTATGTGTGCTGCCTTGTAAAAATAAAGGCAGGATATAAATCTAATAAGTAAATACATAAAGATCATGCCATTGCTATGAAATGGGTGGTCATATAAATGTTAAATAAATAAGACCATAACCCAATGTTGAAATGGACAAGAAATTCTATCCATATGCTGTAATTTCTGGGAATTGCATTATACTGTATATAAATAGGTATGTGTGCCCATGTGACAGGTCTGCATTCAGCCACATTTCCTGTTGGCTGGTCATGCATCCAGGTTTCTGTGAAGAACAAACACTTTGTATCAGCTACCTTTGCTGATAAGGAGAGTAGAAACAGTTTGTTTTTCAAAGGAAAGGTTCTTGCCAGAGCCCTCACTGATGAGTTGGGAACAGAAGTAGTAATCAGAGAGGACTCTGGAGAGGAGAAAGGAGAAACTGGAATAGAAGTAATGGCTGGCAAACAAGATGGATGTTGAAAACCTATGGATTTAATAAAAAAGCAATGTAGGCTAGTGAACTTGACTTGTATTGGGCAGTGTTTGTTCTGCTGAAGGTTTGTTCACCTGGTCTAGCCTGAGAAGGTGGAGTAAACCTATTCCTTTCTTGTCCCCATCTTTAGTGACTAACAATTGCTGGATCTGAGTTTTGTCTGAATTTCAGGCAATAATAGGCTTCATCCCAATCAGTGAATTCAATGTGTGAATTAGTATGGATAACATTCATGGTTTTTCTTCAAAATGGATGCAGTATTCACCATTATCAGCTTTACTCATGTATGAGTGTGTCTTTGAGCTTGAAAAATCTCATTTGCCTTTTAACAGACATCTGGCTTGGACATACCTTCCTTCCCATTAATCTGTTAAACTGATGGTTTCCTGTAGTGCCCTTTTGGAGGGCACATGAACATTAAATAAACTTTAAACAATGAGCAAGGGAGCAATGAATTGTGCTTTCAAATACTCTGTAGTGATGTAAGACGCAGTAGATACCTACCTAATAGAAGAAAAATATCATTTGCATCGTGTACATCAGTCCACAGAGTGTACAATCCTTTATAACCAGCAGTAATGGATACAATTAAGAAAACCTACTCCCAGGAAGAGCAGAAATTATTTTTTTTTAAAGTCCAATTTTTTCATACACTTCTGTCGCATGTACAGTATTATTTTATGATGGCACAGACAGTATTGATTGTTTTACTCCCAAATAATCTTGATATCTGTGCCTCAAGTACAAATGGCAGGAGGCTCAAAATAAATGTTATCCTAAGGGTGGTGGGAATCTTGAGAAATTTTGTTCTTCTACCATTTGAGTAAGCACCTTTAGCCACTAAAGCACTTAATGCACTTCTATTTAGTTTCTCCACCTCACCTACAGAAAAAAATCTAGATTCCAGCTGAGAAAAGTGTCTCATGCTGCATGCTGGAAAAGCTTTTAAACTAGTCGATTATGCCCTTCAACTCTTAGCTAGTTCTGTTCTTCAATAAAAAATATGAAACATTTCCTTTCTTTTGTATGCTTTCTTTTTTAAATAAAGAGCAATTAGACTCAAGTACATTGGAGACATGCTGCATGCAGTATATTTGTTAATAGAAGGGAGGAAAATTAATGTAGGAATAGACTTAAATGAAGCATTGTCATTCATTCGCCATTCTTTGAGGAGATCATCATGGAAAAATTATCTGCAGAAATGCTGGCACCCTTAAACTTAGCTCGGTCACACAGTTTGCATTTGCAACAGAGAGAACACTAAAAATCCAGATTTTTTTAAAAAAAATACTTAAGTATTAACTTTTTTTTTTTTTGCAATCTTAAATAACCTTGTTAGGGAGAAACTCCCCTTGATCTAAGAGGTCTTTCCTTTTGAATAAACATGTTTTGGATTGTTTGGTCATTGCTAGAAATAATGCAACTTTCCAATAAACAAATATCTGCAAATGTAGGGAAAACAGTCTCATTGTCAGGCTCTTTTCTACAATTCTGTCTAAGATCTGTGTTGCTTTATGTGATCCTCCGTTTCCCATGCTCTCATTAGGAACATTGGAGCAGGAATATTACAGGCTGTCTTATACTGAATCTAGCTTAGTACTGTGGATACTAAATGTCAGCAGTTATCTAGAGCCATTTTTCCAGCCCTATCTGGAGATGCCATACAAAGCATTTGCTCTACCACTAAGCTACAGCTATTCCCCTAATAAAAATTATCCCAAATATGGTTGTTTTCTGATGTCTGATGACAATCATTCTGCAGTCTGATACTCTTCAATGACATTAGCACTCTAGTACACCAGAACTTACCACAAGCTTTATAAAATCCAGTAAAATGGAGACCAACTAGTCTAGGGTGCCTTGGAAGTCCTCTCCAAAAGAAGAGAAGCAGATTTCAGAATTCATAAAGAAATGCAGCTAACTAGGAAGGTTTACAATATGCAATTAACTCTTAACTTGTAAGGAAATTGCTCTTTTGTATAGTTTTGTGGGTGACAAGCAGTTTTTCTTTTGATGTAAGTATACACAGGCATAGGTTAAAATGAATGTCTTTAGGTATTCAAACTTGATCTTAATATGGAAACAACTTATTGAAACTCTGTGCTACGTAATACACTTTGTGTCTCTCTACATTAACAATTAAATCCTATTTCAAATACATTAGGAAAAAACGTTTAACTTTTTCATCTCAAGGATTAAAAGAAAACCGATGTACATTAAATATGCCATTTTCTGCCTATTCAATATTAAACTAAGCATTTAATGGCAAACATAGGACTGGGAATCTAACTTTTCTTCGGTGCGAAGCAAATTTTGCCATGCATAACATGATGGACAAAATATAGAGGTGCTTAACCCTTTTCTGAACTGTAGGATTATCACCTTGGTTACAGTATTTGCTGCATGGAATGGGAGAAAATACAGAATGGAAGATGGAGCAATTGGGTGAGTGAAAACAGGGGAAAGTATTTTGCTGAATACCATTTGTTCCTTATATCATACAAATTGAATGAATGAATGAATGAATGAATGAATTGCTTCTAATCAACTTCTGATCCAGACATGTTGGTCCAGATTCCCAGTCCCATGTTTTCCACCATACACCTGATGACAGGTAGTCCTCACTTAACTACCATAATTGGGACCGGAATTTCCATTGCTAAGTGATGTGGTTGTAAAGCAGGACATCATGTGTCCATATCACTTTGCGATGGCAATCCCAGCAGTCGCTGTTGCTGTCATTAAGTGAGGAGCACAGGTCTTTAAGTGAGGAACTCCTGTGACTTATGGCATCCTGCTAGCTTCCAACAAACAAAGTTAATGGGGAAGCAGGTAGGAAGTCGCAAGTCCTGGGAGGCTCACAAGCAGGTTTGCAAGCAGGCTGGCAGATGGGTGAGTGCTATGGAGTGTGGCTGGGCAGGGGGGTGGCCGCTGTGGAGTATAGGAGAGTTCACAGGTGGCTGCTTCAGCGCGAGCACACCTGGGTGGTGCCGTAGAGTGCAGGAGGGCATGCAGGTAGCTGGGGATCTCGTCCTTAGTAGCCAGATTCCTTGGGAGAAAAAGTGGCAGAAGAGGAAGTTACTTACAGGAGCAACTTGCAACCTTCCCTGCCAGCTTCCCCGTTGACTTTGCTTGTGGAAAGCTGGCAGGGAAGATTGTAAATGGTGATCATGTGACCATGGGATGCTGCAACCATTTGTGTGAGCCAGTTGCCAAGGCCTGGATTGTGATCATGTGACCGTGGAGGTGCTGGGATGGCCAGAACGTCAAGGACCGGTCGTAAGCACCACTCGTTCAGCACCGTCATAACTTTGAATGGTCACTGAACGAGTTGTCATTAACTGAGGACTACCTGTACTTATATACCCCCACCTGTGAAAGCAGAAAAGAACAAAGAGGTTTTGCTAAGTGAAGATTCCACTGCAAATACTACTTCTTAGGAGTTAGTGAACACAGTATGCCACTGTCAAATATCTTGATTATTATTCACAGCTCATCCTTCATTTTAACAGAATCTCCCTGAAATTGTAATGGCAGACAGTTTTTGTTGGGAAGAAATAAATCAGATCAAACCTTTACATACTCTGAGGGAACCTGGGAGGATTGTCGTTGACATCGGTGAGTGTGATATTTACTGTGGTTGATCCCGATAACCCTCCAACTTGTCCAGCCATATCTTTGGCTTGAATGACAACCGAATAATGTTCTCTGGCTTCCCTGTCCATGTTATGCAGAGCTGTTCTTATGACTCCTGTGGTGATAAAAAAAAAGGGGGGGGGCAGAAAAGAAACATTATCCTTAGCTTCCAGAAACCAAGAAAAAAAACTAGCTAGTAAGTCATTACCAAGAAAAAAACCCAATTCATATCCCAAATTAATTGGGATACGATACATAGAAATTAAATGCACTCATGTGATAAGGATGGATAAGATGCTAATAAATGAACAATCCAATCCATACAAGCTGTCAGGCTCACCGGCCAGGCCTTAACAGAAATTCACAGGCATCTGGCTCTAGGTTTAACTCAGTTTAAGGCTTTCAGATACATGGCAAAGCACAACTAAGTAAGAAAAGAACTGTCCTCTATCAATATGAAGATGAAACATTCTTTTTATGCCCACTGAGGTTTAATGCCTGTATGTCTTTCTCCTGCTGTTCACATGGTTTTGTGGATTATTTGCCCTGCAGTTCTTGCCCTGAAACTGGCCATCTGTTGTTGACATCTCTGCTTGAGAAAACTCTGGCTGTAAACTCTGACCCAACACACACACACACACACACTTGTTGTACATGATAAGAGCTCAATAAGTACTTTAATTGAACTATTTAATAAAGGTAATACCATGCCTTATGATATGGTTATGGCTTAGAAAGTTGCTCTGTGAGTGGGTGGCCATATAAATAACATAAATTCTGGCTTGGGGGCTTCTAAAATGTTTTACTTTCTATTCATAATCTGGCTGTATTCTTATGATGACTTTATTAATGCAAACAATTAAATGATATAAAAACAAATGGACTTACTAGGCCAGCTTAAAAACAGCTAATTTTAGTAAAATATTACATAACAGAATAACAACTTTATTTAAGTCAAATATTTTCATTCTCTTTCATCAGTGGAAATGCCTTTGCATTGTTGGTCTTTTGAAATAAGACTGCATTCCAGTGTAAACATGTGTAGGCAGACATGCATAGAATCATGATGAGACACCAACATTTCCTACAAAATATAGGTTTCATTATCAAATAGAGAGAGCCAGAGTCAGCACCTGATTCATTCCAGATTTTTGTAGAGAACAAATTTTAAAGATTAGCAATATTTTATAAATTGAGTTTGGAAAAGAATAGCCAGTGCCAATGATGCAAACTTGGATAATAAGATCACAGACTTTAAAGTGGCTGAAGTCATCAAATTGTTTTCAAAGGCAGCTCTGTCTGAACTAATGTTTTCAGTCTGAAAACATTATAGTCATTATTGTGAGTGTATATGACTCAAACTAGAGCTCTTTTCTCCTTAGCTGGTAAAAAGTTCTATTGATTTTTTTTTAAATCACCACATTGACTCTTTAAAAAGAATAAAGCAGTTCACCACAGCTATCTTTTTAATTTCCAGTAATGTCCCCTTGAAGAAATGGAATTGCTGAATCTGTTTTAAAATCTACCTTTTCCTCTTACAAATATCATTACAATAGCTGATAGATAGATAAACAGAGATAGATAGATAGATAGATAGATAGATAGATAGATAGATAGATAGTGACTGGGTGGCTTACAAGTTTAACAATGAACAAACCACCCAAATATAACTCCCTGACGCTCAGAGATAAACTGTTAACCATCATTAGTGGCAGAGATCATCCCTTCTCTGACCCAAATGTCTGGAGGAACAGCCAGGTATTCAATAATTGGCTGCTTATAAGGAAGTCCACACAAGATACCAAAGTTATAAAACATAGAAAGCTGTTTTAGTCATGACAGCTGGACTGAGGACTCACATGTGTTCAGTAATGAATCTTGAATGAAATGAAGGGCAAATTAGTCTTTATGTCCCTTCTCTCTCCCATGTAGGCTATAGCCTGTGACTTCACAGTCCATGATGGTCCATTACTCTGTACTGCTGAATATTAAACCTGGACTCCTGGTACTGCATAATGCTCTCTTTCTAGCCACCTTCACTCACACTGTACCTGCTGGTTAGAACTTCAGGCCATACATAGAAACAGGGGCTTAAGACATTGTACTTTAATCACATACCCAACATGAAACCAGCTTTACACATATGCAAAAGTTAACCTAGGTTGATGAAAGTATGTTATTGTACATACTTGCTTACCATACACAAGTTGCTGTATGATAGTAAAACATAAGTTACAGTTCGTGAGCTATTTGGTGAGTAACCAAGGATGTTTGGCACAAATTCCATTAATCCAGTTACCTGAGTTGAGCATATATTGTAGACTAAGGATATGCAATGCTTTGGATTTTTTTCCCCCCAGAAAGGTGCTTCAGAACATGCAAGAACACAAAAACCGCTGCATGGAGTTTTGGGAAAAAGTGAAGGTACTTAAACAAATTCAGATAGCTATATGCACACCCCCATATGTTTCAAGGCATATTTTTACAAAAGAATCCAAAGGACTGCACAGCCTTATTATATACCAATTTGAGATATCTATTATATACCTGATCCAATAGAGTTTTGTAAAGTCCAGACCAAGCTAATTATATTTCAGTCTCACTGAAATCAATATGAAAGGTTAGTCATGCCAAACTGAAATTGCATGGATTTCAAAGGAAACGGAGTGCTATTTATTTTGTTCTGGATGCAGGACACTATGGCTACTGAGCTCTGAATTATTGCTTAATTTTCCTCCTCTGCAAAACAGAGGATCTTTAAAAATCAGAATGGAATTGGCAGAACTAGAATGCACATTATTTCAAGTCAAATCCAGACTTGAATGAGTCTGGCCATAACTCAGAATGAACCATCCTTTTTTGAACAAAGATGTTTGTATTTCCCCTTTCCTCTTAAAATTCATTGCAATTCACTTAAAGGAGTATTTTTTCCTCTGTTGCATTTCTACTGCAATTATCTAATATGACAATGTTAAGATACTGATATGGTACACGACAGGAGATATGGGAGTGGTAACCTGAATTCCACATATTGGCTGAACATCTAACCAATCAATCCACCTCCGTGTGTGTGTGTGTGTGTGTGTGTACACACTATATGCACACATACACACACCCTTTGGAAGTGTTTGTTAGAATCTTAGGACTGTTCTGTATAATACTGTATAAGATGTACAAGCCATCTTCTTTGTGTCTCAGATAAGCATAAGCAATAATAAATTTGTGCAGTTGATGATTTTATGTTCAAGTATCGCTTATATAGCTATATGCATTATAAATTAAAAGTCAATATCAGTCTCAGATCCTCCTTTTTTTGTTTTATGTTGAAAGAAGACACCAAAGACTAACACTGGACTAAGCCCGAAGGGTAAAATCTACACATTTATACAAGTCTCTCTAAAAATGTATTCTTTATTTAAGACATATGGAACACTTCAATATGGATGCTTGGGTGGCATGTGATTTATGGATTGCTGTTGGGGAGGCATGGGTTCAATTATATCTTTTGCTATCGAAGCCCACTGGATAATTCTGGGACAGTCACTCTCTCTCAGATCAGCTTATCTCACAGGTTCATAGTTATGTGGAAAACACTGGAGAAGGGAGTGGTACCTATATTGATATGAGTTCCTGGAGGATATAAATCTAATGAATAAATATCAATAAAAACTGTAAAAATGTCTTAATATAGTGGTTCTTAGCCTTTCATAGTTTACATCCCACTAACCAGACAAAGAACATGGTCCCCTCCAAAGAAAATGCATGCATTCTTTTAAAGAAAGATCTCTTTATGTTTACAGACAATCTGCTATTATCATTTATATCAATCAATCTTATTCTCCAGGGTTGGTGCTGCAGCATGAAGACTGCTTGAAGATTGCTGAGGGGCTCTGACATTGTGTGCTGCTTTGTCTACCACCAGCTGCTTGGAAGAGAAGTCTTTGCATTATCAGTAAGGAAGAACATCTGGACCACATTCTTGAAGACATGAACTTGTCTTTAATCTTTTTTTGACGGTGTGCCTCAGCATAAATACAAAGCCAGTCTGCAGGGCAAGGGAGAGCACAATAGTAATCAGCAGGAAGGGTCATGGGTACATGCCTATCAATGCTGCTATAGGATGGCATGATACATGACACAGGTTGTTCTATACAATCAGTTTGACTTTCCAAAACTGCTTTCCAAAAGGACTATACTGTTGCTTTTGCTGAATTTTACATATTGAAATGCGTTTCACTAGTTTAATTAACAAACCAACACGATTAAAACAAATATAAAATCCAGCATAATTGCATAAACTCTTTGCTAATTATGTTTTAATAAAAAGATAGTCAACATTCCTCTCTTTCACTTTTGAATTTGAAATCTTAGCCATGTGTGAAGTTTTTATGACATTGATTACTTGTATAGTTCTATGATAAGAGCTGAGTTTTTATTTATTTTAAAATAGGGAATTCTCCAAAATTTTCATTCTTTTCTGATGGTGGACCAACATGCCCAAACACATTTGGATCTTGCAAGAAATTCTCCCTTATTTTCACTTAATAGGGAAGTCTCTCAATGACATATGAATCCGCACTCATCTACTGAGGTATTATTGTTAGAGGTACACTTTTGAAAGTAGGGCTTATTATCAATGCAACATTATTAAAACTCAAAAAATCAGTGCAGCAAGGAGAGTACAGGTACATTTATCAGCATACCTTAAAGCATTTAACTAGATGTTCCAAGAACTGAAGTATAACATTTGAATTTATACTTGTGTGGATTTCAATTAAACCTCACCCTCCTAAATAGATCGATATCATTAAATTTACAGGTTTTACAAGGTGAATTTTAGGTCTGTGCCATTAGTTGCTATAATGTCTGGCTAAAAACTTTAAAATATTGTCTCCTGAGGAATCAGAATACTGTCAATTGACAGGTGTATAAATGCTCTGGAAAGTTCTCTCCATATTTATTTGGATGCAACTGGCATTCACTTAAAAGAGAGTAAGTCCATTTGAACTAACTGGACTTAATGTTGATTAGATATGCAGAGGACAACACCATTAAATTATTTTCTTGAAGGACACTGACTAATTGAAGGCTAGCTGATGTTAAACTTCATAATTAATAGGAAGGACAACTTGGGAAGAAACATTAGGCATGTGCATGCCTGAATAATCAGAACCATTAAACTTACCAGTCTGTTTAGTTTTTACAGCATCAAGCTTAGTTATTTCCTAATATGAAGCTGTGCAGGAATTTAAGTTGTTTTGTGCAATTAAGCCTTTAGTAAAATCCAGTGAGTTCATTATCCCAGTGGATGAGTTCATTATCTATTTTCTTTTTAATAAACATATGTATGTTTGTGTGTGTGTGTGTTTGTATACAGACACACACACGTACACACACACACACACTTTTAGGTGCGTAGCAATATAGGATTAATAATAATAATAGCAATAAAAAAAACGTAATTATTGAGAGATGCACAACTGTGTTAGCCCAGAAAATCACTATGGATTTTCTGCTTGAGAATTTCTTCCATGTTACTTGAGGTTAAAGATGAAGAGTGAGGAAAAATAAGGCAAAACAGATATTACTACTTCAAACCCATTCTGTTTGGTGAAAATTATAGTGGTGCTAAATCTTACTAGAAAGGAGGACATGTAATTCAGTAACACAAGAAGTTTGCAATAATTTAAAAAAAAAAATGATAAAATGTACTGGTAGAATTTTTTTTTTTGGGGTGCCTTCATGTCAGCATTGACTTCTGGTGACTGCCTGGACAAGTCTCTGCAGTTTTCTTGGCAAGATTTTGGAAGTTGCCTTCTTGCCATTGCCTTCTTCCTAGGGCTGAGAGAGAGTGACTCGCTGAAGGTCACCCAGCTGGCTTCATGGCCTAGGTGGGACTAGAACTCACAGTCTCCGGGTTTCTAGCCTGGCACCTTAACCACTGCACCAAACTGGCTCTTGGTGGGACAATTAGAGAAGCAGAAATAGTTTGGAAAACATATTGAGAAGAATGCCATGTGTGCAAGCCAGACATGATGCTATTGTGGATTGGCCCAAGTTTTAAAAATGGTTCAAAGCTTGCTGATGCTGACTTCAGTAAAACTGAGTACCAGGTCATTCTGAAGATAGTAATCTGCAGAGCTACCCATTGATGAGCTTCTCACAGATGGTCAGATACTGTAAAAAGTTGGCCTGACAAGAGTAGCAGCATTGTCTGTACATGGGTTTAGAGGAGATCATATAAAATTACTGACTGGAGAAGTTGCAAGGGAAGGGCATCTGTTGCCTTTAAAAAAATTCCCTCCAGAAGCAGAAGTGGTATGTGGCCTTTTGATTGTGAATGTTGGGAAACTATCATTCTAGACACACTTGATAGACTCCATTAAATAAGAAGAGATGGGCCATCATAATCTCTGTGATTCTGATCCATAGGTAATAGCTAACATTGCTCTTTGCTGATCTTAGGATTCTAGAAAACACTTGATAGTCTGTAGAACAACCAGTCCAGGCTTTCACAAGGCAATACAAATGATTTTGCTCTGATGAGCTTTCTGTAGAGATAGTGGGGCTAGGCTGCCATTATAATTTGCTTTCTAGTAATTTAATTTAATTTTATTTGTGCTGTATTGCAAACTGCCAAGTGCATCAAAGTATGATGATGTATAAATGCCTTTATATATGTATGCATAAATAAACATACTTCTTTATATCTTGTCTGACACCCCACTTTAAGCAAAATTTCATGGCAGTTCTCAGGTTTTTGTGTGAAACAAACCTATACCTCTTCCAGGAGATACTCCTATGCTTCTAGCCATTTAGCTAAATATATCTAAATCTTGCTTAGATAAGAACATTAGAAAACTAATATCACATTAAATGCTTAATTATCTTCTGATTTCAAAATGTAGTTAAAAACAGCATGAATTTTGATTAAAGCAATTCAGAAAGTAACATAATATACCCCTTTTTCTTTTTAAGAAACACCTTCATTACAGTTTGATAACTTACTGTTGAGTAGCAAACAGCTTTTATTACTGATTCTGAGAAGATGTTGAAATATTGTGTATGATATATGAGGAACAAAATGAAATATCTTTGAGAATTCGCTGACAAACATTCCAACATTCCCTATGTCTATCAAATAATATAATTATTATTTGTTGACTGGACAGTTAAAGTAACAATTGAGTTGAAGATAAAGATTTGCTGATTGGTCAATAAGTCTTAACATTGACTGAAGACAGATTTCTATATTGTTCTTTTCCTATGTGGATATTATAAGCAGGAATAATATGCAAATTGGATTTGTATATCTCATATGTTAACATAGAAAAATCTGAACAATAGTAGAAATGGTTTACAAGTGTATACTATCATAATGACTATAAACAAGTTATTACAACGTTGAACAAGATTAATGCACATATTGAAGGGCTTAAGCAATTTATTTCTGTTCAGGCTGTGACCATTAATTGCTGTAGAATCAAAGTAATTCTCCAATTGAAATTAGTGGTACACTTCTTTAGCTAGTTATAATCTCTTGCAATCAACATAATGAAAGCAGTTAGTGCCATCAAACTTTACTTCCAAGTCAAATATGGTACATGGTATATGATATGGCATGGTATAAGATCAGATCAGATCAGATCAGATCAGATCAGATCAATTAGATTATGGTATATGAATTAGTGTTAGCCTTTCAGAATATTGGAATGATAAGAAAACCATTCTAAGCTAGTATTAATAGAAAACAAAATCCAGAGCAGGATTATTAAATCCAAGAATATACAAAGCCTCTCTTCTCTCATTTTCCCTTCATTATCCTGGCAAGAGAATACAGAACAAAATTCCTCAAAAAAGAGCCATATTGTCCAAAGCAACAATTATTTTTCTACTTGAAATAGCCATGTATTCTCAGGAAATACAGTACATTGGGGGAAAGTGTTGAGAAAATCTTGTTTGGAATCCTCCAGTTCATTCACCGGGTTCATATTTAGCACAGCATATGTGCGTGAGTATTTCAGTAAGGGCATCTACAGATAGCTGCTTAATGTGCGAAAGAACAAGAGAAATTTATTGAGGAAGTTATGTGCTATGCGAAAAGGCCTGCAACTCTGAGATTTCTGCCTTCTGCCAGCGGGGAAAGGAAATGAAAGACCAAAGTGTAGGAAGGAGGCTGAAGGAGACAGCCTAATAACTTAGCAATCAAGTTAAATAAACCACGGCCAGGTTGAGTTCTACCTACCCTGACCCCTGATTATTTCCAGCAGGTGGGCCTTCAAGTACCTGTTCTTCAGGTGACTGCTTGAGCAGCAAATGGTCACACACAACAAGGCAAATTACTTGGCCATGTGTTTCCTCAGTCCCTGGGAGTGGAGACTGATGTCTCAGGAAGTTTCCACACTTCAGAAGAAACTTTTTAAGTGCAAAGACAGCCACTCTGAGCCAGGCTCTTCCCTTGGTTTTTTTATTAGAAGAATCCTTGGGTGAACTGCAGGAAATGTTGGGCTTTCAAATTGGAGTTGTGCAACTGCAGAAACCCTAGGTTCTGAACAAGCATTCATGTTTCCCAGAAAGGATGGTTGCCTGCACTAATAACCTCACCAAGTGTTAAGTGCTCCCGGTTACAGAAGTGGCCCAGGTGAAGGGCAGAAAACAAGGGGATTGAGACATCCACTGGATGTTCCTCCCCTAGCAGCAGGGCCCTAGAACTGGCATGGGATTCTCCCTGGCAAGCTCAAGTGTATCAGTTTCAATTTGGTGCAGTGTCCTTGGCTCGGCCAGCATTGCAGAACCTCTGATCTATGCTTCACAAGACAGCCAGAAGAAAATGAGGAGACACATCCAGATTTGGGCAACCAATCCAAGATCTGGTCAGGCTGATATGTCTTTTGCCTACCAATCAGGATTCCAAGTGGGCAGATGATGCATTGACACTGCATCATTTATGTCTGGATGCTGATTTGATGGAGTAACTCAGCAAGATTCTTAAGAAAAATCTCCCCATGCTGACTTCCTACACCTGCTGCAGGGGGAAACTGAGTGTTAGCTTCTTATCTTACCCTCCAGTCTATTGGTAGTGACCTGCCCATTGTCAGATAAGGCCAATGTTGAGGGATGAATTCTGTCCCTAAGGTACAGGTGGAAAAGATTGTTTCTTGGGTAAGAAATAAAAAACACAAATTTTGGACTCCCAAAATTTCAGTGAGGGGCAGATGGCAACAGAATTAGAATTTTTTGTATCTCTTTGCTGATGTCTAGGGTTGTCTAGATTTTTGCAAGCAAAAAGCCTTATTTTGAATACAGTATTTCCTATGTCCAGAACCTGTGAAACTGTCAAGTTTTGCTTCATCCAAATCCAGAACAAGCAAATCGTTCTGGATGTTGCATTGCATGAACTGCGGCTGACTCAGAGAACGTCAAGAGAACTCCCAGGAGGCAACCGTTTATTTCAAGTTTGAACAAAACACATTCTCTGTTTTGTGGACATACTTAAATTATCAGCTAAGTTAGTTCAAACAGATGACTGTATTCAGAAGACACTGAGCTTTCTAAGCATTGCTACAATGGGTTTACCTGAAAGGTCATATGAAAGTCCACTCTTCATTCAAGATCTATTTCACCTCACCTACATTTGCCCACACCAACTTGTCTCATTGCTGTACATTGTATTAATATGCTTGCATGAGAAAACTGCTTGGCATATCAGATGGTACAATTTATTTAAATGCAGGAGACTCAGTTGAAAGCCTTGTTCCACAACACTCAGAAATTGAGAAGTGAAGGCTTGAAGGGGAAGCAACCCCTGAAAAATTGAGGGGAAAAACTTGTTTTCCCCAATAATGTTTTCCCCTTAATTACTCCAATGATGGAGAAGCCAATGCCTTTTTTTCCCTCTTAGAAATGGGTAACATTTATTAAGACAAACTTTTATTAATTCAGAATGATGTGGTATGAGAAAATCTACAAAATTAGAACATGATTATATAGTACACAATATTAGAGACTGCTGCAAAGCTTCATTGCTTTCCCCTTATATTTTCCTACTTTTATGCTTAGGCAGCAAAGAATGCAGTGATTTGCAGTTCTCTCTTTTCCAACATAGGCTATCATTGTCTTTGTACAATTCTATGCAATTCCTATGAATATTTACATAGAGATGAGCTCCGTTAAGCAGAGTTTATCTTGCTTTGCATAAACATGAACAGAATTACTCTGAAATTTTCATAAACATGCCAAATAGTGCAACTGGATATTCTAAATTATGTTGATAAAGCAGTAAAATACATTTTGGTTTGTTAATGAAGTAAATATATATGGCTATGTTTCCCTGGAGGGAAAGACAAAGAAAAATGTTTGTGTGTGTGCGTGTGGTGTGTTTCAACCTTTAACATTTCCAGAAATTATACTTTTAGCTTTAGGAATCAATATTAGTGAGGAAGATTGATAGATCTTTGGTTTCACCTTCTGTTATTGTTATTTACATTTATAGACTGCTAGTTCCCTAAAGACTCTCTTGGTGGTTAACAAGAAAGATACACCAACAATATACAATAAACGAATATACACAAATAAAGGTCCCTGTACTAACACAGAATAAAATTAAATTAAGTAAACCAAACTAAGATGGAATCAAAGCCCAAATCCCCTCTGGAAGAGCTCTGTTTTGAGCAGCTTCTGGATTCAGTCAGGATGGAGCCAGCTGGATGTCCACTGGATTTCCCATCTTTTTCCTGTAGCATCTGATCCCAATTGCATTGCAGGAGTATCTATGAATAGTTTGGAAAGCCTTCACTGCACTCTTATATTAGGAGTGATTTCAGGAGAATTGAAGTACTGTTGCTTTCTGTTACACCAATGTTAAAATTGTAATTTTCAGTTTCTTTTCTTCTTCTTTGGGGTATAAGCACAGGATAATCCTGTGTAATATATGTGAATGCATGCACACTGGTTTCCAGCACCAGAAGATATTATTTTATTATATGAAGCCAGTCCAGTTCTGCAACAAAGTTCCCAAAATTGAAACAACATTCTGAGATCAAACTAAAATTCTGGATCTAGAACATAGCAGATTTCAGAGATATCCTGTTTCAATTCCAGAAAGATTTTGCTAAAGACAGAATCATAATTTAAGTACCATGTATCTGTAAGAGTTCTAAAATATAAAAAGAAGTCTTTAAATAGCAATCCATTACATTAAAATAGTATCACTTAGGTTTTTGCAATTCTATTTTTATGATCTGTTTTGCAGATACATTTGCAAAAAAATGACTGAAGAGCACATTTTATTATGCTTCTACAAGAGGTCATTCATCATTTGAAAAGTGATTATAAGTACCGTCAAAATCTTCAGATATTTAAATGATGAGTCATACACATTTTGTAGAAGGATGTGAACAGAGGATTATGCTATGAGAAGGCTATGAACAATGGGTAAAAGTGAAAAAAGGGTTTTGAAAACCTCAAAATGTAGGTAGCATAGAATAATTTGAAACTTAATTAAGTGTAGTAAAAGGAGTCCTGCAGACAAATATCAGATTGCTTATTTCAAATCTACAGATATAATTCTCCCACATTCTTACTCCTTCCTTGGAGTCCTGTTGTTTTCCAAAGTGCTTCATAGGAAAGGGGTTGAGAATGTGAAAATGGTATTTTTGACGTAATGCATAGTGGTTCATAGTGGGTCAAATAGTTTGTCTGGGGTGGAGCACCTGACTTCTTTCTCCCTGCTTCAGTATTTCTTTGAGAAAGCAACCTTGCAAAAATTCCATTATGATGTTTCAACAACCACTACATCTTCTTTCCCAGTAACAAGTTTTCTTTCAACCTTTCAGAAAATTATGCAGTTCAGTTTTGTCTCTACAATCAGAGCCCTGTGTGCTTCAGGGCTGGAAAAACAAAGTGCTGATAACAGTTCACATAGAGAACTGAACAGCACATATTCTGTAAAGATTCTACAATTCATGTACAAATATAAACCATTATGTTTTTATAACATATTTTAATTAAGCTTTTCTTCATAGCCATCATAGCTGCGATCATTTCACTTAGATTTCTGTCTTGCATAATATTATTTTATTTCATGTGGAATTTGTAAATTTGATGATAGATACATTTGTTCTTGTATGAATATTCTGAGTTCTGTTGTAAAGCATGAAATAACACTGTTCATAGGAGGAAGGAAAAGACCTTAGCAAATAAAGAAGAGTCCCCTTTGTGCTGAACTGGTTTGTGTGTTTATTTATTTATCTGGTGCCTTCAAGTCAGTCTTGACTCTTGATGACTGCCTGGACTAGTCCCTACAGTTTTCTTGGTAAGGTTTTTCAGAAGTGGCTTGCCATTGCCTCCTTCCTAGGACTGAGAGAGAGTGACTGGCCCAAGGTCCCCCAGCTGGCTTTGTGCCTAAGGTGGGACAAGAATTTACAGTCTCCCAGTTTCTAGCCTGATGCCTTAACTACTATACCAGATTGGCTCTCTTAGAACTGGTTTATACCAGGAAATTATTTAGTTAGCTAGATGCCATGGAGCCACTCCTGACTCCCTAGTGACAGTGTCATTGAACGGCTTCCATCTTATCAATGTCCTCAATGAACACCCACAGTTCTTCACAGCGCACCTGATCCATTGGCTCCCCTTTCTGCATGAACCTTCTGCTTCTACGTGTATCTCTTTCATTATCTCCCCTTTCTATTGTTCTCAACCATGCCAAGCATAGTATTTATTTATTTTTAATCCATCATTTGCTCACATCAGATACGCAAAGTACATAAGTTTCTTCTTCCTAATCCATTAGCCTTAATAAGTTCCACATTTTGGTATTATTAACACAAAGAAAGGCCTTGCTCTATTCAATAAAGCTAAAGTATATCCCTTTCTTAAATTCTCTTCTCTCCATTATGCATTTTATATTATCTGATCTTGTGTTCCTTTGATTTTTCTAAACCTGGCAGTTCATTTGACATTTCTCTTTTCATTATGGGACTGTTCTTCTGTGTAAGATCTTAAGGAAAATGTAACTTGTATGAGGAATCTGTGAAAAAGGTTTGATAATTTGCCCATTCTTTGGTCCTCTCCTTTCTTCAGTGTATACAGTATATACACTGATATTGCCCAATCTATAGGCCACACAATCGGGTTTGGCATTTGTTGACACAGAGGTATTAGTATTTTACCCACTAGTTCTTCTGCAGCTTTAAACAATATAATGGGTATTCTGCATGTGTCTGATGCTTTTTTTATTTGAAAGCTGCTTTATTTTTTTAGATTTTTTAAAAGATATTTGTATTATTAAAATAGTGAAATAGAAAGGAAAGAAAGTCTAATTTAGATAGTGACAGTAGAATAAAATAAAAATAATTACTAAGCATAAATAAAAACATTATGGGAAAACTTTCTAGTGATACATTCTCCTTTTCCCTTCCCTTGAATTTATTTCCCCAAATGCTGACCCCAGCCTAGATGTTTATACTTTACATTGAACATTGAAGATTATTGCTAATATCTATTTAAGTCCTTTTATTTATTATTTTGATTAGTCTCAACTTTTTCCCTAGAAACCATATTCCAAACATCTACATTTGCCTTGCTGTGTAATGTGTAATATGTAAGGAGCCATTCCTGCTAAAATTTGGTTAGACTTCTATTATGGATATATAGTGTCAATTTTGCCATTGCTGCATATTCTCCAATGTTGGTCTCCCAATTTAACACGGTTGGCAAGGTATCTCTATTCCAATGATATGCCAGATTTGTTCTTGAAGCTGCCATAAGGTTTATTGTCTCCTGATCCTCATTTTTAAGCAAAGTCTAGTGAAGGCTGCTCTTGAACATATCGTGTTTCTACAAATATTTCATCTGATAATCCCATTTGGAAAGGAATAGTCTTTCTATTATCCTTTAACTTCTTTTGTCCTGATTAGCTCTTTGATGATTTCTGTTCTTCTTAAAATAACTTCTTTTAAAATAACCTTTCAAAGCTTTTCTTGTATTTTCCTCCATTACTTCACATTTTTATTGAGATAACTCTCCTTTACTTTCTTGCTTGTGGTTGAAAGTCTGTTTCCAGTCATTGTACATTCTTCTTATTGCCCAAAGCTTTCATGTTCCATTTTCCCTGGCTATCATGATAGCTTGTTCTGAAAGCAACTTGAATATTTTCTTCTTTGAAAGTTTGGGAACACATTTTTTCCTGCTTAGGTTTTCACAATATCTCTTATCTCTTCCTATTGTTCTGGTTTTCTTTCGCAAGTAAAGTGTATCAGCTCTGTTTGTTATTGTGCCTGGATATCCTCCAGGCACACCTACTTTCTTTAATTACCTGATAACCTGTACATTTTATACTAATTCATGGTCTACTCCACAATATGCACTTGCAAGTATCGTGGATGACTAGATTGCACTTCTTCACTTTCTATTTCCTTTTATGTAGTCAATTTAATTTAGTGTCCATCTGGTGATGTCCAGATGTTGCATCTGAGTTTATGTTCCTTGAAGCACATGTGAGCACTGAAGAAAGAATTATTTTCATAGGTAAGTAGAAAACTCTGTTAAACTAATTCCTGCATTGTTGTGTTTTTCTTATCCAAATCTTCCTGTAATTCTAAGTTCTCTTTTTCCAACTTTGGCATCCCAACCGCCATTAGAAGTACTACATCCTTTCTATCTGTGATAATTATAAACTCTTACTATAGAATTCCTCAGTATCTTCCACCATATAAGTTCTCAATATATTTGACTTTTATATCTGTAGACATCTATAACACTGATGTTCACTCAACATCCAGTAATTCTAATATATATGATCCTGTTGTTTATTGGGTTATAGCTGAGCACATATTCAGCATTGTCCTTTTTGTGTATTGTTGCCATTTTTGTATGGTTTCATGACCTGAAAGATATACTACATAACCAACTATTTAAGATGGCCCAATCTAATCCACCTAAATTCATTTATTCCAAAATACTTAAATTAGTGCACTTTATTCCCCTGTGAGATCTTGTATGACTTGCCATGGGGCTGCTGATAGTGGAATCTGCCGGTCCAGATGGAGAATGGGGGGTGGCAGCAGCTCTTTCCCCCACAGCAGGCTCAGCCCTTTGTTGATTATGAGGAGGGGGGGTCAGCATAATTTCCAGGAGAGGGTCTTCCCATGGTGTTAAAGTTGACTCTCTCTCTTTAGTTAATTTGTTAGCTGACAATTGGGGATAAAGTCGGGCTGGGGACTGAGGCCCCTTCATTTCTGTTGTTTGTTTTGCTAACAGCCTCTTTTTGCTTTCAACGGTTAACTCTTTCCTGTTTGCCTGCTTTTTGTTTCTGACTGCAGCTTTTGATAATTATGTTTCCAGCTGCTGGGTTTGCTTTCTGCCTCTAGTTTATTGCTTGTAGATAACAAACTGCTTCAGCTGTCTCTCTTTCTCTTTGGGCGGGAGATTCAAAATATACTTATTAACTCTGTGTAGTCTCCCAACTTCCCCCGAGTGGCCACTGAGTATCCCTATAAACCTTTGTACCATTATTCCATATTTTTAATTACTTTTGAACCAAACTTCTGTTGCTGTGATGGAATGGAATTATGGAGGCCAGACTCAGGGAGGAAAACATGTTCTTTCACCTCCTGAGGGGCGAGGAAGAGATAAGAGGATGAGGCTGGCACCTCCCTGAGGAATTCACAGTGTTGTGACTGGCGTTACTTGGGAGCTAGGGTTTCAGTCTGGGAAGATTGATGTCAGGCCTAGCCCAAGGAACTCCAGGAGACCATGTAAATTCAGTCCAGCAATGTTTATTAGCTACAACCTCCAGCAAGAATCTTCCCAGACTGAAACCCAGCTCCCACGTAACACCAGTCACAACATAGTGAATTCCTCAGGGAGGTGCCAGCCTCATCCTCTTATCTCTGCCCTGCTCCTCAGGAGATGAAAGAACATGTTTTCCTCCCTGAGTCTGGCCTCCATAATTCCATTCCATCACAGTTGCATAAACCTAACAGGAGCTCCCTGCGGAGCTTCCTTCAAAGCATGCTTTGTTTACAAATTACCCATTTTTTCCTTTCCTCCCAGAGATTCTCTCGCCCTTTCAGATTTCACTTATCTGATTTGATCTCTGCCCATGTCAGGGATCTGGAGGTTCCTCTTTTTGCCGGCCTCTCTTCTCCTGCGTTGATTATTTTGGTCCTTGGATCCACATGTCGGGCTGCTTTCAACCGGGGAGGATCAGCTTTTATGTGATCCCTGGCACTTTCACTTCTTTTCTTTCACAAATGCACTCAAACACCTCTCACAGTCTGCCTGGACACCATTAACACTTCCCTCCTTGCCTATTAGCAGCTTAAGGCAATGTCATTCAAAGGGAAACAACAGGAAGGGGGAGCTTGAGCAGATTCTCGGGGTCAGTCTCTGCTCGACACAAAAGGAACACAATTACTCTGCCAAGATCAAATTCCCCCTTGCTTTCCGGACACTCCCGGTCATCACAATTAAGCTCGCAGGAAGGCCAGATGCGGCTAAGGATTTGGCATGGCCCAAATTTCCTGACAAACCTCCCTAGCCAAAACAGACTTTTAGACACGGACAGTTGCCTTACACACACCCTTAAATGGTGCCCTTATGTGGCAGTGGGAAAGGAACATGGGATCAGGCTCACCACAACACTCAACCTGTAGGGTGCCCTGCTGTCGTCCCCGGTTGCAGCTCAAAGACTGTGGATCCCACTTCTGACACCAGTTTCTGTGGAATCAAAATGCAGGACAGAAAGGCAAAATAATCAAGGCTTCACTGCAGTGTTTATTAGGCAGTATGTACTGGAGGGGGACCCCACCAAAGGTTAGTGGGAGACTCTCCCTTGTAGGCAAAATGGATGCCCTGACATTTATACAGTTTTACAAGAAAAGGGAAGGGAAAAGAACACATACATATACATATTCATATGATGATGCAGACATACCTAAATGAGCAATACTTCTCAAGTTACTTTCTGTCCCTGTTGTTGGTCACTATCTACAAGGACGGAACAACTACTATCTATAAGGAAAGCAATAGTGTTAGAGGGGAAGAAACAAATTGTTCAAGGTGCCAACTGCCAGGACGAAGACATGTGATAAGGGGTTTACAATCAGCCTAGTTTATGTCAGCTTCAAGGGTGCTGCACATTCCTTTATGTTTCAATTTTATGAAGGCGATCCCATTCATCTGAGGCCTCTAAAAACTTGCTTCTTTCACCCAAAGATTCACCCAAAGATATATTTTCCTCATTTTCCTCACATCCCCTTTGATAATTTCAAGCTTTTCTTGATCCCCACCTCTCACTTTCCATTTTCCAATTGTATATGTCTTTGTAACTCAAAAAACTTTCAAAGCTGGTACCATCAATGACCAATGTTCCTTGTAACTTTGGTCTGGCATGGTCATCAATTCTGAATCTATTCATAAAAGCTCAGTATTCTCCTTAATAGCTAGAGGACAACGTCTTGACAAGTTTTCTGTTCTGTTCTGTCCTGTCCTGTTCCTATTCTATTCTGCTGTAGAAGTGGTTTACCAATGTCTACTTTGTGGTTTACTGTGGAATTGTTTCTAAGTAGGTTTTCTTCTCTCATATCAGCTCCGCCCAACTTGCCTTTACCTACCACTTGTGGATTATTGTAAGCTTCCTCCTCCCCTTTCAGCTTTAGCAGTAAAATACTTATGCTCACACCAGTGTGGCTAGAAGAGTTACTGGAGCTACTGAGCCCTTCTGCTTTATAAACACATTTTAGGCAGTCTACATGACTTTTAACAGAGAAGGGGTGGGGAGAAAGAGAAACAAAACAAAACAAAATGAAACTCCAGATAATGACATAGTAGTGTCTTGCTTTCTTTTGGATAAGTGAATTATATCGTATTGCAAAATTAAATATCATCAGAAAGGGGAATCATCTACTTTTATATCCAGGAAAAATTAAACTTCCAAAACATATTGTTCATTTTAGGATCTAAATGCATCTGCGTCAATAGTTAATCTTCCTATACAGCTGCCTGCCAACCTGTCAAGCTTTATGAACTTGCACATATGTCTACCAGAAAAGGTTGACAAAGATATGCTCAGCTCAGTTGAGCACAATATCAGAAACTACAACAGAAAGTGTATTCCTACAAAATGTGCATGCCTATTTATGATGGAAAATCATTTTCCTTTTTTTGCAAGGAGTTTTTTTTTTTTGCTCTGAGTGGATCATTGGCAGAACAAGCCGTAACAGGAATGGAGTCCATTCCTAGAGGAGGAAGAAATTTATTTCACTTTTGAACATATACAAGGCAGCCGGGACTCTTAATTTTTTTTTTTTCCTTTTCACAGTAGAAATGCACCCTGTGATGGGCTGTTTTCCCCTTGTAGCACTATTTAGAATGACCGTGAGGTTACGCAACATCATGCAGTCACATGATAATTCCAGGAAGCACTACTGAGTTACTCTGGACATTATTTTTTACATCATGGAATACAGAAACATACTATACCAGATCTGTTAATGAAGGACTACCCACGGAGAAATGATACTACTCTCCACAGCCATTTCATCTCTGTGTAGAAGCATAAATAGTGAATGTATAGGTGTTATCTGTATGTACCTGGCTGGGATGAATGATATGTTTGTTTATGCAGCTGGGTGAATATGTAAGGAACCAAAAGTGGAACATCATATATTTGAACTTATAATAACAAAGTATCAATACAGTACAGTGGTACCTTGGGTCACGAACTTAATTCGTTCCGCGACTCTGGTCGTGACCTGAATTGGTCGCGACCCGAATCAAATTTTCCCATAAGGTTCAATGTAAATACGATTAATCTGTTCTGACCCCTACGAATGTGGTCGCCAACCGATTTTGGTCGCAAACCGAATCAAATTTTCCCATAAGGTTCAATGTAAATACAGTTAATCCATTCTGAACCATATGTATTTTTTTTTTAAAACCACAAAAATATGACACAAAGTACAGTACGAAGAGAGAGAACACTAACCGTGCTTGAGGCGACTTCTGGCGTGGAGGACAGGAAGGCGGGTGGGGAGGCGGTTATTGCTTGGAGGGAGAGTCCCCCTCCCTACAGGAAGCCACGACCACGTGTGTCAGCAGGGCAAATGGCCGCGGATCCTGTTCGTCACCCGATGAGGAGTTCACGAACGGAAGCAAAATTTTGCAAACGGTGCTGTTCGTGACCAGAATTGGTCGTGAACAGAAGCGTTCGTGACCCGAGGTACCACTGTACTAACATTAAACATGGTTCTATTTCAAGGCTGCAATTATACCTACACTTACTGGGAGTAAAAGGAGAATCAGAGACATTATTAGTAACATGCAATGTAAAACTTAAGTTCCCAAAATCCTTCCAATGTATTTGGATGCTTTCCAAGAAAAGCTGCCACCCCACAGTATTTGTCTTATGAAGTCTTTATAAGTATTGCTAATGAAGAAAAATAAATAATTTCTCTCTTTAAAAAAAGAGCAATAACAGAAAGCATACAGATGAAATGTACTGCTGTCTTAAGCAGCAACGTGTGGGTGTTAATGCCTTAAGAGAATAAGTTAAAGGTGGGGCACTGCACGTTGCTGATGATTTTGGAGTTTTTCACTTGCTTAGTGCACATTGCAGTCAGACAGATATTTTCATTTTTGCAATGTCTGTATTTTACACTTTTCATGGCAGTGATAACGGAATGAAGATAAATACACCTGACATACATTTTCACAAACAGCTGTTGAGCAACACTGAAATTATTTTCCAAGTCATTAAATACATTCCTCCACCTAAAAAGAGTGAGTGGTTAATAATAAAAGCAAAGATAATTCAGACAAGAGCATGCAGGTGCAAATCTGTCAAATGGTAAAGCACTAGAAGGGTAATGCTCCAAACCATTACTCGCAATCCTTCTCTTGCAGAGATGTTTATGCATTGGGTGTGCATCCCTTCTGTGCAGATGGCATATTATTGTCCTATAGTAAGTGAACATTTGCATAGCCAAAAGAACAACAACCAGCTTTCTCCCAGCAAATTCTGGATAAATGAGACTACATCAACAAAGGCTCCAACAGGGAAGGACATCATTATGGAAAGCCAGATGCTCATATAAAGCCACAGGAACATGGGGGAGAGGGAATATAAAACCAGATCTAGGGTTCTTAGGACTTAAATGTCAGTATCTAATCAATGTACAAAGAGTTTTCAGACACTTATGATCTGTATTTCATGAATAAAATCAAGTGGTATAGTTATTATACTGAAGAGGATCTATTTCCAATTTTTTGGTAAAATAAAGGTGTCCATAAATGCCACAACCTTTATCTGCTGGAGCAGATGGTTGAAAATTCTAAACCAAAGTCAACTTTGATCTAGTTTTCATTATTTAGGATACATAGTACAAACGCTCTCCTGGATTTACTTCATAAAATAAAAAAAATCATAAAATTTTCATAAATTTTCATTAAAAGTTATTTGATGCCTTCATTTATTATTTTCCTTACAACCAATCAAGGTACATTGACTATTTTTGGAGCTCATAGCCTTCTTTAGGCCCAAAATGAGGACAAACATCAAGCATCTTAGTCCAGCAGATAATAAGAGGACTTCTGTACCTGTGCCATTCACAGAGCAGATATTCAGTACAGAATATTTCAAGTAGAGATATCAATGCCACACCACTTTTTGCTTCATTACTTCTATACTGTATACTTATTAATTATACTTAATTATAAAGTAATTAATTCCTGAAGCTTCCAGCTTTTATTTATATAAAGTAAAAAAAAAAACCCAGGGATATATTTTAACAAAAATCTAGTATTTAGCAAAAACATCAAATCATTAAACATCATTCAGCTAGTATGAAAATCATGTGCCACAGCAATGAATCATCAGTTAAATCGATAATGCACGTGCATGACAAAATTGATCAGCCGGCACTCTGACTTCAGCAGTCTTCTCTACACTTGGCCCTGACTAATATTAATCAGGTATCCATCCTGCAGTGACAACAAATCAAGTTACTAGAAGGCATATCAAGAATGCTCTAAGACTTCTGAAAGGCACCAATTCTTTGTGAAAGAATAAAAAGACAGATTCTCATATGACTTGGGCTGGTGGTGTCATTATCATTTTATTTACTGGGTGAGAGATAGAGTAACAAGTTCTTGACTTAGATTTTTGTAAGAGATGCTGCTGGATGAGATACAAACAACCTTATTTGTTTGTTATAAGGAACCTTATATCTTCAGGATATAGCCACTTTTACTTTGAGTCAACATATAAGAATTACTGGTGCTAAATTTTCCTACCTGTTTCATAAAAGATTAGAATATTGATACTGTGAACAATTCTACCTGTGGACTTTCAAAACCCAAATGGCTTTGTCATTCAAGTTCCATATTCACCAAAGCTATTGTAATCTTTTAAATGTGCTTCATAAGCTTTTATTACTTAGCAGAGATCTTATGACTTCAGGTTTTGCTGTGGCTATTAGAAGTGAAAATAAATCCAACACAAATTGGCAAAACTGGATCACATAGTAAACAAGAATATGCAAAATAACCAATACATTGTATGCAAATGCTAGTGGAATAGACTAATATATTTTCTCATTACAAATAGTTTCATCAAATTCGGGAATAGTCAAGAACAGAGTTGTATATATATATGTTCACTTCCTAAAAATGTAAGGCTGCTTGTACTCTTATCTCTATAACTTTAGTGCTGCCTCACAGAAAAAAAGAGTCCAATTAATCTTTAAAAAGCTATTTACTTTTACAAACTTTTACTATTTAATCTGTCACTTCTAAATGGAGGACATGGCAGGGTAGCTTAGATTGCTATCATATCATTTCCCTTCTACAGTACACTTTGTGCTGGAGGATTGTTTTTAAAGTGACATAGTTGTCGTTGAAACTTTTAACAGCCTTGCCCTTAGCTATCTATAAGACCTAATACTTGAACTTTCTTGTTATATGATCCTACATTCAAAGATCGCCTTTCTTTCAGGGAATTGTTCTGTAAGCTTTACCCTGAGGCAGCAGATAATACTCTTTCTATAATCACTTTGGGTATGTATTCCAACCCAACCCAACCCAACCCAACCCAACCCAACCCAACCCCTATCTATCTATCTATCTATCTATCTATCTATCTATCTATCTATCTACCTACCTATCTACCTACCTACCTACCTACCTACCTACCTACCTACCTATCTATCTATTCCTTTTCTCCCTGCTTCTAATTTCACTATTAATATTAGGATAAGCATAATCTGACTAATTTCTCTTAGTTATGTCCATATCTTCTGTTCTGCTCATTTCTCACAATGAATCTAAAGGATCACACCTCTTTGGTGGAATGGATCTGCAAGTGGCTGAGGAATGAAGCTGTGATAAATGAAACTGTTGAGCCATAGATTAAGGTACAGCAAATACAGGTGAAACTCGAAAAATTAGAATATCGTGCAAATGTTCATTTATGTCAGTATGGCAACTCAAAAGGTGAAACCAATATATGAGATAGACGCATTACATGCAAAGTGAGATATGTCAAGCCTTACTTTGGTATAATTGTGATGATTATGGCGTACAGCTTATGAAAACCCCAAATTCACAATCTCAGAAAATTAGAATATTACATGACATCAATAACACAAGGATTGGAAATAGAACAATATCGGACCTCTGCAAAGTATAAGCATGCATATGTACTCAGTACTTGGTTTGGGTGCCTTTTGCAGCAATGACTGCCGCAATGCGGCATGGCATGGATGCTATCAGCCTGTGGCACTGCTGAGGTGTTATGGAAGACCAGGATGCTTCAATAGCGGCCTTCAGCTCCGCTGCATTGTTCCGTCTCATGCCCCTCATCTTTCTCTTGGCAATGCCCCATAGATTCTCTATGGGGTTCAGGTCAGGCGAGTTTGCTGGCCAATCAAGCACAGTAACCCCATGGTCATTGAACTAGGCTTTGGTACTTTTGGCAGTGTGGGCAGGTGCCAAGTCCTGCTGGAAAATGAAGTCAGCATCCCCATAAAGCTCGTCTGCGGAAGGAAGCATGAAGTGCTCCAAAATCTCCTGGTAGACGGCTGCGTTGACCCTGGACTTAATGAAGCACAGTGGACCAACACCAGCAGATGACATGGCTCCCCAAATCAACACAGACTGTGGAAACTTCACACTGGACTTCAAGCATCGTGCATTGTGTGCCTCTCCATTCGTCCTCCAGACTCTGGTCCTTGGTTCCCAAATGAGATGCAAAAGTTGCTCTCATCAGAAAAGAGGACTTTGGACCATTGGGCAACAGACCAGTTCTTTTTTTCTGTAGCCCAGGTAAGACGCTTCTGACATTGTTTGTTGTTCAGGAGCGGCTTGACAAGAGGAATACAACATTTGAAGCCCATGTGCAGGATCCGTCTGTGTGTGGTGGCTCTTGATGCACTAACTCCAGCCTCAGGCCACTCCTTGTGAAAGTCCCCAACACTTTTGAATGGCCTTTTCCTGACAATCCTCTCCAGGCTGCGGTCAGCCCTGCTGCTTGTGCACCTTTTTCTCTCACACTTTCCCCTTCCACATAACCTTCTATTGATGTGCTTTGATACAGCACTTTGGGAACATCCAACTTCTTTTGCAATTCCCTTTTGGGGCTTTCCCTCCTTATGGAGGGTGTCAATGATGGTTTTCTGCACAACTGTCAGGTCAGCAGTCTTTCCCATGCTTGTGATTCCTACTGAGCCAGCCTGAGAGACCATTGAAAGGCTCAGGAACCCTTTGCAGGTGTTATGGATTCATTAGCTGATTAGAGTGGGACACTTTGAGCCTAGAATATTGAACCTTTTCACACTATTCTAATTTTCTGAGATTGTGAATTTGGGGTTTTCATAAGCTGTACGCCATAATCATCACAATTATACCAAAGTAAGGCTTGACATATCTCGCTTTGCATGTAATGCGTCTATCTCATATATTGGTTTCACCTTTTGAGTTGCCATACTGACATAAATGGACATTTGCACGATATTCTAATTTTTCGAGTTTCACCTGTATATATATAATAATGTTGCCAAAGAAACAAACAAAAAAAATCCTTGAAGTCAGTCACCAGGAAATTACCTTGTCTTAAAAAAAGACTACCTTTACTATATGCTATGTGTGTTTTTCCCCAGCTATAAATCCTGTCTTTTAGGGTGCGTATGAATAAATCCCATTTCTAATATTTATTGAAACTGATTGATTTTAGAGAATCTTTTTCTACATACCCCTCCAAGAATCTTTACGCTTAAGCAGACTGACTACAACTATGTGCATACTAATGTAGGATACACCTGAACAAGACAGGGAAATTTTATCAATGAGAAGAATAATATAGTGGGGAGAGAACTGGACTGAGACTAGAAAGACTCTGGAGGATTTTGGATTTCTGGGGTGGAAACATGGTGGACTAGCAAGCCTCCGTGTAGTGGGGATGACACAGAGGCAAAGATTGGCAGACAGGTGGTACACCCAAGGTAGCGGAGCTTCTCCAGATAAGGAGAAAGCCATGAGACTACCCAGTTGAGCTCTGGAGACAGCTCCTAATAAGGAAACCTGCATGATCCAGAGGGTCTCTTTAGGCAACTCACAAGTAAGAGTGCCGGGAGCTGTGGAGGGAAACAGCTTGCTCACAGCCTCATGTGAAGCCTGTTTAAAGGACACTGGGTTCACCCATTTACTTTTCTAAAGCACTTTTGGATGGAGAAAATTTAAAGTATAGAGACCTTCAAAGCAGCAGAGCACCCAAAACCACCCAGGTGAGTGTACATTCATCCCATGGGAAAGATTACAGTAAAAAGTAGGGATACAAGTATAAAGACTTAAAAAGAATTAAAAGCAAAAAGCTCAGCTGGAAGATTGGAAATCGAAAGTTAAAAATGGACTAAGGGGACAGTTAAATTTGGAGTATTGCCTTATTTAAAGTACTTTTGAATTAATTAAATAAATAATGCATATCTCTGTGGGAAAGAGGATTATTTAAACTTGCTAAGTAGGAAGATTGGCCGACCTCACTAAAGAAAGATAGAAGCGGAGAAAAAAGGGAAACAGGAAGTTGTGAAAGATCATGTGACTACATGGAAGTATGGAGTGCCAAAAGGGACTAAAGAGTTCTGGACATAGGAAAAAAAAGGCTCTCTTTTACTTTTTACTTCTTCTCTCTGGATTATAAACTAGAAAAAAGAAAAATTGCTACTATTAGAAAGGCAGCAAAAGTTACAGAAGGGAGGAGAGTATCATTTACAGAGGGACCACAAATAGAAAACGGGATTATGCCAGAGTATTTTCAAAGGATGTTTGAAGATTTAAGGAAGCATGTTGCAGCATCAAACAGCAAAACAGACCTGGATACCCTTGAAGAGAGAACTGAGGAAATATTTACAAATATGGAAGAAAGGATGAATAAATAACTGGAAAAATCTGTAATACAGATGAGTGGAGAGGTTAAACAAATCAAAGAAAAAAATAGAAATTTTGGAAAATAAGACAGAAATAATAAATTGAGGGATGGGAAATGATTTAGATAATGTGGCATTAGTGGAATTAAGAGAGAAATAATTTTGTTTAAGATTGAGAGCAGTTCCAAAGGAACCTGGTGAAGATATTACACAGAGAGAGTGGTGGAATCCCTAACAAAATTCTTGGAGTGGGATGAAGAAGTTATGGATGAAGAAGTGGACAAAGTGTACATCATTAATACAAGATATGCAAAACTGAGGAAAGTACCAAGAGATATATTTGTATACTTTGTCAGGAAGAAGACAAGAGACCAGGTTCTACACCAACATTTCAATACTAAACTAAGGATAAATAACTCAGAAGTAATTGTGCTCAATTAATAAGGAGAAAACAAAAATGTTAACAAAAAAACATGAGGATGGAAGATGAAAAATATTTGAATGTAGAAACTGGTTTTCAGATTGAGAAAAAAGTAAAATACTTTGGCATTACTATGACTAACATGAATTGTATGCAATTTCAAAATAATTATGTCAAGGTATGGAGCTTTTCTACACTGAAAGCAGGTTTACTTATTCCCATTCTCTGCCTACTGCTTTTCTCCCCCCCAGAAGAGAACATTTTTGTTCAAAAATCCATCACATCCTCACATTAAAATTCTATCAGTTCACTAAGCATATGCCCTGGCTGCTGCATTCATTGTGATAACTATCTAGTGCTTGGTGTATTTTGCCAGTCAAATACATCCTATGTATTTGATATAAACCTTTCAAATTGCAGTGAAGAAATAAAAAATGAGACCAAGTCGCAGAACTAGGTAGAGTGATTGAGAGAATCACTTCTACTGATGTCACAGAGCTGCAGAGTCAGTTCAGGATCCATCATTTTCCGAAAACACAATCTACCATGCACCCATAACAAATTAGATTGCCTTTTCCAAAAAGCAATTGCTTTATCCTCTTAGGCTTAGGCTTAAGTGAAACTAGGTACTGCTTTATAAGCGCAATGTACCTCTTTCAAATTGATTTAATTATGATTGCATTACCAGTTCAGTCTCTTTTTCTCTCCCCTGCCACACAGGGGGAAAAAAAATCCGTATACCTTCAACACATGTGAACAAATTTTTAAAAATCGACATTAAAAGTGTATTTTCTTTGATTGCATAGGGCGTATGGCATATGTTACATTAGGAAATTGGAGCACTTCAAAATTTCTTTTTATTTCATCCAAGTAGCTACACTCAGAAAATTTAAGCTACTCTTCAATGAAGAATTTTTATCTTAGACACCCCTAATATTTGAAATCAGGACTGAATGAAAACTATTCACTGCTTTTTGTTCTGGTGGTGATGAAAAGTTCCCTTGTTTTTTTCCCCCCCTTTATGAAATTGTTCACAAAGTCAGAAGAGCAAAGTGTTATCCAGAAGAGAGAGAGAGCACAGCTTTTTCTTCCTTTCCATCTCATTTAGACAGGCAGCTCTTACTGGTTAGAGCAGTGTTTCTCAACCATAGCAACTTCAAGATGTGTGGACTTCAACTCCCAGAATTCCCCAGCTAGTGTGCTGGCTAGGGAAATCTGGGAGTTATAATCCACACATCTTAAAGTTGCCGAGGTTGAGAAACACTAGATTAGAGACTTATTTGTGATATTTACTTATTAATTAAATGTGTATGCTGCCCCACTCCCAACGACTCTGGGTGGCTCACAATTAAACAAAAAACATTTAAGAAATACAATAAGAAGGAAAATAAGGAATAAAAGGTAGCAAGGTGACAAAAATTGGAGTGGAACGGAAAAAAAGAAACAGACCCACACAATCCAAGGGGGCTTCACTCATACTTCCTAAAGGCCAGGGCGAGGTCTTCAAGCCCCTTTGAAACACCAGTAGGATGTTGGGTGAAACCTCATTCATATTTGTCATCACTTCTGGACCACCCTCTGTGTTACAGCATTATCTTAGGCAAAAAACCTACTTTTAGAGAACATCCTTCTTGAGGTTACTATCCTCCAGTATATCCATGGCCAAGGGACTGAACAGTGGAGGTACAAAGGGGGCACAGCTGAAAATTGAGGTGTGTGAAAGTATTTTGAAGTTGAAACGGCTGCTTTGAATGGCTGTTTTGAATGTTCTGAGTGCAGAACAAAGGACCTCTTTTTCTGTAGTTTCATTCTGAGCTCAAAATAAAGCATTTTTACTCCACTTTTTAAAGCTTGTGACACCCCATAATTTTAGTTTGCGATCTCTCTCTCTTTCTCTCTCTCTCTCTCTCAATAAAAGATCATTCAAGCTATAGAGACTTGCAGAGTGCATTAGCTAATAAAACCACAGGTACAAACTGTACTCTTTGGGTTACTAGCTAGAGGTAGTTAACGGGAGGAAGGGTGGCATGAAAAAGAGTCAATTAAGCAGGTATTCAGAGACTAAGAAGCCTTTTGGATTGTTGAACTGGGGAGAGACAGACAGCCAAACTGAAGATCAGAGATGAACTTTGAGGCTGAATTTTGGATGTAAACATGAACTTTGCATCTGCATTATACATAGGGTTGAAAACTTTAGTTTTCAAATTGCAAAATGCAAAAACTAAGCTGCATTGTAGTTGGGCTGTCAATGAAAGAAAGGAAGGAAGGAACGTGTGTTGTGCATTTTAGTTAGAAGATGCCTCCAGTCAATAGCTAGAGAAGTATATGTCTATACTTCAAGAATCTGTTGGGAATGTAGTGGTATGAAGATAAATAAAAATTCAGTAAGTAAATAAAATAGATCAGTCCTCGCTGCAAATAAACACTGATTTATTTTTTTTAAAAAATCTTGTTTTTTAAGATTTTAAAAATTAAAATCCTAAGGTCAATTGTGGGAAAGTTTTATTAAACATACTATAGGAAAGTTTTATTAAAAGAAAGCTTTTCCTTGGAATTAGATTATTGAAAATATTTATAAAAAAATGTATAATCTGCCAGTATACTGTACCAGTAAGGTACAGTATAGGAAGTATTAACAGAGAGGATAGATTCCTCATCCTGGTCTATAAGTTATCTATACTGTGCATTACAATATATGGTACTACTATCAGGTATTATTATATTAGATTTAAAGAATAAATAATAGTAGACAGCTAAGTTGCTTTAAAGTTTTGTGTAGCAATATAGACTTACGATATTTGGCCTAAAGAAAATCCATAACCAACAGAAGACAGCAAAGAAATAAGAAAACTAACTCTTTTTGCAGCCAGGTAAGATAATCCTAAATAACACAGCTGTGATCCTATCACTGAAATATTTGGTAATTAAATCCTACATGGTTGAAAGTATAAAGTATCTTTTAAGGACAGCCCCATTTAGAATGTAGTACAATTTATTAAATTGGAGTTAAATGGGGCTATAGATGCCCATAGAAATATTTGCTACAGGCTTAAACAGCCAAATTTGCACAAGAGAACTCTTAGCTGACAAAGCTTGATCTATGAATATGTCCAACGATCCAACAATCTAGATAATTCATTGCATTGTCTGGAATTAAAGGTTACCATTGTTCAAACACCATGCTCCAAAAGAGAATATTCATGACTGGGCATATTATGAACATTTGAACCATACAACTAACTACTTCAGTCCTTCTCACATTAAAAAAAAAAAAAAAAATCATTTATTGAACTTACCCAGTTCATTTTTTTTAAAACCTAGATGCAATTAATCAATGTGGATAAGACTTCAGTACTCAGATAATTGGCCAAGCCTTCCCTTCGAGCATCTTCTATCTATCTTCAGGTAGATGCTGTTATTTCCATTTCTAATATGGGTTCAGTACTGGAAAATGCTTTGATAATTGTGATGGAATGTGAGGGTGACCTTGGAAGACAGAGGGAAAAGATGCTGCCTAGGGAACAATCAGATAAAAGAGAAAGGAGTCCACAGCAGAGTAATGGCCAGAGAAAGAACTGGGAAGGAACCACCCTAACTACTCAGGTGGTAAATAGGGAGGGTGGGAGATTTGTACTTTCAGACTTTGGTTAATGTAGCCTTATAATACAGTAGAATTAGCTCATCTAGTCATGCTTCCTGTCTGGTTTACCTGGGAAAGCTGACAATAATGAATGGTGTATCACCCTTCTTTAACAGAAATCTAAGGGAAATGCAGGCATTCTGAGACAGGACATGATTATAATAACAGTTTATAACATGAATAATTAACATTAATTATTGCATTTTTGCATTAATAACTTCTGCTGGCAACCTCTTTAAATCATATTTGAAATAACAATCTGTATTTTTCAAATTTCTTTCCAGAGGATACAAATAAAATATGAGATTTACATCAAACATTATTGATTGAATGATTGTTGCCAGGATCCTAGTTTCCTAAAGTAGAAAATAAAGGCATTGCCTGTACTAGTTAAACAATGCTCAGGAAAGAGTGGTTTTCTGGATGCTCATTGTGAGAGATATCTTGTACAGTGGTACCTCGGTTCACGAACTTAATTCGTTCCGCGACTCTGGTCGCAAACCAAATTGGTCGTGAACCGAATCAAATTTTCCCATAAGGTTCAATGTAAATACGGTTAATCCGTTCTGACCCCTATGAATGTGGTCGCCAACCGATTTTTGATCACGTCCTGAATCAAATTTCCCTATAAGGTTCAATGTAATTATGGTTAATCTGTTCTGAACCATATGTTTGTTTTTTTTTTAAACCGCAAAAATATAACACAAAGTACAGTACGAAGAGAGAGAAAGCTAACCTTGCTCGACGCAACTTCTGGCGTGGAGGACAGGAAGGCGGGTGGGGAGGCGGTTACTGCTTGGAGGGAGAGTCCCCCTCCCTACAGGAAGCCGCAACCACGTGTCACGGGAGGGAAAATGGCTGCGGATCCTGTTTGTAACCCGATCCGGCGTTCGCGAATGGAGGCAAAATTTTGCGACCAGAGCTGTTCATGAACCGAATTGTTTGTGAACAGAAGCGTTCGTGAACCGAGGTACCACTGTATTACATATAAAAGTATCCAATCCATTGATATACTGAAAATACTTAAAATGTAATCAGTATTACCAACAGAATCAGAGAGGAAATCATTTTAGCTTTATAAAGTTTATTTAATGGAAGAGATAACAGTGATTGCTTCCTTTAAATTGTTCTTGCATAAGTAATTGTTTTTGTTGCAATTTCCTTTTAATTAATTTTTTTAAAAAAAACATGCTTTCTAGAAGGAGATATAACTTTTATTTTAAGGCATTCTCAAGGCAATAATCAATTATAATTTTCATCAACTAAGTAACAGCAGTAAAATGTACAATGAAAAATAAAAAAAATTAATAATGAAATTTAATCATTTTACATTTGCAGCAATAACCTTAGAAGGCTGTATCAAAAATAAAATAAACTACCGGGATTAATATCCATCTTAGCATCATAGCATCTTTGAAAGCCACTGGCTGCATGTACATTATTCAGCCATCTATCAATATTTGAACATGCCCCCCCCCAAAAAAAATCTGAAACACAAAACACATAAAACAAATACTAAATCCCTCTTTAATGGAAGTACTGCCTATCAGCTAATAAGCATAGCAATGAGAATAAAATTCAGCATATTAGGAAAAAACAAAAACAAAAACACAGCAGAGTAATTATACAGAATTTAAGCACAAAAAGGGATAGGATTTTAGTAAAACAGATTATTGTATACTTGAATTTAAGCCTTCACTCTGTCCATAATTAATTTAAAATGATGTTTTGTCTAAACAAAATAAATTTGGCTTCAAGTGGAATGAATACCAAATACTGACAAAAAAGCCTCTATTCTTTTCTGTTTATACATTGTCATCCTTTAATCATTGTATTTCAATAATATTACCTCTCCTTCCTGATACCGCAACACTAATCAGAGAATCACAGAGTTGGAGGAGACAATTTAGGCCACCAAGCCAAAGCCCCTGCTCACTGAAGAAACTCAGATCAAAGCAACCTCAGATAGATTGTTCTCTAGCCTCTGCTTGAATATATCTGAAAGGGGAGTTCACCACCTCTCTGGATAACTGATTCTACCATTAACTGCTCTTATTATTAAGAAGGCTCTTCTAACATTCAATCAGAAATTGTCTTCTTGGAGCTTGAATATTAGGAGCTATATTAGGTTCTGCACTCTGGAACAATGAAAAACTGCCACTGTGTGACATCTTTTCAGGTATTTGAAGACTGCTATTGTACCCACACACACATACTTTTCATCTCAAGGCTAAACATTCCCAATTCTTCCACTATTTCTATACAAATTTTTGTTTCTAGTCCATTGATCACCTTCATTTATCTTCCCTGAAATGATTCCATTTTGTCTGAATCTTTTTAAAATATGTTGCCTAGATACAGATACAACAGTCAAAGTCGGGTCTGGCCAATGCAGCATAAAGAGGAACTATTAGTTCCCGTGATTCAGAAATTACACTTTTGTTAATGCAGTATAAAATAGCAGTTGCCATTTTTGTAGTCACATTGCACTTGTTACTCATACAAAATTCTTTTTCACAAGTGTTACCAAGCCAGATATTTCCCATCTTATAATTGTGCAACTGATTTTTCTATCTCAAGTGAAGAATTACATTTCTCTCGGTTAAATTTCATTCTGGTATTTTTACTCAGTCTTCTGGAGCATTAGCTATCAACTCAATTTCTGGTCCTCTGAATCTGGGGAAAAAAAAATTTTTTTAGATTCCAAAGGAATGATTGGAACTGAGAGTGAATGCTTCTCCAACTATTTACTTAAGGCAAATTTCCAGCTGTTTTATTGGATTAACAAATCTAACCATTGCCTGAACAGAAATTCGGACTCTTTTAGAGAAGCAGGTTTGCAAAAACTGAGCAAAACTGGACTTTAAATAAAGATAATGCAATACAGCCCACAGAAGATGGACAGGAGTTCCTCAGTAATATTCTGCAAAATTGATTCTATATGATTCCTAAAAAACTTACTTTGTGGGCATTCCATCCCCAAATGTCTGCTCCAAACAGCACTGATGGAATGGGCTTCCTACAGAACAGTTTTAACACTGTATCTACTAATCTGCCTCCTTGTGTATAGTAAAAATTCACAATTGCCCTAACTTTCTTAGTTTTTGTTATTTTAATATACTCTGTGTGAACCTTCCAAGCCATTGTTTCATTAAACACCATTCCTAGATATTTATATCGCTCATGTTGTTTTATGATGGCTTCTCCCTAACCATTTACACATTTTAGGTTTCCCCAAATTATAACTTTGCTATCAGCATAATTTCTCAATGTGATCATGTCCTAACTTTTTCAACATTTTTTTCAACCCAGCTTTTACAGCAGAGAGAAGAAACATCTTATCAGCATAGGACAAAACAAACACTGTATGGTACCACCACATTTAGTAAGAGAATCAGTTTGGTGTAGTGGTTAAAGGCATCAGACTAGTAACAGGAGACTGTGTGTTCTAGTTCTGCCTTAGGCACAAAGGCAGCTGGGTGACTTTGGACCAGTCGCACTCTCTCAACCCTAGGAAGAAGGCAAGGGCAAACTACTTCTGAAAGAGATTGCCAAGAAAACTGCAGGGACTTTTCAGGTAGTTGCCAGGAGTCAAAACTGACTTGAAGGAAAATGATGATGATGATGATGATGATGATGATGATGATAGACTAAACCATATAAGTGCATATACACAGGCTTGTTTTACTCATTTTTTCGATATTACTTCTGTAAGCTACCCTACCCTATCTCTATCAGAAGTATTAGAATAATTGCTACAATAAATTCAGTAGATACTTATCTGTGTCAGAATTGGCTGAGTTTATCTATAATGTACTACTGTTTATTGAGTCAAAAGCAGCAGCCAGGTCAACAAATGTTGCAAACAAACATTTTGTAGTACTGCTCATATACTTAGCAATGATTGACTGCTTGATACTTCCTAAAACATATTTGCTACTCTTGATTCAGTCTTCCAATTTATCTAATATTTTTGCATAAAGTTCAGCATAAATATCCAGAAGGTTGATTTGTTGATCATTCTCAGCTTGTTAGTTTCTTTTCTTTTTGTATATAGATAGCGTTTAACACAATCTACAGTCTTCTGGACATATTACTTTTCCATTAATGTAAGAAAATTGTTGAGCTAGCAGAAGTGCCCACCAGTTGGAATAACATTTGTATACTACTGCAGGGATCACATATTCACCTAAAGCCTTGTTAGAGGCCAATGAAGCAATTAATTTCAACATCTGGTTCATAGAGAATAATGCCCAAGAATTACATGGATCCAAAAATGTGATTAGCCCCTGACTTCCCAGGTTGTAGCAAAGGTCTGACTGGTGCAATATTTGCTACAATCAGGCAACTATAACTAACTATTCCACCTGTAATCAATTCCCTAAAGTCATTCCTTTTCCCTTACAGCTGGATCAAGTTCCCTTTAATGTAAGTTAATGAATCACTCTTAATTTTTGCAATTTCTGTTAATCAGACTGGCAGTTGAAGAAGCACAAATTCAAATAAATGAAATACCTAAAACTCTAATATATCTTATCTTTTGCTGGATATGGAATATGTGTGCCAGATCTTTCCTTGCACATCTGAAATCTTGATCAAACCTTGAATTAATGTGTTTGCATATTACATATTGCATTAGCTTTTACCTGGATATGCCCTGGTTATAACATTTATGTCAAGTGTCATGGCCTGGCACAGTATCAGAGTATCAGAGTCTGAGTAGTATTCAAAACTCTAGCTATTGAATTATCTGCCTTCATAGACTATTTAATTCTACATTCTCCCAACAACATCCCTCAACTTCTTTCTTATGGGCTGGTAATGAAGGATGCCCATCCATACTAAAAGCTGTTCTCTATATTAAAGAAAACAACATCTTGTAATGATTGAGACAAGAACCAAACATAATCTTCTGTGCTAATATCTCTATTTTTAATAAATGTATAATGACCTGCTAACTGATCAGGTTTTGTGCCATGCACATTTAACAACTACAATGAGACCATGATTTTCATCAGAGATCTTCCAACTTCATTTTTTGTGTCTTGACAATACCATGTGGGGAGGTAATCTAATTCTTCTTTACTACATTTAAAACTTTAATCATGCCCCTTTATTCTCCTCTTCACAACTGCCTAGTGAAATACATAACCTCTTGGAGCAGAGAGAGCCAAAGTAAGAGCTGAAAAGATTTGCCTTTTCTTTATTACCTGCTAACATTTTACTGTCTTCACTGATCAGTCCATGTACTTATTTTTCCCTTTTATTGTGTACATATCTAAAGAAACCTTTTTTGTTGCTTTTAGTATCACTCACCAACATTAACTCACTGACACTTTTAGCTTTCATGACACATCTCTACAATTCTGGGCTATCATGTACTCTTCCTTGAGGACATGTCTTCCATCCATCCATCCATTTTTGTTTTCAGATCTTCACTAAGTATTGTGTGTAGCCTATTGGCTTATTCTGCTGTCCTATATTTAATTCCCCCCCCCCCCCATTGGAACTATTTACAAATATGCCGTATTTTCTCCTTTTTTAGAAACTCCCACCCAACTTATTTTCCCATAAGCTTCTTCAGCCATAAAACCTTAGTTACCACCTCCCCAAGCTTATTGAAGCTTTTTTTTTCTTGAAATCTAAGAGATGACTTTAACTGCACTTGGCAGCTTCACTTCAAATCATGAATTCTAGCAGTATATGGTCATTGTCCTCCAATTTTCCCCATACTTCTACTTCTTTGACTTAATCTTTCTTATTAATTAGAACCGAGACAAGGATAGTTGATCTTCTTGTGCATTTCTCCACCCTCTGAAGAAGGAAGATTTTCAGGAATGTAAGCATAAAACTCCTGGAAGGCTCATGTTTTGTCTCCCAATGAATACTGGGATAATTAAATATAGGGGTAACTAATGCTTCCATCACTATTACTTCACGTCTCTTTGCAAGATCTGCAATTTGGTCTTGGAAAGTATCATGCACAGCATTCACTTGACTGGATTAGTAAGAGCAGACCCAACACGAATGCTGCTTTTATTTGTTGTTCCATTCAGATGCTTTCTACAATAATACCAAGGTCATTCACATTTCTAAGTAGGTGCACATCCTTTAACATAACCTTCAAATCTTCTTCTTTTTCTGTTGTGTCTGTTCCCTTTGAACAAATTATATCCTTCAGCTCCTGTTATTGTAATTATGGGAGTCATGCCACCAGGTTGCCCTTGGATTTGTCAGGGCTTCATACCAGATAAGGTGATGAAACATTTTCCATCAGGCACGCACAATAAGGTTAGATAAGTAGATCCACTGAAGAGAATAGGAAGTTATATATACAAAGAGATTGTCTAATAACACTCAAGAGTCCTACTCTCTATATCTGTTAGTTCCTGTATTTAAATCCTGGACCTCTTTCTCCTGCTTTGTTGAATAATGTTTTCTGCTAATGGTCCCGTTTCAAACAATGACATTAGAGAATGCCCATCTCACGAGGTTCAACATTTAAAATAGCTACTAAACCATACTTGTTTTCTAGCATTAGGAGTTGGTTCTTGTTCATTTCATACTCTTGAGGTTTAGTGTATACATAACACAGGCCATACATTTTAGGATTCAATGTTCTGATATTTCATGGAGTGTTTTAGTAGGCTTTATTATAATAACACTTTTACTTCCTCCTACAGTGCAAAGTATTTACAATACCGTGCAAATGTTTTAGGCAGGTGTGAAAAAATGCTGTAAATTAAGAATGCTTTCAAAAATATATATTCTAATTGTTTATGTATATCAATTTACAAAATGCGAAGTGAATGAACAAATCAAAATTTGGTGTGACCACCCTTTGCCTTCAAAACAGCATCAATTCTTCTAGGTACGCTTGCACACAGTTTTTGAAGGAACTTGGCAGGTAGGTTGTTCCAAACATCTTGGAGATCTAACCACAGATCTCCTGTGGATGTAGGCTGCCTCAAATCCTTCTGTCTCTTCATGTAATCCCAGACAGACTCAATGATGTTGAGATCAGGACTCTGTGAGGGCCAAACCATCACTTCCAGGACTCCTTGTTCTTCTTTACACCGAAGATAGTTCTTAATGACGTTGGCTGTATGTTTGGGGCCATTGTCCTGCTGCAGAATAAATTTGGGGCCAATCACATGCTTCCCTGATGGTATGGCATGATGGATAAGTATCTGCCTGTATTTCTCAGCATTGAGGACACCACTGATCCTGACCAAATCTCCAACTCCATTTGCATAAATGCAGCCCAAACTTGCAAGGAACCTCCACCATGCTTCACTGTTGTCTGCAGACACTCATTATTGTACTGCTCTCCAGCCCTTCGGTGAACAAACTGCCTCCTGCTACAGCCAAATATTTCAAATTTTGACTCATCAGTCCAGAGCACCTGCTGCCATTTTTCTGCACCCCAGTTCCTATGTTTTTGTGCATAGTTGAGTCACTTAGCCTTGTCTCCACGTCAGAGATATGGCTTTTTGGCTGCAATTCTTCCATGAAAACCACTTCTGGCCAGACTTCTCCGGACAGTAGATGGGTGTACCTGGGTCCCACTGGTTTCCACCAGTTCTGTGCTGATGGCACTGCTGGACATCTTCCGATGTCAAAGGGAAGTAAGCATGATGTGTCTTCCATCTGCTGCATTAAGTTTCCTTGGCCGACCACTGCGTTTACAGTCCTCATCGTTGCCCGTTTCTTTGTGCTTCTTCAAAAGAGCTTGAACAGCACATCTTGAAACCCCAGTCTGCTTTGAAATTTTTGCCTGGGAGACATGTTGCTGATGCAGTCTAACTGCCTTGTGTCTTGTTGCTGTGCTCAGTCTTGCCATGGTATATGACCTGTGACATGAAACTGTCTTCTACAACCTCACCTTAGTAGCAGAGTTTGGCCATTCCTCACCCAGTTTTAAGCCTCCTACACAGCTGTTTCTGTTTCAGTTAATGACTGTATTTCAACCTACATATGAAATTGATGATCATTAGCACCTGCTTGGTATAACTGGTTCATCATACACCTAATCCTACAAGATCCCTGACTTTGTGCAAGTGTACAAAGTGTGCAAGTGTAAGAATTGATGCTGGTTTGAAGTCAAAGGGTAGTCACACCAAATATTGCTTTTAGATTTTTCTTCTGTTCGCTTACTTTGCATTTTGTAAATTGATAAACATATACATTTACAATATATATTTTTGAAGGCATTCTTACTGTATAGCATTTTTTCACACCTGCCTAAAACCTTTGCACAGTACTGTATGTGACATATTGATTTTAGAGTTTTCATCCCCAATACCCAGTTCAAGCTCACCATGCTACAGATAAACACATCACTTATTGTGAGGTACAACCCATCTTGTGCCAGCAGTCCATCCTTGAGGTAATTCAGACTACACCTTTCCAACTGATACCATAGGCTTATCCAGTCATTCACTTGCAATATGTCTTCCCTTTCCAATTTTCTTCCATGGACAGAAATAATGCCCAAAATTCTACCTGAACCCTCAAGTTTTCTTCCTAGATTTTCAAAGTCTGTGCTTGTAGAGTACTTTGCAGTAACATTTTTCTCAGATGGATTAGCAAGAATGGATAATTGTAAGTGGACCTAAATCTTGGAAGCTGTACTGTCATATTGAATATTTGCTCTTGAGAGAGAGCACACACTTGTTTCAATTTCTTGTAGTAGTGATTTACCAACTGTCACAACTTTTCTCCTTGTATTCTTGCAAGGTATACTTCCATCTCCTCTGCTTTTGAGAAATCCAGTGTCCCATCTCCTGTTCAGCAGTCTCTTTGAAGACTCAGAGACTCTTGTAAGAACCTCAAAAGCTGCTTCTGAATTCCAGAATTCAGTGTATCTCCTGGGTCTCTTCTGGTTTTGACTCTCATCCACTGAGACGGCTCCTTTGTTTGATACTCTTCTGTATGGAGATTTGCTTCTGCTGTCAGTTTTTCGTGTAGCATTTCCTTTCCTTCATTTGATAAAAGTTCATACTTCCTCATTAACTTAAAAATGGCCTCTTCCTGCTGCAACCTTTTGACACTGCATTCAAGAACTTGCTGCAAATATATGCCAGGTTGTTCTTAGGTGGGAAAATAAGTTTGCCACAATAATTGCAGATCTTCAGAATCCTATCCATTCATCTTTATTTGGTTTCTTAAGGCGCTATCAGTCAAAGGCCTTTATTTCTTCTTGTTCCCTTTTCAGACTAGTCGGAAAAGGCTGACTGAAAGGTACAGTTTGTTAGTTTCTTTAAATTCTCCCACCAAATTCCACTACTGCTCCTGTTTGCTTATTCATTGGGCTTGCTCCCTGGAATGTGGCTACCTTATATTCTTCCAATTCTACTTACTCAACAGGGGCTCAGTCAGCCCCAAAGTGTAATCAACACTTCTTAAGCAATTCTCTGCAATCAGCACTTAGTCACAGCAGAGCACAGAATCCATTAGATCCCACAGATTCTCTGGCCACTTCCTCTTTCTTGCCTCTTCTACCAATTGAATGTCATTGGCAAACTTGTCTTTGCTCTCCCTCATAATTGTAACCAACACAGAGGAATAAAGCCATATTTAAATAAAACAATCAATTATCATACTGGATCATTGAGGAAATAGTTTAATAGTACTGCAAACTGGCCATCTCAGTTTAGAACTCTCTCTCTCTCTTTCTCCCTCTCTCTCTCTCTCTCACACACACACTCACAGAGAGAGAGAGAGCAGGTTTCGGTTTATTTTATTGTGCTTGAGGAATGTATATCTATATGATGGGTTGCACTCTTGCTGATATTGTTTGATTACATCATCAGTTATTTATAAGGTTATAGAGCATGTATGGACAATCTTTTGGTCCCAAGAGCCAGACTGACTGCTAGGTCACAGGCTACACATAGGTCTATACGTGTAGATACTCATTCTTGTGTACCTATTCATGTGTGCACACTCATTTATGTAACTTTCACACAGACACACTCAATAGTATCATTCATACTCATTATGTACACAATACATTTATAATATATAGGTATGCAGCATTCTTCTCCCTTGCCTCTCCTATTCCTTGATTCTGAGCAGAGATGCTAGGAGTGAGTAGAAAGCATCAAAGCTCCCCACTCTTTGCATATTATTGTTTCACATTTTGTAGGCAAATTATTACATAAAGAAGAACAGTAAGAAGGGAACAGAGAGTCTCTTCTCCTTCCTAAGGATCTGAAGAAGGATACTGGAAGGGAAAGTGAAACAGCCATAAGTGTTTGCATGCTTACTGCCACTGTGTAGTTATTTAACTGTTTTATTGAACAGTCTAAGCTTTAAAACTGAATGGTGAAAAATCTATATCTCACTTCTTATTTTAGGGAACATTTCCTAAAAACATGACTGGGATTTTTCGCATTTGGAAATGAAAATAATTGATCTTAAATATCAACTCTCTTTATTACAAATAATAGTTAAAACTACATAGGTACATTATATTATGCATTGTATAATAATCATGGTTCATTAATACCTTTCTTTAAAATGTATTTTTTACAGTGAATGCTGAAAACCAGAACATAAAATTAAAACCTTATTTTAAAAGACTACTGTATTATTTCAGGCTCTGCAAAATTCACTAAAAAGAGAGATTAAAAGATATGTGTTAATTTGATAGTAAAATAATGGCGTTGGGGGAGATGGGTGGCATACAAGTTTGATAATAATAAATAAATTATAATAACTAATACGTACAGATGAATAATTATCAAGGTGAGCAACAGAATGAAAGGGAAAAAAAAACATTTCCAGTAATCTAGATTATTGTTGTACAAAGCATGTCTAGTTCAAAATGAGGTTGGAAAGAAAATTAATCTTTAGTCATTTATAGATGAGATAATTATGTAAAATATCTGAACAGTGACCACCCATGGGTTTTTAATTTTTGCTTACAAGTTTACACTGGATACTTGAACATCTACAAAATGATTACCTTGATTAATATTGATTCAGAACACTGCCCAGAGCAATGGTTGGGCCTTCAGAGTATAAAAACAATTCCCATTAATAACAGTCACATGGCCAATAATCAGGGATTATAGGATTTGTATTTCAAAGTATTTGTAGGGATCCAGAATTCTACACCAGTAGTATTATTCTGATGAATAGAAGCTTTCTCCAGACAGTGACAAAAGTCTCCTCTATCTTCAGATAGACTGAAAAATGTAATGATGTGCCAAGGCTCTAGAATATTTGCTCAGCTCCAATATTTACTAAGTGATCATATTTTTCAATCTAAATGGTTTTAATGTATTTTTTGTATTATAATGCAGATCTTTGGGGGAAAAAAGGTGGATAAAAATGTGATTAATGATTTTGTTGTTTTTGGGGAGCAGACACCAACTTTTACTTATAAATAAAATGTATCAGAAGGGTTTTGAGGGGGGAAAAAAGTTTTAATATGACAACAGGATTTATCCAAATAGCCCTCTTTTCCAGCATAGGTTGAATGTATGGATAGCACAACTTTGCAAAACCTGCTCAATCAAATCTGAATTGCATTAAAAGTTTATGAGTGAGTGAACAATATCTTTAGAACTGCAAATACAGCACACATTGTGGAATTCAATGGAGAACTCTTAATAGCACAAACTAACCTCAAGTTAAATGCCATTTTTATATCATGAAGAATCCACAAATGACTATTTCCTTTTCTGTACTTCCCATTTGGATATCTTGCTCAACACTTTCTTCTAACTGTTCAAAGCAGTAAAATGAATAGCCAAGCTATTAAAATTAAGCGTGGGAAGATTTCATGAATTGTTGAGAAAAAATAAAAACTTCCAATATTGCCAAAATAGAGAAAAATTAGATTTTTTTTTTTTAAAAGAGGGGAGATAGAAACTTTAAAAGTAACATTATGGAGAACACTTAATAAGGAAAAAATACTGAAAGCATAAAGTATTCAGTTATAGACCACTAATACCCTTAGTTTAATACTAGAGTTTTCTGCATGTATAATGCTATAATAATCTGGGTCATGACTTATGAATAAAAAAAATTATGAGAAATGAAATAAAGCTTCATATCTCAAAACTCCTGTCCCCAAAGCACCAGCAGTTTTCTTCCAACGGGGACAGAAGGTTGAGGCAACAAGAAAAGCCAGAAAGTACATTGTCCATCATGTTTACAACTTGATGGACAATGAAAACTTTCAATGCCAGCCTAACGCTAACCTAATCCTTTTGCTGCTAGGAACAAACATTTGGCTGGGAACTGGAGAATACACCCTGCCCTGTCATCTTAACTGCTTTCTCCTTAAGAAGAGTTAAGATTTTGGGACAGGAGAACAAGCTTGGTAAGTGCTTTAAGCACCATGAGCTTAAGGGATCAAAGCCTTTCAGAGATGAATTGAAAGATGTTATTGTGAACTGTATCTGATTATACATAACATGCACTTGATTATTGTAGCATTTCTTTACCCTCAGATAGAAATTAGCCTGGGAAAAAAAGCAAAAGGTAACCAGTTCTTGTCATAATCTTGGTCTGTACAAAGAATGAGTAAATTCTTCACTTTTTATTTAGCTTTATGAATGATGGCTCTATTTGAGAAATTCTTCCAAATTGAATAAAAGGGAGGATAAAAGACTGCATGAAAGAGTCATTGGACAAATAAGGGATTCAATTATGTCACAATCCACATAGATGAATAAATAGTACGGGCAAAGAAAGCACATTACTTTGTTTACCGTGGAAAGAAATCAACAGTCTATGACCACTTTTGCAGGAAAAGAGTGAATTCTGCAGAATCTTAGCTTACCATGAACAGGCTGCATACCACTGCATGCTGTTTATTCTCGTCCATTTGGCCTCACTTGTACCCACTGGTGGGCATACTATTAGAAATTTTAAAATTATGCTGTGGTCCAAATCAAAGCTCCAGGCTTGTTTTACTTCTTAGAAGACAAGGTCACCAACAAAGCCTTGTTCTTCATTTACAACTTCTGGCTAGCTCCATAGCACTAACCTTGGATTTCTAATTTGGATGATATGGTAAATTTTCAGTGCTTCCAGGTTTAAATATTTCTTGGTGGGAGAAACCAAGAAATATTTGGCACTGAACTTGTTCACATTATTGGCTAAACATGGTATGTAAAGGTATCCCTAGGTTGCCTGTATTGAACCACAGGGTCTATGACACTAGGAGATACCACAAATTTTATACAGGAAAGGATTAGAAAGAGAAAATATGGTAAACAATGCATTTTGGATTGTAAAATAATAATAATAATAAAAAAAGAGATAAGCCAAGGAGAGGATAAGCAAGAGGCAGAAAGATGTACAGACAAGAGTAATTAGACATATAATCTAAATAATAACTTCAGGAAAATTTAGGAGCAAGAATCCTCTAGGTAAGACTGTAGCAGAACTATTATATAATGAAATCACATGAAAAATCCATAGGTTTACAGACAAATAGATACAAATTAGCTGTGTTACACGGTTTATAACCGTGCTTATAGCTTATGGAGCTATAGCTTATGGAGAAAATGCTGACTGGTATTCCACCTTATTGTGCATATGAAATATGTTTGTGTTTGGTCATGTTTTGTCTGATATCCATGGGTTCAGGTCTTCAGTTTATATGTCTTCTTTAAAAGGTCTTCTATCTTAGCAAGGAAATTATTAAGGATGAAAATCCCCCTTTTCATTCAAGAGAGTTCATTATCTCTTTTCTGGAAATATTAACATAATACTTTCAATAAATCTACTTGCAGTTTCTGACCAATTACAGAGTTAAATAATTCTTTATTAAAAGGATAAAGTTTTATTTCTGCTTAAAGTGACATTAGTGGGAATTAATTTTGTCAATGTTTGAATAAATATTAGATGTCACTCTGTGAAAAAAGAACTATACAGCTGATCAGTAATATAACTGAAGAATAATTTCCCCCAATCTAAGTAAGTGAACATTAAAAATAGCCCATCTTTAAAAGGAAGGGACTCACAGGGCAAAGCACTTAACCAAGAGTAGGGAACAACTGCACTCAGGCCAAAACTGACAATTGCCAAGTTAAAGGAGAATAGGCTTATAACCACTCCTCCAGAAAGATTGCCAAAATGGAAGAGGAACTTTTGAGAGAATAACAGTTCCACAAAGTCTTCCTACATTTTGATAAAACATTAATGTTAAGGAAGGCTACCCTGTATTTTTCTCTGAAATTCAGAATATTTGATGTTTTTATACATCTGGCTTGCTTAGTAAAATGTCTACTTAGCTTTGTCACTGGTTCAAAATCCTCCATGGAGGTCTATCTCCAATACCTAACTTGGGGGCTCCGTGTCTTGGGCACTATCACCTTTTTTAATGTAGAAAAACAGAGGACTCTTCAGCTCACTGAATCCAATCCTGAAGGAATCCAAATTAAAGCAAACAAGGCACATGGTTTGCCATCATTTCAACTCATCCATGAAGGAGAGCTCACCATCTCTCTGAATAATTGGTTCCACTATCCATCTTTGCTGACTATTAGGAAGGTGTCATTTTTATACATTGAATTGGATTTTTCCTTCCTTTAAGTTAAATACATGGATCTTCTGTTCAACATTCCTTCAGATACTTGAAAAGTACTACAAAATCCCTCCTCAGTCTTCCTTTTTCAAAGCTAAACACACCTAATTTCTTCAAGAATTGGTCACAGGATTTTCTAATCCCCTGCTCAACTTCATTGGCCTTCTTTGAAATTTTCCCAGGTTCTTGAATCCTTAAAATACAGTGTCTAGAACTGCATACAGTAATTGAGGTGGGATCTAACCAATGCTGAATAAAGTGGAAGCATTGCTTGCTGTGATTTGAAAACTATACTTTTGTAGCCTAAAACTGTATTAGTGTTTTTTGCAGCCACATCACACTTCTGACTTATTCAGTTTGCAAGCAATTATTATTTCAAGATCTTTTATGTAAATAGTGTTAGCAAGTCAGGTATTTTAGCATGTGACTTATGTTTTCTAAATGAAGAGCCCTTCAGTTGTCTCTATTAAACATCATTCTGTTATTCTCAGCTGATTTATCTAATTGATCAAGACCGTTTTGAATTTTATTTCTGTCTTACTTTGAACCAAGCTATTTATTTTTCAATTTATCATCCTAATTCTTATTTTTGCTTTTCTTATCCTTAATTTATCTTTCTTAACTTAATTTATTTGACTTTCATTTGCACTCTTTCCACATTCCTTCCATCTTATTGTTACAATTGCTACCTTAATGGTTATAATTAAAAGACCATATACTTCTTAAAAGCACTGATTTCTACAAGGGTTTCCTTCCTTATAATGGTCTCTCTCTCCTGAATATTTTGTTGTATGCTGGACATCCAACGATGAAAAAACACTGAAATGGGCAATATGACATCACAATACAAGCTAAATCTTTTCATGCTTATATTCCATCACCGGATGCTAGTACATCAGGGACACATTTAAATCATGATGTTCTGTTGCATATGTTGTCACTCTTCCCCTTCCCCACCCCACAAGTAAATGCCTATGTAACTTTTAAAAGAACACACACAAAAGAACAGAATCCTGTTAGGTATATCTTTTGACTATGTTAGATGAGAGATCAGACCCGCTTTTCATGATACATAGTCCAGAATAGAAAATGAGTCATTATGGGCTACTTCTCCTCCTGCCCAATACAAAATTAGGCAGGCTTCTTCCAGACCATGTTTCTGGCCTCAAATTGGTTTGGACACTCCTTCAATACCTTTCATGTAAAGATTTAGGGAGATACTATGTTTGTAATGAAGCTACAGTGGAACTCTTTGCCTCTTAGATCCTACTGACTACTCGTAGCATTAGGAGTAGAGACAGCAAGCAAGAAACTCTCTTGTTGTTCCACTCCTTGTCTTGTTCTGTTTTCTGAATTTATTAACTGACAGGATCCAACATGGATTTATGATGAACAAGTCATGCCAGACTAACCTGATCTGCTTTTATGATAGATTTACTAGCCTGGTTGATCAGGGAAATGCCATTGATATAGTATATCTTGACTTCAGCAAGGTTTCTAGCAAAGTTCATCATAGCATCTCTATTAACAAAATGGTCAAATATGGGTTTGACAGTTTAACCATTAAGTGGATCCACAGATGGCTCAAAGATCATACTCAAAGGGTAATTATAAATGGCATTGTACTCAGAGGGTAGTTAGAAATAGCATCAAATCTACTTGGAGAGACATCTCAAGTGGGGTGCTACAAAGCTGTCCTGGGCCTGTTACTATTGGTAACAGTGCTCAGGTTGTGAAACACTGTTCTAGAAGAAAGGAGTGCTCTCTCACTTCAGAAAGCGATTTCTGATATTTGACTAAGACAACACAGGAAAGCCTCAGCCTAAAGCTTTGTATTCTGCTCTAAATCTTTTTAAGTAAACCAAAAGACCCAGTAATCCAGGAAGGAAAAAAAGGAGTCATCTACAACATGCAATGTAAGGACTGTAACATACACTATGTAGGACAGATGGGCAAAAGACTAGCAGAGTGCATCCATGAACACCAACTAGCAGTCAGAAGATAAGATGAAAACTTCTTAATCTCACAACACATGGACAGGCTTAACCATAGTTTCAACTGGGAAACTGTCAGCATCCTAGACTAATCCAATAACGTTAGGGAATTCCTGGAAGCTTGACATTCAGATAAATCAACCATCAATAGACACATAGAGATAAACCACTTTTAAAAACCATTCAAAAGAGACAAACAAGCAAACAACCAAGCTCAGAGGGCACCAAGAACTCCATAAATCTTTTTGTTTCTCATGAAACCCTACCTGCTCCAGGTTATCCTGGCTATTCTTACTAACAAAATGACTCATAATCCGTACCACTCTGAAATTTTTTAAAGCAATACCTTCTCCCTATGTTCCAGTCAATGAAGTTTTCATATCTTTGAAATCTTGAAAATAACATTGGGGGAAAAAAAAGTCTGACAGAAGAGGAATTACTTTTTTCTGAAGTCATCCTTTGATGCAGCAGTTTCTACAATCACCCACGGTTTTCAGCAACAAGGTTTTCTGAACACCATAATTGGTGGTCAGAAACCCTTTGTCATGAGGATACTGACATAACTGATGTATTGTTTCAAATGCATTAGAACTTCAGCTCCTCTGATTTAGAAAGAGACTGTAGTAGAATGGCCTGTTTTATGTAACCAGACTTTGCCAGAAATGCTGAGAACAAATAGCTGAAAGGCATTTCCAAGATGAAATAACTGTATCAGCTAGATTCAGGAAGAAAGAACTGGCCTTATTCTTTTTTGTGAAGGTTCCACATTCTGAGCAGTGGAAAGTTCCACATTAGTAGACTTGTATTACATTATGTATTATTATCCAAGGTTGCAATCCTATGGTCCCTGAACAATTTTTTCCAGAAGACATAGGCTGCAATCCTATGGTACCCTCTGAATAACCAAGAGATCTCTAAATTTATTGTTTCAATTCCCAGCTAATTTTCTTCATGTTGAATATCCCAGTATGTGAACATAGAAAAAGAGGCGTGTTGCAGATTAAAAAAAAAAAGGGGAGTGCTCTGCATCCATCTCAACTTTCTGCCACACCAGGAAAAAAACAGTTCAGCACTTGTATGACTACCATATCTGGGCTGCAAAAATCCAAATAATTTCGTGATGGTAGGTAGCAAAGAGATTCAAACCTATCTAACTCTGTCCTACCATCTAGTGAGTGTCTGCAGCTTTGATACAGTATCCTGTTCTGGACTAAACTGTTTTCCTCCCGTTGCTTGCAAGAAGGACAGGAAGATTTTATTTTTCCTGAAAAACTGTACTTAATAGGAGACACAGAGACACCCATATCTTTCCATCCTATGTTAGTCTGTGACCATCATGACTTTAGAAAACTTGGTGCCTCAGATATAAAAAGCACTCTGGAGTTAAAAGGCATATTTATCTGCTGTCACTTACATCTTGCATGCATTCATTTAAGAAGAACTATCATGGAAGCATGGAAGTATGGAATAATCTGTTGGTTTCAGTATTGCATAATATACAAGGGCAAGGTAGAATGAGTGAGATACAAGTGAGATATTATAAAGCAAATCAGTATTAATTGTTTTGTGAATTATATCCTTTTGTAAATTTTACAAAGTTGGGAAGTTTTTTTTTTCCTTTTTCTTTTTCACTAGGAGGAAGTTCTGTCCCACTTGTACCTAAGTGAGAACCAAAGCTGGTATGTAATATATCTATTCTGCAGAATAAATGACCATGATTACTTTGTTACCTGAAAGTTTTCTTCAAAGGTAGCAGCAACTGCTGCTTTGAGAAATTCTGAGAGATATTTCCTGCAACACATTTGCCAGAGCAATACTTAACAAATTTCAAAAGCTGCAGCAAAGTGTCTTCTCACTTACAGCCTTCATTAATAATACTTTCTGGTAATTCATAATGTTATCAACAAGTTTTCAAGGAAGAGGAGATGAGGCTAGCAGTCTTAACTCAGAAGTGCATGCTTATCTGTATCTGTTCATCATGTAGTTTCTGTCTTTTGTTTGTTTAGGACAAATCTCTTCTTATAGATTTAAATATGATTTTTTTCCCCCCAAGAGTAAATCTGGGTTTAAATAACTATCACAGGGCAGATCAGAATGATTCCAGCAGGCTGTATGTGGACCTAGGTTAAAGGTAGCCTCACTTCCTTTTTCCAAATTTACTGATCCTTACTGAAAAAAATATTGTCTCTTCTACATTCTTGGATGATTCACTGAAGCCAAAGCTTTCAAATTTACTTTTAATTCTGGTTAGAAGTAAATCAGACAGAATTCTAGAGATAAGGGATGATAATACCAAAAGGCAATAAAAACGGAAGGGGAAGGGGGGGGGGAAATGATGATAACAAAGAAAGAGCAGGGTTAAAACCTGGAGAACTTAGAAAAAAGATGAAAATATTATTATGAGTTGTTTTTTTTTAACCAGACGAATTTTATTCTTGAATATTCCAAGAATTTTATTTCTTGGAATAAAAACATAGCTACAGCATCAATAATTTGCAAATATATAGATATACATACAGACAGGGGGAACAAAATTCCCACAAAATCTCTTAGCTGAAGGACTTAATATTTATAGAGAAACTGTGAAATAATCACTGACAGAATCATCAATAAATGCTCACTTGGGAACATATGTCTGCAGTATAAAAAAGGGTGACCAAGAAGATGAGCTTTGATTCTTTAATATGACCTCTTCTTAGCACTAAAAGTAGAAATCAATCATAGATAATAATACATTTTAGATTACTCAGTGGATGCTATCATCAAAGGGCTCAAGTTGTAGTTGAATATTAGATTTCATAGAAATCATATTCTTTTTTCCCTCCTTTCTGTCTTTGCTTTATGTTAATAGAACAACATTCTCCCAAGTTTTAGTAAGGAATATTTATCTCCGAATGAGAACTGGATACATATTTCACTCATTTGTTTAATAAGATACACTCCTACTACCTAAAAACATGATCCTTTATTCAGTAGCTGCTCCAAAAGTACCCAGAATTACAGTCATGGATTAAATAATACAAAGATCAATTTATCTGCAGTGAAGCCTATTCTTGTATTTCCATATGAATCATTATTTTGAATGCAACTTGCTTGAAGGGTAGCTAATAGGGATATAAAGGTATTTACATGAAATTTCTCGAGGAATGGATTGGGTATCTTCATGCCAAAAGAATTCAAGATAGAATGGACACTCACCACAAGCAAAATCTAGCAAGTGATTTGCACTTCACTGCACATTAAACATCATGGACTCGTTCTAAGAAGAACTGGACAGAAAGAAAAAAGGCTCCTGCCATAGTTCAGCATTGCTCTCCGTGTGCTGTGCTTTTTAAAATATATATTTAAACAACCTACTGGAAGAGATCCCTTGGCCACTTTCTGCCTTAATACTTGGTCTGACCATTAAAAAAAAATACTTTAAAAAACCTCAGACCCATCACTTTTAAAAATGATATTTAAAATGTGAAAAATCAAATCAAATCAAATCAATCCATTGGAGGATAAACATCTCTTCACTGAATGTTATAGATCATAATCTGTAATACTGGTGCTGTGCAGTTTAGTAGACAGATGTTTTTCAAGTTCCCAGTCTTGGCCTGAGAAAGGATGACAGGCCCAAAATTACCCAGACAGTTTCCATATCTAAGGGAGGATACTGGCTTTCAGATATCGATAGATAATAGACACACACACACACACACACACACACACACACAGAGCCACAAAGCCGCTTACAAACTCCCCATATTTTAGCTACGTAAATGTCGTGCAGGAGTCGTGAGTCCAGGAGGACCCCTAGATTGCACACCAGGTCTGTCTGGGGCAGTGCGACCCCTTCCAGTACCAAAGATGGCATAGCCCTAGTACCAGAAGGCCCCAAAACCAAAGCCACTCCATCTTGCCAGGGTTCAGTTGAAGCCTGTTTTTCGATCCAGACCTCACAGCCTCCAGGCACCAGGATAAGATATTCACAGCATTGCTTAATTCACCAGGGGCAGAGATGTATAATTGGGTATCATCAGCATACTGATGATACCTCACCCCATGATGACAGATGACCCAGTGGCCTCATGTAGATGTTAAATAGGAGGGTAAAGAGTATCGAACCCTTCAGCACCCCACATAACAGGGGCTAAGAGTGGGATCTCTCCTCCCCAACCACCACCAACTGGAATCGGCCCTGGAGGAAGGAGGTGAACCAGCACAACATAGTGCCACCCACTCCCAATCCTCTGAGCCGATCAAGAAGGATACCATGGTTGGTGGTATCCAAAGCCACAGAGAGGTCAAGTAGGGCAACCCCCATCCCGCCATCGCCAGAGATTATCCAAAAGCATGACTGATGCTGTTTCCTTCCCATACCCAGGCCTAAATCCTGACTGAAAGGGATCCAGATAATCCACTTCATCCAAGGTTCTCTGAAGCTGTTGCACAACCACCTTCTCAATCACCTTCCCCAAAAAGGGGAGGTTAGATACTTGGCGAAAGTTGTCCAATATAGTGGGGTCTAGTGATGGCCCCTTGAAGATGAGGTGAACCAAAGCCTCCTTAAGAGACAAGGGAACAACTCCCTCACTCAAAGAAGCATTAACCATTGCTAGAACCCACTCACATGACACCCCCCGGGCTGCTTTAACCAGCCAGGAGGGGCATGGATCTAAAGAGCAGGTGGCTAAACTCACAGATCTAAGGACCCTGTCCACTTCCTCAGGTCCAACAGGTTCAAACCGTTCTCAGATAACAGGGAAATATTCCTCCCTAGGCATCTCCACTGGACCTGCAGCAAAGCCAATGTCCAACTGAGAATGAGTGATTTATCCAATAGATGCTAGGAAAATTCCTCCACACATCCCTGCAGAAACTTTTCTGAGCCGTCCTTACCCAGGAGGGCTTGCATCACCTGAAGCAGGGCTGCAGGGCAGCCCTCTATGGATGCAATAAGAGCGGAGGAGTAATAATGCTTCGCCACCCTTATCACCACTAACTAGGCATGAATAGCAGCTCTAACCAAGTTCATCCCTTGTTGAGCACCAGCAACAGTCTAGACATCTCTTCTCTTGCATCTTCTCCCTGAGCTGTTCCAGATAGTGCTGGGATCCTCAAGAGGAAAGAGCTTGCATGGGCATGATTCGATCCAAAGCCTCAGCTGCCCTTTTATTCTAAGTGGTAACCAAGGCTTTGGATGGACCTTGAAGAAGACCAGCAGGGACAACCCCCAGCTCCCCCTGGAACCCATCCGGGTCCATTAGTCTTTAGGGGCAGACCAATCTAATGGGTCCAGCCTCCCTGCAGTTGATAGTGGCGCTGGAGAATCCCATTGTAATCAGGGCATGATCTGACCATGACAAGGGGGACACCAAAAGCTCCCCCAATTTCAGATCACATAGCCATTGCTCCAACAGGAACACCAGATGCAGTGTATGACCATTAACCCATGTTGGGTTCTGGATGAACAGGGTCTCACATCCAGTGACCTGTGGTACAGCACCCCAGAAAGCCGTAAGAGATTCCCGGATGACAATCACCACACCCCCACCCCTGCCCCGGACTCTTGGCTGACGCCACACTCAAAACCCTGCTGCACATAACTCCGAGAGGGCTACTTCCCCTTCCAGATCCAAACAGGTCTCAGTGATACATGCCAGGTCAGCCTTTTCATCAGTGATTAAATGATTAAATCACTGATGAGGGAGGCCTTATTACAGACTGACCTGGCATTCAGAAGCAGCAGCCAGAGACCAGAAGAGCCTCTGAAGGTCTGCTGACAGGGTACCGGGGCTGAGACTGAGGAGGTAGAATGTGAGACCGGTAACAATCAACAGTTCCACAGTCCCTGGAAATGGCCTGCTCCCTGTCTCCCACCATATCTCCCAATGCCCTTCACCACCATAATATTTTGGCCCACCCCCACCCCCGACAACAGCCCAATCCCTATATTCAAGCCCCTCAATTCCCAAAACTGGGGAGCTGTCCTTATCAGCTATACATGGAAAGGAAGTTGGACACCCCGAGGCTCTTTAGCTTATCAGCTCTCAGTGTCATCGGAACCCAGCAACCACCTCCCCCACTTCATTACCACAGCCTCACTCACAAACATACACAGGGATCCCTCCCTTGCTGCTCCCACCAGCAGGCAGTGGGCACTCTACGCATTCACCCTTCATCAAATTCCTCATCCGACTCCCACCCAGAGAGAGGACAAACACATTCACTCCCACTCCCACTCCCACAACACTCACTTCCAAGACCCCCTATCCTGCTGCTCCCACCAGCTGGCAGAGGCTCCCAAGCATTCCCCCACCAAGCCCACTTCTGGCTCTCATCCAGAGAAAGGCAAAGAGGAGGAATAACATCCAGTTCCCAGTGGGAAGCCCGCCATCCAACTCCTAGGCACTTCACCATTAAATGGGAGTAGTGGTATTTTCTTCTTCTTCTTGGGGCTACAGGAAGGAAGCAGAAAGGCCTCCGCAGGGGAAGGGCATACACAGCAGCCTGCCAATCCACTGCAACCCCCCTGCCCCACCTAGCCCTCACCCACACCTCCAGAGCCCCAGCATCCCGATGACAAGTTGATGACAGAAATATGGTAAAAGGCTACAACACCCCAAAGCTCCAAAACACAGTTAGAGCAGCTCCTCAGTCCACTCTCCAAAGCAATAGCTCGGGCAGTCCTCCAAACCAGCACGAAGAAATCCCTCTAGCAGCAGACTCCTCCAGCCAAGTCCAAGAACGCTGCTCCCAGATTCAAAAAAGCCACCAAGGTCACAAATGCATCAGACGCTGCAGACATAGCAAATCCCAGCAACAACCACAGCAGGCCTGGCATGCAATGCAAGACAATAAGCGCTGCCATCATTCACACTGCTCCAGCCGAAGAAATCCGAACAGACCCGAGCAGTCCAGCTTCCATTCGGGTGAGTGCCAGTCCAGGAGCACCCCTCCACACCACAAACACATACACAGGAGACACATACAAAAGCATAACATTGCAAGGACAGCAGCTCCACAGTTCTCATTCTCCCCATCTTAACCGGAAGTTAACTTTAGTCACTAAGGGGGAGAGTTAGGGTTTGGGTAAGAGGCCCTGGGTAGGCAGCACACGACAATGGATATATTATCCTACCGCATTTATTTATTTGAACAATTTATATTGGTGCCCATCTCACAACAGTGACTCCAGTGCTAGTGGACAAGAGGTGAAGGAGATCGTAAGAGACAATGAGGCCATTGGCAGTATGATTCGCAATGCCTCCTAATTTCCAATTATTTTTCTTATATATACCAAGTTATACAGTTTTATTAAATTAATTCACTGATTAAAATTTAGAAACACACACACACACACACATATTATATATATATATATATATATATATATATATATTTTAAAAATAGAGTGCTAACTTAATTTGAATCAGTATGGAACTATGCAGGTGTGGTTCTTTTGACTACAGATGAAGCTGACTTTCTTCCAGCTGAAGGAAGTCCTCTAATATACAAAGTGGCTGAGATATTCATGCCATTTGAGAGTAGGAATATGTCCAAAATTCTTTCCATCTAAATTTCTGCATGTATTTCGAGTGCCAAATTATGTAATTTCAGATGTTGAACAAAAGACGGTTGTATAAAGTTGTGCATGATTTACAATTTCAAGTTCTTTTAATCCGTGCCCGTCTTTTGTATATGTATGTCTTCAACATACATACTTTGATAATAATGGGAAGAAGAGTATCAACTGAAGGAATTAAGTAAATACTAAATTAAATAATACAAAGGTCATGTAGTTTGCTGTGTGAATGTACATAAAAACAAATTAATAAAATGCTCTATCAACCACTGTACAAATAAATTCTTCAGAATTATGAGAATCTTGTTACATACATTTGCCACATATAATTTCAAAACTACTCATTTATCAAAGTTAAAAGTTGGATTCATTTATTTTTTTTACAGCAACATTCTAATGACTAATTGAACTGTAATCCTAGCGTTGTGTTATTACAGTTTCATATTTCAGAATGAAAAGAGAAATGCCACATTTTGAACAGCATAAAATATCCATAATTAAAAAGAAGCCAGCAAATGTCTGATGTTGAAAGCAAGACTTTATTGATCTTTAGTTAGGAGTACTCTCCATTTAAATAAAATGAAACTCTGCATTAATACTTTCAGTTTCTTTCTTAGAACTGTAACTGCAATATTTCATCAGACAAAAAATGAATAATTTTAAAGTATAACTGTGATATTTGTTCACGTTCTTTTGTTGTTGTTTAAAGTAAATGTACAAGAAGATTCCTAAACCTATCCAGAAAAAAACAAAAACAAAAACAAAAAAACATTTTAATACAAAATTTAATAGGTAAAGTTCCATGGCTTAAAGAACACATTTGGAAAACACAATGCTGATGTGCTGGAGGATAAATAATATATTATTCTTTATTGCATTGTTCATAGCACGTACCATATACCTACAAAAGTAATCAGTTTTCTGGAATTTATGAACAATAAAAATCAAATTAAAATATAATTCAGGTTTGCTTTTCTATTGAGCATATTTATTCAGTAGAAATTTACTGTACATTGTCTTCTATGACCTTGTGATGTTCAGTATCCAGCTGAAAATTAATGGACTGGGGAGGAGATGTAAGATTACAGGTGAAACTCGAAAAGTTAGAATATCGTGCAAATGTTCATTTATGTCAGTATGGCAACTCAAAAGGTGAAACCAATATATGAGATAGACGCATTACATGCAAAGCGAGATATGTGAAGCCTTACTTTGGTATAATTGTGATGATTGTGGCGTACAGCTTATGAAAACCCCAAATTCACAATCTCAGAAAATTAGAATAGTGTGAAAAGGTTCAATATTCTAGGCTCAAAGTGTCACTCTAATCAGCTAATGAATCCATAACACCTGCAAAGGGTTCCTGGGCCTTTCAATGGTCTCTCAGGCTGGTTCAGTAGGAATCACAAGCATGGGAAAGACTGCTGACCTGACAGTTGTGCAGAAAACCATCACTGACACCCTCCATAAGGAGGGAAAGCCCCAAAAGGTAATTGCAAAAGAAGTTGGATGTTCCCAAAGTGCTGTATCAAAGCACATCAATAGAAGGTTATGTGGGAGGGAAAAGTGTGGTAGAAAAAGGTGCACAAGCAGCAGGGATGACCGCAGCCTGGAGAGGATTGTCAGGAAAAGGCCATTCAAAAGTGTTGGGGACTTTCACAAGGAGTGGCCTGAGGCTGGAGTTAGTGCATCAAGAGCCACCACACACAGACGGATCCTGGACATGGGCTTCAAATGTCGTATTCCTCTTGTCAAGCCGCTCCTGAACAACAAACAACGTCAGAAGCGTCTTACCTGGGCTACAGAAAAAAAGAACTGGTCTGTTGCCCAATGGTCCAAAGTCCTCTTTTCTGATGAGAGCAACTTTTGCATCTCATTTGGGAACCAAGGACCCAGAGTCTGGAGGAAGAATGGAGAGGCACACAATGCACGATGCTTGAAGTCCAGTGTGAAGTTTCCACAGTCTGTGTTGATTTGGGGAGCCATGTCATCTGCTGGTGTTGGTCCACTGTGCTTCATTAAGTCCAGGGTCAACGCAGCCGTCTACCAGGAGATTTTGGAGCACTTCATGCTTCCTTCCACAGACGAGCTTTATGGGGATGCTGACTTCATTTTCCAGCAGGACTTGGCACCTGCCCACACTGCCAAAAGTACCAAAACCTGCTTCAATGACCATGTGATTACTGTGCTTGATTGGCCAGCAAACTCGCCTGACCTGAACCCCATAGAGGGGCATTGCCAAGAGAAAGATGAGGGATATGAGACTGAACAATGCAGCGGAGCTGAAGGCCGCTATTGAAGCATCCTGGTCTTCCATAACACCTCAGCAGTGCCACAGGCTGATAGCATCCATGCCACACCGCATTGCGGCAGTCATTGCTGCAAAAGGGGCCCAAACCAAGTCCTGAGTACATATGCATGCTTATACTTTGCAGAGGTCCGATATTGTTCTATTTCCAATCCTTGTGTTATTGATGTCATGTAATATTCTAATTTTCTGAGATTGTGAATTTGGGGTTTTCATAAGCTGTACGTCATAATCATCACAATTATACCAAAGTAAGGCCTGACATATCTTGCTTTGCATGTAATGCGTCTATCTCATATATTGGTTTCACCTTTTGAGTTGCCATAGTGACATAAATGAACATTTGCACGATATTCTAATTTTTCGAGTTTCACCTGTATTTACTGATAGTAGTAGATAAGTACATTTATCAAAAGCTATAAGGCATTTACAATCACACCGTGCAACCCCAGCTGGGGACTATTTGTTTGTTTATTCTTATTGGCCCAGACTCATGCAAACAAATTTCCTATTGCTGTCCTCTGAACTCTTCTTATCTGGAGTTTTGGGAATTCATCTGGGGACTTGGTATCCAGAGCATGCACTCTGTTATTGAGATATAGCCCTTCCGAAGGTTGAAATATACAGAAGTCCTCCTAAATGTGACAGCACAAATTTTGAAATCAGTGCCCCAAAAGCACACTGTTTCAGTCAAGGGACTATTTTCCAACTAAAAGATGAAATATATGTTTGGATCAGAACAACATCTAGGTTACACAGTCACCTCTTATTTTAGCATCCATTGGAAATAATTAGTGCATGCTGTATGTTTGTGCATCTAGTCACACCCATACCCCATAGCTGTGGGGTGACAGTTTATCACCAATGTCATTTAAATGCTCTTTTATTACCTGTTTGTATAAGAAAGGAAGATGGCCCTGAATTTAATGTTTTTTTTAGTGAATCTAAGACAACCATCTAATTTCAAAAATAAATTATTTGATAGAAAACCTAGTTTGCCTTTCAAATAAATATTGTCATCCTCTAAATGAGTTATAAAGACGCACAGGTGAATACTTTGGGCAAATTTTACCTATTTTTCCCCCCATATGCAGCAAGGGAAAGCTTTGGACATAAAAAGGAAGAATTTCTAAAGTTGCCCAAAGTATCTGTGTAATATGCACATGTAATAATTTGTGCAGCAATGATGGCAACAAGTTAAAAATAGAGATGATAATGATGATGCAATCATTGTCATCATCCTTAGTATTAGTAAGATAATATTGTTCATGTGACCAACAAGGGCATAATGGAAAGGAAAACATAAAACTTACCTGTTTTAGGATCAACAGAGAAATATGGCTGTCCCTGAAGAATACTATAAACTACTCGGGCACTATTTCCATAGGTGGGATCATCTGCATCTGTAGCTGTCACCTGAAGGACTGAGGTACCTGTTATATTCAAGGAAACATGATTTAGTTGTACAGTTTTTTAAGTCGTGCACATTCTAATGCCTTTTCAATTCAAAAAGATGATTTAAATATAGTCTTTCATTAAACCACTGACATTATTATCATTATTTGTTAGATTTATAACCAGCTTTTTTCCTAGAATTTAAGGTGGATTATATCAGGATCTCTCTTCATTTTATCACAACAGTAACCCTGTGAGTTGGGTTGGACTAAGAGAGAGAACAGAACTAAAATCATCCAGTGAGTTTCCATGGCTGAGGGTAGACTAGAATGTGGATCTCTACAACCACTATTCCAGATTGGCTGTTCCCACTATTTTAAAGAATATGTAAGTGCAGAAGCTTGGAAACTGGCTGATTACAATGATTACATGCCTGTAATCTAGGCATGGTCTTTTCACTGAAGTTTCCATGCTCGCTCTACATCTTGGACTTTCATGTTTTGTGTCTGCAATTCTACAACAAGACGAAAAGGCCAGTGTTGATGGGGAAACCTACTGTATATTACAATTTTAAAAGCCACAACCGATTCCAAACTATAAAAGCTTCTTTAGCCATGCTCAGTAACCTATTAGAAACTACTTTATTTGTCTGCTTGCTCCAAATCTAAATTAAGGAAATAATTTCAACTAATGGTGACAAACTAGGAAGCAATGGGGGGGAGGGGCATGAACAGATTATTATGGAGAAAAAATATTCAAGCACTGTTATAAGTTAAGTAGGCAGAAGTTCCAAAAGTACAGGCATGCTGCCTATTAAACAATATGAAGCAGATCACCCCTGGTTTCTAATTGTGAGGCACAAGATTCCTTATGTGATTCAGGTCCTGCCCCTTACAGAAAGCTAGGAAGGGATGGAGCTGCCAAAAGGCACAGAGCTGTTTAGTTTGAGACCAGATCAGTGCTGAAGCAATATCATACTGTGTTCTTTGTAATTCTGCACAGAACACCTCACCTGACATTGTGATTTCTGACTCACTGGACAGTTCCTCCCTCTTTCAATGCACTATTTTGAGCCACAGAGTAGTAGGAATAGGAAAGTAACTGGAAAGAGGAAGTGTCTCTGAAATTCCTCAGAAATATTTCACACATCTAATTCTAATAGTCTTGTGCTATTTTTTCCAACAACAAAAAAAAATTCTCTTGTTACACACAGAGGCTTAAATTATTCAGTGTACAATTAACTTTCTAATTTGTTCCCTTATGTGCTTTTAGAAACTTCAGACTGCATATTATATATTCCACACTTAATTTCTAAAAAAGAAATTAAGAGAGGTTAAGTGCTTAAGGCTGGATAGAAGGACTGAAAGTTATGCTGGAGATACATTCAATGAAATGAAATCCTTGACCCCTAAAGCAAAATATGTAATGAATAGTTGGGAAGATTTGGAAAGATGTTGCACACAGACTCCTTATCTTTTCTTTTTTTATAACTAACAAATGCTATTATATGGTTAGTAACTGATGGCTGAGAAGATGCCTGGATTTGGGGAGAAATAATGACCCACAATTACTCTTTAAAATTCCTTCGGGGCTAAGCTGTCTGCCACATTTGCTCTTCAGGAAGTCACTGATGGTCAGGAAATAGCTTGAAGCAGCTACAGACCACAATATTTTGATGTGTCCCATCCTGTTCCTCCTTCCTCTTGTTCAAGAAGAGGAGCTAACAGAGTTTCTTACAGGAGGAAGAACAAAGGATTTTGGAATATAGGCCAATTCAGAAAAAAGAAGAGACATGTCTGAGCATTGGCAATCACTTTATAATATGCTTCCTTGGGGATCCCATACGGCAATGGATCTGCTATTTCTGTAGTACTTTTGTCCAGCAGCTATAAACTAAATTTTTTCATAAGCATCATAAATTTGTTAAAGTCCTGAGCCAGTGTCTGGAGGCTTTAAGGGTCAGGATTAAATCAGATGAGTTCCTATTAAGATGGAGCTGTTGTTTATCAATAAACAGCTAGGTTGTTACAAACAATCGGAACAATATAATGTATTAAGGCTTTCAACAACATAATTAAATAAAAATACAACAACATAATTAAATAAAAATAAACAGCTAGGCAACCCAATAGCATCAATCCTAGTAGTTGTTCTCAGTGGGATTCTCATTTACCCTGAACCCAGTGGCTCATGACTTGGGGGTGATTCTCCTAGATCCCTGGCTCCCACTAAAGCAGCAGGTAGGAATTGTGACCATGCGGCCTTCACCCAGCTTCAGCTGTTGCCCTACTTATGACCTTCTGTGGACCTGAATGCCCTGGTGATGGTAATTCAGTACTCAGTCGGAGTACTGAAACATACCATACATTGGGCTGCCTTTGGAGACAACCCAGAAGCTATTGCTGGTGTAGAATGCAATGGCTCGGTTACTGATGGAATATCAAGATGCTGGTTATTACCTTTAAAGCCCTATATGATGCAGGGGGATATCAGGCAATGCCTCGACAGGTAGAATCTGCTTTTTCCATTTGGATATTTAGAAACGGCCTGTTGAGGTTCCCCCTCCTTTTGAGGTTTATGGGGTGTGGACTGAGTGACAAGTTTTCTCAGTAGTGCTTTCCAATCTTTGGAATTCCCTTTCCCCAGAGCTATATGGACAGCCCAAACCCTGTGTGCTTTTTGCAAACAAGTGAAAAACATTTTATTTGCACGTGCTTTCAGCTCTTAGTTATTCTGAGGCACCTTGTTTATGTGTTTCTATTTCATTTATCAGGTTTTGTATTGCATATTTTATCCTATTGTTACCCATCAAGTGCCCATTAGGACAGGTGCTAAATATTTATTTATACTGGTAGGGAGGTAGGGAGGTAGGTAGACAGATAGACAGATGATAAATAAAAATATGAGGGGTCACTCCTATGGTTATGGGTAAGTGGCACCATCTCTCTCTCTCTCTCTCTCTCTCTCGGTGTGTAAAGAACAGGTTCACAGGCAGGTCTACAGAACAAGATATGTAACCCAGACACCTAATTCTGAGTTTCATAAAAAGGCAGAAAATGGTTTGCTATTATATTATTAGTGCTAGATTTTTTTTTCCAGGGAAATGAATTGCTCAGATTTTATGACTTGTAAGCAAGCCTTCAAAAGTATACAGCTTGAATGGGGCTATTCATTCTTGGCTAAAAAATGTTTTGGTCTAATCCTGAAGACAACACAGCAGAGACAACCAAGCTAGCATAATTATTCCTCTTGGTTTCTGGTGTCCCAAAATTTCTGCATACCATATCTCTTTTTTTACAGAGGCCAAATAACACACATATCATTCTTCATGATATGAGTCCAGCTGTTAAGTGAAGCAGCCTGCTTTCCTAGGATCTGGGATTCTAAATATTCTAGTACCATGAGGAGAAGTCATTTAGCTGATATGCTGGAGTTTAGTCAATGGCTATACACCATTTTCAGAATGGACCTAAATCCTAAAAATTTATATTCAGCCTCATATTTTCCTCCCGCAGCCACCCACTGCCAGGGAATTCTGGAGATTTTTATCTTTTAAAATTCTAGTAAGTGCTTGACTTGATTGATGCCTCCTCCTGAATTAATCTACGGACTGGCACTTAATTATCCATTGCTTTTTGTACTTTGAAAATGCACTTGGTTCAAAAACATTTATTACAATAATTATTTTTGAAAGAAGAAAAATATTTTTTCTTTCTTTACAAATAAGAAAGAAAAAAGGTAAGGGGGAAAATACAGAAAAAAGAAACTACATATATTATGCTGCATATAAGAAATCATTCAGACTAGTTTTTGAATATATCATTAAACCCTGAACACATGAAATAACATTGATCAGTTTTTCCATTATGTCGATAGCTATCCAACTCATAGATAGAAAACAAACACAAGTCGCTGATCCAAGATTATAAATGAAAAGTTACATTGCCTTGCCAGAACTGAAGGTGATCTTTTTTGCTGCCTCCATGCTCAGAATTCCTTTTTTTCATATAATCAGTTCATTGTTTTTGATAGTATATCAATTCAAAAATACATCCATATTTTTAAACAATATTGATCTTCATAACACACATTAACAAACTTTGTTATATCAACCCAAAATAGACCAATAATAGAAGAAGCCTATAGGCGTGATTGCCCCTTCACTCATTTTACAGTTCCAACCTACTGAAGCTAATATACAGTCCCTTCAAAACACTGTCTGGGATGTCCAATAAATCTGAAAAATGTTTTGTTGAATTAGTTTTATCTTAAGAACTTTGGAAACATACTTAATATTGTTTAATTCTATCACCTATTGATTATTGAATATGGAATATTCCCATGGTAGAATACTTAAATAGGTATAAAAACAGACATTTTTTTAATGTAAATTAATATAGAAGCAGGAGAAGTACACATGAATTTGTGCAAAAAGAGCAGAAACAGATTTGCCCATCTGTACCTTTTATTTTGTATTAAGGAAAGCTGGATTGGAAGAAGATGAGTGTGGTTTTAAAATTGGAGCAAGAAACAACAATAACCTGTGCTATGCTGATGCACTACCCTAATAGCTGAAAATGCAAAGGATCTGCAAGCTCTAGTAAAAAAGGTTAAGGAGCAAAGTGAAAAAATGGAACTAAAAATAAATATAAAGAAGATCAAACTAATGACAATAGGTACAACAACCAATTGGCAATGAAGATATCAAAGTAGTAGATAGCTTCTGCCTTTTAGGATCAACCATCAACAGTAAAGGAACAAGCAGACTATGCACTTGATAGAACAGCCTTGAAAGCCTTGGAAAATATCTTTATATACTGTGATGTCTCTCTACCTACAAAGATCAGATATGTGAAAGCCATGGTATTCCCTGTGACATGTTATAGAAGTGAAAGTTAGATTTTGAAGAAGCAGGTTAGGAAGAATATTGACACCTTTGAACTTTGGTGTTGGAAAAGACTCATGAGAATACTGTGGACAGCCAAGAAAACAAATAAATGGATCATCGAACAAAAAGTGAGAACAGAATTCTCAGTTGAAGCACAAATGATCAGACTCAAATTATCCTACTTTACCTGTCAAGACCTAGCTCTTGACAGGTAAAGTAGGATAAGATGGAAGGAAAGATGGAAGGAAAGAGAAGAGGATGACCAGCAGCAAGGTGGATGGATACACTTACAGTGGCAATGAGCGCACTGTTGGAAGACCTGAAAGACCAGGTTATGAAGTCATGAAGAAAATCAATGTGGTTGCTAGGAGTTGAAAATGATGGCACATAATCAATTAATCAATGAAGGATTTCAACAGTTTTTTCCCAGGTTTTCAGTGGTGGAGATCCCAAGTGTTGATACCAGGGATTGACTCTGAGACTTTTGCATGCAGAGTATGTTCTTATATAAAAGCACCCAAGAATTGAGTTCAGGCTAAAAGATGAATCTGCTTCCTAATCACAATCTGTCTAGTCACAAGAGAAGGCAATAATTGAACATTATATTTTGAGCCCAATTGCCATAAAATAAGTTGTGTACTGTTTTAATGTCTAATTTGTTAACAAAGACTCTTTATAGCTGTTCTTCACCAAAGAAAAACAATGTTGTTGTCTGTATACTCTCTTAACAAGGAGAAAGAAGGAAAATTCTAAGGTGATCATTTTGGAGCATGTCTGCAAGAAAAAAGCTCAAATGATCCTTTGCTGATAGCAGGAGAAAGTAATAATATACAGGATCTTGATTTTGAGGATGATACTGAAATGCTCTTTAACAACCTCCTTACTAAATAGATAATGAGTGCCTGAAAAGGCAGAAGGAATCATGAAAATCAAAGTCCATATTAATAGGAGGAGAGCACTAAGAAAAAGGTTTTCAGTACAAGTTCTATTAGAAATTAAAATTGTTTCAGGATCACGCATGATATATTTTCAGTCCAGAGAAATGAATGATGAGGGTGACAACTGGGACATGCAACAGCACTTAGCAAAATTGTATTCTCCTTACTTTGTTTCACTCCATCCCTGATTTGCTACCAAAGTTTCCAATTAACCCTTGCTGCTGGCATCAGGAGCATGCTAAGTGTCATGAATGCTAATGTGGGATGCTAATACTATATCTGTATTTAGGTGGCTACAGGACTGGCACTTGTAACCTGAACTCATTATAGGTATATATGGTAAGACAGAAAAGATATGCAGCATAATTTGTATAATTTAGGTTCCAATGCAAACCTGAACAACTTGTGATCCTTCCTACATTATCCTTCACTTATCTCTTACACTCTGCCAAACATCTGACAAATCATCTTTTTGCAGATGTATTCAGAAGTAATATACCCTTATCACCCCCAACTTCTCAAAAATAGTTTCATGCTGCCCCATGATTGCCTTCACTGCTGCGGACTTTGAAATGTATGAATCCCACATAAGCTACCAGTATGTCCTCCAGGTTATTGGTGGACAGCATACAAAGCACCACTTTATCAGCATGTTCCTTCCCTTCCTATGTTGTATTAATTTGACTGAATATGTATATACACACACATTGTACCGTATTTTTCCGACTATAAGACAATACTTTTTTCTAAAATCCTTACGCTAAAAATAGAAGGGTGTCTTATGCAAGGAAGTAAGCCGAGGAGAGAACCGCGTGGTTGCAAAACTGCCCATACTTTGTCTCTGCAAACAGGCTTCCTCCTATTGCTAGCCTCCAATCACAAGTGAAATAGCTTGACTCTGCAAACAAGCTTCCTCCAATCACGAGCTTCCAATCACGAGTGAAACTGCCCATACTGTCTCTGCAAACAGACTTCCTCCAATCACAAGCCTTATGTAACTGACGTCAGCTGATGCTGAACAAACCAATTAGAGGAAGGCTGTTTGCAGAGACAAGCTATCAGCAGTTTCACTTGCGATTGAATGTAATCAGTTATGCAAAAGAGCATGGAAATAGAGCTGCAGAGAGACGGTTTGGACCTCCTTCCACCGACTGTATCAGGTAAATGTTACCTAATTACTAAATAAAAATGTGTTCTGCACTATCTTTAAAATATTGATTTCTTAATTTTGGGTTGGAAAAGTGGGAGTCATCTTGTACATGGGGGCGTCTTATTGATGGAAAAATACGGTAATTGCAATTGTAGTTGCTATGATGGAGAAAGATACCATAGCCCCAATGCTAACAAGATTCCTCTATGGGGTACATTTCAAAATGGGGCAAATTACATATATCACAATGTAATAGGAAGCAACGTTAATGTGCTTGCTAGTTGAAATGAGAGCATAGTCAAAAGTGCTGGTGTGATTTTTCTAGTTTTATGGAACTTGTAATTTCATGAACAGCCCCAGCAAAGAATCAATTTGAGTTTAGTCAACAATATACAGTGCAGGAAAATGTAAATTTTCCTTACAGTGAAAATTATTTAATTTTTATAGAAAATACATCAGGACGATTTCCTATGCTCACCAGTTCCTAAAAAGAAATTAACATGTATATAAAAACTATGTAAATTATTATAGAATTCGGTCTTTCTATCATGAATAAATCAGTTAGGTAGTTACCTGAACCTGAATACTCTTGCTAATACTGAATATATTGTGATTTTTATTTATGGATATTAATCTTTGCTTGGAAAGGATCTATAAAAGAAATGCTGATGTTATATTAAGATGAACATTAGAAAACAGATATGGAACATCTATAAAGTAAACATTATAAGATTGTTTGCAGTGTTGTAAATTTTTAACAAGATGAGCACCATCCAGAAATTTCAGTCACCAGTTCATTTCTTGCAGTGGAAAACTTCTCTATAGAGGTCTGTTCCACTAAATCTGGATTATAAACATATTTTTAAAATACTATGATTACAATCAAATTTTAATATTTATATTTAAGAGTTACCACATTCTGCAAACTCACGCATATAAATATGTTTTGCTTGGGCTGTTTCATGATCAACACATTCAAAATTTAATGTGTGCGTGGAGGGGGGAGTAATCTAATTATATATCATTTAAAAAGAGGCTTTACTATGATACTTGATTTGACTGCTGTGCATTTCAAATTCCAAATAATTAAAGGAACCAAAAAATGTAGCTCCTGCTACATCAGGTGACTAGACTAGTAAAAGACCTTCAGATTTGATCTGTCACTATTAGATTATCCAAGTTTTAGTAACCATTAATGTGGTTTGAGACTAGAGATGATGTAAGGTGGCCTTTACATAAGGAGATTTAGAAGAAAACAAGGTAAACTCTACCTGTTTCTATACATTTCTCCTTTGGTTCTTTTGTCTGTTTTTTTCAAACGAATCGTTTCAAGTAGGCATTAATACATTTTCCCTACTCAGCCAGCCAAAAGGGTCAGTAGAAAAATGGGCAGCTATAGACTTCCTCTTCATCTCTACATTGTATGTATGGAAGAGTACTCATTCAGTTCTCATTTTTATAAACAGTTATATAAGCTATGCTTCTCAAATGATACATAAACTGTGACATAAAAATCTATTTTGTACACACAATTTTATGTCTAAAAATACTTAAAACAAAGCATACATTTCTGATACCCTTACACATTGGAGAATATGTAATGTTTCCAAATGCACTTTAGCACTATATGATTTAACACACTTTTTAATAAAATAATGAGCTCATAAAGTTTATTAATTATTGTTAGAATATATTAAATTAGATATTCAAGAGTACAGAGAAGCACAGAATAAGAAACAGAAGAGCTCAGTGCTTGAATGTCAACAGAATACCATTTCTGGCATGCATGTCACATTTTTATAGTCTTAAAATTATGATTAATTCAACAAAAATATTACTTCATATAGGTTGTATGCCTGCTCATTTTTTTTCAGAAACAAATGGATGGGATCATCTAACAGTGCTCAAAACATACTTTTCCATATAATAGGATTTTAATGCTATAGTGGTTTGATTCTGGAGACAAATTATTTAACATATTAATTTTGATCTGAAAGATTCATTGAGTTTTGTAGACACATAAATGCTTTTGTATGATGTAACAATGATTTGGAATTGAAGAGGAAGTTAGTAGAAAGGAATAGTACACACACATATACACACACAAACACACACAAAAGAATACTATGAGGCTGGAAGAATACCTTATTCTCCATCTATTGCACAGTGGTCTGAAAATTTTACTGCTCTATAACTGAATAAGCATTTTCTTTCTGGGACTCTCAGCTGGAGAATTACTTAGAAATGTGGACTGCATGCTGTGGGTGTTTTAATTTTCTAGTGTTGATAATGTTATTTTAGACTTACTGTGTATGTCTTTATTACATATGTATTTATGTTTTACCATGAATGTTTTAATTTTGTTGTATGCCACCAGGACTGTACATGGAGTTGGTGGCATATAAATTCAATAAACAAAAATGCTATGTTTCCCCTACTTTTTCTATTATTGAGTAAACTGACTTAAATGTTTAAGATAACATTATACCTCATCTTATAATTACAACAGACATTATCTCATATAATATGAATGTACTGTAAGACTAGTTTGATTAAAATATGTGATATTTATCTTTTTATACATTTGCTCCTTTTGCTTTTTGCATAGATCAGCAAAAACTTGGGAAGCAGTGTATAAAAAAACCCCTCATAAATTGAATGTTTACTAAAATTCATTTATTTTGAAAAACTGCATACGGAAATGTATACACATTTCATATGCATGAAAATAAATATGAAAGTTGCATACTGTCAAGCTAACTTTGAAAATAATATGAAAATGGGAAAGAACAAATGTATGCTTCATAAAATGTGAATGTTACAGAAAGCAAACCAAATAGAATTATATCTATCATTAATTTCAAGACAATTGATACAATCTAGAGACTGACAATAACATTGCAAATTCTACTCTACCGTTTTGATTCACTAGTTCTGTTAGTTCCACAAATTCAAAAGTGAAAAATTTCTAAAGAAATTACTTTGGGAAACATATTCACATATTCATAATTGAAAGAAGGCAATAGCAACCTCCTTCTATTTTGCTGCTAAGAAAATGAAATAAACATGCCCAGGAAGTTATCAGGTTTCAAGCCAGACTTGAATGAGATCTGACTACAGGCCTAGTAATTGAAACGAAGGATATTTAATGATTTAATTATTAATTGTAAGCATAAAAACAAATGACTCCCAACACTATTCATTAATAGTTCTTTTGGAAAGATAGGCTAAAAAGAAGTACAAAAATTATTAGTCTAATTAAGTAGCAGCAAATGGCTGAAAATAAGCAAATCCTAATATCTGAACCTATCTGTCTGTCTGTCTATCTGTCAATAAGACAACCTGAATTTAACAATGTCAAATTCTGGTAGTATTTCATTTCTTCTTTGTTTGCCCTAAACTTCTGGATCTGCCTATAATTCTTAAAGCTGACAGTGGGCCCACTCATTCTTTGACTTCGTGATAGCACAATTATCTAGTGCCAAGAATCTTTCGTATGCCATTGTAGCTATTTATCAAATTAAAATACTGAACTATAATGACTAGCCAGAGAGTGGTGTGTTGCTCATACACACGCAACACTTTAGGCGGTAAAGTGCAATAGAGATACTGCTGCTAGCTATCCTTTGACTTTATTTAGAACAATTCACATTTTGGGCTCTTTTCTGCTTAATGGTTCTTGTTCTGCTCTTTCTTACTTGTGGTCTTATAATTCTATCTGCCTGTCAACTCAGCCCCTATCAACCTGACAGAATCCTCTTTTTGTAAACTATGTGTGTGTGTGTGTGTGTGTGTGTGTGTGCACATGTATGTTTGTGTTGTCTTAATCTTTAGAAAGAAGAAGGTAAAAATATGACGCTGGCATCCATACTATTTTACCGCACACTTGCTCTCTTCCTGTGTTTCCCACAGCCTACTCTGATTATAGGTAATTCAAGTACTTATGCCATTTCTCTGGATGATTACTATTAGCTATTTCAGCATACCCAGAAGCAGATATTTGCTCCCAGGTCAGAGGATAATACAACAAAAACAATCTATCCTGGGAAGATATTTCAGTATCATATTAATATCTCTCTTCTTTTATCCCATTGCTGGGTAATACTAACTGAGTTCATATGATGGATGTATAATCTGCAACTCAATTTTGTCATCCTTAACGTTTATAAGGAAGTAGACTGATTTTCTTACCAAACATAAATTGTATCTTTCACAATGTTTCACATGCTGGAATGCAATTCCTGTTTCTCTGTTTTCCTGCCCAATTATAGTGGTGATTATAATGCCATTATTCAGAACAATGATAAACTGTCAAGACAAGGGCATCTGTAGGGGCAGGTCAACAGCACGGAAATGGCAGTCGCAACATGAATTGCATGCATCACATGCACTTAAAAAGGGGCATGGATTTGATCATGCCATTCACAGCTGCCTTTTTCATGCTATTGACCTCCTATGGATGTCCCTGCATCTGGATGGATGTGTGTGTGTGTGTGTGTGTGTGTGTGTACTGTGTATCTCTCTCTCTCTCTCTCTCTGTGTATACACACACACACACACACACACACACACACATATGCATTCGTTATCTGACACATAATAACACATTTACTCCCTAACCCAAGAATTCAATTTACTAAGTCATCCTCACACTGAGTATTTATTAATATAAAATCATGTTTTTCTGGTTGGATAATGTTTTTATTTGGAAATAAATTGGAAAAAAAGTATTTGCTGCTATTTTTGGGAAATCTGCATAGTTGTGGATTTCTCTTTATTCTCTTTGAAGGGCCCACAAACAATGTTTCACTTCACCATCCAGCTGGCAGCAGACCCTGAAGCAGGAACCATGGACTTACGTGAACTAGTGTCTATTCTGATTTCCTTTTCCAACCTCTAGCTTTCAGCACCATACATGGAATACATGAAGCTGCTCTGCACCAAGATAAATTATCAGTCTAGTTCAGGATTAGGCAACTTGTAAACTCCAGGTGTTGATTCAATCAGCACTGCTAATAAATGGTGAGGACTCCCAGCCCTGATCAGCTTCCCAAATCAGAAACTTCTTGCTAAAGTCGGAGAGGATTTTCCTAACTCTGCAACCTACATTCTTTTTCAGTGAAAAGTCAGAGACTAAGGAAAATATTAAAAGCTAAAAGGAGGAGTAATGCTATTTTCCAGCATGCTGATAAGGTCAGAAAAAATTTACTTGCTTAAATGTTGTTATGCAACTGTAAAAATATACTACAGCCCTATCAGGGGGGAAAAAATGGCAATTCTAGTGAAGTCATTGAAGTTCTAAGGAGAGGAGCTACTCATCTTACTTTCCAATTGACTGGTGACACCAACAGCTAAAATAAACTAGGGTACACTTTCTAGTATCTCAAGAAATCAAACCAAGTCCCCTGCTAAATGTCAAATCAACAGCATATCAATGCTATTTCTGATTATTCTTCTTACCCATATCAGACATCTCTGGCACAGTAACGATATAAGGTCCGTCCGTAAATTTGGGGGCATTGTCATTGATGTCTTGTACTTTGATAATGAACTCAGATTCAGGCTCAAGTGGCTTGTTGGTCCACCTATCAATAGCTTGGGCATGTAGCACATAGTGTGTCTTCTTTTCTCGATCTAGGCTTTTGGTTGAATGGATGTCTCCAGTCGTGTCATCAATAATAAAGATAGTCCCAGCCCCTTCACCAGTAAGAATGTATTTGACTGATCCGTCACCTTTGTCAGAATTGGAGTGCAGCTGTAAAACACAGATATACATGTAATAAAATATTCATTCTGCTATAACCTTGTCCAGAATGGCACAAATATATATATTTATGCCATGTACATTATCATTTAACAGAAAATATCATACTTTGTTTGCTTCTTTTAAATAGAATGAACCCAAATCATCCAATATAATCCCTTAATTAATCATCATCAAAAATACAGTGAAAACCAGCTGCTTGGCAGGATTAATTATTATTTCCAGCTTGGGGAGAAAGGGTAAAATAAAACAAGGGAGCAAAGCAACACATTTCCATAAAATATTTTAAGTTCCTACCCCCCCCCCAAAAAAAAAGGAATGAGAAAAGCCTTGAAAAAACAGGGAATTATCTCATTGTTTCAAAGAAGTGCCTTTGAAGCATTTTAAATATTCTAATATGAGCATTTAAATACTCTATTAAGCAAGCTGCTTGAACTGAGCTGAAGAAGCAATGAACTAGGGCACTGATTCTTATCTTAATCAAGATATACAATTTGAAGAATCAGGGAACTGCAACTCTCTGTCTGCATCTGTTTAAGTAAACAGTTTTCATATACTGATAAGTCTAAAAAGTGAGGTGTTTTATAATGTAAAGTAACAGCATGCAGTTTCAAACTCATTCTCTTAAATAAAATTGATTTTTTTCCTTAGCTGAACTTGGCACACAGCAATGCCTTACACCAATTATCTTTTATCAAGCTCCTCCTTTGGTAAGTGTATTAGTACAATGCAGAACTTACACTATTTGCCTTAAAGTTTCTAAAGTATTGACCCAAATTCAATGAGCAACGTATTAATCTGTTGATTATGGTAGAATTCCAACGGAAAGGTAATTATTTGTAGCTATAACAAGTAACAGTGATGGGGGCACCTATGGGGTGTAAATGCAATAGAAACGGGGAACCAAAAAAAAAAAAAAGGAAAAATATATTTTAAATCTCATAGAGAAGGAAACAGAAATGCAACATTTGATAGTGGCTGCCACAGAAATTGCCCTAATATTTTGATGTTTATTTTTCAGTTCACTTTATTTTCTGTTATGGTAACTGGCAATAAGACAGATAAAATATAACAAATTAACTAAAACACAACAGTTTACATTTAGAGAGGGGAGAAATATAAAAACACTTTTAAAAAATCAAGCCAGTTATCTTTTATAACTTATACTGCCTGGCTACAGAATGCCAGCTAAAATAACCAAAGGGAAATTAATCTATTAATTACAGGTGAAGTTTACAACAATAATGGAAAAGTAATGGGTGCATTAAACTGGCTAGACAAAAGATAATGGGCACAGAAATCACCTGGTTGCCCAGGAAAGGAATAATAAAAGGTGCTATCAACTTATTACAAAAATCTCTGTCAAAGTCATAGTACAGAAAAACAGAAGCCATCAATTCAACTCTTCCAGCACTGCAAAATCAGATTTTAGGACTTCTGAGGGAAAGATGTCAATGTGTAAGAGCATGAAGATAATTAGGTATATAAGTAGATCAAGATACTATTCAGCTGGTTCCCTAGTTAACTTCAGTGTGGATTCAACTATATTCAGTTTGATTTTCTATATCCAGAATTTGAATTCTACCCTGGCCTGTTTTCAGTGCAAGACCCACAGTGACTCAGAAGAATATCAATACTGCAGCAGTTTAATCTCTATCCCTCACATACTGATGGACTGATAATTGGTCATCAAGTTGGAACAGCCAAATCCTGTGGGTAAAATGTTAGCTATGTCAACCAATAACTGAAATAAGAGTCCTCTTTTATTTATTAATTCCATTCTGCAGGTAGATTAACTTTTGGAGATAAGGCTGGAATTATGGGAAGGTTAGGAAAGTTATATGTCAAAGGTGAAGCTAGCTGGCAGTATGGCCCTGTAGGGCTCCCTTCACACATCATATGTGAGAAGGATGCTAAATTAAACCCAAATAATCTGAAGGAAAGGAATTTATTTTATACAGCAGAGGTAAGCCAGGCAAGATATATTTTATCATGAATAATAAAGTTTGCATTCCAAGGGTAAACTGCAACAGAAGTGAAAAATAAAAATGCCATGGAAGGTGGGGCCAATACCATAGCTTCCATGTATTCCTCTAGATTTTCAGTACAATACATCTTATACATGTCTGTTCTCACTGAGTTCTGATGGAGTTACTCCTAGATAAAGGTGCACGTCACTGCATCCTTAGCTGACTGAGCTACGTGCTGAAATTTTCCAAGGAGCTGTGATAGAAATCCTATATAGTTTTATTTAAAGGTCAGCTGAAAATAATGGTGTAGGTAACATAAGAATTCAGATGTAGTTTTTACAGTTCAGCTGAAATAAAGTGCCTAGGGCACCTATATTCTTTTCTCTGATAAAACATTACTCCAGCAAATTATGATTTTTGTTTCTGAATTTTTGAACACAAAAATTTAACTCTGAAAAGGAACTGATTCTGCATTACTATCATTGGTCGCACAGTCAGCTAGATGTTTAGCCTTTTGCAACTGACTTTTGGTGATTTTGTCAATGCCGATAGTCTTTAAGCGGTACTCCAGATGTTTTGGGATTGCACCAAAAGCACCTATTACTATTGGTACTGTCTTTGCTTTCTTTGCCTAGAAGACAGACCAAATAAAGAACAGAAAAGAGACATGGCAAGGCAAAGTATTACATGGCCAGTACATCAAGAACAAACAAACAAACAAACAACAGCAGGCAAAGCAGATTACAAGAAGACCTGGCAATGGCTAAGAGCAGGAAAATGGAAGAAGGGGCTAATCCTGGCTGCACAAGACCAAGCCTTAAGAACAAATGCATAAAAATCCAGAATCGAGAAGACAGCAACAGACAGCAAATGCCACCTCTGCAAAGAAACAGTGGAACACCTAGTCAGCTGTTGCAAGATCGCACTGACTCACTACAAACAATGGCATGACAAAGTAGCAACAATGTTGCATTGGAATATCTGTAAGAAATACCATTTGCCTGCAAGCAAGAACTGGTGGGACCACAAAACACACAAAGTAATAGAAAACAAAGAAGCTAAAGTATTCTGGGACTTTAGAATTCAAACAGACAAGAACCTGCCACACAACACCCCAGACTTAACAATTGTTGATAAGAAAGACAAAAAAGTCTGGATAGCGGCATTGCAATCCCTGGAGACAGCAGAATAGAAGAGAAAGAACTGGCGAAAATCACAAAATATAAAGACCTGCAAATGGAAATAGAATGACTGTGGCAAAACAAAGCAAAGATAGTACCAATAGTAATAGGTGCCTTGGGTGCAATCCCAAAACATCTGGAGCACCACTTGAAGACCATCGGCATTGACAAAGTCACCATCAGTCAATTGCAAAAGACAGCTTTACTTGGAACAGCTTACATCCTGTGACGATACCTTTAATACCATCAAACAACATCTGCCTTTGGAAGGATAAAAATGCCAAATCCAGTCTAAACAACTGGCTGACTGTGTGACAAATAATAATAATTTAATCTCATATACCTCTTGTATATTGTAATCAATTATTTACAATGACCTTTGGTTCACCATACTGTATAATACTCTCTGAATTTAAATAGCTGCACTTTTGCATGAGATCAGTATATACAGTTGCAAGAAAAAGTATGTGAACCTTTTGGAATTTCATGGTGTTCTGCATTAATTTGTCATAAAATGTGATCTGACCACCATCTAAGTCAAGAGTATTGACAAATATAATGTGCCTAAAATAATAACACAAAAACAATTCTGATCCTTCATGTCTTTATTGAGAACAACCATAAAAACCTCATAGTGCTAGTGGAAAAAGTATGTGAACCCTTGAGTTGATCTCAAAAAAACTAATTGGAGTCAGGTGTTAGCATACCTGGAGTCTTGTTAAGCCTTGGAGGTGTGGACTAGAGCTACGCTGACTGATAAAAACCACTCAAACTTTTTGAGTTTGCTCCGCACAAAAAGAATACGCTTATGTGAGCCATGCCTCGCCAAAAAGAGCTTTCAGAGCATCTATGATCAAGAATTGTTGATTTACATAAAGCTGGAAAGGTTACAAAGTGATTTCAAAGACCTTAGAAATTCACCAGTCTACCGTTAGGCAAACGGTCTACAAATGGAGGCACTTTGGGACTGTGGCTACTCTACCAAGAAGTGGGCACCCAGTCAAAATGACCCCAAGAGCACAACGAAGATTCATCAATGAGGTAAAGAAACAACCCTGAGGGACAGCCAAAGATTTGAAGGCATCATTGGAACTCGCTAACATCTGTGTTCATGAGTCTACAGTATGTAAAACATTGAACAAGCAGGGTGTCTATGGCAGGACACCATGAAGGAAGCCGCTGCCTACTACAAAGAACATTGCTGCATGCCTGAAGTTTGCGAAAGAGCACATTGACACTCCACAGCGGTATTGGCAAAATGTTTTGTGGACTGATGAAACAAAGATTGAACTATTTGGAAAAAACACGCAGCACTACATCTGGCGTAAAAAGGGCACTGCATATCATCATGAAAACATCATCCCAACCGTAAAGTATGGTGGAGGAAACATCATGATTTGGGCCTGCTTTGCTGCATCAAGGCCTGGCCAGCTTGCAGTCATTGAGGGGAAGACGAATTCCCAAGTGTATCAAAAAATTCTTCAGGATAATGTGAGAATGTCTGTACGTCAGCTGAAACTCTGTAGAAGTTGGGTGATGCAACAGGACAATGACCCAAAACACCGGAGCAAGTCCACAACAGAATGGCTTCAGAAAAACAAAATCCACCTTTTGGAGTGGCCAAGTCAGAGCCCAGACCTCAACCCAATAGAGATGCTATGGAATGACTTGAAGAGAGCCATACACATGAGATGTCCAAAGAATATGACAGAGTTAAAGCAGTTCTGCCTGGAAGAATGGGCTAAAATCCCTCCTGAACGATGTACAGGTCTGATCCACAGCTACAGGAAGCACCTGGTTGAGGTTATTGCTGCCAAGCGGGGGTCAACCAGTTACTGATTCCAAGGGTTCACTTACTTTTTCCACTAGCATTTTGAATGTTGAATGAGTGCGTTCAATAAAGATATGAAGGATCAGAATTGTTTGTGTGTTATTATTTTAGGCACATTATATTTGTCAATACTCTTGACTTAGATGACAGTCAGATCACATTTTATGACAAATTAATGCAGAACACCATGAAATTCCAAAAGGTTCACATACTTTTTCTTGCAACTGTAGTATGATCAGTATCAGTTTAGTGGTTAGAACAGGGGAATCAGATATGGATTAGTGGCTTTTATCTGGCACGCTCAAGAAAGAGAGTTTTTAAGCAGCTTATGTAGTTAACTGCAAAAGCTTCTGATAATGATGCAGTGGGCTGTATAAGGAAAAAGGTTAGGGAATCTGATCTATTATTTCATTGCTTAACTTTAACGCATAAAGTCTTAAAATAATAAAGTCTTAAAAAGTCATCAAGACAACATTATAGAGAAACTTATATACATCTATACTAATTATCGAGCCCCTTAACAGCACTTCACAACCAAGAAAGTTATATTCTCAGTCTCATTAGTCAGGTTTACCACAAGTTAAAAAAAAAAAAAGGAGTTAGTTACAGAATTGTGGAAACTGGAAATGAGTACTTTGCCCCTCATTTATTAGTGAACACATTGAGATGGGTCCTCCTCGATGCCTTTGATCCTCTTTTGAATGGTCTCCTGGATGGAAGTTGCTACCCATTTTGAAAATGCAAAAGGAATGTCCATCTGTACTTGTTCTGCAAGATTTTGGAAGCATCCATTACTTTCCCCAGGCTCAGAGAATTCCATTACATCAATCCTCTGTTATCTTCATAATAACAGTAATAATCTTAATATTAATAATATTAAAGGAGGCCCTTAACCTTTCAAAACAGAGGGGATGTTTTACATATACTATTATTCTAATATTTTATATAACCATTCTAGGAGGAGTTACTGTTTGACATAATTTATCAACCTTTTTATTCATCACTATGACAAAAGTACTTACTTATGGATGGGATCCAAACAAGTATACAGTCTGTTTTATTGACATGCCTGTTCTTGTTTACTTTACACTGAACAGATTTCAAAAGCAGTTTACAATGTAGCCTGTGTGGGGACAGAAGAAGAAGAAGAAGAAGAAGAAGAAGAAGAAGAAGAAGAAGAAGAAGAAGAAGAAGAAGAAGAAGAAGAAGAAGAAGAAGAAGAAGAAGAAGAAGAAGAAGAAGAAGAAGAAGAAGAAGAAGAAGAAGAAGAAGAAGAAGAAGAAGAGGAGGAGGAGGAGGAGGAGGAGGAGGAGGAGGAGGAGGAGGAGGAGGAGGAGGAGGAGGAGGAGGAGGAGGAGGAGGAGGAGGAGGAGGAGGAGGAGGAGGAGGAATAATCCGTCTCGATGTCACCAAAGCATAGCCTCTTTGTATCCTATCCTATGGTTTTGGAACTACATGTAGTCTTTGCCTAATGAATGCCCTGTTTAGCAACCATTCAAAGTTACGACAGGGCTGAAAAGTGACTGTTCCTCACACTTACGGCTGATGCAGCATCCCCACAGTCACATGATTAAGTTTTGGGCACTTTACAACCGCTAGGTGTTTACAACCATTGCAACGTCCCATGGTCACATGATTGCCATTTGCGCACTTCACAGTTGGCTTCTGACAAGCAGATTCAATGAAGAAGTCGGCAGTAAATCACAAGGTTCAGTCATGTGATGTCTCACTTAACAGCCATGGGTGATTTGCTTAACGGCCATGGCAGAAGTGAGGTCATAAGCCTCACTTGTGGTCATGTGATGTCTCGCTTAATGATAGCATCACTTAGTGATGGAGTTGCTAGTCCCAACTGTGATCATTAAGTGAGGACTACCTGTACTTAATTCAGGAAACCAAGCAGTATAGTAAAGCTATAAACCTAAGTATATAGTGGGAGTAAATTTCATTTAACTAGATGAAGTTTTACCTTTTCATAAAATCATGGAATCACAGAGTAGGAAAGGGAAAGAAGCCACTGAGTTTCATTCTCTTATTAATGTAGGAATCTAAATGAAAAGACCCCAGATGTCTAGCCCCTCCATGAATACATGCAATGAAAGGGGGCTGACTACACTCTGGGTACTTGGTTTCACTGCCTAACTGCTTGTACTCCTAGAACACTTTTGACATTAATTGGAATCTGCCTTTCTGTAATTTATGTCTTGCCAGGTACTCTGTAATAAAAGAAACAGGCCTTTCCTCTCTTCATTACCTTTTCCTTCTTCGTTCTTAAAGTTTCATATTTACTTCCTATGTTATAGTATAACTAAATCAGAATATGCTATTTATTAAATTGCTCCAGATCAAGGAGGAAGCAAGAAATCAACCCATTTGGCCTCCCTCTGGCTACTCCTTGAAAGCTAATCACAGAGACAAAAGCCTCTGTGAGTGGCTTTCAAGTTGAGTGGCTGGGAGGAGGGGATCCATCTTTGTTCACAGCTGTGATACAGCCTGATATCGACACTAGAGTCAACCGAACCTCATTTCTAAACACTGTGGATTATAACTATTTTTCAACTTAAAAGAGACCTTCCTTCACAACAAGTAAGTAATTCTCTTGGGGCTTATCCTTGTTTTTGGGACTATATATATATATATATATATATATATATATATATATATATATATATATTTAAAAAAGAAATAGAGCTTTAATTTGAATCTGATTAATTCTAAAAAACCTGGATAAAAATTGGAATTTGAAAGAGACTTAAAAGTGACTTACAATGAAAAGGGAAGATTTATTTGTAGAAGGTTACTTTTCTATGAAACTCCATTTGCAGTAACGAGGTTTGTGTTGTGCAGGGCGCAGCAAAGCTCTCAAAATTTCTGCTCTCAGGAAAAATACACATCAGCATGAGAGCTTGCAACATGCAATGTCCATATTTTGCTCTCCAAAAAAACCCAGTCAGAAAATATATACTAACTGGTTTTTATTGATAAAAATGCAAAACTTCATAAAATACAAGTTGCATACAAAATATAGGAAATAACAAAGACTTCTTCTCATCTTAGCATCCAAGACTTATCCACAACAAAGTCTCTAGCTAAAAAACACTCTCAGAGAAGAGGTACACTACTTGGTTACTAGTTACAACTACATAACCCATAAACTACATGATGGATAAAACTATACACGACTGACAGGCTGGGCATCTAGCCCTCCCGTTATATTGTCAGCATGTACCCCCCCCACTGAATAACTAGCATACACATGCCAATAGGTGGCAGTAAAAAACATAACACAGTCACAAGATACTTCGTTTACATTAACTTCTCACAGTAGACGAAACAAGTTGTTGTACAGAGGACTGGATGACTTTCTTCCCATGAGAAAATCCTGACAGTTTGTTCTATGGGAAAGTTACTTGTTTTGCTGGACTATGCTTGTTAATTGGCTGGGTTTTTAAAACAGAAGAAGATTGTAACTTGATGCCTGTGTGCTTCCCTTGACACATGCCTGCAATTCCAGCTTAAGGGACACCAGAGGGCATGAAAGTCAGTTTACATTCTCTTGTATTTAATTACATCTGGCTATCCGTTTTAGTTGTGTGAATGAGAAAAAAATAAAATAAAAGGAACATGGCTATGAGGAAGGCAGTGAAAGAAATGAAAGAAAGTAGAGGCTCAGTAGACCATGTTAAAGGAGAAGATGGTCGCTTTAAGTTTACTTAAACCATTGCTTGATGAATTAGGGACTAAATTTACAACTCTGGGAAAAAAAATGGAAGAAAGAATAGATAAGTTGGATAGTTATATGAAACAGATATCTGGAAAGATGAAACAAATTTCTGGAGAAATGAAGCAGGTTACTGAAGAATGGAAATGAAGAATAAAGCAGAAACCAGAGATCCTGAGTTGGAGAAAGGACCAGATAATGCAACTTTGCTGGAGTTAAGGGAGAAGGAATTTTGCCTGAGATTTAAAGCTATTCCAGAAATTTCAGGAGAAGATATTAGAAATAGGGTAGTTCAAGTGTTGGCAGAATTTTTAAATTGGGAGGAGGAAAAAGCTGAAGATGAGATTGATAAGCTGTACCAGGTAAATTCATGCTATGCAGCAATAAGACATGTACCAAGAGATCTATTAGTACATTTTGCAAAGGAAAGGACCAGAGATCAAGTTCTGCAATGACATTTTAATATTAGACTGAAGATTGACAATGTGGATATAATTATATTAAAAGAAATTCCCGTTAGAATTTTACACAAGGGAAAAGACTACTTCTTTTTGATGGAGGTATTGAAACAGAAGATTTTGTTTCATTGGAATAAACTGGAGGGAGTGATTTTTACTTTCCAAAAGAATAGATTCTGATTGAATTCTGTTCATAAAGCCAAAGAATTTCTGGAAAATGTTAAGGGAGACCTGGAGGAGATGCAAATGGAGGAGGATGAGCAGACAATCTCAAAAGCCAAACAAGGCCTGGAGGAAGATGAAAAAGAGGATTCTGAGTTGGGTGCCATAGGTATAGACTTTTCCAAATTACTGGCTTAATTATGGATTACAAATAGCTAAGGTGGAATATTTATGGAGCAAATGCTGTAATAAAGAGAAGTGTTTAATCATTTGAAAAAAGTTAAACAAGATGTAATTTCTTTACAAGAAACTCATATTAGAAAAAAGGACATAAAATGTTTGATTTGCAAAAATTTGGGACAAGAATTTATTTCAGCAGGTCCAAAAAAAGTTAATGGAGTTGTGTTACATGTTAACCCACAATTAAAACCAGAATTAGTTTTGACTGATGATCATGATAGATTTGTTGGAGTAGAAGTTAATTACAGGCAATTAAAACATTAATCTTGGGACTTTGTGCTCCAAATGAAGATCAAAGGATTTTTTTTTTTTAATGACAAACTTTTCTTATGAAAATTGGTGCCTGATGGGAGATTGAAATGGAGTGGTATACCCACAATTGGATAGAATATCAGAGGAGGAAGTTAAAAAGAATCAGGGTAAACTAGCTGAAACGTTTTTTGATTTGATGGACAATTTACCTTTAGTGGCTATATGAAGACAGAAAAATGGCACTTCTAAATAATATACCTATTTTTCAGAAAGACAGAGATTGTTCTCAAGGATAGACATGATTTGGATTTCAAAGGCTTTGGCTGTTAATACTTCTAAAGTAGAGATTCTACCAAAGACTTTTTCTGATCATAACCTAGTGAGTTGGACTCTTAAAAGAAAATCTAATTCATTCAGATGGAAACTAAATGAAATGTTGCTGCAAAAGGAAGAGATAGTGAAAGATCTTTAAAAAAAAAGAAAGAAAATAAAATAAAATATTTTTAGAATAATTTAAATAAATGTATGGACCTGAGAATAGTTTGGGATGCAAGCAAAGCTTTTATTAGAGGGTATTTCATACAGCACAACACTGAGTTCAAAAAGAGGAATCAAGAGAAATGCAGGTTATCTTGGAGGAGATAAAGAGGAAAGAGGATAAATTAAAGTTAACACCAGAAAAATTAAGTATTTCAAACCAAATTAAACTTCCACAGCAATAGCTATCCATGTTAACAGTGAGAGAATTGGAAAAAAAAAAGATGAACTATGCCAAACAAACAAACAAAAACCCTGAACTTGCAAATAAGCCAAGGAGATGGTTGATGTATAAATTAAGAAAGATAAGAAAGAAGAAAGAAAAGAAAATGATTACAAAACTTCAAGATGATGATACTGTAATAACGGACAATGAGATTATACAAAAAAATCTTTCATCGGAATTACTCTAATTTATATAAAAGACAGGATCTCTCTCTGGAAAAAAACTAGAAGACTAATTAAAAAACAAAACAAAATTTGCTAAAGCTTTTAAATAAGTAAAGACAGATTATGAATGGACCTATAACAATAATGGAAATATCTGAAGCTATAAAAAAGATTAAACCAAGTAAAGCACCAGGACCAGATGGGCTTCCAGGATCACACTATAAAAATTTTGAGGATGAAATTCTACAACTACTCCAATCTTTGATGAACTTTATATTGGTAGAAGATGGAATGCCAGAGTGTTGGAAGGAGGCCAATATAGCATTATTACCTAAAGAGGGACAAGATTTTACTTTAACTAAAAATTATAGATCAATTTCATTATTGAATAATTATTATAAGCTGTTCACAATTATTTTAGCAGACAGATTGCAAGTTATATTACAAGAATTTATTCATTAAGATCAGTGTGGATTTCTACCTAAAAGACAATTAAAAGATGTTAGAATGGTGCTGGGCATTATAGAACATTTGGAACAGCATAATGAAAACCAAGCTGCATTAATGCTTTTTGGATGCAGAGAAAGCTTTTGACAATTTAAATTGGCCTTTTACGTTTAAAGTTTTGGAACATACGAACTTTTGGAGAGAATTTTATAAAAGGAGTAAAATTGATGTATACATCACAGAAAGTGCAAATTATTGTAAATGGAGACTTAACTAAATCATGTGAGATACAAAAGGGAACAAGACAAGGTAGCTCACTGTCTCCCTTGTTTATTTTAGTTTTGGAAGTTTTGAATAGAGATATAAGGAGAGAGGAGACGATAAGGGGCATAAAGATCAAGAAAGAGACATGTGAATTCAGAGCCTTTGAGGATGATTTGGTGTTGATGCTGGAGGACCCCTTGAAGGAGATCAAAGCTTTAATGAAAAAGTTAAAAGAATGTTGTGCTATGACTTGTTTTAAAATGAATAAATGAAGATTAAAATGTTAATAAAAAATATGAGGATACAAGAACAAGAAGAACTGATGAATAAAATGAGTTTTAAGGTAGGAAAAAGGGATAAATATTTGGGGGTGAATTTGACAAGCAGTAATTGTATGTTGTTTCAAAATAATTATGTTAAGACTTGGAATGCAATTTAAAAAGATATGTTAAGTTGGGAAAAATTACAACTGTCACTGTTGGGAAGAATTTCAGTAATTAAGGTGAATGTTTTATCTAGAATGTTTTTTTGTTTTGTTTTGTTTCAAACAATAGCTGTTATGACAACTGATGTTCCATTTAAACATAGGCATAAAGACATATCTAAATTTGTGTGGCAAGGTAAAAAACCACAAATTAAGTACAAAGTTTTATAAGATGCTAAAGAAAGAGGAGGTTTAGGTCTCCTGAATTTGAAGTATACTTTGCAGCTTGTTGTTTGATTTGGATGAAAGATGGGTAACTTTGAGAAATAGGAGGTTATTGGAACTAGAGGGGCATGACTTAAGGTTTGGGTGGTTATTTATGGTATAATAAAGTTAATGTAGATTTTAAAAATCATTTTATTGGATGTCCCATATTGAGAATATGGAACAGATATAAACCTATGTTGTCTCCAAAGGTTTCTTTATGGTTGTCACCACAAGAAGCTTTTTATAGAAGAGAAAAGATAACTGAAAAATAAATGGTTGACATAAGGTGATGTATTGGAATTTTCTCAAAGGGACTTTAAACTAAATACAAGAGAGGATTTGATATCAGAAGGATACATGTGTCAATGGTTTTCATATGTACAACTACAAGAAAGATTTAAAATAGATAAAAGGACATGGCTTTGAATATGGTAAGACTGAATTTGAAGCAGAATTGTGTACTAATGATGAACATGTTATTGCAAAGATGTATACACCTCTATTGAAACTAGAGACAGAAGATGAACAAATTAAGGACTGTATGATAAAATGGGCTAAAATTTTGGCTACAATGTACAGATGGAACAATGGGAATATAGTTGGTGGAAAGGACTGAAATTTACATTCTGTTATAACCTTGAAGAGAATTTTAATCAAATGATGTATCATTGGTACTTTTCACCAGAAAAATTATCTAAAATGTATAAAGGGACTTCAAATGTATGCTGGAAATGTGAGCAACAAGAAGGGACATTTTATCATCTCTGATGGAGTTGTAAAAATGCAAAAATATTCTGGAATGAGATACATATCAGTATAAAGAAGATTTTAAAGATTAATATTCAATCAAAGCCAGAGACTTTCCTTTTGGGTTTGGTGGATAAACAATTGGGAAAAAAAATAATGGAACTTTGTTTTTATATATGATAATAGCAGCAAGGCTTATATATGCACAGAGGTGGAAAGATAAGACATTACCTAGAGTGGAAGAATGGATGGTGAAGTTGATGGAGTTGGCTGAGAGGGCGAAATTGACAGCTTTGATTCATGATAAAACATTGTGTAATTTTAATGCTTACTGGAAACTTTTTTGGACTTTTTGCAGGAAACAGAAAAAATGAAATTACGCTGTATGGATTTGATGATTAGAAATAATATGAGTTAATAGAAATAATGAAAATTATGTTTTGACTGTAGGATAAGAGTTTGATGTATACTGTTACTTATAGCTGTTGCAAGGAGGGTAGGAAGTCAATTCTTTTTTTTTTCCCCCTGTTATTGTAACTTCTTCTTTTCTTTTCTGCACTTTTGAATTTACTATTTTCTTTTTTTTTAATTTTCTTTTTCTTCTTCTTAGTCTTTTTCTCAATATTAGTTTTTGTTAGTTTTCACTGTTCCTTTTTTTTTTGTTTAATAAAGTTATTATAAAAAATACACAAATAAGTTTGTCTAAACCTTCTGTTTTTTGGACAAATATACCTGAAGTCTGATGTTATCCTTAATGATATGAAAGAACCAAAAATACTGCTTTCAAAATTTAAACAAACAAAAAGCAAAACAGTTGGAGTATTTCCTTTTATCAGATGTAGTTGCTTCCAGTTTTGACGCATCAAATAATAGTTTTGTAATGATTTATGATGCCTCTTCAATCTTTAATTACCTCTTTATTATCTGACTTTTCTAGAGAAGAAAATAAAACATAAAAGGGGCATTGTTTTTATTTTGGAGAATGCTTGGGATCCCCCCCCCCCCCTTAGGTCCAATTAGCTGCCTTCCTTCCCACTCCATTATCAGGGACTTCTTAAAATAAAATGGTACCATGTAATAAAACATGGTGAACCTTTTATAACCTAGACTATTGTGTGTTTGTATCCCACAGCAATTACCTTATGAGACATGTCTCCAAATCCACCATAGCAGTCAACCAATGTGTAAAAGTTCAGTGCACAGCTGAACAGACAGAACAATTCAGATTACGTTTTGGTTCTGAATAAAATTAGACTTATGTCTTATTCAAAATGTGTGCAAAGTATAAAGAGAAGAGATTGATTGATGGATGGACTGATTGATTGATTATGTGCTGTTAAGTCAGTGTTGACTCTTAGTGACCACATTGATATATTTTCTCCATGACAATCTTTTCCTAACCAGGTCCTTCAGGTCTTCCAATGTTGTACTGATTGCCTTTGCAACTGAGCCCATCCACCATGAGAAGAAACTGCAACACTAAAAACTGTAAAGATGATAGAAGTCCTAATATGAACTATGCCCATTTAAGCATGTTTAGCCAGTAAGCAGGTACTTACTGAGCACTGGACAGTGAAGTTAGAGCTAAACAGCTCTCTCAGAGTAGAAAAACTGAACATGAAAAAGGTGTGGCTTGCTCCATCTCTTCTCCGTTATTGCAAGCACCTTCCTTCCCCATTCAACAACCTGTTAGTGCTGATTTCCACCTCTTCCATGTTCTGTGTGCAGAACTTTTTGAGTTCCAGGAATCTTAAGTTGAATGGATAGACGAAGCTTTTTGTGTTGTTTTTCTAAATTCTATCTCATAAGACAGTTTGAAGATAAGAAGCATTTTGAATTGAATCAGACGGTTTTTAAACCATGCAGGACCAAAAAGATAAATAAAAATGAGCTCTATGTCCTGTGCGAATTACACAGACCATATAGATACATCTAAATGAATGTATAACTACATAATAAACTTATCATCACTCTATGTACATGCACTCTCTCTCTCTCTCTGTCATTCATTGAATCTTTTTATTGTTCCATTTTTTTAAATGATAGTGTAGCCTCCTGTGTTCCCTTAGAATGCAAATATGCAAGGAATAAAGGCATTAGTCTTTTCCTTCTGGCTCTTAGTAAGTCATATTCAGTGGCATATTGCCCCTGCACCTGAAGATTCCATTATGGCCATGAAGCACCTAAAATAATAACAGATGCATTAATTAATATGCACTCTACTGCATCATTTGAAAGCCAAATGTTTAAATTTGCAGATGATGAGGTTTATTTTCATTCCTTCCTGCACCCACTTCACTTGGAATATATGAATTAATAACTATCAAAGGAAAGAAAACATTTCATGCCACCACCAATTGTTATGCTTCTGTTATTATGTACAGAAGATAATTTCTAATTTCATCAGAACCCATCTGGAACAAAGAGACATAGTCAAAGTGCAGGCAGAAATGCTGCCATTCAATTCCACAGGGCTTTAGATATTAATGTAAACAGGTTAATCTGGCAAAATCCAGATTAGTTTTGCAAGACTAAATTGCATCAGAACAATTAAATCCCACAATCTGCATTGTGACTAATATGTGTGTTGATGTCCCTATGGAAAGGGCCAGCTCATAATGCTAAAAGGAGGAAAGCTGAACTGGAACCTGAGTGGGAAATGAATGAGAACCAATACATAAAATAATCAGAAGGGAGAAACTCTCAGGCAATTATTATATGGCCTTGGGAAGGAAACAAAATTGCAAGCAGTTTTAATACAAGCCTGCCAGCTGAAAGCAGCCTACCAGGCAAATAAGATGATGCCCAAGCAGAACTACACAATTTGTGAATAACTAAACTGAAAGCATTCCACCAGAGACTCAATTAATCTCCTTCTTTGTAGGCAAAATAACATAGTTTCCCTTTGTTGGAGTGATTTCAGTGATGGAGAAGACTTGATTCATGAAGAGTCCAGCTGATTTGCCACTAGGAAGGGATTCAGGGGGCCTCAAATCACTTAGGGCTCGTGTTATGGGAAAAGGCTCATCTCACCCATTCAGTGCTGGCTGAAATGCTTGCAGGCTGGGTGACTTCAGGAGTGACCACCCCATTCACTGCAGCTGCCCTGCCTGGGATATTTTGATCATGCAGCTGCTAAAGCAGCCCAGTTTAGAAGCACTTCAGTCAGCAAGAGGGGAGAATGTTCCACTCAAACATCTCCCACAGTGCCTCCCAAAGAAGATCTCTTGATCCTTATATGCTGCTTACTTTCTCCCAATGGCAGTAGGCCAGCACAAAACATATCCCTTCTTAACGCTGAGTCTCTGAGTTGCTCATTGGGTTGAGATTGGGGAATCAAGTATCATGACCTTTTGGGCATCACTGGTTTACCTCAACTGCTTGCCTGTGGTTGAGATAAGGCAAGAGGTATGGTGAATGTATCACTCTGCGCCTATGCCACAACAGACTGGAAGATTCCATGAAGGAAGGAACTTTCACTGCCTTTTCTTACTGCATTTGAAGAAGGCTGAGCAGGTTCTGAAGCAGTTCAAAGCATAATAAAACAAAATTGTTAGGAGCAAAGGAATCACGCTGCTCCACAAAAATTGTCAAAGCAAAACACCTGTTCAAAGCTTTGCATGGCCCTATTATTTTACCCTCAAGGGGATAAACTTATCTTGAGGTAAGGAGGTCACAGGATATAGCCTTATGACAAATCAGATCACTGGTCCATGTAGCTCATTACTACCTTGCAGCAATTTTTCAGGGTTTCAGATAGGGCAATTTTCTAGTCCTCCAAATAATAAACCTGGGACTTTCTACATGCAAAACCCAGAAATTGTTAATCATTTATTTGGCAGACTGCTATGTATTAACAGATGGGACATTTTCTCAGGAGTTCACAAATTATCTGATTTAAATATAACTTCAATCTTCTTTTCTTCCCCTTTTTTCCATTGTCCTTTATTTTCTTTTTGGTATTCTACTTGGTTTTTCACATATTTAATAAGCATTCCAAGCAAAAACAAATAAACCCTAAAAAAATTCTGCCTGAACAGAAGTCACAGCATTCCTCAACAACAGCCTGATGTTGTCAATCCATTAATCAGACTACAGAAAGTCATCCAGTGTGTAATCTTGAATCCCACCCAATTTCCCAAGCAGGTTCTAATCCCACTCACCTAACAAGAATAAATCCTGGGGTTACTACAAGACTTTGTCTCATGCCATATGGCAGCCTAAGATGATTCACTGTGGCTTTATACTCAACAAAAGAGGGGATTAGCTTTAAAGGACAAGGATGCAGACAGAGAGATTTAGGCCAACTTCAATTTATGGCTATCTAGCTGGTGAGAAACTGCATCAGCATTCCAAAAAGGCAGATACAAGAAAGAATTAGACTAGATAAACTCCTATATGAAATTATAAGAATATACCTCCCTCTGGCTAATCACTATACATGTAAGACTGGTTTCTTGACTATTTATGTACAGTAAAGGTAGCATATAATTTTATAAAAATGCTAATGTTCTGAAACAGCAGCTGAAAGTCATGAGCCCCAAAATAAAATTAATAGCCTGAGAATCCAGCTGGATACTGCTAAAATGCACAAGATACCGGGGTTCTAGGTTAGCCGTCTCCTTCAGTGGTGTTCCTTAACATACATCACTGATAGTCTACTAAAAGAGATCTGATTTGGAACACTGTGCCTACCTTGCATTGGAAGTTCTTAGATCGTTCCACAGAAACAAGGCCAGCTCAGGATGGAAAATGGTACATGCTGACTTTTTACTTTCTTACTTCTGTATCCCACCCAATAATGTTTTTTGCTCTTTCCCCCAGCTTTTCTTCTCTTTGCCAATGGATACAATACAGCATTTTTCCTCTCATGGTGTCCATGTGGCTGTATGACTTAAAGGGAGACTGTAAATGGTATTTGCAGATTGTGCAACAGAATCACATCATGAAAATTATGCTAAATTATTTTTACGAATGCCTTCTCCTTGAGGACCCATTTAGCCAGTAATTATAATAAAAATGCAAATAGCATGCTGATCAGTTGGTTAATGACCCGATCAAGGTTCATAATGTTCCTGCAGTGGAAATCTGTGCTCACACATCAACTATTATGTTAGTTCATCCAAGATATTTCTGAATATCATAGGCCATGGTCAAACTTAGCAAGAATTCTGCCCAATGTTGGGGGAAAAATGGGAGATGTCTGGCAAAAAATACTTCAAATGAATCAAACAGCTGCACCTAAATAATTCCCTGTAAAATAATCATAGAACTGATTCCTCTATTTTGTGAATGGATTCACAGAAGGCCTACAACCAGTAACTTAGATGTGCAGAAAAAACACAGGAAGCAAGGCAATTTTTTTTTTCTCTTTCAGCCTTAAGAACCTTACCAAACTATGGTTTCCAAATTCCACAGGCTATTCTTATATAATAGATGCAGATGCAGTTATCTCACAGAGAATGGGGGGGGGGGGGGGGGCTAAGAACTAAGAATGCAAGCAACCCCCCCCAAACCCCCCCCCCATGGAACTAATCCTTCTGATGAATCAGATCTTCCAGAATCCAGCAAATGTTTTGATAAGAGATGTCTAGTAAACAGAGAGAACAGAGAATTTGCTTTGGTATCTATTTCTGCTTCACAGACACCAATTTAAAGTCCATCCATTCCAAGTACTTTGGAACAGCCTGAGAAAATAGCTGGAATATACCTACTGCATGTGTAAGAGATTTTGAATTAGAGTTTTAAAAGCTTGAAAATGAGTGTGAGTGATCAATTGTGTTTGTTATAAAAGATGGTCAATATTCAAGCACAGGAAACAAAGAGGCCCAAGTGCTAATTAGATGTAAATTAAGTGAGTCCTGGCAGAGGTTCCTCAACATGGTCCTGCATCATGTGTTCTTGCTTTTTGCTCAATGAATATTCATATTCCATTACTTATGGCTTATTTCCCAGCTTATTAGTTTATTCTCATACTTGGAAATGTTCCCACTGGAGCCTTTTTAACAGGTGATTCAGGGGACTGAACCCAGACATTTGATGTGCAAAGTTTTTTTTCCCCCACTGTGTGTTGGCCTAGTTTTGGATCATCATACATCGGGGAGATGTAGGATAAAGTTAGCTAATATCTTGCGGCATGACACTGCAAATATATAGATAGGATAAGCTAAAGTGTAGCATACCTCAGCAGGTAGTAGGACTCATAGGTCCAGCTGATCTATTTTGCTTTTTTATCAGTTAAGAACAGAAGGGACAACACATTCAGGCATGAGGTGGAGAGGAGAGAGGCTGCATCGCTACTTCTCTCTTTAATGTGGGACGCATACCAGAACCACAGCCATCACTAGCCTTTGCGATATCTCTCTAAGCAATGAAAATTATTTCCATTTGCATTACCAATAAAATATCATCATTAGATGGTTTCGAATATTATTAATAAACATAAGAACATAAGCAGTGCCCTGCTGGATCAGACCCTTCACCCATCTAGTTCAGCAGCCTGTTCTCACAGTGGTCAACTAACTGCCCATGGAAGTCCACTAGTCCCCCAGCAGATGGTCTTCAGAGGCGGTCATTCCACTACCAAGGCTGATAGCAATTGATCCCCTTCACTTCCATGAATTGATCTAACCCTTTTTTGAAGCCAGCCAAAACCTCTTGGTTTGTACAGCAGAAGATCAATATACATTATATCACTGATAGCTAGAAAGACCCACAAGAATCTAGCTGTCTTTTGTCCATCTAGCTCAGCAGGGTCTACTTTGACTGGCAGCTGCTATCCAGAAACCCAGCAGAGGTTTTTCATTATCATCTTTGCCAAGGTTTCCTTTTTACTGGAGACACCAAACTGAACTTTCTGTAGGCCAGGTATATGCCTTACTATTGGACTATATTCCCATATTATAAAATAAAATAATGTCACAGTGAAAATCTTCTTAGCATTCTTCAGATTCCAAATTTAGTGGAGAAGAAACTCCCTGAATTAATATGACATTTTACTGCAGATGAATTAAAATGCCAGTGTACGTCACCAACATTGTAACTCATACCATGAAATGACACTGTACTCATCCAGCTCAATTTGGATTGGACCTTTCAAATTTCCTGTTACTATGAATGATATTTATCTGACAATATTACTATTAGAAGGATGTTTTGCAAATGTATACATGTTTATTTATTTGTAGGACATATATCCTGCATTTCTCCCTATAGGACACACAAACATTACTAGCCTACTGGGCTTGGCAGAAGTAAGACAGAAGGTGTTACTTCTCCTCCAATAATCTACTGTGGCCCTGTTTTTCCCCTTTCTACATGCAAATATTCTTAACTTAGTGACTTGTTCTATTTAGCTTCTCACTATGTATGAAGTAGCAATACTGCTATGGGGGAATTCACTAGGAAGGGGGTGCTCAGATTAACTCCCCAAAGGCCAAACTAATTGTCCAATTACATTTCTCTACTTAAAATTATTTGACCCTTCAAATTATTTGAAGAAAAGCAGCTAAAATGTAGGTGTTTGCTGACATCAATACAGACGGATGTTGTTCTTCAAATGGTCATCTGTGCGTTCACGCATATGAGTTTTTTGGGCCTATGTAGAACTATTCAAAATGTTTTAAACCAAAGCTGCCTTTGGTATTTGGAGGAAGCCACCTTCTTACACTGTGCATTTCTAATGGAACAATTTATTTTACTTCAGTTTACAAGGTCATTGCAGGAATAAATGTGCAAGCAAATATGCCTATCTTTGAGACAAAGAATGAGTCACAGAAAACCACTAGATAAAACATAGTTGAATGTCAGCAGCCTGTTCTTTATCATAGTCTCTGTGCATTATGCATATGGGTAGTAGTAAGATATACTTACAGGTAGAGGGCTAGCCTGTTAGCAAAATAACGTCTAATATGGCTCTGGCATCCACATGGTACTGCTTAACCATGCTGGGACCATACAGCATTGCTATGAGAAAGCAAGTATTTAAGAGGACTACGCATGCAAACCAAGGATGAATGTGTGCTTTTCTGTTCGAGAAGCTGAGAGTCAATACTTTTCAGAGCAGAGACATTAATTATGCCAGGAATCAACCACCATGTCATTTAAAGGTCATGAAGGTCAGGGCAGAGAGTCCATTCAAATGTAGGAAAGGTGGACAGCAGCAGCAATAGGTTCAAACTGCCATGGAGGAAGAAGGAACTGAACCTTCATACTGATAGAGGCCATCAACTGTTTAATATGGCCTGAAACAATCTGGAAGAGTGGGATCTTAAAAGTCTAATGAGTTTTGGAGATGGCCTTTGCTTTCTTATGCAATCAGGTTAATAACTGATGTAGAGGGATAGCTGCCAGTCTATATAAGCTAGACAGGTGGTCTAGTCTTATATAGTAAGCAATACCAGATTCAGCAAAAATAAAGCTTTACTGATGTCAGACTTTGTTAATACAAAACAAAACAAAACAGGTTTGTTCTCTGTTAGCAACTTCCATACCGCCCCATGGTTGACCTGGCTAAGCAAAACCTGAGTTGTTGGGGAAGAAAGCTACATAGCACAGGTGGAAGGTCTGGACAATGAGTCTTCCAACAGAGACTTGTACAGCTTGTTCTTTTATCCCTTCCCAGCAGTGTCTATTACACATTCCTTTCCACATTATCTCAGTCTTGTTGACCTGTTAGGTTACTGGGTAAGATGTGACTTGCTGCATGACAGTTAACTGTTAATGCTCTTATCTCTGAAGGAATTATAAAATATATACTGTGGGTAGAGACCTTATTGGACATCTAGCCCAATATCATGATTAGTGCAAGAATCCAAAAAATCATCTTCAGCAGGTAGTCATCAATCCCTCATTTAAAAAAAAAAAAAAATCCTGCGAGGAAGAGTCCAGTATTTATCCACAACTCTGGGCAACACACTATATACAAAACAATATAAAACAATGAAGTACAAATAAACCAAAAAGGAACATCCAGAAGATGGATGCAACAGGAACCAATAAACCAATCATCCCACATGGAGTCTGCCACTCACTCTAGCATAGGACTGGAGGAAGAGCCAAGTTTTACGGGCTTCTTTGAATAAAGTCAGGGTGGACTCCTGGGGTGGGGGGATGTTGTTTCAGAGGGCAGGCAGGCTTCTTGGGTCCCATCAGGTGGCATTGCTCGACGTCTATTGCCTTTATCATATGTGCATTAAACCTGTGCTATAAAGTTCCTCTTAGAGCTTGCTCACCAAAATGCCACCTCAAAGTACTTATTTGCATGCTAAGGTCATATGCATATAAAAAGATGAACGTAGAATAAATTGATTCATTTCAGAAGCAGAAATTGTGAATTGCTGGGTAAATGTGTTAGGATATCAAAGTCAAAAAATTCCTTTAGCACATTTATGGATGTCCTTTTGCAACATCGAAAGTGAAGCCTTTACAGGAAAATAATGCTCTTACCTGTAAGTGATATCATACCATTAACAGCTATGGCCTAAAAGATGGATGGCATATGAAACCTTTTGTAGCTAGGTAAATATTCCAAGTCAATTCAGGACAGTGGTTAGCCTTTCTAAAATGACTACAAGCTCACAAAAACATTATTTTAATGCCTTTGATGATAGGGAGGAAAATGCATGGAAAAGCATGCTCCAAAGTAACTCAAACTATATAAATATCTAAAAAAAAAAAAAAAAAAATTCCCCTCTCACCCCTAAGGGTGGTATGTGTCTTCCTCAATCTTGGGTCCTCTACCAGAGGCCTGGGAGTTTGAGGGTTCTGCGCAGTATCTTAGCTGTTCCTAGCACTGCACTCTTCTGCACAGAGAGCTCTGATGTTGTTCCTGGGATCTGTTTGAGCCATTCTCCCAGCTTAGGAGTCACGGCCCCGAGTGCTCCTACCGCCACTGGGACCACTTTGGCATGACTTTCCACATTCTCTCCATTTCCTCCTTCAGGCCCTGGTACTTCTCCAGCTTCTCATGCGCCTTCTTCCTGATGTTGCTGTCACTGATGTTGCACTGCTACATCTATCACTACCGCTGTCTTCTGGTCTTTGTCTACTACCACGATGTCTGGTTGATTAGCCAGTACCTGCCTGTCCGTCTGGATCTGGAAGTCCCACAGGATCTTAGCCCTGTTATTCTCCATGACCTTCTGTGGAATCTCCCATCTGGACTTGGGGGGGGGGGGTCTAGCCCATACGCTGTGCAGATGTTCCTGTACACAATGCCAGCTACTTGGTTGTGCCGTTCAGTGTATGCTGTTCCTGCCTGCATCTTACACCCTGCCACTATGGGTTGGACTGTCTCTGAGGCCTCTTTGTACACTCTGCACCTTGGATCCTGTCTAGTGTGGTAGACCCCTGCTTCTATGGATCTGGTGCTTAGTGCCTGTTCTTGTGCTGCTGTGATCAGTGCCTCAGTGCTGTCTTTTAGTCCGGCCCTTTCCAGCCACTGATAGGATTTCCCAATGTCAGCCACCTCAGCTATCTGTCGATGGTACATCCCTTGCAGGGGCTTGTCTTGCCATGGCACTTCCTCTGCTTGAACCTCCTGCCTTGTCTGCTGCTGCCTGAGGCATTCTCTCAGCAGCTCATCTTTGGGTGCCATCTTACTGATGTACTCCTGGATACTTCGGGTTTCATCCAGGACAGTGGCTTTGACACTCATCAGGCCCCGCCCGCCCTCTTTGTGCCTGGTGTACAGTCTCTGGCTGTTGGACTTGGGGTGGAAACCTCCATACATTGTGAGGAGCTTCCGGGTCTTCACATCAGCAGCCTCCATGTCTTCCTTTGGCCAGCTCACTATACCGGCAGGGTATCTGATGACTGGCAGGGCATACATGTTGATGGCATGGATCTTGTTCTTCCCATTGAGCTGGCTCTTCAGGATCTGTCTTATCCTTTGGTGGTACTTGGATGTTGCTGTCTTCCTTGCCTCCTCCTCATGGTTCCCGTGTGACTGTGGGACACCAAGGTATTTATAGCTGGTCTCTATATCTGCTATGTGGCCCACTGGTAATTCCACTCCATCGGTCTTAACTACCTTCCCTCTCTTTACTATCATCCTGCCACACTTCTCCAGTCCAAATGACATCCCAATGTCCTCGCTGTAGATCCGTGTCAGGTGGATCAGTGAGTCGATGTCTCGTTCACTCTTCGCATACAGCTTGATGTCATCCATGTAGAGGAGGTGGCTGACGGTGATTCCACTCTTGAACTTGTACCCATATCCAGACCTTGTGATTATCTGGCTGAGGGGGTTTAAGCCTATGCAGAACAGCAGTGGGGACAGTGCATCACCTTGGTATATGCCACACTTGATGGCCACTTGTGTGAGCTGTCTTGAGTTCACTTCCAGTGTTGTTTTCCACAGTCCCATTGAGTTCTTGAGGAAGGTCCTTAGTGTCCTGTTGACTTTGTATAGCGCCAGGCATTCACAGATCCATTTGTGCAGCATTGAGTCATAGGCTTTCCTGTAGTCAATCCAGGCTGTGCTCAGATTGGTCTGCCTAGACCTTGAATCTCGGGTGACTGCTCTATCTATGAGTAACTGGTGTTCTGAGCCTCTGGTGTTGTTCCCAATGCCCTTCTGAGCTGTGCTCATGTACTGGCCCATATGGTCTTGTAGCTTGGCAGCTAGGATGCCTGATAGAACTTTCCATGTTGCGAGGAGGCAGGTTATTGGCCGGTAGTTGGATGGTGCTGTTTCTTTGTGAGTGTCTTTCATGATCAGCACTGTCCTTCCTTGTGTTAGCAGTTGGTTCATCTGTGCTGCTAGGCGTTCATGCACTGCTGTTAGTTTCTTTAGCCAGTAGGTGTGGATCATGTCCGGGCCAGGTGCTGTCCAGCTTTTCATGTTCTTGACCCGCTGTTGGATGTCTGCTACTGTGATGGTGACTGGTTCCTGTTCTGGGAGATTGCTGTGGTCTGCTTTCAGGTCCTGCAGCCACTTTGCACTGGTGTTATGTGTCTTCTCTTTCTCCCATATGTTCTTCCAGTACTGTTCAGTTTCCGCTGCTGGTGGCTCAGCTGATACTCTGTGGTTGCACTGCACTTGGGAGTACACTTTGGATGGTTCTTTGGAGAACAGGGCATTTATCTTCTTGGCCTCTGCTTCTCTAGTGTAACTCCTTAGCCTGGTAGCCAGTGCTGTGAGCCTTTGTTTAGCAGTCTCTAGGGCTTCAGATGGAGTCAGGCCCATGTATTTTTTCAGTAACCAAGTCTTATCCTTAATCTCCACGCGCTTCTGTAGTTCTACCAGCTGACTGACTTCTCTCCGAGTTGCCTTGATCTTAGCCTCCAATCTCATTTTCCAGGGTGGGTATGTACTGCTGTTCTTCTTGATCGTGTAGCCAAGCAGTTCCAGGATTACAGTGGCTGTAGCATATACCAATTCATTGGTTTCAGTTATGGTGATAGTAGGGATTGTCTGGAGGGCTCTGTTGGCATCTTCTAGCATACTATCTGATGGTACTTCTCCACTGAGCCTTGGTAATCGGACTCGAGGGTTGACTATAGCTAGTTTATCCATGATCTTATGCCTCATATCAGCTGCTGTGCTCTGTAATGGAAGGGGTGGCAGTGACATTCCAGCTTCAGGTGTTGGCTGCACACCTGCTTGTTCTTCCAGGTCTGCTTGAGTCCGGGTTGTAATGTAGAGTTGGTCTATCTCGAGTTGTGAGAGCAGCTTCCTCTTTACTATGTTGAAGCGCTGGGTAACTAGTTGTTTCTCAGTTAGTGTGGATGTAGGCCTTCTGTCTATCCATAGTTCCCTCATACGTTTCATATATCCCCTCTCATTAGGTCTGCTGTTGTAGTAGCATTCCATCAATTCCAAGTTTTCTTGTCTCGTCCATGTATGGTTTGTTCCAGTAGCCCACTTAACATCAGATTGTCCTGGTTCCCCAATATCTGATGCAGACCTTGTTAATCCGGGCGACATCCAAGCCGGCATGACTCTCCTAGTTCGTGTCACTCTCATATTTGAGGTACGCAGGTGAAGCGTTAGGGGGTCTTTGGCCAAGGACCCCTACTGGTAAGGTAGGTGCCAGCCGGGATTTGAACCCCGGTCTCCTGCATCAAAGGCGGAGTTCTAACCACTACGCTATCCAGCCGTCCTGGATATATATATCCACAATACATATCAATGCATATATCCACAATATATATACTTACAGACACACACACTTGCATTAATTTCTCTTTTCCTGAACAGCTCAGTGAGTTTTGTCTGCTAGGTGACAGGGGAAAAAAATAGGAGGAAGATAATCACGAGTGACTACTCAAATGGAGGGCAATGAATTCTAAATGAGTTATTTGTATACTTACACATATTAAATGGACGATATAAGTTCATATAAATTACACTGCTGAATTGGAGCAAAAATTTATCTAGCCTGCCATTTTCTCTCCACTATCATCAGCTTGTTCCTAGAATTTAGTAATCAGAAGAATATGGGATTGAAAAATTTATGATTTAAATGTCAGCAACAGCCAGTAACAGGTCATGCAAGGGACTCCCTGCTAAATTTGCTATGATCAGGATTTAATTCTATCTAACCAGAATAATCAACAAAGATTAAATAAACATGATTCTGCTTACGAGAGTCCAAAATGTGATCACAAACTCAGGTGCCAGGCTCAGTGCCATTTCTTTTACCCAGTGTCTTTAAATTAAATGACTGTCAACTATAAGCCACGGTTGTTATGAAGTAGCAACACACAGAGAATGGTAAATAGCTGGTGATTGTTAATAATAAACTATTCTTAATTTTTAGATCATAAAACTGATAGTTTATTCATCTCAGCACAAGGATTGTCTGAAAAGCTTGCAAAACAACGACTAAGATTAAATGACTATTGTATTTACATACAATATATACATTTAAATAATATATTATTTAATATATAATTTCATACTGGGATATCTGGGCAATACCAATTCCAGGATATTTGGATACTCTCAGATAAGACACTCTCAGTGGAATGGGGTAAGGATGTTTCATTCAGATTGTGCAGAATAATATGTTGCTGGGATAGTGAGCTATAACCCTTAACACCAAGTTGCTGTATATCAACCAAGTTCATAGTTAACTGTTTATGATAAAAGTTCCATACCAAATGCAAACATGGGTAATGTTGGCCAAACTTTTTTCTTTAAAAAAAAAATAAATAAAAGATGACTGAATGCTAGGTTAGAGATTTTTAGTTTTCTTTGCTAGGCATTATTCTGCTCAGAATTGTTCTCACAAGCTCTTCTTCCACCTGTTTCAGCACCGTTGAGTATTTATTCTTGGAATGGGATGGGTTGAGATTTATTATGAAGGAAACAAAAAGTGGTCAGCAAGGAAATGTGCTCCTATTACTTATGTCCCTCACACTCAATCAGGCTCCATAATCTGTTTTTCTTTCAAGAAATCTGATCTTATTTGCTTATTATGTGTTATTTGCTCCTATGCCGAATTCTCACTGTATCTATTTTGCAAACAGAAGTTTTAGAATGAACAACAATTAAAGATCTGTCACTTCTCTTGTCTCCCAACATTTTTTTTCAGTTCATAAAAACTCAGATGTGTTTCTTTCCCAAGTGAATACAGCTGGAGGACTCCATGAAATCTCTAAAGAGATGCTATGCTCAGTTCAGCACACTGTAGCTTGACCCTTCTCTTAGAGCAGAGTTTTTGAGTATGTGAAACACTAGAAATTAATTACAGTCAGATTTTTCCTCTCCTTTGTGAGAATTTCTTAGACACTGGCAGGGATGTCATCTATCATCTCTGTCTCAGTGATTTTTACCTCCCAGAGAACCCGTTAATGAATGTTCCAACAGCAAAGGATTATGTCGCTTCACACTGTAAATTTGTAAATGTGTATTATAAAATTAAGCATCTTAAATGTTATTAGGCAATTTATAGTGTAAGGTGGACAGCTTAAATCATTAACTACACCTGATTGTAAAGGATGCTGAGTCACATATAGTTCAGAGAATGCTAAATATAAGTGTTTATTTCAGAAGAAAATGCTATCAGTAAAATCACGTGTGCTCAAATGCGCACAATGGTTGCTACTATAAATCCTTCTAGCAGCCTAAATATAAAGAATAACAAGGAAAAACTTTAATTCATTTCCCTGTCACAAGTTTAAAGAGGTGGATAATGATTACCATCATTTTTATTTACCAAAAAAACAAACAGACAGACAAAAAAGATTACTGTCTTAAATTCTCTCTGAGGCAATCCCCCCAGCAGTCTACCTGTGGCTACCAGAGGCCTCGCAGTTACAGTGGGTATCTTTTATTTTCATTTGCATACTAGATGAGGAACAAATTGGGTGTTTTAAGTTTTTTGGAGGAGAGAAAGGAAAATGTAAGGCTTAAGGGAAACTAGTTTTGTTGCTTACTCCCTACACCCCAAAACCTTCCAAATGGGGAAAAAAATAACTGCAACACCCCCCTGATCTCACAATATTAGCTTCCTGTCAATTTCCTGTCAATGGAGTAGAAAGAGGATGTGAGACATCCAGACCAAAGAAGTTATTCATGCTTGCTATTGATTACCTTGTATTAGTAAATCTGGAATTGCCAAGAGGTTTGCCTCTTGGGTCTTTGTCTCTGCCCAATCTAATTTCTTACTTCATGAGTTCTAGTACAGTACATGAGTTTCTACTCCAATTCTCTCTATTAAAAAAGGAATCCCAATAGATACATCAAACTCATCTGATGTGTCCACTATATGCAAAAGTAGAACTCAGTTCTCTTTTTTGATAATCCTTCATCAAGCCCCAGTGTACAGGCTTCACTTTGCAGGGAAACTTGATTTGCTACTGCATGGTACTGTCTTGTATATTTAGGAAGGAATTATCATGATATGTACATTTGTAGCTCTGCAATTCCTAACAACAGTTAGAGATTCTGTACAGTCTCCCCATCATTGCTGCAATGAGTAACTGTATCAGGACCTCCTTCCAATATATTAGCCAGGGATGTATTTGGTACAACAGTGTTCTCACAGCTATTGAAACAATGGGCCACTGTTTTTTTTTAACTCTTAAATTCATAATAAAAACCTGGGAAATTAATTTCTATTTGGAACTGATGAGTCTGTGTTCCCTTTTAGATGCATGTTATATAGAACATATATATAACATCTATATGTTTTTTCTTCTCCTTTTCTTCTCAAAATTGACCCATTTGAAATTTCTCTGACAAATTTTCACCAATGCTCAAGTCCCCTTAACATGCATCAACCATTGCTCTACCACTTCTAAGCACCTCCTTCCATGCCTTATTTTGTAAGGACTAACTTTCTTAGTTTTTTGCCCTTTTCTATCTTTAAATATTTTTAAAACATTTTGTCATTTATGTGCCATGACCTGTCCTAAGCACAATATGGTACCTTCCAAATTCAGTGTTCTTTTTAAATAATTATTTTCCATTTTACAAATATTTATTACTTAATTGAAACACATTGCATACATTTGCTGAATATGCACCATATCTCTAGGAAAGATTATTCATTCTGGACTGACCGTAACATGCTCTCTGCTCCCTACCCACAAAAATGTCAGCTGCTGAATAAATGACTGATTACTATGCCAAAATGAAAATAGCAACTGAGAAAAAGCCAGGATTTAAAATCAACTTGCATGCTCCTCCATTTTTTTTTATTTGTGTTGTTGCACATAACAATCAAATTTACACTTCCCAGAGTATAAGTAGTCCTCGCTTAATAACTGTTCATTTAACAACATTTCAAAGTTACGACGGCCTCAGAAAAAGTGCTTTACAACCTGTACTCGCACTTCCAACTGTTGCAAAATGTCACACCACCCGCCACAGTCACATGATTGCAATTTGCGGCCTTTTATACGGTGGTTGTTGAGCGAATCACTACAGTCATTAATGTGGTTCTTAAGTGAATTCCAGCAAAAAAAGTCCATTGGCGAAGGTGGATTCATTTAACAACCATGTGATTCGCTTATTGACCACAAGATTCACTTAACAACTGTGGTGATTCGCTTAACAACCATTGTAAAAATGGTCATAAAACTGGTCACATGGGGACTCACTTAATGACTGCCCCACTTAACGACCAATTTTCCAGTCCCTATTGTGGTCACTTTGGCTTTTATATGTATCTGAATTTTATAATGTACTTATCTTGTCAAAATGTTTACAGGAAAGAATATATTATAGAAAGATGCTTACAAAAATATATTGTACTTTGTGTTTGAAAAAAATATAAATGATATGAAAATGAAATATACAGATTAGAATTCTTTTCCCTTGTCTCCTTTTTCACATACAAACTGATGAAACTCAAACCATCTCTTAAACTGCAGTTTTTTGCTCTATACAAATACCAGAAACCATGGTCTATTCAAACTACAGTTGGACATAGTAATCCAGGATGAAAAGTGAAACCTATTCCCTTTTAATTAGCTGAGATGAAATGACTAAAATTGCAATTTTTCATTATATCCAGATACTTATTTATTTTACAAGATGGCTCTGGGCAGTGTACATCATGAACATAACCTTAAATCTGTTCCAAAAGATCAACCAACAACTCCTTAACAATCAACTAAAAATAAAGTTATATAAATACTGCTGCCCAGTTACCATAAATCTAAATATTAAACATCACATTTTGATGTTTGAAAAATATTTGAAAAACAGTGTTTTCAGTATCTATGTAAAATTATATTTTTTTGAAGTTATAGTCAGATTGGGACCAGGGATGACCCAGTTTAAGTTTATTACATAACTTTAGGCCAGTTAACAATTGCTTAGCACAATGTACATCATAGGGTTATTGTCAGGATAAAATGAGGAATAACTCACTTGAATAAAAACCTTGAGATTCTTAAAGACAGAAGTTACACAAAATTAGATACATAGTTAGATACCTGGAATAGTTGTTCTGAAAGCATGTATAGTACTATTTTGCAATAGGTTTGGATATAACAGTTAGTTGGTAGAAAATGTTTAACACTTGCAGATCCCTGTAATATTTTATTTTTGGTGAATTCTATTTGAGCCTCACTACCATTTCCTATGAGCATGAATTTGAGCAAACTCAGGGAGGCAGTGAAAGATAGGAAGGCCTGGCGCAATATGGTTCATGGGGTCACGAAGAGTCGGACACGACTTAACGACTAAACAACAACAAACCATTTCCTAATAAGTAGCATCAGATACCTATTCTCTTATATTTCTATAATTATATACATTTAAGTCAAATCAAATAAAATCAAATCTTTATTATGATCATAGACCAGCATAAGGACAGTAGGGTGCAGTCAATTAAAAAGCGCTTAAGATACATCAGAGTCTAAAAAAAATATGAAAAGCTAGAAGATATTAAAACAGAAAGTATATACAAAGAACAAGAGTCTAAGAGAATCTAAAAGGAGAGGTAAGATAATTAGATGGGAGTAGGGGAGGATAAAGTTTAGTATGTGGAAGACTGTATCTATACTCTGGTTTCTCTTCAGATCGTATAAATCTTTCACCTTTTACTATACATTTAAGATCTTGTAATTAAAATGCCATTACATATTTAAACAAGAAAAATGAGCAAATAGCATAGAATCCATTACACCTTTTTTATATATGAAACTTCTGAAATACCGGCAGTTGTATAAGCAGCAAACACGTTGTGCTGTTAGCTGTCTGAGTTGTATAGCTTCTTTCTTTCTTTTGTTGGGAATGAACAAGGTAGAAATGCTAGGAACATAGTCAGCTTGATAATTATTCTTTAAAGCATCTTAAATCCAGACAAGCACAATTCAATTATTGAACACGCAGTACACTGCATTAATCTGATTGTATTAATCATAAACCTCACACAGATGAATAATCCTTTTAATTTATGCCTTCATGGACTTTTCAGGCATCAGACAGGAGTGAGTAGACAGCTTGCCTTTTAAACAAGCAGTTTTTTTCCCCCCATCCAAAGTTATATGCAGCTCATTAAATTCTAACTTTCCTCTGTTTATCCACATCCTGTCTATCTTAGTGACCCACAGGTCCCACTGAAGTCTTTTGCAATTACTTCTTTAATGTGTTATTTCAGCATTAAAAAGAAAAGGGGGAAAAAAAACATTTCCAAAGAACATTTGAGATCAACCCAGATTCTACAGTATTACCTACCATTTTTTTAAAACCAATTTTTTTTCCTGTCACACCAACAAATGAATTATTCTCATTCTAGAAAATCTGCAGTTCATTACCCTTATATTAACAAACAATGCACATCACTGTCCTATATGGAATGCAGAGAAATTGCAGCAGAAAGAGCATGGCACTGTTAACTGAAAAACAGTACTAGCCCGGCAAGGAAGCCAAAGACAGATAAGTATCTTGAGCAGGAAGAGGACAAGCACCAAAAAAGTTGATCAGATTTAAAAAATCAGCAAAGTTGGAGCTTCACGTCAACTGTACAAAGAAATGAGAATGAGATGCTATTGGTCAAGTTCACCAAACTGCCAGCTAGATGTTAATTAACAAGAAAAGGTGAGTGGCTGGAAATCATTGTGGTTCAACCATTGATTGAATATGTTGTGTAAACCAGGCCATCACATTAAGGTATAATTTGGTTTATCTGTTTGGAGATAGCATGCTATGTGAACACAGAAACTGTAGTTTGTTGACACAGGTATTATGTTTAGCACATGGTATGAAGCTAAACCCCCTTCATGGATCACTGCCTTGTCATGGCAAAGGGGCTTGCGTAACTCAGTGAAGCCATGAGCTATACCATGCAGGGCCACCCAAGACGGACAGGTCATGATACAGAGTTCTGACAAAATGTGGTCCACTGGAGAAGGAAATGGCAACCCACTCCAGTATCCTTGTCAAGAAAACCCCATGGACAATGTCAAAAGGCTAAAAGACATGACGCCGGAAGATGAGCCCCTCAGGTCGGAAGGTGTCCAATATGCTATTGGGGAAGAGCGGAGGGCAATTCCAAGTAGCTCCAGAAAGAGTGAAGCGGCTGGGACAAAGCTGAAAGGACGTTCAGCTGTGGATGTATCTGGAAGTGAAAAGAAGGTCCGATGCTGTAAAGAACAATATTGTATAGGTACCTGGAATGTAAAATCTATGAACCAAGGCAAGCTGGATGTGGTCAAACATGAGATGACAAGATTGAACATCGACAGCTTGGGAAGCAGCAAATTGAAATGGATGGGAATGGGGGAATTTAAGTCAGGTGACCATTATATCTACTACTGTGGGCAAAAAAACCCTTAGAAGAAATGGAGTAGCACTCATAGTCAATAACAGAATGGGAAAGGCAGTAATGGGGTACGACCTCAAAAACGACAGAATGATCTCAGTGAGAATCCAAGGCAAACCATTCAACATCACAGTAATCCAAGTCTATGCCCCAACCACTGATGCTGAAGAAGCTAAAGTTGACCGGTTCTATGAAGACCTACAACACCTTCTAGAACTAGCACCAAAAAAAGATGTCCTTTTCATCATAGGGAATTGGAATGTTAAAGTAGGAAGTCAAGGAGTAATCAGAATAACAAGCAAGTTTGGCCTTGGAGTACAAAATGAAGCAGGGCAAAGGCTAATAGAGTTCTGTCAAGAGAACAAGCTAGTCATAGCAAACACTCTTTTCCAACAACACAAGAGACGACTCCACACATGGACATCACCAGATGGTCAATACCGAAACCAGATTGATTATATACTTTGCAGCCAAAGATGGAGAAGCCCTATACAGACAGCAAAAACAAGACCAGGAGCTGACTGTGGCTCAGATCATGAGCTTCTTATTGCAAAATTTAGGCTTAAATTGAAGAACGTAGGGAAAACCACTAGACTGCTCAGGTATGACTTAGATCATATTCCTTGTGAATACACAGTTAAGGTGGTAAATAGATTTAGGGGATTAGATTTGGTAGACAGAGTGCCTGAAGAACTATGGACGGAGGTCTGTAACATTGTACAGGAGGCAGCAACTAAAACCATCCCAAAGAAAAAGAAATGCAAGAAAGCAAAATGGCTGTCTGATGAGGCTTTACAAATAGCTGTGGAAAGAAGGAATGCGAAAAGCAAGGGTGAAAGGGAAAGATATAAGCAACTGAATGCAGATTTCCAGAGAATAGCAAGGAGAGATAAGAAGGCCTTCTTAAATTAACAATGCAAAGAAATTGAGGAAAACAATAGAATGGGGAAAACTAGAGATCTCTTCAAGAAAATTGGAGATATCAAAGGAACGTTTAGTGCAAAGATGGGCATGATAAAGGACAAAAAAGGCAGGGACCTAACAGAAGCAGAAGAGATTAAGAAGAGGTGGCAAGAATACACAGAAGAACTATACAAGAAAGATCTTAATGTCCCTGATGTCCATGCTGGTGTGGCCACTGACCTTGAGCCAGACATCCTAGAGAGTGAAGTCAAGTGGGCGTTAGGAAGCATTACTAACAACAAAGCTAGTGGAGATGACAGTATTCCAGCTGAGTTATTTAAAATACTAAAAGATGATGCTGTTAAAGTGCTGCACTCAATATGCCAGCAAGTTTGGAAAATGCAACAATGGCCATGGGATTGGAAAAGGTCAGTTTACGTTCCAATTCCAAAGAAGGGCAATGCCAAAGAATGCTCCAACTATCACATGATTGCACTCATTTCACATGCTAGCAAGGTTATGCTCAAAAGCCTACAAGCTAGGCTTCAGCAGTACATGAACCGTGAACTACCGGATGTACAAGCTGGGTTTTGAAGAGGCAGAGGAACTAGAGATCAAATTGCCAACATTCGCTGGATCATGGAGAAAGCGCAAGGGTTCCAGAAAAGCATCTACTTCTGCTTCATTGACTATGCAAAAGCCTTCGATTGTGTGGATCACAACAAACTGTGGCAAATTCTTAAAGAGATGGGGGTACCAGACCATCTTACCTGTCTCCTGAGAAATCTGTATGTGGGCCAAGAACCAACAGTTAGAACCAGTCATGGAACAACCGATTGGTTCAAAACAGGGAAAGGAGTATGACAAGGCTGTATACTGTCACCCTGCTTATTTAACCTATATGCAGAGTACATCATGAGAAATGCCAGGCTGGAAGAATCACAAGCCGGAATTAAGATTGCAGGGAGAAACATCAACAACCTCAGATATGCAGATGATACCACCCTAATGGCAGAAAGTAAAGAAGAACTAAAGAGTGAGGGTGAAAGAGGAGAGTGCGAAAGCTGGCTTGAAACTCAGCATTAAAAAAACTAAGATCATGGCATCTGGACCCATCAATTCCTGACAAATAGAAGGGGTAGAAATGGAAGCAGTAATAGACTTCATTTATTTGGGCTCCAAGATCACCGCAGATGGAGACTGCAGCCATGAAATTGAAAGATGCTTGCTCCTTGGGAGGAAAGCTATGGCAAACCTAGATAGCATATTAAAAAGCAGAGACATCACCTTGCCGACAAAGATCCACATAGTCAATGCTATGGTTTTTCCAGTAGTAATGTATGGCTCCTTATCACCTAATGCAAAGAGAGGACTCTTTGGAAAAGACCCTGATGGTGGGAAAGATTGAAGGCAAAAGGAGAAGAGGACAGCAGAGGATGAGATGGTTAGATAGCATCACTGAAGCAATGAGCGTGAAACTGAGCAAACTCAGGGAGGTAGTGAAGGACAGGAAGGCCTGGCGCAATATGGTTCATGGGGTCACGAAGAGTCAGCCACAACTTAACGACTTAACGACTGAACAACAACAACAACAAAATGAAGCTAAACAACAAATGTTCTGGCAGGAAGTAGGAGAAAAAAATGTGTTACTGCCTGAAGTAAGCCCCATCTATTACTGATGTATGTGAATAATCCAAATTGCTAAAATACAGGTAAAGATGCTCTCAAGTCAAGCTTAGCTCCTGGCTATTACATATAGTTGTCATATTTTTCCTCCTTTCCTTCTGATTGCTGCCTGAGAAGAGATATAAAGTTCAATTAATGCCACAAAAATATTTGAATAATTGCTATCTCTTGTGTTTTCAATGGAGTACATCCATTCAAAGCATGCCTTGAATCATCCAATTAAATTCTCTTCAATATAGCATTGTTATTCCAGTCCCCAATCCCTCAAACACTAGCTCTGCAAACATCTTCACCAGTGCAAACATCAGGATGGGAAAACAGACAAGAAACACAATGAATCCATTAGCACTCTTCTTCTAGCTGAACAATGGGGGATTGCAAAGTCACTCCAACAGTGCCCAATCTAAAGCTTTTCTGGTCTTGGAAGCAAGCAAGTAAGCAAGCAAGCAAGCAAATAAATAAATGACCTTTGCTCCTGTACAAAATAGAAATAAATTGCTCTGCTCCCTCCCCTCCATATTTCCAGAACATATTGTATGTGTTTCTCAGGTGTTTCATTCAAAACCTGAAGAGCTGGTATAAATATGCAGCTAAAAAAAATGCCACAATTCCTTTGCAAGATTTAACAGCCTATTGCTAGCAATGAGAAAGAAATGATAAATATGGTAGTAATTTGGCCACCAATCACTTTTTCCTGTAGAACTAATCTTGACTGCATGTTGCCGAAGTGGTTGGCATGGAGGAGAAAAGAAGATGCATTCTAAACAATGCTTGCGGACAGGCATCATGGACAAGATGCTGAAAGTTACTTGTCAAGTGGGGGTGAGGAAGGGAGAGACAGAATGGGAGTAAGATCCTACACAAAAAGGAAAGAAAATAAATTGTTAACACCCCTCTCTCCTCTCCACACACCACACACATACCATCCAGTAAACAGTCACTGGAGAACAGAAGAACAAAACCAAGGAGAAGCTTTGTCTTGACATTCAGCTGGTTCAGTGCCAAAGTGAGAAGGGAAATCAACACAACTTTGGTTAATTTCATCCCCAACTCTCTTTGTGCGAGCAGCCTGCTGGGAACAGCATAAAGATCTGTAGAGAATAAAGGGGCATTTAAATTTCAGTTGGCAGGATGGTGTCCATTTGTCTGGACATAAGGCCACCAAAATAAGTGGATATTTTGATGTGGGATCTGTGAAGCTTCAAGCCAACTTTTACCTTTAAGGACCTGCGAAGAGAATACTCTATTTGCTGAAACCTGACTGACATGAAACAGGGGAAGCAAATATTCCTACAGCTGGGAAAACAGATTACCCACAAACTCTGTATTTTTTTTTTTTTTTGGTAACTGTGCAAAAATATAAAAACATATAGCTGAGTTAGGAATGCAGGGAGCCAAATGACAAAATATGTGTCATGATATCAAGACACAAAAACTATGACTTATGTTCTTGTGTTCTATGACAGAATGCAAGTTCAAAAGGTGGGGGAGGGATGTGTCATTATGTTGCAACACATGCTTTGTCATTTTTCCATCATCAGCATTTGTAATGGTGGCTAGAAATTGGTTCAGTTGATAAAAACAGATTATTGTATGGGCAGGGCCAGTTCTAGGTTAAGACTGAGTAGGCACCAGCCTAGGGGCGCCAAATTTTAGGGAGACCCAAAATTGAAAAGTCTTCCGGAAAACACAATAAAAAAGCGAATAGTAGTAAAGTGTAAATATGAAAAACTCAAAGGAAAAAAAAAGAAAGAAAGAAACAAGGGGATGCCTTTTTGAAATTTTTAACAAAATTGGAAGATGAGCCAAACCATAGGGGGCACAACCATATGCCTAGGGCACCAAAATGTCTAGAACTGGCCCAAGTGTGGGAATGCACAGCTCTGGAATAGATTCTAAATAGATGCAAGCCCTATGTAGATTTACCCTAATACTCTAAAATTTGTCTTCCATTGTGTTGTCCAACCAAAAAAGATCACGGCCCAGCAGTGTATTTTTTCTTCTTCTTCTATCACACAAGCATGCTTATCTATATCTTTTCATAGTTAAGATGCTATTCTCATTCTGCTAGAAGAATTCACATTCAAGAATTCAGTAGTTTGTACTTTACTTTGATTTTTGCTCATATGAAGTTATTTTTTTTTAACACTAGGTCACTGTGGCCAGGCTGAAGAACTTTATTTCAATGAAAAATGTACTATTTTAACGTAATTGGATGTTTGCCAGCAGAGACAGAATTTTGATAGGCATTTCTAGGCATTAGTAGACCATTTGAGAAGATATTATGCCTCAGAATGCCAGGAGCTTTGTGTCTGTCTCTTACACCTTTTTCTTCCTAAATGACCAGTACAATTATTGGTGTTTTTAATAAAAACAAATGCTAATCAGGTGGCTCTCTAGAAACTGAAGCAATACTATGAGTGACCAGTTGGATTAATCTTTAATCTGTCCTGCTCAGCTTGTGGTTTCAGGCAGGCTATGCAGGCTGTGCAGGGTTCCTCTTTTAAATTCCACAGCATTTGTTATAGAAAGCATGGGAGGACATGTTTGTATATAATCATGTTCAGTGAAGTCAACTGATAATTATTTTGTAACTGATAAGGAAGAATTTAATGGAGGCTCGACTGAAAAACAATTCTCCATCCAGTATGCCACATGGCTTGTTTAAAAGCCAGGCAATCTGGAGGAAAACTAAGCAGTGGTGAGAAATGCCTATATAACTCTGCATGAATATGTGCTTTTTATACATTGAGTATATAAGTCAGTATATAAGTATATATAAGTATATAAGTCAGTATAAGTGTATAAGTCAACTCTTTGTTACATTTTCTAAGAAGCACATGTTGCATTTATAAGGCACAAGTGCAACAGTTATAGATATATCTTGCTTGAGCAATAAATTTTTATGATATCTCCCACTGACCAAAGGAATTTCATGAGCATCATTACATAATAAATACAATTATATAACAAACATTGTAATATAAGTCAAAACTAGTAATTCTTTACAGAATTGAGGGTTTTCCCCCCTCCCCTCAATATTCAACTTACATTTGAAGTTGAATATTGAAGGGAGGGGGGAAAACCCTCAATGTTCATATGTTGACAGATACCTTCCAATTCATCTCACTTATTTTGACAATCTTAACCCAATTTAACTTGCTTGAAAGAGTTCAGTTCAAATAAAAATTCAGCTACACTAGCACAGTGAGCACATAACCCACCAATTGCAAGTTGTGATTATGTGAGACAAAACTTCTCATCCAAACTTGCATGAATTCGCCAATTCATTTAAGACAATATAGTTTAACAGAGCATAGAATAATGAGATCAAGAGTGACTTGTTATCGCCAAAGTGAGTCAAGATGTCCTATGATTGCTTTTTAAAAAAAATATCAGCCCATATTTACAGGCCCATCTTGTACATTGATATTTGTTATTATCAGGGCAAGTCATGCCAAAAACAAGAAGAAGAACCGATGCTGAATAACCAGTCAATGGTGTCATCAGTGACATCACAGCTGACTATTTGCAACATTTGGCTTAGCATCCAAAGGTTTTTAGAAAGCATTCAATTAACTTTAGTCCTGGGAAGTACTTCAACAAAGAAAACCCCTTATGTCAAAGTAAACAAAAAGCAGACAAAGGCTTTTTCTACCAAAAGCAGGTAAAGAAGTTGTTATTCGTAAACCAAACAATTAACATTCTTCCAATTTACAAACAATCCCATACCTGGGGTGTCTTATGCACTTTAATAGTCCCATTAGTATCAATAGTGTGGGTCATCAGTATAGAAACAGGTGGATTGCTTATTTATTTATTTATTTATTTATTTTGGCTCAGAATCTCATTTTTACAGCTATGAGGTTTTATGCATTTATGCATCAGCTTAGCTAATAAGATGTTCAAACACACACACACAAACACAAACAAAACAAAACAATGCATATTTTATTGTCATTCCTCTTATACACATTGATCGTAGAGTGCATACCTTCTGTGCATCTGTCTGTCTGAATAAGGGCCAACAAAATCAAAAGAGCTCATCTGCTATGACTGGATTAAGGAAACTATCCAGTATATACAGTGGTACCTCGAGTTACGAACTTAATCCGTTCCGTGACTCTGATCGCAACTCGAGTTGGTCGCAACGCGAGGTAAATTTTCCCATAAGGTTCAATGTAAATACAGTTAATCCGTTCCGCCCTCCGAATTTGGTCGCACCACGAGGCAAATTTCCCCATAAGGTTCAATGTAAATACGGCTAATCCGCCCTCCAAATTTGGTCGCACCACGAAGCAAATTTCCCCCAAAACACACCACAAGCCTCACCAAACGTCTCCTTGCTACCGCTATCTCGCCCACAGGAAGCTGCGACCGCGTGGCAGCAGGGCAAATGGCCGCGGATCCGGTTCGTAGCTCGAGGCGGAGTTCGCATATCGAGGTAAATTTTTGGGGCCGGAGCTGGTCGTATCTTGAAAAATTCGTAAGGAGGGGCATTCATAACCCGAGGTACCACTGTAACTGGATCCTGTCGGGAAACCTGGATCATCAGGAAAACTATTCAGCAGAATCCAGAGCCAAATCAGCCAAGCTAGATAAGGATGGTCCCGGATGGAGTCAGCAATGTTTCCATTTTAGGCACAGCTTTCTGACAAAAGCTACTGTACACACCAGCAAGAATGTTATCCTATCCAGTGGATTTATTCATTAGCAACTACTTGAGTCAGCTACCTCTCAATAAATCAGTAAGTCTACTTTTTTGTGTAGCATCCTAGGATATTTTTTACATCTTTTGAAGAGAAGTTTTATATCCAGCTGAAATGAAGTAGAAGGCATTCCACCCTACCACAGAATGTTAACCTTAACATTCTTTTTGATTTGCTCAATAAAACTTTGAGTAAATCAAAGCATCTTCTACTGCTATTTGATCAATGTTTTTTCCTTTGCTTTGTATCTTTCAAAATGCTCTGGACATTTTATTCAATCACAACTAAAGAAGACCAATCTTTTCATTTAACTTTCTGTTGCTCCTATTATCTAATTTCTGCATCAATTTCAGATTTAAAAAAAAATCATGAAAACATGCATTCTATGTGTATTTCACACAACCCTATACCAACTTTGCCAAAAAGGAACATTTTTTCAAGCAACTTCCCGTAATTATTTTCACAAATGTACATATCTTTATATATACTTTCTTTTAATATTGTATATTTTTTCATCTATTGGGGAACTGTAAAATGCAAATTTTAAAGGATACTCAAGTATCTTTTCACATTGTACATACATATTACCCATCATATTATTCCTTTTTGGGGAAACAACGTTACACAAACTATTGAAAAGAATAAGTAGTAAGGAAAAGAAACTGGAAGTTGAATATAAGAAGAAAATTAAATTAAACTTAGTTTATACCATACCATTTGTTATGCTCTCAACAGTGTTCTATCCTTGTCAACCATCCTTACTTCCATCACACTGTTTTTGTTCCTTAAAATTCTCATCTCTCTTTCTCAGGATTTCATCAATCCCACCTAATGATGACTTTCTCAGCCTTCCCCTTCCTCTCAACCCCTTCCAACTTTCATATATTTGTTCTTCAGTTTGTTTCTCATTTATTCTCTCTACATGCCAGACTACATTAACATACTGTATATCTTTCAAACTAGTCACTCATTTTTGTGTTCAATCCACATTCACATAGCATTCATTCATTCTTGAGCTTACCTCTTCTTGTTTTATCACACAAACTTAAGTAGCCCATTTTTACTGCATAGAAATTGATTTTATCTTTCTATGACATATTGAACTCTCAATTTCATATAGCAAAGTGGGCAGAAGTAAACTGTTATAGACAGCCATCTGCACTTTTTTGGACACACATTCATTCCTTGAAACAGATCACATATTACCTACTACTTTTCTACCAGGATTGACCCATTTTAAAATTTCTGCATCCATTTTTGTCACCTTCAGTAAACATTCTACCATGGTATATACATTCATCTATTTGCTCTATTTTTTTAAAACAAATAAACTATTTATAACTTGCAAACATTCACTCTGTGGTTCTTCAGGCACCTTAGCCTTTAATAGATTAATTTTAAGGTCCATACTCTTTGTTGACAATACAATCTAACACTGCAAAACAATTGGCTTCTCAACCAACAATAAAACACCATCTGCTTCACAAACCCTAACCAAAACATTTCTAATATTAAGTATTCTTTATACATTTATCCATAAGTGTATTAAACAACCAAAAGGACTTCAAACATCCTTATCTTTCTTCCTGGTCAAAGTTTAAGCATTGTTTTTACTTCACATATACTTTACTTCCATGATATACCACTTTTATTATATTCAGCAACCAATCTTCAACTCTAAATGTTGAGTGCAAAATGTTCAATAATTCAAGCCTACTCATTTTCTCTACATCGACAAATACACATTCACTTGTGTTACCTTTCTCTTTGTATAAGACAAATATAGTGGCAGTCTTGATACATATTTAATATATTGAGTTAATTAGTCCTCCATAACCAAACCATGCCATATTTTAATAGTTCTTCAGATATGTCACCTATGTTTGCAACTTTACTATATTTTAACATCCTCACAATATTTCTCACTTTTTAATTCATTATTTTGGTCACTAACATTTATAACATACCACTATTATTCCCATACAAGTTTAAAAAAATATTCCTTCTAGAATTCTCTCACTTCACTCTCACTGTGTGCCTCGTCAGCAGCGGGAGGAAGAAGATGGCAAAGATCAGCTGGGGGCAGTGAGGGGGCAGCATGGGTAGGTGGCATATAGGGATATCTAATATGAAGTCATAGTGAACTGAAATAGTTAAGGTCTGGACTTTAAGTCCCCATTCTGTCATGAAATTCAGTGGGCAATTTTGTACCAATCTCATACTCTCAACTGAAAACTATTTCACAACATGGGGTTATTTTTGGGGGGGAGGGGAGAAGGGGGACCTTATATATGCCACTTTGATTTTTAAGAGGACAGGTATGATATAAATATTATGACTAATTTTCATTCTGCCATTCTTTCTGTTTTTTTTTTTTTTTTACCTTAAAAAGTACCCTATATCTGTATCAATAGGTAGATACAGAAATCAGCTTTATATTTCTTACAAAACTGTTCCAGTTCAAGGAATGATAGGCAGGATACACTCCAAGTTTTGTACTTTGGTTTATCTGGACTTTGTCCCTGTTACTGGTATTCCACTCACAAGCCAGTGAAATATATCTTGTAGTGTGCAGATGACTGGCACCAAACAATAATTCATGCTTGACCACCAAACAGCACACAGGAGGAGGAGGAGGAGGAGGAGGAGGAGGAGGAGGAGGAGGAGGAGGCGGCTCTCTAAATGCACTGCTGGAGTCAGAGATGAAAACAACTCAGGTATGGTTGTCAACAGAATTTCAAGGATTAGTGAACATAATAATCGCATTCCCCTTTAGTGAAATTCCAACAAGTGAAGAGAATCCAGCTGAAGAATTTAAAGCAAGGTGATGGACGCCTTGATGAATTCTTAATAGCTGGAAAAAAAAAATCTTCTTGTAGAATAGAATGTTAGACTGTCCAGCCAAATAAACATTCACCAAACAAAAAGGCAAAAAAAAAAAAAAAAAAAAACACAGCAGAACTAAGTAGATGGTTAAAGGGTTTAAAATTAGCTAGGTCCAAGGTAAAACAGGTAAGTTGTTAAGCAACTCCCGTGCCATTTGGGATATCTGCATATATTCTTGTACACTAAGTTGCATTTTGATTTTGTTTTAGACTAGAGGATAGGATGTGAAACATCTCTACATTTCTTTATAATTCTTTATAATCAGAGACACAACTCAGCTAGAGTGGAAGTTTTATTGTAGAGACAACTAAAGCCATACACACCACAGCTGAATGCCAACTATGGTGCAAAGATGTCAAGGACTTTTATATACTCTCAAGAGTTTAAACTTTAAGCTTCTAATGTTTACCTTCTCAAACTAATGGGTACTTGGTATAGCGTTTGGTGGCCTTGATATCAGATGTCCGGCTATACATTGTAAGGATTTTTTTTTTTAATGCCAAGCTTTGTTTTAGGTCTTTCCCCGCCATGTGGTATCATATGTTTTCAGCATCTGGACAATCTTGATTGATTGACTGATTGCTGAACAGATGAAGTAGCCTAGAATACACAGATTCATCATTATTCCAAACATCATTGGTTAAACTGACACAGACGTGAAGGATTCATCTGGTATTATCTACGGTATTGAAATAAACAGCTTTGTGGACATGGCATAAGACATTCAAAGGTCATTACTAGCTGCTGGAATGAGTTGTGTTTCAGATGGGCTGCTTCACTTCATCCAGTGCCAAGAAGAAATGAAATTTCCAGGAAGAAGCACTGCAGCTGTTTAGAATGTCATTTACAAATGACTAACCCAAATAAAGAGATTGGTGTATGGTCAAATTTACTGATCAAATAAAATGAGACTACTGGTTTAATTAAACATTCCATTTCTATGTTTGTTTCGCAGCATGTGATTCAAGAAGTACTCTTCCAGACATGAGATAGCAAAAGGAAATGTGGGACAGAACACTGTTCTAGATCAGATATGAGTCTTACCTCCAAACTGATTTCAGCAGGAGGATTATAAAGCAATGCAATATATACCCAGAGGAGAAGGAATAAGTTGTTTAGTACAAGTTTCTGGAGAACTTGAATTGGAAAAGTGTCATTGAATTCAGGATCTCTACTTCATCTAAATCATGCTAAGAATGGACCTTTGGGTCTGATGATACATTCTTAAGTTGTCATGTCAAGATAAAAGTTGGTATGCACATTCCGACAATAATTTACATTTCAAGAAAAACACTGTTTTTTTCAAGGAAAGCAGCATGGAGACACAGACCAGTTCTCAAGAGGTTCAGGTAGGTACCAAGATGTCTCAACCATTGTTTTTATCATGCACAAATCATTGGCATTTAAGGCAGTTATGAACATAGTCTTACTGTTACCATTTGGTCAACAATCATGATCAGAGGAGTTCTAAGAGTTACAGAGGGGCCATTTGCTAGGGCTGCAGGTGACTTACCTCTAATTTAGATAAAGGGCCGACAATCTGTTGCCCTTTAAGTATTTCGGACTACAATTTTAAATTCCTTGCCATTGGCCATTCTAGATTGAGCTGATAGAAACTGAACTCTAGAACTTTAGATGTGCAAAGGTTTTCTGTCCTGCTTTAGACTCTAAGACTATATGAATTAGCCTTGCCTTTCATAACTCCAAATGTCTAATACTGTAACTTCCATGATCTCACATCTAAGTAATGCCAGGGGGGTTATGGATGCTATAGTCTAGCAAGGTTGAAGAAAGATCAATTAACTTTATTCTTTCTTCCATCTGGTAACTTTTCAAATGCTCCTAGTAAATGCTGAATGTTTCTATCAAATCTTGTCCACCAAATTGTTTCCTTCATGGTATAAAATATAGGCGGGGATCATCTGGTATTCTTTTTACCATCTTTATTCTGCTACTATTAAGTATGTAAAAGGTTAAGGTTGGAATAACTAAATGCCATTCCCTCTGGGATGCCCATGCTAATTACCCAAAGTATGGTTCTAGTGGCTCTGGAAAGTTGTGTGCCCTTTGAAATATAGATATAGATATAGGTATAATAGATATAGGTTATATAGATATAGAAAATGTAAAGTCTTGCCTGTTGTTCATGTCTTTCTCTTTCCCTGCTTTTGTGTACCTTTTATCATATTTTGCCTGTTAGTTAACAATTTTGATATTTTTTGCTAGTTGAAGAAAATAGTGTGTATTCTTGCCTGTGATCTGTATATAGGGACTGACTGGAAATGTTCAGAGTGCAACTAAACTGGAAATTCCCCACAGTAATTTTCCAACAGAACCTATGTAAATCTATACCCATTTTTAAAAATAAAATAAATATGTTTACTATATTTCTTTATTATTTATTTTTAAAATAATCCATCTCATAGAAATTACTCTGGGTCATGTATAAAGAGTTAAAACCAAAAAGCCAACAGAATTAAACCAACAATCCACCTAACAAATGTCCAATGTTGAAAAGAGTTGTTCCCAATTTACAACTAAGAAAAATGGCAATAAATTAACCAATAGAGCTTGCTTAACCTCCTGGTCTAAATTCATGAGGGAGAGATTGACGAGATGGACAACAAGATTGTTTGTGAGCTGTTGGTTGGCATTCTCCTGTGTTTTATGTTCCTGATTCATTTGTCCTAATTCTTTTAATTTTTAGTTACATGAGCTTTGTTTTAACTTGTGAGCTGCCCAGAGTCACATATGTGAGATGGACAGCTATGTAAATTGAATGAGATAAATAAATAAATAAATAAATGGACAATGAGAAGCCCCCCAGACCCCCTTTTTATTCATGCATTTATTTGGTTTGTTAGTATGCTTGTCTACCATAGATAAACAGATGGACAGACAGATAGATGGACAGAGACAGATGGATGGACAGACTGAGAGAGACAGGTGGTCAACAGACAGATGGGCAGATGGGCAGACAGACAGACACATGGACAGGCAGACTGATGGACAGACAGACAAATGGAATCATGAACAGCCAGACAGACAGATGGACTGATGGACAGAATGACAGCCATACAGACAGATAGAGTGATGGATGGACGGAGAGACAAATGGAGGGACAGAATGACAGAAATGGATAGACAGACGGATGGATTGACTGAGAGATAGACAGTCAACAGACAGATGGACAGACAGATGACAGACACACATATAGACAAAGAGACCAATGGACAGACAGACTGAAGGGCAGACAGACTGTTGGATGGACAGATAGACATGACAGAAAGAAATGGACAGAAAGGTGGATAGGCAGAAAGACGGACAGACAGGCAGACAAACAGAAGGATGGGCAGACAGAAAGATGGATAGGCAGACAGAGAGAAGGATCGACAGACAAACAGATGGAGAGACAGACAGGGATGGACAGACAGATGGATAGACAGAAAAGCAGACCGACAACAGTATAAACAATATACTATGACATCTTAATTAATAGTCATAGCAATAAAAAAAGTTAAGAGAAGGAAAAAATATTCAGACCCATGTGAGTATTGAAATAATTATAAGGGCAAGGAAAAAGACAGTGAAATAGTTTTCTAATTATGTAAGAAGAAGGGAAATAGTTTTGTCTGCTGCCAAGTTGAGGGATGCTGAATGCATTTTGAGCCTTGAGGCAGGAAGTAACTTGCTGTTCTTACATGCCTGCATAAATGTTGCAAAGATTCTCTAGTGATAGGGATGGGAGAGAATTTCTCTGCAATCCAAGCTAATAGAAACAAGCTCAGTAGAATGCAAGTAATACCTGCACACTTTCATTCCCAGTAGTAAAAGGGAATATATTGTCCTAAATAAGGAGATCCCCAAAGGGATATTCCTTTGTAGTTCAAATGGTAGAAGCACATAGGGAGAAGGAGAGGTTTAGGTTGGGATCATAGCAAGAATAAAATATTTAAGTCTGAAATCAAAGTTTCAATCAGGATGAGGGATCTCACAGCTATTACACAATTAAACAAGGGAAAGCATGGAGAATATGGCTTCTGAAATTCTTTCCAACCTTTTACCAGCAGTAGTTGGAGCAGGATGTATTTTCTTCCACATTAATGAAGTAACCATTGCATTTCTCTCTCTGTGTGTGCATACACAGGCATGTGAACATGTATGGTTCTGTTCTCTCCCTGTGTTGTGTCTGTGTGTGTGAACTGGAAAACACAGGACAGGCTGCATGTGATCCATTCTGTGTCACATAATGCAAGTGGTAGGAGGGAGAATTTGGTAGCTATAGTTACCTGATGCTGACATTTCTCTGGTTTTAGAAGAGATGGTAGTCAAAGTGATCCATAAAACACATGCACTATCAGCCCTTTTCTTCCTTTTTCCTTTCTTCATCCCACCTCATCATTCCTACCATTTTCTACAAAGTTGGTAAGCTACAATATTTTCTTCTGTTGGTCTTTATCCTGAATCTTGGAAACATACTTATATATTCCCTTTATTCAAAAGAAGTCTTCCCTTGATCCATCTGTTGGTTCTATCTCCTGCCCAGTGACTCTCCATCCTTTTTTATCTAAGGTTCTTGGGGAAATAGACAAAAACAAAAAACAGTTCTTTCTCAATCCTTGCTCCACCTTTTTACCTGTAATCTTATAGGCCCACTCCAATCAGATTTTCATGCAGGATGCTCTAAGCAGATGCATTAGCCTACATCATTAACTATTGTTGGTGGCCAGGGCAAACTATTATTGGGTTAGTATTTGATTTATCCGCTGCTTTTGACACTTTGGACCACCAAACATTACTTTTCTGACTGAGTTCTGTTGAAGTTACAGGAACATATGGAGGTCCTGTGGGTTCAATCTTATGTATCTCACAGGACATTGTTGGTTTGTGGAATGACTTCATTTTGCAATCTTTATCACTGTCGGCAGGAGACAAGTAGTTCTTAGATTCAAATGCCTAGCATCTTTTTTTTAATACTGATTCATTGGGGAGACGCTGCCAGTAACAGTAAGAAATTTGGAGCTAGATGGGCAAAATCCAATATGGTACATATTTCTGTGCCACCAGCTAGGTCAACTATACATATAGAAATTATGACAGATATGTCATAATTATCTGACAGCCTTCTTGAACTGGTCAGTGAAGCTTTTTTTCATTCCAGTCCACACTCTGACCTAAAGCAGAAACTGAGCAGCACACAATTGAATCAAATATTTATCTTGTCATGGGTGATAGATTTCTTAAAAGGTAAATCACTTGCTTGACCACATATTTGAAGTTAGCCCTCAGGCATCCCACAAAATTAGCATACTTGTCCAGGCTGCTCTGAATTGGAAAGGGGCTGCCCGTTTTACAGTTTTCTGAGCCATTATGCTAATTATCAATCCTATGTGAGTTTGGATGGTAGGGCAATCTCAGGGAGATGTATAATTCTTACTGAGTGAGGGAGGTAGTAAATTTGCTTGGATTCCAGTTATATTTGTCAGGTGGGTAAGATGGGTACTCTGCATTAGAGGCTGTGGCTTCTGCAAATGATCCATCAACAGGTGCAGGGTTTTGGACTGGGATTTATATGAGGATCACTGGTAGTGGTAGATTCTGTCCTACCTTCTTGGTTAGCTGGTTCATCAACTGGGCTAATTGATCTATCTTGGTCATAAATTTGATTCTCATACCAGAGCAAGGCAAACCTTGGTCAATGGTTAGTGTAACTGCTAGAGGGTCTGTACCTATTATGTTAATACTTCCCAATCTATGGGAGGAGTATCATCATCAAATATGGACAGGGTTTCAAGAGTATGTTATAATACCCTACAACAATAACATAGCATTCTTGGCATCCCTGCAGTGTCTATTTCTTGATCTGGCCTACCCTGAAGGGTTGACATCAATCTTGAAAGCCTCTTCAAGTTTCTCTTTGTCCCACCTTATACTAACAAAATCAAAGTGGGGTTATTTTGAGTTTCTTTCTCATGCTTACTTCAATCTCTGGATTGCATAATCTTTTCTGCAAGTCCCTCCTTAATAGTTCTTTCATACTTCCTCTACATTTCTTTATAATTAGAGACACAACTCAGCTAGAGTGGAAGTTTTATTGTAGAGACAACTAAAGCCATACACACCACAGCTGAATGCCAACTATGGTGCAAAGATGTCAAGGACTTTTATATAGTCTCAAGAGTTTAAACTTTAGGCTTCTAATGTTTACCTTCTCAAAGTAATGGGTACTTGGTATAGTGTTTGGTGGCCTTGAAATCCAGGGGATGTGGTATGTTTATTTAATGCCACCTCTAACCTGAGAACTGCTAGTTTTCACCTCACCAGCCTGAACCCTTACAATTATGGAGACTGAAAATGCTGTACGTATATTTGGATGCATGTAAACTTGTTTCATTTTGTTTTTCCATTTTAATGAGAAAGAAAAGGGTGCCTAATTTTGCACCTAGCACAGAACAGAAAAATAAAGATTTTGTTTAAAAATAAAACACTGGAAAAAGGAAATACCTTGCAGAGAAGCCATGAAACTAAATATATATCAAACATGTTTATCATCTCCCTCCATCTCTCCAGTTAGGCTTATATAGTATTCAACATACAAACTACCTAGATAACCATCCTGAGTATATACAAATGATAAGTTATCAAAGTATTTTAAAAATCAGCTTGTTTCTTTATTCCGAACATAGAATTTGTAGTTATCTGATATATTTGCACTTTTGTATTTATGTATTGCCTCCAAATCTCCAGCAAAGATCCCACAGAGATGTCAGTTCTCTGTGCAGCTGAGTCACTGCATGTACACCAGATGTTTAACATCCCAGTCATTGTACCAAGAGACAACTTATGTATTTATTTGCAAGCAACAGCAAATGTGCTTTCTAAGCAACTTTAGAGCTAATTTGGAGGAAGCTGAGTGAACTGATTCAAAGCACCAAAAAGGAAAAGGAGGAAGAAACAGTATTTAGCCCTCCATTTAACCTGTGCCTTAATAAAATCCATTCCACATTAAGTTCTGTAGAGAATTTGGGGAATCAGGAAATTTTATTATACAAAATAGATTCTAATCAAATGAAACACTCTCCAGTTCCATTGGGCTTTAATGTCATCCCATATGATTGAACAGGAAAAAGAAGAATCACACTGACACTCCTTTTTGGATACATTATGCATGATGAGGAAATCAATTATCTTTTTCTAGAAAATCTCCCTGCACTTACTAAGATAACCCCCAATCTTTTGTATTAGGTCCTCTGAAAACAGTTTGGAAAATTCTATTTATACTTGAAATAGTACCTAAAATGCATATTAATAATTTGCTGAAGCAATACCCAACTTTGGAAAGTAGCTAAAGGTTTATTAGGAATGAGACTAATTGATTGTTATGAAATAATTTTTAAAATCCATATACATGGCTCCAAGTTAAATGAGCAACCCAATTCTGTGGCACAGGAATTTCAAAATGGTTATAAAAAATAAAGGTAGAAAATATATACATTCAGAGATTGTGGTCAGTTAAAAATAAAACCAACATACTAGGTTGTGGAGATTCTTAATTTACCTTCCATGATAGTGAAACAGGCTAACATAAATAGTGATAATATACAACTCAGTGTAACTGAGTTGTTGAGATGTTGTGAGGGAAAAATAGGAGTTTCTACCATCCTTTGAAAATACATCTACTTATGTCTCTCTTATATATAGAGAGAGAGGGGGGGGGGGAGGAGGGAGGGAGATTGTGTGTGTGTGTGTGTGCACGCACACACACATGCATGCTAATGTATATATGTAATATTTAATGCTTAAATATATCTCCTAAGAACTTAGGAGTCTATTAACCTAAAATATATATGAAATACACTTCTACAAAGCAGCTACAATTTTTGTTGATGAGGCATTTTGCACCATAGATGTATTACAATTCACTTGGTCAAGGAACAGTGATGCTGCAATTCACCTCATCAAGATGCTTCATGTAGCTCTGACTGCCTTCTCTGGCTATTGGATCTGCCTAAAGCTTTCAGAAAAATATAAACCAAAGCAAATTAGTAGCTTCAAATGGGTGCTTTTCTCAGAGTACTATCAAAACTAAGCACCTTTTTGAAGCTTTTTTTTTTTTTTTTGTCTGCGCTCAGTCATTACTGACCCTGCAGTGACTGCCTGGATGAATCCTTGCAGTTTTCAAGGCAACTGTTTTCTGGAAGTGGTTTGCCAGAGCCTCCTTCCTAGAGCAGAGCCCTGCTGGCAAGCGCAGGAGGCGGGATTTCCGTTGCTTCGCACCCTTTTCAGGCGAGCACGGTTTCGCGCTTACCGGCAACTGGTCCTGTCTCTCTGTGCAAGGCGCTGCCAGCATTTTTCCTCCCACCGGAGTGAGAGTACCCATTTATCTACTCACGTGAGTTTTCGACCTGTTGGGTTGACAGGAGCTGCGGGGGAGGGAAACAGGAGCTCACCCTGTTAACGCGAAAGGCTGGACTCGAACCGCCGACTTTTTGAAGCTTTGCATGGCCCTAATATTAAATATGTTTAACTAAATAATTCTTCCATTATGCCACAGTCTGCAAGTGCAACATGTTCTTCTCAGTTTCACAGTTCACAATACTTTCCTAGTTGCACTTCAGAATCACACAGAGGCCGTCTCCACAATTCGTAACTCATCTTTTATTTAATAATCATCATATGATGAAATTCTAATAGCTTTTCCTATGCTCTCCCTTTTCAACATGCCCTACTTTCTCCAAACCTCATCAAGCCACAGATTCTAATACTTACAATACACTAAAATTGAGAAAACCAAACCTTAACATTTGTTTCTAAGATGGTGGATACTAATCATGAAGCTTAGATCACTCAGTTATCAATTGTTGACAGAAGATAACACTGATGACTTTCACTTATTTTGTTGCCAGCACTACACTTTGTTGACACCTCTGCATCCACAGTCATCCATGCTGTTACAAGAAGGATCAAGGAAAGCTGAGGAAGGCGACACTATTGCCTGCTGTTTTAATTGACTCTGTATAAAATTGCTTCAACTTCTTGGTTATAGTAGAACATAAGCTTATAAAGAGATGTCTTCATCTCTGCTATTGGTCTTTTAATTATAATAAACTTCCTGCTTCTGCCAATTCTAATGATGTACCTGTGGTGACTGCTTGTTCCATTTGTTTTAAGTTTCAATTTATATTGGCTCAGTTTTAATTTATATGCAGGCTGAGGCAGTGGACAAGGCTTTTGATGGTATGAGATCAACAACATGCATGCTGGTTGAATGGGTAGAGTATAAGCACCATTAGAGGAAGTAATTGTGCCATTTAGCCTTAGTGGGTGTTTTGAGTCACACTGAGTTGCATGATTTCTGATGAGTCTTCCATTTTCCATTCTTGGTGAAATTCTTTAGCATGTAATAACCTCTCAGGGGTTCTTGGATGAGAGACCATTTAGATCTACTTCAGTGGTGTAGAACAACCTTGGTCACCCACATTGGTAATGTACAGCAGAAATTGCACAGCACAATGGCATCTTCCTTAGTTTTGCTGAACCTCTGAGGTTCACTGTCACTGATTCTAGTAACCTTGTGGACTACTTAGTGAAAATAAACTTAGCACATACCATTCCAGTTTTTTCTCCAGAGATTTGTTTCACTAAGTGGTACTGGGAATATGTTGTCTCCTTTATTCACTATCTCCATGAAACTAAGCAGAAGAGATCATCAAGGGATTTGTGATACATTGTAGACAATACGCAGTTTTGTTCCCTCTTTCATCTACTTTTAAGAATGCCGTTGATGCACTGAATCACTGTCTGGCAGCAGAAATGAACTAGATAAGGGGAAATAAACAGAGAATCTAGACAAGCAAATGGCCCCTGGTCACAGTGTGCCAGGTTCTTTTAGAACTGGAGGTGTTTTTTAGTTTATAAGGATGGCAACTGACTCGGAGAACCAAGACAGTGGAGACTATATACAGTGACACTATTTACAATAAGTATTTACAATACGTATATACAACACAATCCTGGCTTTTACCCAGTGTCAGGTTTCCTCCTAAATCTTTTAGAGACCATCCCCTTCTAACTCTCCCGCTAACTTCCTCCCCATTTACTCTGTCTCCCTCTCCCATTTCTGGGCTTATCAAGAGAAGGTTGAAAGGAATGTGCTAGATTCATGGCTAGTGGGTTTAGTGCCACTCATCTCCTTTTCTTGGATCTGCTTAGCTGACCCATCTACATCTCCTTCATTGGGAGAAGAATCTGTGTCAGGCTGTTCTGCCAAGTCCTTTCCCAGAGACCAGGGCTTCACTGATGACAGCCATCTTCCTCCTTCCCATCCTGGCCTTTGGGTGAAGATGTCAGCTCTCTGGGATTTCACTTTTCTTTTTCCAGGGAAGCCACCCATTGACTTTTTTTCTCCCTCTCTGATTGGAAACCGACAACTGCTCCACACACTCATATAACTTTATTCTCCAACTTTTCTCTACAGCCACTCAATATTACACAGTCATTTTCTATCCTTGTTTTCTCTCTTCTCCTTTTCTCTTTCTCTCTCTCCAATTTTGGATCAGCAGCATGTCTCCCAGCAACTGAGGAGGTGGATGTCTCCCCAGGGCTCTAGTCCCCAGCACCTATATAAAATGCTGGACCAATGGGAAATGCCTACCTCTCCCTACAACAGCCTAGGCTAGCAGCTAGGTCAGTTCATCAGCCCCTGTAACAGCACAACTGCACTTCAAGACCAGAATTGAACTTCTTCTCCCCTTTTCTCTCTCCATTTGCTGACTCACACCAGCATAGCAGCAGCCATAACAGGCCATTAAAAACCATATGCTGTAGCTTTGGAATACAAATGCAACCTATTCTGGATGAGGTACTTTCCCCCCCAGTGGGGGGGGGGGAATTGCAGTCTAGAGTGTTTCTGGATCCAGTCTGGCACTTAGCCTAATCTGGTACACCAACTGCATCTTTTCCTGTCGAGGTGAGATAAGGTTGTAATGACATCTGGCTTAAAAACTAAATTAATTATTGTGATGTGCTCTATTTAGGGTTCCCTTTGATCAGTCTTCAGAAACTGCAACTGGTCCAAAATGCAGTAGCAAGAATGCCGCTAGGTGTTCTTACAGGATATTATACATACCCTGTAGGAATCAGCCCCACAAAAGCGATTTCACAGGAAAACCAGCACTATCCTTTACAGGTAGTCCCTGGGTTAAGAATGCTCAGTTTACAGATGACCCATAGTTAAGAACGGAGCCTATTGTAGCAAAATTTGTGTTCAATACACAATGATTTGAGTTAAATACACAATGGTTCAAGTTAATTACACATTACTATTTATACAGTATTATACAATACTGTTCTGCCTTACATACAAATTCAACTTAAGGACAGACCTTGGGAATGGAACTCATTCTTAAACTGGGGACTACTTGTATTGAGATAGGCTATAGTAACAAAATCTTACAAATCTGATTGTGTTTTTCCTCCCCTCCTTCTTATAATCCTCTGAATCAGGGAGGAGTCAGCCAGAGTCTCTTCCTAATACTACCATGTTTCCTAGACCTTCAGGATGCTTCTACACTTTTTTGTTTATGTAACAGTTTCTGAATATTTGCCTCAAGGCCACCTCCATGGTTCTTTACAGCAGGAGCCACAGTAGTTATCCATTTCTTTCCAGGAACAATTCAAACTATGAATGATGACTTTTACGATCTGTTTCCTCCGATACCAGCCTACCTGCTTCCTAAGGTATGACAGCTGGGAAAAGAGGAAAGTCCTCCTCAGTGGCCACAGCAAAATTATGGAATTCACTTTTTTGGGAAGCCAGATAGAGTCCCTCTCTGATGATTTTGCTCTCTGTTCATTTAGGATCACAATGTAATTGTATATATAACTACACAGAAATAAGTCTCTTGTTAAGTTGGAAGGTGATGGATATGAAAGCATGCATGCTGTTGAACATCACTTTTTACTGCTTCCAAAAGAGTTTTAAAATACTTTAAACTCTTCTTAAAAGTGAAGACAGGACTGACTGAAAATTGATCCAGACATGCATTCTGCTTTCAGAGACTAAAAGTCCCTCTAACCTTCTACCCAGTATACTATTTCCGTGTTGAATATATTTACAAGTCCTTTGGGAAAGAGGAAAAAAAGAGGAGGTAGAACCTTTGTTATTAAGGTAGAGCTCCTCCAAGGACATTTCAGTATTTCTTTGATGCCCTTCACCTGCAATAACCATTTCTTCTCTTCCACTTTCCACAAACTTGCCAAGCATAATCACTTTTTCTAGTCCATCATACACTCATTCTCATCACATGTCCAAAGTATGTAGCTTTCTGTTTGCTGATCATCACTTCAATGGAGCATTTAGCTTTATTTGATAGATGGGTTTCATGGGTTCTCCTTGCAAGCCACGGTACTCTTCATCTCCAAATCCACAGTTATAAAGCAACTAATCCTCTTAGATCACTTTTTTTGCTTGAAGTCTACTTTTCACAGACATAGTTTACCACTGAAAATACTATTGCTTTAACTATTCAAGAGTGGTGCACAATCTGGGGATCTTCCTGGACTTATAACTCCTGCTTGATGAGCCGATGGCAGCTATGGCCAGGAAGGCCTTTGCACAGCTTCGTCTGGTGCACGAGTTGTCCATCGTCTTAGATCCGGACGTCCTTCAGACAGTCACGCACACCCTGGTCACCTCACAGCTTGATTACTGCAACACTGTCTATATGGGCGGTTTTTGAAGACCATCTGGAAGCTTCAGTGGGTCCAGAATACAGCAGCGCAGGCAGTGATGGGCATGCCTTGGTATGTCCATGTAATACCTCTGCTTTGTGAGCTGCATTGGTTGCCAGTTTGCTTCTAGGTGCGATTCAAGGTGCTGATTGTTACCTATTAAGCCCTACATGGCATAGGGCTTGATTACTTCAGGAACCACCTGTCTTTAGTATCTTCCCAGCCGATTCAATCTGGCAGGGTTGGTGTACCCACCCCACTTATGATTCAAAGGGCCTTGAAGACCTCACTCTTTCCCCAGGCCTTTTCTGAGGATGATCGAGGACACCTTTAGGTGATGTGGCCTTTTGTTCCTTTCTGGTGTGCTCTCTTTTATTCCTCGTTCTTCTTTTTTTATTATTATATTGTTTTATTCCTTTTAATGTTGTTTACTTGTGAACTACCTGATTCACTGGGAGTTGGCAGTATGCAAATAATAATAATAATAATAATAACAACAACAACAACAACAACAATTAAGGATCATAGGCGGGCGTGGAATGTTGCAAGTACACCAGACAGTTGAAGAAGAAAAAGGGGCATTAGAAGAATATCTGAAGGACAATGAAGAAGATGCACTGAAGCTAGTATGCCATGAAAGCTTACTGAATACCAAAGAAACCAGACTGGCCTATAAGAAAGACCAAATGAAAAACAGAAAAGAGACATGGCAAGGCAAGTATTACATGGCCAGTACACAAAAAACTAGCAAACAAAGCAGATAACAAGAAGACCTGGCAATAGCTAAGAGCAGGAAAGTGGAAGAAAGAGACAGAGAGGCTAATTTTGGCTGCACAAGAGCAAGCCTTAAGAACAAATGCATACAAAGCCAGAATTGAGGAGACAGCAACAGACAGCAAATGCCGCCTCTGCAAAGAAACTGAAGAAACAGTGGACCACCACAAAACAGACAAAGTAATAGAAAACGAAGAAGCTGAAGTCCTCTGGGACTTTAGAACTGAAACAGACAAGCACCTGCCACACAACACCCCAGACTTAACAATTGCTGATAAGAAAAACAAAAAAGCCTGGGTAGTGGACATTGCAATACCTGGAGACAGCAGAAGAGAAGAGAAGGAACTGGAGAAAATCACAAAATACAAAGACCTGCAAATAGAAGTAGAACGGCAAAAGAAAGTAAAGCTAGTGCCAATAGTAATAGGTGCCTTAGGCGCAATACCAAAACATCTGGAGCACCACTTGAACACCATTGGCATTGACAAATCACCATCAGTCAATTGCGAAAGGCAGCTTTACTTGGAACAACTTATATCCTGTGATGATACCTTTAACACCATCAAACAACATCTGCCTATCCCAAGTCCTTGGGAAGGACTCAATAGGAGGAGAAAAATGCCATATTTGGTCTAAACATATTGTTGGTCGCTGACTGTGCGACCAACAATAATAGTATCAGTGTTCCTATTGCAAGGTCCTTATACTTCATAGCCTTGCCTTGGTTCGTCAGTGCTTTGTACCACAGAATTAATTTATTTTCCCAGCTCACTGTCCATCTTTATCTATGCTTGAACATAAGAAAACAAAGCTATCTAATGCTTTCATTTCATCATCATAAACTGTTAACTACCTGATCTCATGTACCTGTGTTTTCTGAAATTTGCTTGTTAACTTGTTATTTTTCTCTTCCTTAATGACTTTGCCTAAGATTTTAAACAAAACTTTGAAGAATAAGTGTAATGTTTTGGTAATTCAGCTCTTTTCTTTCATCTCCTTCCTTTGTTCAAAGTATATACGCCACTCTTTTCAAATCTCTAGACCACACACCTAATTAGCTGACACAGAGCTGTGAGCACTTGAACTCTCTCTTCTCCTGCAGCTTTAAATAGTTCAATAGGTATTTCATCTGTGCTTGTTGTTTTTTTTATTTGACAGCTTTTCTATTGCCTGTCATATCTCACTTTCTAGTGAGGTTTCTGAACAGATTTTCCCTCTGCAAATATCTGTCATTCTATAATACCATTTGTAAAGGTATTATACCTTCAACTTGATTTGCCTTTATCAGATCTCATTAGCGATTACTTTGGAGTATGCCTATCTTAGCTTCATCTTCATCTTTTGGACTGGGGGTGATCAAAAATGGCATGAAAGTGGCTGAAGCAGTGCAACACAAACCTCATCTGTTTTTTTATGGGTGTTGATATTGCAAGGGGCAGGGCTTGCACTGCAACACTCCATCCACCACCTTGTCATTTTTAACCCCTTCCCTCCAAGTGTCCCTGCTTAGTTTACATCTCCTGGGACTTCTGTAAACTTTTTAGCCTTGGAAACAAGCTGCCATCATTCTCAAGAAAGTTAACTGTACGCTTTTATATTACAGTCCATCTTCAACAATAATGTAACTTAAGGAGATAATTCTTGCTTCTAATAAATGTCTTCAGTATGTTCTTATCAATTTTATTTCACTCCCTGCCTAAATTAAAGTCAATGACTTTCCTTTACACCTTCCCATACTCAGATGGCCACTTGATGCATCATCAAAGAGAAAATTCATCTCTAAAAAGAGATCACAGAGATTTGCACTAAAATGTACATGCACTTACTGAAATGTACAAAGGCAAATGTTAAAAAAATGTATTATAATTTAAATGGAAATACATCTCATAAAGATGGGGACAATTGTAACCAATCTGCCTGTTTGGTCTTCAGTCCCAATACTTGTGATGAACAACTTCAATCCCTCCACTATCCTTTCTTATAGTTCTTATGATGGCAGAGTTCTTCAGTTAGAGGATGACTTCCAATGAAGGACTGTCCTCTGTTAAGTAAAACATAAGGTCACTCTATCCAATTCTTATATTTGAAACTCTACTTAAGGTTATGGCTAGATATAAGCTGCAAGGAATGTCTCTTAAAAATCATCAGTTTTCCACATGAGCTTGTATCTGAAGACTGGGAAATCTGAAACATTTAGAATAGATTGAGTTCTGCTGTGATGTGAATTCACTACTAGCTGACTCTATATTTTCATTTCCCTACTAATGAAGAATGTTGACCTTTAAAGACAGAATGTGATAACAGCTTTCTATTAGACTTAGCATGATTCAGATAACAGGTCACTTTGCTGTCATGCTCAATCAGTTCAACAATAATTTAATATGAAGTGCATGGACAATAAGGAAAGAGTTGAGGAAAGCTTGCATCAAATGATACCAAGGATCTTGGCAATGGTCCAGTGTAGAGTTCTTATGGAAAAAGCAAGTACTATTTTGGAGAACATTAAGAAAGGAACTTAAAATGTCAATAGTACAATACATTTTAATGCAAATCTATGGTTTATTCAGCCTTAGAATATACTACATTGTGTTGCTTCTACTATTTTTGCTTCTTCTGGCACAGAAGCAGAAAAGAGCAACCGAATCATCGAGGGACTAGAGTAATTCTCCTATAGAAGAATGTCTATTTGTTTTTGTTTGCTTGCTTAGATTAAGAGGAAAAAGAAAGTCATGGAACAACTATATAATAGTAAAAATAGCATAGAGAAAGTGAATAGGGAAATCTCCACCTCTCTCATAATTGTCTGCTCTCATACTACTACTACAGAAGGGCATACAATGAAAGGGAAAGGTGGGAAATCTGGGACAGATAAAAGAGAAATGTTTCTAAACAGAGCACATGGTAGAGTTTGATACCACAACATGTAGTCATAGCACCAACTTATAGGGTTTTAAAATATGATTAGAAGTTTTTATGGAGATAAAGCTATCAGCAGTTACTGATAATAATGCTTATGTATTACCACAAATATAAAGTAAATTATGCAGATTAATCCCAGTTGCAGAGGATAAGTAGCACGCAGGTACAATTGCCTATATATTCTGCTTCAGGAGCTGGTATTAGCATTTGACTGATAACTACAGAACAGAATGCTGATTTAGATATGCCTTTGGATTGGTTCTTACAATGTTAACTGAACAAATCTGTCAGCAAATCAGAAAGACCTGACACTTGTAATGGTCAAGGGAAATATTGGGAGTGTTGTAAATATGCTAAGAGATGCTAAGTAAGCATTCAGTCATAGAGATGGAACAGAACATGGATACAATGATATAAAATTATTTTCAATTACATAATAATTACTTTCCTTAGACCAGATTAGCTACTAAATTGGTCTTATAATAAAAATTCTTACATATATCTCATTGTGAATATATTCTGCATCTTCTAGATTTTACACCAATTTGGATAAAGCCCAGAGCATGTTTTTAGTACATACATGAACTTTGCTAAACCTTAGTAGGTTTGAGTTAGATCAGTGTTGGATGGTAGACTGTGAATGCTACATTTGCCTCCATGAGTTCCACCAGTTTGAGTAACTTTAATTGAACAACTCAGTTGTAATTGACGTTTGGACACTTACAAATGATTGTAATACAGGTAGTCCTCGACTTACAACCACAATTGGGACTGGAATTTCCATCACTAAGCGATGCAGTCATAAAGTGGGACATCATGTGAATGCATTGCTTAGCAACTGCAATCCCAGCAATTCCCCTTGCTTTCTTTAAGTGAATTTCACCGGTTGCTAGCCAAGGACCAACCCCAATCCAAGCCTTTCTGGACTTGGTCTCCCAGCCCCAAGCCTCAGTAAGGTAAGGGATTGCTTCCAACTCCCCCCACCTGCCTATCTCCCCCTCATCTCTTCCCTTTTTGCCACCTACACCCTGCCTTGTGAGGCAGCAAGCAGCCCAGAACCACACGGCTCTGGGGCTGCAAGAAGCCCAAGCTGCAGCACAGCACAAAGCTGCAGCTGCCCCAGCCCAGCCATGTGAAGCCACACAAAGCTGCCCCAGGAAGCTGCAGCTGCCCCAGCCTAGCTGCCCCAAGCTACCCCAGGAAGTATTCATTCACCCAGCTGTCTTCTCCCCCATTTCCCTGCACCAACTTTTCACCTTTAGTGCCCAGTCCCTTCAGCCGAAGCAAAAGCACCTTGTTGCCTTTGCTGTCTCCTTTTCGGACCCACCTTCTCCAGCAAACTTTTCTTACACATGGCTCCCTGAGCCTTCGGAAAGTCTTGCTTTTGCCAACTTCACGCAAAGGGATAAGAATGTCCCTTTGCTTGAAGCTGGCAAAAGCAAGCCCCTTTGCAAGTGGTTTCTCCAGCAAACGATTCCTACACATGGCTCTCTGAACTAACCCCTGGACCCTTCCCATTGGCTGCTTCCTGCCCAACAGGGAAGGCAGGAAGTGGTTTTGCCCAATGGGAAAGCGCTACGGGTTGGTTCAGGGAGCCACATGTAGGAATTATTCACTGGAGAAGCTGCTTGCAAAGGGGCTTGCTTTTGCTGGCCTGCTTTTGCTGGCTTCGCATAAAGCGCACAAAGGGCCAGGCTGGGCATGCCTCGCCAGCAGAAGGAAAGAAGATGGCAAGTTGAGCTGGGGCAGCAGAGTGCAAGGTGGCAGGGGTCTCAAAGTGCACGGTGGTGAGGGCAACTGCAGCTGGGATGGGGCGGCTGTAGCTTCCTGGGATGTGGCAAGCGACCCTAGAGCTGTGCAGTTCTGGTGCTGCTTGCCACCCCACAAGGCAGGGTGCAGGGCAGTCAAAAGGGCAGAAATGGAGGGGAGATGGGCAAGTGGGGGGAGTTGAAGCGCCTCTGCAGTTGTAAGTGCAGGCATGCTGCAAAGCACCCAAATTTTGATCACATTCGTAACTTTGAGGAACAGTCATAAGTCACTTTCTTCAGTGCTGTTGTAATTTCAAATGGTCGCTGAATGAATGGTTGTAAGTTGAGGACTACCTATAATATGAAAAGAGAAATGGAAATCTAAGTTAGCAGTGAAGTTCAGATTCCCTGAAGAAGGCAGTGATGAAGTGGAATAATAGGAGTACAGTAACTAGGCACAGGCTGAAAGCTATGCTCTGCTTGCCAGTGAAAGGCACTGACACTACATATCCTTTTCCCCTTTCATGGCTAAAGATGGTTCTGAGCCCACAGTGCTCTGCAAAACAACATGGAGGGTTGCCTCACCAAGTGCCTTTCTGAACTGGCTGCTCAAAGTTCTGCGAACTCTCAAAAACCTGACATGGCCACTTCAAAGATGCCTGAGCACATGGACAGGCAACAATTTTAAGAATAGGTTTCTACTACAATGTATACAATTCTTGTTAAATATGAGATTTCTGGTTCAATTCTGGAGTCACTGATCAACCGTACAATAATTCATTCATTAAAATGTATGTATAATGCTAACAGGGACATTTCTGCTAAAGCAGGACAACACAAATTGTATAGCAGATAGTTGCTTAGAGTCCTTTGCCTCATGTAACTACGTTAAAGTAATACACCTGCCTAGAATATCTAATGACTTTCCCCCCAACTAATTTGTCTATTAAGCAATTATTGCAACCTTCTACATTACTGAACTATGATAATGCAATTAGGTTTAGTCAAGCACCAAAGACATTTGGTTATATTTATTAAACAATTAACATTCTGAAGTGGATTGGCTGCATTGTAAACTAGCAGAGAATGTCCTAACTGTGACTGTTACAAGGACTGGGTCATGCAATAAATGCTTGGAATAATACTGCCAAAGTAATAAAATAGAATGGTCACATTAGAGCTGGATAAATTAGCCTATTAATATGTGCTCTCATCTATATTTGCCAATTTAAAAAGGGAAAGAGAAACAAACAAGGTTATATCACTTTTTCATCTCTTTGCTATTACATTACTCCAGTAAATAATTATTTCTTAGTTCCCCCCCAAAATAAGAAAATAGTGGTTTACTGTATGTAAATCCAACATAATAGCTAAAAGCGTGAAAAAGTGATACAACCATGCTTCTCTTTAATAGTAGCAATTGTCAATAATAATACTTTTAATGAGCCTGAAAGCAACACATTTTTTTAACCAAGCTGTATTTTTTTTTTCTTTAACCAACTGTGTAGTTAAATTTCAGTAATGTAACTTAGACCTTCCATTTCTTTCTAGTGGTTGTTTTATAAACAGTAAATAAAAAATGGTGCTTCAGTCTGCAACCAAAGAGGGATATGGTAAGAGTATCATACTCTAAGAGATCTTTGAGTTGATTTTAGCTGTCACAACACCATGACATCTAAAGCCCTAACTTATTCAGGCATTATGGCTGAACAAATAATTTTGTAAGAGAGGTACAGGGCCTTGCACAGTGACTCTGTCCTCAAGATCCTTACATTCTTTGTGCAATCCTCTTCAGTTCCTAATTGCCTTCATTGAGTGGGGAAATCTAAAGTGGGCTTCTACTTGTGTTCAAATAGCAAGATCTTCCACACAACTAGAGACCTCCTTTTTCAGGGTTCTGAATAACACAAAACAGTTCTATCCATCATCAAATGACTGTTAATAAAAACCCATTTCAGATCCTGGCTTAATATAAGTAGGCCAGGAACTTAAGAGGAAAAGGATGATTTGGATAATTGCATTTCCCTTACACAAATTCTTATATCTCACTAAAGCACAACTGCCTGCACTAAGCTGTTAATTTTATTTGGTATTCTTCCTCTACCTCATCAATCTTAAAAATCAAACTCCTGACCACATATTTAAAATTGATTACTGTATGTCAACATCAAGTCAATGTTGACTCTTAATGACCACATAGATAAATTTTCTCCAAGAGGATCTGTCCCCAGCCTGAATACTCTTGACATCTGGCATTCTTCACTCATCCTTCCTAGGAATGTGTGGCTGCCACCATAATGAGGCAGAACAACAGGATTTGGAGGAGGGGGTAATATTCAGAATAAGAATCTTCATGTTGTGATCCAACATAGCAAATATCAGACCACTAGGACTTAGCAAAGCTAATTTTTTAAGTCCCAAAAAAGTAGGGAAAAAATGGAGACAGATCAAAATGGGAAGCGGAGAAGCTTCAAGTTACACAAGATGTGATTGAGAGGCAAGTGCTCAAATAATGGATAGAAGTTTGTTGCAAGAGCAACTTTAAAGATGCCATTAAAGTAGAAATAAAATGGAAATACAAGTGGGCAGGGCTTGTCCTACACTTGCCTAGCAACAGATGAGTCTGAAAGATAACATTCTGGAGGCCCTATAACAAGATTAATCCCTTATGAGATGATGAAATACAGAAAAACTTTGGCCTCAGCTGGAACACTATAGCAATGGCCCATATACTATGCAAACATTTGTTGGCTTCATTGCTTTGGTGGTGAATTTATCTGAATAAATATGACGATCAAAATAAAATCAAAACAATAATGGCTGGAAGACAAATGGTAGACTAAGAAGTCACAAGCAATGAGGAAAGCAGCACATTTTAGAAACATTATCTTGGCTCTGAATGGGGCCCAGCATGCAGTTTAAAAGGCTGTACCTTATTCCCAAACCTCTTCTTATCCTCTAAAGAGGCAATTCGCTGCAATGACAGTAAAGGAAAATGGCATATCACTAGCCTTTCCCAACTTGAAACTTTCCAGATTTGTTGTGACTGTAATTCCCATAATTCTTAGCCAATATGACGTACAGATTCCAATTTCAATCCCAATCAATCTGGAGGACACTGAATTAGAAGGCTGTTTTATATTAATGTCAAATCCCTTGACTAGAATGCAGCAATACATAAATTCTTTGCATTTCAACTGAGGTTCATCCTCTGTCTTGCTGCTTCTCATCTTCAGAAGTATATAGCCAAAACTTCAGTCAATACTCAGCTCAATCGTGAATGAGCGGAATATTGACTGAATATTCTAAAATAAGTCTTACATCTTTTCTCTCAAGTTACTTTTAAGGTGAATGAAAACTATACTGATTACACTGTATACCTTGATTCATTTTTAGAATTCTTTCTACCAGTGACAACAATTGCCTATGATATAAAAAGAGTCTATCGTGGTTCAAATTTTTGAACCACATATGACAATATATTTTGAGACACACATGTAAATCTACCCCAAATTGCTTATGGGCACTACTGCAACATTCCCCAACTTTCCAATAGTTTGAATGCTCTCCCAAAGATCAGTATTGTTCTTAACTCTCCAGCTGCCCCTAATATATAATAATATACTCATAATATTGATATCTAGATAATCATTTCACAATTTACTGTTCTGAAATCTCAGCTGGAAAAATGTCTCCAATAAACAGTGAAGATGTTTAAAAGGCAACTTGTTTTTAAAACATACAGTTAATGATCTAGTCATTAAATGCCAGCATGAAACATATAGTACAACAAACTTCTAACTAAAGGATGATGAATGTAATATAAGTTTAAGGAAATCCTGGTAAAGAATCTGCTTTTCAGAAATAACCTAACCCTGGAAAAAAGTCTCCATCTAGAAGTTTGTCAGATCTATTATGTTGCCAATCAAAATCAAATTAGAAAGAATACAGAAATTAAAAACAAAAACAAAACAAAAAAACACAAACAAAAATGAATATTTAGTACCTGAAAAGTTCCCTGGCAGTTAAAGAAATAAAAATGATCCTCTATATTATTATTTACAGTCAGACACAAGTAGACTTAAAATGCAGCACACACAAATGCATATGAATATGAAATTATTTACTTCTTTAAACCAACGGCATCATAACATGGGGCTAAACCTGGGCCATCAAAGTAAACTCATATTAGGGCTTGGACCATGATCCTCTTTGTTGTTTAGCTATCCTTTGCTAACCTTGATTCTTCAAACAGAAATATTCCAACACAACTCCAAATTCTCAGGGATTTCATTCTTTCATGCATTACAAAAAGGATATATTTATGCCATATTTAAATTTGTTGTCATATAGGTAAATCCACTCAATATGAATGGATTTTGTTGAAACCCAAATGAAACAACTTCACTAAGGAACTGCCAACCAACACATTTTCTAGCATTTCATTTACCTGTTAAGGGAAATTACATGGGCACAATGCCAAAAGCTGACCGGGCTGGACTCTAAAGACTCGAGAACTGACACAGAATCAGTGCCCGCAGCTATCTATTATAATCCATACAACAAGTCTAGAATCAGATCAAAAGCAAAACAAGGCCAACATTATTAGAGACATTGCAACATTTTAAAAGCCCATCTTTATTGGAAGGTATCATTTCTTCATGGAAAAGTCCTATTTCTTTATGGAAAATTGGTTTTTGTATAGTAAGATTAGACTGCATGTTCCAAAATAAGCAGCTAAATTGGTTTAATTACACAGCTGGGTATAAAGAAGTGATAATTGCTACCATATCCTGGTAGAGATTTTTCTCAATTTAAAATTATCTCAATGGAACATATTAAATACTCTGTTCTCTCTTCACCTTTTGTCCATCATTTGCCTTTGATACGTATATGCCACATATAACATTCCCACTGAGAGGTCTAAAAATTTTTCTAGGGTTGAAATAAATCCTTCTCACTGCCATATTTAAGATGAAAAGATGCAGTAATACCTCTTCAGTGAAACTATTCAGGCATATAATAGTGGAGCTGACATCCTCTCAAGGCCTTAAAGACTAAGAAATGGTGATAAATATGAAAATTTAAGGAATTAGCAGGGTTTTTTTTTTCTTTCTTCCAAGATTTACTTGATGTAATCTGCTCATGAGCAGTTTCCATGCTTAATTACATCACAGTTAATACCATATGGCAGCAAATGACTGCATCTTTTTAAGGGTCATATTAGAAGAGTTCCCAATGTCATTTCCTTTATCAAAAATAAATTAATACATAAATGCCCTGGAAGAAAGAATTTGAAGCAACCTGTGACTGCATGCAATCCCTTAGCACTGCTTTTGTTCCTTAGTCAGTGCTAAACTTCCTCTTTGTCCTTACTTACCTATTTTGCCCCTAGATCTTTTTCCCCTTGTCCCATACAGTACAGCTTGTCCCTGTTTATGTGCATTGGAGCAGAGAAAGAAATAAAGAAAACACTGTAGAACTTCCTTCTCAGAGACTTTCAGAAGTTACAAAGCATCCAGGTTTGAGTCAAGGCAACTTCTGACAAATTCCTGCATGGTTTCCAGCCTGACGGTAATCCATGAAGCTCTAGCAACTTTATTTATTTGGTTGGTTATTTGTATTTCCAATTTATAAGGATGCCTCAACTCAAAACTGACTCTCAGCAGTGTACAATTAAAAATCAACTGATTGATTACATACCATCAAGTTGGGGTCAACTCTTACCAACCACCCAGATTCCTCCAAGATGGAAAAAGGAGACAAAATTAATAGAAACCTGACATAAAAAGGGAAACACATATCACAAAGAAACAAAAACAAAGTGACTCTAAGATTGTGTGAAGCATTCATCTCTATAATTGATCAAAAATTATAGGTTTCATTTTAAGGGGGAAAAAGGCTAAATAAACAAAATTGTCAAAGTTCTTTGGAGATTAATTCTAATCACTGTGTAAATACAGAATAATCAGAAGTCAAATTATGTGCAATCCATAACTGATCTTCCTATAGTTTTGATTTAAAGTAGATGCATTTATAGATGAGGGAAGCTTCTGATTTTGACTACGGATACAGTGTAGGAGATGAAGATGTCCAATTATATCTGATAATATTATCTCAGCCCAGAACTCTCTCTCTCGCTCTCAGACACACATGCAATCCTAACTACAAGTGACTATATAATGCTCATACTTTTGCCATCTGCCAAATAAATAAGAGCCTGGGGATGATTTAGATTGGGGGAGGGGGGAGACACATCCTGGAAGAAAGGACTGAAATATCTCCTCCATTATTCTTCTCTGAAGAAACTGACAAATACCTACACCTCTGCTGCAGCTACAATTGGTTTTGCTTATAAAGTGGGAAAGCTCCCATTGTAACATTTAGTTTGCCTAAAAACAAAAACCCATCACTGTAGATTGGGAAAAAGTCTGGACAACATAGTCTTGATTAAACATGAACTCAGAAGGAGAAATCTTCTTTAATCATCACATTTATATTTGGCTACACAAGCTGTTGCTGAGGATTTTAAATATATGAAGGAGATTTTTTATTAAAAAATGGGTTGCATTGCCATTAAGTTTGTAAATATTATTAGCCTGTCCTGCCATGCCCTTTTCTGAAGGCACAGAGATCAGGACACAAGCTTATCTGGTTCCTTTCCTTTTCATTCTATGCCTTGATCTCAGCTGTAATTCTACAGTTGCATAGATGTTGGAACAGTCTAGGCAGCTGATTAACTGAAGGGAAGTAGAGTACAGCTATTACAGTTGAACATGAGACACTCTAAAGGTGACATCAAGAAATGAAAGCATGTCACTCAAGCTTCTTGTTCCTTCCTTGCTAAGTTTTGTCCACAGAAAGCCTTTTGCATGATGCATGAAAATAATTCTGTCAGGTTTGAAAGGGTAGCTCCATTCGCACTCCCTTCAGTCCTTTCCTCAAGCAGAAGGTAAGATAAATCTGGATAGTACACAAACACATATATACACAGTTATCCTCAGAAACTTCCGAAATCTGTAATTATATATGGGCTGTAGAGGGATAATATGCTTTTAAAGGACAGTCAGTGGTTTTGAGATAGCGACAGCTCAGGGATTGACGGCTGGGCCTCTTATTTGGCCCAATAAGGCTTAAGTTTTTCTTCTATTTTGGAAAAAGCAGCTGAGTTTAGGGCAAAGAAAAATCACAATGTGACTTTTTTGTTTTGTTCTGTTCTGTTTTGTTTTGTTTTGTTTTCCTCCCTCCCTCCCTCCTTCCCTCCCTCTCTCTCTGGCATTTGATGTACTCAGGCCTTTGGGAGTGCTAGACTTAAAAGCTAAGGTAAGAAGTTTTCAGGAACATCTGTTCCAGATTTCAGGATAGGATACATTCTAGGCAGATATTTGCACTGCTTTATATCTGTTCTTTTTATTTGATTGTGTGTTTTGAAACTCTGTATCCTCTTTAAGTCCTGCCTTATTATTACCAACCTTGTTCATAGAATTAATCTGAAAACACCTGATAAACCAATTTTGATAGTTATTCACATTCTTTCTATATTCCTAAGAGAAAAGGAATACTTCATAGTGGAGTACTTTCACTGGGGGATTATTCTTCAGGTTTCTGTAAGCTTTTTATTTATTTATTTATTTTTATTGCTTTTAAAATAATAACATAAAAATTTAAAAAAAAACAAAAAAGAACGAAACACAGATACGTGCATTATATAAATAAATAAATAGTGCTTAAAAAATAAGTGGAAAAGATTATAAGCTTAATTTGTTGACCGGTGCAGAGAGGAGGTGGGGGCAATCCCGGGGCAGAAAAACCAAGGGGGCTTGGTTGTAGCATTTATTTTATTTTATTTATTTGAGACTCAACCTTCAAAGAAAAAAAAAAGGCTGAAAATTCTGTCCCCTCAAGTGACATCATAAGGTCAATGTCATGTCTCCTGTATTCATTGCCCCCTAAAAGGTGGGTTGAGATTCTGATACTAGAATAATTATAAATTATTTTGGCAGTCATAAGAATCATAACTTATAAAATACAGCTAGTGGGGTACTAAGAAAATTACAACTAATGGCAATCTTGCAGTATATTTTAGAGAAAGTGTTTGGTATCAGTATATGAAGTAGGAATCATTGTGAACTAATGTTTTGTTGTCATTTGTGAGTTCTGATGATAATTTTGAGCCAATTATTCTCCATTTGGAAATAATTATTTCCAAAATAGCAAAATCTGCACAGTATAAAATTATGCATTAATTCACACCACAGTTAAAAATTTTCTGGACCATATGTATATATGTGACATCGCTTACACTAAGAACAGAGGACTTCTTGCAAGAATGCCTATTCTATACAATTAAGCAATACGATTGGTTAAAACAGTTCACATTTGGCAAAGTGAAGAGTCTCTGTAACTATACTTAGAAACACTTAGGATCAATGAGATATTTTAATAGTAGGATAATTCCCAAGTTTTAGGATGCAGTCAGCCTTCATAAAATATTGCATTTTCTTTTCATTATTAGATATGATTTCCTAAAAAGGTATTTTTCATTATCCCTGTCCCACTAATATACAGAGAACATATGATTCCACAGTTTTCTGTTTCCTGCACACACTTTTTTCTGGGAAATATACTTTAGGAAAGACATTCAAAACTATAGTGTCAACACATGCTTATAAAGAAATCCTTAATCTTAACACAGATTTGGACAGAAATATGAAATATTTGCTTGCATACTTATAATCAACTATAGACACACAATTTTTTGTCTGTGTTTATGAGAATATGTAAAGTGATTCTGTTCTTGTTACAAAGATTCTGAGCTTGAAAGTGGATGTGACAAATGTGCATGGGTGTAAAATATGTAAAATGTTAGCAATGACAAGGAATAGACCAAGAAGATAAGGCAGGAGTTTCCAATGTTTTTCAGGCCACAGAACCTGTTAATTAATAAATAAATAAATAAATCCCAGAGCCCTTGATCAAAAGGTAAAGCTGTAGTGATTGGCTGCATTTGAGTGAACTTTGTTTTTGTTTTTGTTTTGCCCTTAGTCTCTCCCAGAATCCCATCAAGTTCTTGCAGAAGCCTAGAATTCCTTAAAACACAGTTTGAAAAACCCTGAGATAAGGGACAGACTAGAACGGTGAAACTGAACAAACAGAAATTATAAGGAATGATTCATAGATCTTTGTTTTATGGCATATTTCCTGTAAAATTGAAAAAAAAACTAATTTGCAACACAGTCAATTGTTTCACATATGTAAATTCCAGCTTCTTTCTTTCAAATGTCTAGCATGACAGATTCTTGTAAAAGTAATAGGAACACACACAGAGAGAAAGAGAGAGAGTTCCTACTACTTAAACATATATCTACATTTTTTTAAAAATATATTTGACACATAACATTAGAGGAGGCCATAATCTATAGTCAATTATGTCATTCAGATTCATGGCTTGGTACTAAGATATCATCTCTTTATCTTTCACCTAAATTACAGAGCTCTCCTGACGTCTTCTCAATTATGAAGATTTTACATTATTCCCAATTCAAAATAAATATAAAACAAATTTGGTAGCATGCAAAATGCTTGTGTAGATAAGCTGATATTCTAACAGCCACCAAGCATCACTTTGGATTGTGGCAACATAAAAATATGTTTAATAAACAAATAAAATAAAACATTCCCAGAACTACCATATAATAGAGTCATATATAAAAGCTGGTGTGAAAAATCCAGTGGTTCTTTGATCATTAATTCTATTCAGTGGGTATTATAACATTATCTTACTATAGGCTTAAGCCCAGACTGAAATTCAAAATTCATGCAATTCACATTTCTCCCGTATCTGCAACAAATGCAAATTGCCTAAATGTTGCATTGCTAGAATTTATCCTAGTATTAGCAATAACTGGCTGCTTATTAGGAAACATTCCAGAGTTAACTGAGATGCTCTTTCTAGAAATAGTTTGGGTGGTATATCAGACAAACTGCTACAGTAAACATAACTAAATATGGATAACATCTGGCCTTGATGCGGTTTGGAGTTTTTGCGGCACAGAAGGTATTTGCAGAACACCAGAGAGATATTACCTTTCCAACATACTGTGGATCTGGTCCCATGTGCTCTTCTAAAACAAAGAACTGGTTCCATACCCATCCACGTTTCGGGCGATGGTGGACTTCTGTTTCCCCTTCTATATGTTTGGTTTGGTTTCTAGTCACCTTAATGGAGCCATGATGTGCAGTTCCATAACACCTCTGCACAAAACAGAGACAAACTAGGACTGGACAGATGCAAGATGTGCTCGTAATTCTCATTGTAGGATCACTTTCCAATTCAAGGTGCTTCTTTCTCCGTTTTCCACTTTCTCTTTCCCACTATAATCCGTTAATAGTCTCCCATGGATGAAGGGAATAACTGATTTAAAAAAACAGTCCATAAAGTTTTTTTTAGCTTGTCCATGATTCAGTCGCCCATCGGTCTGTGGGCATTCACATCATGAAAAGCCAAGTGAAGAAACAGCTCACATTGGTGATCTTCACAACTGACTGCTGAAGCCACACATTTTAGACCTAGTGGAAAAGAAAAGACATTACATACTACTAAGAACAGAAGTTTCAGTTTTCTACTTTGAATAATGCACACTTACCTTACTAAGGGGTTATGCCAAAGAAGTGTCCCACAGAAACCTTTTGTAGGAATGAATATGGCATATAAATGTATGTGTACTTATGCATTTAAAATTAGTGTTGTGTGTCAAGATGAACAGTACCAAGAGAAGTACAATATATTGTGAGTGTGAAGCCCCCATATAGACATTTTATATTTTATTTATGAAGGCTTATAAGTCATTCAAAGCCCTGAAGTACTATTTCCTTATCTCATTTTTTTTTAAAAAATATTTATTTATTTTGAGAAGTTCGCTGTTATACTCAAGCCTCTATAATTAGCTTTTGTCATCCCACCTCAAGACAAATTATGAGAAGTGGGAAAACTGTAGAAACACTCCCAAATGCATTTCTTCTGGAAAACACAGGGCAATGTATAAAGACAACTGTTAAACAGTACATGGCTGATTTCTCCTAGGAATGTCACAGCATTTCTTTCTTTCTTTTTTTTTTTTTTTTTTTTTGAGCCAATTGAATCTAATTTGCACTTCCCAAATTACGGTGTGGATTGGAATTAATTTACCCTCCCGCTCTTATTCACATACTTTTTCCATTTTTTTTTTATAGTAGTCAAGTAGTTTGAATATTTTTTTTAAAAAACCCTGCATACAAAATGTATATATTGTAGAACTAAATGCAAACGGTGTGTGTTTTTAAGTCACCAGAATTATGTGGATATCTGATATGATGAACTAAAAACTGAAGACATGAAACTCTGGAATAGACTGATGTTAGACTTACCAAGACACTCCTAATCTTTCTTCAATGCAGCCACCCCAAAATCTAACAAAACAACTACTACAAATCACACAAAAGCTTTTCATACCCGTGAATACCATTATCTTATGGTAACATGGCAAAAAAAAAGGAATAATATATATCCAGTAACCTGTAGAGTAAATTTTAAGAAGCAACTCTTAAAGACACTGTTATAAGTGTCTGTACTCCATCCAAATACACTTCTGTCAGGCATCATCAGGGCAGAGAGCAAACACTAGCCCAAACTTTTTCTACTAATTAACACAGGAGCTACCCCTGGAGACACATATATTTCCAATACAAATGAAGTAATAACAGCAAGATGGCACCAGAGCTTTTGTCAAAAGAAAAGAATAAATAATGCAAGTAGTTTATACCACTCCATACACTATGCTTCTATCTTCTCCTCATTTCTTCTTCCAAAGAATTGATCCTGCTAGATATAGATCAGTGTTTTACATGCGTATGGCTCATTGCTACCTGAAATGTCTAAAAATATACCTGTCTAAAGAATATTATTAACTATATTCTTCTTTTGCATATCTTGTTTTCCAGAAAACAGAACATATCATGTAGACTTTGATCACTTCAGCTTTTGAAATCTGTATACTTTATCTCAGTCAAAGGGAAAGAGTACAGCTTTTATTGTATGTTCCTATTGTTCCAATAAATATGCTACAATGTGAAAAATACAGGTTATGAACCGAAGTTATTTCAATTATCACTTGGATGAATAATTCAAGAATTCAATTTCTTTCTTTTTTGTTTGCTTTGCAGAACTGATATAAAATCACTTCGCTTAAACCAGGAACAAACAGCATATGAACAAATGTTTCACAATAAGCTTGGAAAAAATGCCACGAAAGGATCTTACAACCATCTGATCAAAATATTCTGTATTTCTGTTGTCCTATTTACAGTTATCAGAAAGATTCAAAGTAAACAAAAGAATTTATGATAATGAATATTCTAAGACTGATTTTGAAACTGAATTGTATACAAATGATGAACATGTGATTGCTAAAATGTATAAACTTTCATTGAAATTTGAAGCAGAAGAACAAGTGAAAGAATGTATGATAAAGTGGGCTAAAATTTTGGTTATAATATACAGATGGAACAATCGGAAAGTATGCGGTTGAAAGGATTGAAATTTACATTATATTATAATCTAAGAAAACTTTTATAAAATTATGTACCATTGGTATATGACACCAGAAAAATTATCTAGAATGTATAAAGGCATTTCTAATTTATGTTGGAAATGTGAACAACAAGAAGGGTCATGTGGAGTCCTCGGGGTCCTTTGAGCTTTGTTGTTTTCTTGCAAATGTTTCGTTACCCGGCTAGGTAATGTTTTCAGTGCTAGAATAGAGAGGGGTTTGCTCTCTGTTTATGTACAGAGGCATGCCTTGCCAGTGTTGGTGTGTGTGTGTGTGGGAGGTTCCCCCCTCCCCGTAGTTCCTTGATTAGGGTATTGTTTATTGCTTGATTGTATGTCTGGTGATAATCTTGGTGTTAATCTCTGCTTATCTTGGTGATTATTGCTGGTGAGGAGGTATTCTGGTCTTTTGTTTCCTTTTTACTGCTTCTTTTGAATAGTATGTAGATGTTGTTTATCATTATGTGCCTTGTCTGAATACCAAGCTTCCAGGAATTCCCTCACATTTTTGGATTTAGCTTGGTCTAAGATGCTGACAGTTTCCCAACTGAAACTATGGTTAAGTGTGTCCATGTGTTGTGAGATTAAGGAGTTTTCATTGTGTCTTCTGACTGCTAGTTGGAGTTCATGGATGCGCACTACTAGCCTTCCGCCTATCTGTCCTACAATTTACCATGTTTGGTGGACATGCAAAAAAGCTAGATTTTGTGTTCAAATGCATAGACTGATTCAGAGGATTTTAAAGATTACTATACAACTGTAACCAGAATTTCTCCTCTTGGGACTGATGGATAAACAGTTGAAAAAAAGTCACAGAACTTTGTTTTTATATATGATAACCGCAGCAAGATTATTGAACACACAAAGTTAGAAAGATTTGGTAATGCCTACAACGGAGGAATGGTTGGTGAAGATGACAGAAATTGCTGAGATGGTTAAACTAACTTCTTTGATTAGAGAAAAGACAATATCTACATTTATTGCTGACTGGAAACCTCTTATGGACTTCTTGCATAAAAGAGAAGAAAATGAATTTATGACCTATGGCTTTGATGATTAGATAGGTTAGATTATAGCAAGAAGAGAGTCACAATATAACTTTAGAGAAAAAGGTAAATCTACAATTACCCTTATAACTGCTGTAAAGATTGGAAGCCATGTCTTTATATCTTTTTTCTTTCTTTTCTATTTTTCCTTTAACTTCTTTCTTTCTTTCTCTCTCTCTCTCTTTCACACTTTAGCTTTCTCTTTTATTTCTTTTTTTTCTTTTTTCCTTCTTACTGTATTTTAGTTTGTATTAATTTTAACTCTTGTTTCTTAAAACTTTCAATAAAATTATATTAAAAAATATATTCTGTATTTATGATCCCAGTCACATATTGCACATTGAAAAGCTATTACGGCCACTTAATGGAAGGAATAGCAATCTGGTACTTTCAGGAAAGTTACCTATGCAATCAAACTATATTGGATCAATAATTAGAAGCAAATGGAAACATGAGCTATTCAAACCATCTAAACTCTATTAGGCATGAAACTTGCATCCCCCAATAATCTAGAGGGTGTTATGAAAAGATGAAAATTCCAATTACCAATTCTCTAATTCAAGATCCCAGTTGCCTTATGCAATCTGAATTTGCTGCCAAGAGTACATTCAACAGGGAGTAGCAGCCAATCGTGACTCCCTGATATGCACAGTTGGATGATTTCAATAGTGCTTATTACATGTTGCATCTTTTAGTGTACATTGCTGCATCCTGTGTAGGATGTTAAAGCTTTATATAATAATTTCTGTTAAAGCTTTAATTAGGAAGTGGCAAACATTTTTGAAATGATAACACTATTATGACATCTGTATTGCAATTATCCACTTGTGCATTCCTCTCTGTCAAACCACGAAAGTATTCTGACAGTAGGAGGAATCCTGATCACACACAAAAAAATAGTTTTATATATACATGAAATCTGGTATTATTGTGTATTAAGCAAGTATAAGTCATTAACCACTGACATAAACCTGCACTTCGTAGTACATATTCTGTAATAGACCATGTTGTATGAAAGGCTTCCAGAAACAGAATGACATGCTGTCAGTGGCTGAGGTACTGGATATGAATCAGGGAGATGCAGATTTAAGTCCCCATTTCATCAGAATGCTTACCTGGTGACTGGGCCATTTATCTCCTCTCAGTTCTATCTTTTGTGGGGATAAGCAGAACAGAAACCTTTCTGTGCATGACTTTAAGCTTACTAGAGAAAATTAGGGATATATATTCAGTAATAATAATAAAAACTGCTATACTGCTATACTATATATACTGCAAATAAACATGAGTAACAGTAGTTACATGGCAATTGAAAAAATCTGCTTCCAAAAGGTTTGGCCTATAAAAATTCCAAAGAATCGTATCTCCCTTTTTCATCACTGTTTCCCTGTCCCAAACCCCCCTATTCCCCATAATTATAGTTTACTCCTAACAAATACAGCCGTATCAGCCTCAGTATAGAAGTTGATATAGCATAGCCTCTGTAAAGAAGCATTTGGTGTGAGGACCAGACTTTTTCTGTATAGTATTTGGAAGAGTGATTGTTACATTACTTTCCCCTTGTTTTTTCCAATGTGTTCTAAAATTGATTTGGTTGCAAAATAATGTAATTTGGTAGCAGTATTGCCACTACATACATGGAACATATAACTAAACGCATCTGAACAAATAGGCGAACAATCATATCACGAAGAAATAAACAATTTAAGTTTATTTATCTAGTGGCTCAAAGGCTAGCTGCTTGCTGTTCTCTGCAATTTTAAACAGAGTGGATGTTCTGCATGAGAGGCAAGGAATGAGCACAGGCAAGTAAGAGAACTCATACAATGGAGAACAAAAGGAACAGAACCTAGCAGAAGTAGAGAAATAGCTGGGGATTCAGATTATGTTTTTGAGGTACAGTAGTGTTTTCCTCTAAAGGAGCAAAACTGATAAATTATATTTTATAATACTGGTCATCAATTCATCATTAAAACAGCTGCATCTTTTCCTGAGATTAAGCCATTGCCCACTGCAGTGCAATCTCAGAAAAGATGTGCTAGGTTTACAGAGTTGCTGATGGATGCTTTGTGGGAGCTTATAGGAAACTTATATATATTCCTTTGAATCCAAGGTGGTGCACAACCCTATTAATCACAGCAAATCACATGTGTTAAATCTCAGATAAACAATCTCTTGCCCAAGGGCTTCATGCATACTCCGAACTTTTATTTGTGGACCCCAGAGACCCATCCAACTTCTTTGGCTGAAAATCAGTGTTATAGTATCTTCCTGTTTTTGCCTGCAGAAACTATGTGGCTGCAAATAGGTTTAAACATAGTTTTAAAACAAAGAAAAAGAACTTACCTCCAGAGTCTAAGACCTCAAAAAACAAGAACCCTATGCATATCTCCTTTGGATGATTTCCTTTCCACTGCAGCCCTCCAATTTTAACTGTGACCCCATCAGGTATCAAAAAAATGTTTATATGGTGTTTAAGCGTGCCCTTGAAAAATTCTACAGGCCTCCTTTTCTTTTCCTTTCCTTTCCTTTTCTTTTTATAAATAGCAGTGTAAATATTACTGAATATCTTTCAAAGTGCAAAGGTCTTCTCCAAAAATGCTTTAACAGAGCTGCATTCTCTTTACTTAAAAAAAAAAAAAAAAAAAAAAACAGAATTAGTAGCACAAGATTCATTATTCGATTTCCTGTAATTTTTTCCTATGAAGATTTTTTTCCAATAATTCCTGTTATTTTTAGCAATACTTCTTCAAATGTACTCTTCTCTTTCAATAATATATTCTTGAAATGTCACCATTTTTCCTTCTTCCAAAAACAAATTAGAAATCTTTTGCTTTATTATCTCTTTATCATAACAATTGCCTTGAAAACTGGATTCATCCAGGCAGTCACTGCAGGGTCAGTAATGACTGAGCGCAGACCAAAAAAAAAAAAAAAATCATTTCTGCTCTACCATTCTTAAGTCTTGTTATGTAAATTGTCTCTGGAGGATCTTAGATTTATTTTTTTTTAACCTTTGTTAGTTCAACTCTTTTTATACTTATTGTTCATTCCATAACACATTAGGTTCCTCAGAATTAATTCTTCATGTAGATAACTAGCAAGGTCCAAAGAAATAAATATTAATTGGGATGAAAAAGAGCACAGTACAGACTACTCATATTTTTGAGGAAGAAAATAATGTTCAAATATTAATGTTCTATTAATTGGAATGGAAGTCAATTTTGTTGTTATTCTAGCATTCCTGTGAAAAGTTCTTTATTACAAATTAGTACCATGTGGTACTTTGGATTCAAAGGAAAAATGTGTTTCATTTCTGCTGTTCCTTGTTTATAGGACAGTTGGTTACAATGGCAGTCACTGGAGGTTATAAAGATGCATTGTTGATTACTAAGCTTCTATATGATTGTACTCAATCTATTCATCACAAAGTATACCAGCTGAAATTACTTATGATATTTAATTCAATAATCAGTAATTGATAGTATCTCTGGCTTTCTGACCTTACACAAGAGAAAAAAACATGCATTTCCACTGAGCTACTTTCTACTTTGCCATCACCTGGGAATCTTCACAAAATGAATTTCATAGCTCAGAAGGGAGTTACAGCAAGCTGCAATTAAAATAAATACTTAAACAAGGCCTGGGTGCTAGTTGGTCAGAATGGAAGGATAAAGTTTTCTAGTATACCTGAAATGTATTAGAATATACCAATTCCTGCTTAGTGAAGCAGACAGGTGCTAATGAATTCCCAAGGACCCAACTTTGGCATTGTGCTGCAAAGTTAATGAAGTCTCACTACCAGGATGGCACACAGGCTCAGCTGAATAGTACATAAGCTGATCCACTGTGAGATCTGTACATTCAAGCTCAACTGCCTTATTTCCTACATTACCATAACTCAGCTGAATTTATGATTGTTCAAAATAGATACAGTACTATGCATGTGGGGCCTGCCTCATATTAATATAGACAACTAACCCTATTCTCTCAATTCCTGTCCTTCCTGCTTTGAGTGATGACTCAAGGGGAATTTTGCACACATTCGCAATTGAAAACCCTGCTTTATCAGGGTGGGATATCTATGCCATATATCCAGGATATGAAATAGCATAGTCAAGATTTGGTTTCAGTTATTAACAGTGTGACTTAGAGATGAATGGTACAAAAACTGGCAGAATATATTTCATAGATCACATGTATTAAGTGGTGTTGGGGGGTGTACAATTATAATGATGATGCACCTACTGCTAAGTGAAAAAACGTTCCTGTGGCTGTGAAGACAGGGGGAATCAGGTCTGTAGAAAAGCAAAGGCAAGAGCACTGGGTTGGGAAGGTTATCAGGAAAGGACGATTAGGACAGAAAGCACTGATTAGGCAATAATGATAAGAAAATATTGCATGAGGATAGAATCTAAAAGGAGGAAACAAGCTAGCAGACAACTAAATGTCCAAATTATGCACAAATGAAACTTCAAAACAACCGGAAAGGCTGCCTCAAAAGAAAAGGCAAATGTTACATATCCTGAATTTCTTTTGCCTGCTTGAATCAAAATACAAATAAAAAACAAACCTTCTAGCATCCTTCCCTCGTCAATTCCCCAGAGAAGGAGCAGCAGAATCAAGAAGAATTGCAATAAGATGATTTTCCCCCTTTCCTCCAACTTCCCACCTCATTTGCTTAGACTTAAGCATCAGGGCAAGGTGGATTACTTAATATCATGCGAGACCTAGTTTGGTGTAATGGTTAAGGCACCAGGCTAGAAACCAGGAGATGGTGAGTTCTAGTCGCACCTTAGGCACAAAAGCAGCTGGGTGACCTAGGGTCAGTCCCTCTCTCTCAACCCTAGGAGAAGGCAATGGCAAACCACATCCAAAAGATGTTGCCAAGGAAACTGCAGGGACAACTGGTCCAAAGTCGGAAAAGATACAAATATCATATGCCATCACATCCTGTCAAGCAAACTTAGTTTTAGACCATTAGAGTTTTACACATCACCCAATTCCCACCTCTTATTTTCTTCAGCACTGCTGCAAGGAGACAAGATCTATATTTATATGAAAGGGAAATTATCCTCAATTTAAGATTAATCTCTACTGACCCTACAGAGTGAGTACACAGAATCTCTCTCTCTCTGTCTCCATTAGCAATGTTCACTGAATCTAAAATAACTCTCCCATTTTATAAATGAATTATTTGAGGGTGGGGGGAGTCTTCCTTTCAAGTAAATACATTATCAGCTTTTGTGATTTAACAATTTTTTTGTTGATAGTGATTTTATGTTTCAGCTGGGTCAAGGAATACAGTCATCTTAAACTGTATTTTACCCAAGCAAGATAGAAAAAGAAAACATTTTGACTTACCTGAATACCCTTAACCAAATGCAGACAACTAACCAAACTGTGCAGAGTTAAAAACATAAATGAATTCCCTGATCATCTTGTTAGCCATATTAGAGAAGGAAGCATGGAAGTGCATGATTCTGAAGATTTTTAATATAACTATAAACAAGGGTTTAATCCAAATGTAATCCAAATGCAGCTTCTGATGGGAAATGGGGAGGATGAAGCAAAATATGTAAGAACGTAGCAATGTGAGATCAAGTATGCTACACCAAAACTCTGTATGAGTTGATTCTGGCCCTTCATATAAATTCTTAAAATCTATCCTTATATACAGCGTTTTATCAGAAAGATGTACAAGGATTATTGGCAGACAAATCGAAGCAGAATTTCCTTTAGGACAGAAAGAATAAAAATCCCTCTTATCTCCATAAGGCCAAAAAAAAAAATGATGATAATCTAGGTCATGCTTGGTCCAAAACAGCTGGAAGACATGTCTTTCTGGTTTTTGTCTTGCTCCCTCTGCTACAATTCAATTTGATAAGACCCAGTTCTAGCAGAGTAAATCAACTTAATATCTAGCTAGCACAGTAAGCAGCAGCTACCTGAGATTTGCTGTTGCTAATGCACCATATTCTTTCCATTATTTCCCAAACTCAGCATGAACCAAGATAACTTACAGTGAAATAAAATAACTTACAATATTGCTTAACATTTTTTGAAAGCTATTTCTTGGAAGCTTGTTCACGAGAGAAAAATCCACTCCTTTATCCAATATATCTTTCCCTCATTTCTTCTCTGGAAAAAAAAAAAAAATCTTCTTTAGGTAACATTAAAGATGTAATAGAAGTTAAAAAAATTACAACAACAGTGAATGTAAAGATGAAAACTAAAAAAAAAAAAAGCCTTAAACATTTAAATGGGAAAGCATGGTCTTAAAACTAGTACACAAAAAAGTATGTCTTTAAAATAGCCATCCCATGTTAAACTTAACTGATCAGTAAACTAACTGCAAAAATACAAAATACATAAAAATATATATCAGGAGGAAGAACATAGATTGGAGGAGACTGGTAATTGCCCTCTCTTTTCTCTTCCAAGTAGCTTCAGTCAAAGGAAAAAGGTTGCCTACTAATATAGTCTTTTTCTTTCTTCCTCCACTTCAGAAATGAGCTGCATGAGGTTCTCTCTTCAATTTCTTTCTTCCTCTGCCTCCATTTTTCATTAGACAGTTCCAAAACATGTCTGCTGTCTGTTTCTTTATCTCAGATAGCCACAGGATTTTGGCAAAGTATTACTATTGCTTGAGGACTATCTTTCACTTTTCCCTTTTGTTCACTGTCTCCAATTCTCACCTCAACTTGCTAGCATTGAGCATGTTTCTCTGTGAAACCCATCTGATTTTCTTCTTTTTTATGTTATTGCTCTGGTGGAAAGAAACATCAGATGAGACAAGCTTTCATGCAGCAGGGGGCCTTGGCTTTCTGCAGTTTATGGCTACATTTGGAATGCTGAGAACCTTTTACAGGTTCTGTTACTACAAAAAGATGCTGAGGCCCTAGAAAGAGTGCAGAGAAGAGCAACAAAGATGATAAGGGGTCTGGAGGCTAAACCCTATGAAGAATGGCTAAAGGAACTAGGCATGTTTAGCTTAATGAAGACTGAGGGGAGACAAGATAGCAGTCTTTCAATATTTAAAGGGCTGCCACAGTGAAGAGGGTGTCAATTTATTCCCCATAGCACCCGAGGGTAGGACAAGAAGAAATGGGTGGAAGCTTGTCAGAGGGAGATCCTACCTGGAAATAAGGAGGAATTTCCTAACTATTAAGCAGTGGAATAGCTTGCCTCCCAGAGTTGTGGGTGCTCCATCACTGGAGGTTTTCAAGAAAAGACTGGACAACCATTTGTCTGAGATAGCATGAGGACTCCTGCCTTGAGCAAGTGGTTGGACTAGAAGACCTCCAAGGTCCCCTCCAACCCTATGATTCTATGATTCTATGACTGACAAATCCCATCCCAAAGTGCTCATTTACCAGAAAGCAACCAGGTGATCTTGCTCCCCACCATCTCCTCTAATATCAAAGAATGCTTTCTAACATATGCACATTTCCAAACAAAGCAGTGGGCTGTAGCCACGTATGATTTTTATTTCTGACAATACCTTCAGAATTAACCATCAACCCAAAAGCATTCCTTGAAATAATGCCTGAGGGGTGGAATTCTGCTTTGCAGAATGCTACTTACCATTTAATAAATAAACAAACTGTGTAATAAAATAAAATAATTAGATGGAGCACAGAAGCAGGGAAGAAAGTACAAAAGAAGGCAATTTTCAGTCCTACTTTTACATATGATAAATAATACCTTATCACAATGCTGGGATTTTCCCATATACCCTCCACGTATTTGGATTTTGCATGAATTTTAGAATTTTATTCTCAAGTTGAAATGTAAACAGATCTGTAATTACTGCAGTATATGTGTGTGCATGCACGTATATAAGAAAGCAGAGAATGATTGGCAAAACAGACTTAAATTACTCAAGAACTCATTAATTAAGGCTTAAGCAATAAAGCCCTTTATCTAACTTTAGCTGTCTTCTTAAAGCTGATTTCTCAAAAATCTGTTGCATAAGTGTTGATGGGAAAGCCAGCTTTAATAGCTTAGCTGTTGGCAAAATGCCCAACGATTGAAGTCTGCAATTCATTTGTGGTTTGTTTTTCTCTGCCAGCTAAAGTCAAAAGGAACCAACCAGTGTTTTTCACCTTCAACTCAGCTGCCACGCAAATTAAACTTTCAGATGTCAGATGCCACGCAAATTAAACTTTCTCGAATGTTTGAAAATGATTGCTTACTATCCTCTTCCTCCTCCTCACTTATTTTTCATTTCTACCTACCAAGGCATAACATGTAAGTGCTGAAATATCCAAAAAGCAGAAAACACAGAGAGGTACATAATTTTCCTGAAATGCCAAAGCAGTTTCTCTGAACAGCAAATAAGGGAGGAGGGTGCAGAGTTAAGAGCAGAATCTAATCTAGTTTTACCTCACCCAACAGAAATAGGAGCACAAGAAAGGCAAAATAGACTGGGCCACCGCTCATAGCATTGTGTGTATATATGTGTAGGAATTTTCCTCTTAATGCAAATAGAAAATATGGAGTAAGGGTTAGTATGGGGGGCGGGGGAGGGAAATGTCTATTTCCCCCATTTGGGACACAGTCCAGATTGCACCCAGTGCCTGCTTCTAAAGCATCTGTGGAGGAATCTTCATCAGAGAATGAAATGCATATACATCCCCCTTCTTGTTGAATCAGATGCCCTGGGAAAACAACTGGTTTCCAGAAATCTTGGACCTCCAAAGGTGTTCCTCTGAGCCTAGGCTTCCAGGTGATTCTTATAGCTGACTAAGAGGATGAGACAATTCAAGCACATGAAAATTCATACCCAAAGCAGAAGTGCTTGGCAGACCAGCAGCCCTCATGAGAAAATGAAAGAATTCTCTACATACTGCATTGCAGAAGCCACTGTGTGATCTTAGAAACTTTTATTTCAAAACCCTGTTTCAGAAAAGAACCTATAAGTGAACTAATTACATGGAAAGATAACTATAAGCGGAAGAGTATGGCACAAAAACAGTGTGTTAAAATATACTGCACTTCCAGATGAAACACAATGACTATAATAGCATTATTCTCTAATCCTTCCACCACAGACTCCAAATCTGACAAAGTATAAATACTATAGTAAAAACTCAGAAGTGATGTGTGAATTATTTAAAGGAATCAAATATTGGGGAAAGTGCTGAGGGTTTTATTTTGTGCAGTTATTACATACCTCTGGAAAGTCTGGTTCACTGCTGATATATTTCATGGTGCTTGTCTTTTTACAAAAGCATGGGGTTTGGTTAACTTTAGTAGAAAATGTCTGTCTTCAGTCACCATGAAAGGGTTCATGAGTGATGTCTGAAGTGACGTTCATAAGGCTTCCTCCAAATTCCCCTACCTCCTATTTCTAGGTTAGCAATACAGGAGAAAATAGGCAATGTGAAGAAAGCTGCCATATGCATCCAGGTAGGAAAGGGAAGCCCCACACAAAATTCCCCTAATATTTCAAAAACAATTCTGAAAAAGCATCAAAGGTTGTAGCAGCATTTGAGCAAAGACTGTGTATTCACCTTAAAAAAAGTCCCTCATAGCAGCAAACATTCATTTTCTGTTGAACAAATTTCATTGAATCCTATCTGGTTGCAGCTTTAGCTCTCCAAAAAGCAAGCAAAATTAACCCTATGAAAACAGGAAAAGTCCCTAGGATGGATGGCATAAATGGTATAAGAAATATATTGAGCTATTTGTCACATTACAATTAGAGGTTTATAATGATGCCTGTCCAATGTCCCAACCTCCTTCAGTGAAGCTTATATAACTGTGATTTTGACAGCTTGTAAAAATCCTGCCAATCGTGCAAGCTGTCATCCAATCTCCTTGTTAAACACTGATGCAAAAATATTAACAGTGTCCCTGGCATAAAGATTACAGATGATATGACCTTAGATTTAGTCTGCACAAACTGCTTTTATAAAAGGTCACCTAGATGTTAGATTAGTAACTGTCACTGTGGATGTGTATTCAGAAAGAAAAAAATAAAGCAGTGGTAGTTTTGTTAGATGAGGAAAAGGTCTTGGATTTGGTGGGAATTTTTGAAATCCTTCCTTAATATATATTTCTTCCAATAGTAGAGAATAAATGTAGCTCAGGGCTGAATGGTTGGGTTCTTGGTGTTCCCTCAGCTTGGTTGTTCTCCTGTAGATGTTTTGTGACTTCTATGAAAACAATTTGTGAGGACCTCTCCCTACACTCATCCTCTAGACACCCAAAATGCCCAATCTACTGGTAAGGAGCATTTTTCCCCCAGACCTGCCTTGCCCAGGGGATGACCTGTGGCATCCTTTCCCTCCCTTTCAGCTAGAGAGTAAAAAAATGTAGTCATTTTGGAATCCTAGCCTCACGTTGAGGAAGAAAGGAAAGAGTTTTGCCTGAGCCAAATGAAAAGGAATTTCACTTTCAGTTTTAAAACCCTTGTTTTGAGATGCGGAAACGAGACTGGGGGAGAAATAAGAGAGGCTGCTGGAAGATGTAATTGGGAGCAAGGAGAAAGAGATTCCAGGAAGATATAAGGCCCATAGTAAACCAGTCTCTGGGGAAAAGAGAGAAAGGCAACACCCAAAAGGCAGCATTCCAGGTCAATGAAGGGAAACTGTTTGAATCTATGGTAGATCCATGGTAGTTTTTCTGAATAGAGATAAGGGACAGAGCTCTAAATTGAGATCCTGAAGCCTCTAGGAAAAGAAAGAGCAAAGGTGAATAGTTCCAAAGCCTCTAATTAGAAGTTGGAAATCTTCAAGAAGCAACGTTAATTTAGATATACTGAATCACAAAGAAATAGGAAACAGCTAGAATGCACTGTCAGAACGTTATCCTTTTCTTTGATGTGTTTGCCTGACTGTTTCTGCTAAATGTCTGTAGTAACTTCTGTATCTGAAATTCATTGTACTTGTACAAAGCAAATTTTGTTTTTTGTTTTCTGGGTTGTTGTTTTTTTTTTGCCTCTATTTTCCCTTTTCTCCTCATAAAACTTCTGTCTCCCAATATGGTCCTTTCACAAGTTTGCTTGGTGGGATCCCTCTGCCTCCTTCCTTTTGGTTGTCTTGGGTAAATAGCAAAAGGAACTGTACTCTGGGAGGGATGGTTGAGAACTCACAGGTCTTATTCAAGTATTCGCACTCCTTACCTATATCCAGGCACAATTTAACATATCAACGGAATAATAATATAAAGGAGAAAACAACACCTTGTAACTCTACTCAGAACAGACAACCTCATTTCATTTTGTTTCTCCTTTATGGTACTACAATTCTCAAAAGTTGCTCACGACATCTTTTATTATTGCCTCATGGTTTTATAATTGGGATATTTAAGAAGTAGAAGCAATGAATAACTAATACCTACATTTTGAAATGAAGCACAGAACTTCTAAATCTCTTAATATTCACCAAATATTTTAATGATTTCATTATTACACCACTGTCAGGTTTAGCCCAGGGAACTCCAGGAGACCATGCAGATTCAATCCAGCAAGGTTTATTAGCTACCACCTCTATCAAGAATCTTCCCAGACTGGAACCAGTTCCCAGGGTCAATCAGTAAACAGCGCCTGCATTCCTCAGGGAGGTGCCAGTCTCCTCCTCTTATCTCTTCCTCTCGCTTCGGGAGACGAAAGAGAATGCTTGACTCCCCGACTCTGGCCTCCACAATCCCATTCCACCACACCACAATCCCATATACATTTACACAGAAATAAGAACTACAAAGTTCAGTGGGAGTCTATTCCCACAGTTTGAATTATCAGAACCTTAACAAATAGTATTTCCATATAGTGATGCAAAACAGTTTGTCCAGCTGTCATTAACTCCAGGGAAAGAATGGTAGGAAACAGTGAAAAAGCCTACCTCATATCACACAGTGTATTCTTTCCCTACAGTTACAATACTCTCACAACATGCAAAATTTAACATGACTCTGTCCTAGAACCTAAAAATATAAATTCCTGAAATCTGAGAACTGTATCTTATTTTTAACATTGTCATGTATGCTAATGGTAGAAGCTAGGTGCCCTTTTGTTACAAAGCCCTTCTTAGGATCTTGAATTTGAAGCATATCTAACATTTTTAAATTCCATTTAAAATATTATTCACACTTTTACAACCTACAATAAACTGATACACAGTAAACACTTTCCAAATTTATGAAAAATACAGGAATAGTATGACTGAAATTCATTCCTTGAATTGGAATGTTCAAATTTGGATGTCCTTGTATTATTTTTTACAGCTATACAACAGAACATACTACAATCAAGCTGACTTCCAGAATAATAATCTGCATTATTTACTACTCCAGTAATATGTTGATTTTCAGTTCTTATTTTTTTCCCCCTGCTATTGATTTCTGAGAAAAAGGAATAATACTCTTTGATGACATGGTTTTTATCAAAAGCAGTATGGTATTTGCATGGTGTTCTTTCAACACTTGATACCTTGATACACTGTTTATTAAACAAAATTATTCTTGCAGCAGAATATAAATGAATCTATCTGGCTGTAATACAGATAAGCATCACATTAGCAGCATATATGGAATGCTTTGGGAAGCATGGTGATTCCAAATTATAAAAATATCTGGGAAAGAAAATATTTGTGAAGCACAGTGGAAAAGAATATGATGATGGTGGCAATAAATGTAAACCCTTTGAGGTAGTCCAGGCCAGGAAACCAAAATCATGAATACTACTTTTATTGTAAGGTTACAGTTACAAAATCCTGAAGTCTAAAGTGACTCTCCCCTCCCTTATTTTCAATTCTGAAATGCTTTCTCAAATTACATTTCTGGTTTGGGCTCACATTTTATCAAGGGTAGTCTCACAGCACATTACAATAAAGGAAAAAGGGTTTATTGAGATTTGTCGGAATACTCTAGAGCTGTGGTTCCCAAATTGTACACTGTAGTACCCCAGAGCACTTCAGTGAACTAACAGGAGTGCCATGGGATATTTTAATGTTTTGCGACATCCATTTGCAAAGTTGGGTTTTGCAATGTCCATTTCCAATGTCATACGTTTGCAAAACTGGATTTTCACAAGTCTTTTGGCCTGAGACACTGTCAACTGAGAAAATTTGGGAACTTCTGCTACAGAGCACTGACAAAATATAAAACTATCTTGACAAAACTCAACTAGATTTCTTCAGTTATCATATTAAGGCAAACTAGATATCTCAGCAAATAATTTCTACATGTTCTATCAGCCAACATAGTTTTACAATATGCTGTTTCTATTTTGACTTGGCCAGTAGTGCTGTTTAGATGAGCCATGGAGACCTGGCTCTTCACCCAGGCCTTTGGTAAGGGAAAATGAAACTCCTCACTTCATTGTGCTTGCCACCTTTTATCTTTACCCCTTATATTTTATTGATTTAATTTATCTGATTGTTGTGAGTCACCCAGAGTCACTGAAAATTGGGCAGCATACTTTATTGGGACTTATGAACAATGAATGAGAAAAGTCCTATGGTAGGCCGATACTGTATTTGGTAATTGCAGCACAATGATGGAAGAATAATGATATTGCCACAGTGGAGGAATGGAATGTGAAAATGTCAGAATTAGCAGAAATGGTGAAACTTACCTGTTTGGTCAGAAAACAAATAACTGTTTTTTGGTTTTTTTATTGTTGTTTTTTTGTTGTTTTTTTTAAAGACTAGAAACCTGATATGGACTTTTATGTATCTCTTAACTTTAGGGGTTTTTCCCCCCTTTCTTGCACTTTTTTGTTTTTCTTTCTTTTCTTTCTTTTCATTTCTCTTTTGTTATATGAAAATTCTTACTAAATATAAAATAAAAGAGAGAGTTGGGCAGCATACAAATTTAATAAATTATTTATTGTTTGATGGCACAGGCTAGAGGAAGAGAAAGCACCAGCTGGTTCGAAAGTCAATGCATGCAACTTCAGCATAGAAAATATATAACTGTACAAACACATGCATTTAATTCCACTAGATCATCTTGAATTTCACTGCAAAGTTTATTATAATTCTACAAACACGAAGAAAAAGTGCTATCTTTTTTTTTTTTTAAATAACATTCTGTTTATTTGCATACTTCTGAAGACTCTTTCATGAGGTCCTAATATCAAAGTTCTTCCCCAAAATTCCATTGCAGAATAGAGGACAATGCACACTTCTGTAATTATACTTGAAGCACAGTTCTTAATTTCATCATATACAGTTGAAGAGCTTGTTTTGACTTTGCACTGAAACTACGGTGCTATTTCAAGTTTAATACAGGCAGGCTGATTCTTTTAAGTAAATGTAAAACAGTTGTGGGGCGGGGGGCGTGAAGAGAAAGACAGAGAAAAAGAGAGAGAGAGAGAGAATAAATGATGCTGATGAAGTATTATATTCTAAATGTCCTCTAGGAGAATTCAGTCTTCACTATGTGCTATCTATCACAGAAATTGGTGATCTAACTAGGTGGCAACCATTGTAATTTGGGAATAAAGGTTTATTTTCTAGTTCCTATTCATACCCAAAGACTTCACCAACTTCAACTACTATTGTCAGCTACAAACCTGCATGGAGACAAATAGCCTCACTACAGTAACCCGTTTCTTGGTAACATTTCATTTAGATTACTACAAAGATCTATTGAGTTAAAGATGGCCTAAGAATAGGATTCAGATTAAGCTTCAAACAACATTCACATTCAGATGTGCATCTAAGACTGATTGCAACGCAAGGGGTCAGCAAAAGTGGAAGGAAAAAAAATATTTTTGTTATAGATGGGAACAAAAATACTTTTTTCTTTCCATCTAATGCTTGCTGGGAGGGGGAGGGTTACGGCCCAAATATAGTAGTTTTATTGTGTTCGTTTATGTAGGAATGAAATATGGAACTGACTAGACATATTAAAGTGCAAAGGTTTTAAAAAAATAATCTAGAGACTTGCTGAATAGAAGCTCATCATTATTAATATCGTGATACTGTTCAGCCCTATTTAAAAAAGAAGTGGAGCCTGGAAATAAATGTAGTGAGATTATTTATTTATTTATTTATTTATTTCTAATTTAGCCACCGCCCGTCTCACTGTCAAAGATTAACTTTGACAGTGAAAATCATACGAATTAAAAGTTATATGAAACCATCACCAATTATACAAATTCACTTTTGAATTAAACATATACAATAAAAAACAGGAGTTGGACAGAACAGTTTCTCCAGCTTCAAGCCACCATCTCTGGCGAGATCAAGCCTTAAAATACTGAAGAAACAAATAACGAAGAAGCATAAAACCTTGTCCCCTTGGTTCTCCCTCAGCAGCTCTAATTAACATGGATCAAATCTAGAGTTGTAAAGGACATGTTTTTGCATTTAGAAGCTCCCAGAGCAGTCTTTGGCCTTTTCAAGTAAAAAACTAGTGTGACACCATGGACAGCTACCACCATTCAGTGTTAACAATAGGAGATTAGCTCAGCGGTCCACAGGTTGGATAGATGCTGCAGCAGGCTTTGTGAACCATGTTAAAAGCTGCACTCCAAAACTGGATGGAGCTCCATGGGGGCCGGAAGGGTTGTTAAGGGGTGAAATGAGTAGCTTAAGCTTCTGCAGCTTCCTATGTTTCTAAAGAGAGGAACAGGAAGCAGTAAGAGCATGTCAGTTCTTATTTATCTCTCACTGAAATATAAAGGAGGTAATCACCAAGCCTGGAAATCCACTGACAGATCTGAAATATCATAGGATTTAGTAACATCTAAACATTAATAAACAAACATTTTGGATATGAAGGAAAAAGGTGGAACGTGTGGATAAGGACATTCCACTGTCGGTTATCTTTAGTTTTGTTTTGCTTTGCTTTGGTTTGTTTTTTGCATTACCTATTGCCAGACTTAGCAAAAAAGGAAGAAAAAAGTGGTTAGGAAAATATCAACTATTATGAATTTCAAAGTTCTCAGCAATTATTTTGAAACATGTTGTATTTCAGATTTTTAACCAATAAAGTAAAAATAAAGAACAGTGCAAACTTGGAATTGAAGTTTGGGATCAAGCATCAGCTGCAAAATGAGCATGTATAATATAAACCCTAAATAAATAAATAAAATAGATAACATAATGTTTTATTGTTTTATTGTATCTTAATCAGTATTCATTCTTGTTTTTATTGTAAACCGCCCAGAGTCGCTGTTTAAGTGAGATGGGTGGTGACTAAATTTGAAATATAAATAAACAAACAAACAAATAAATAAGACACCATAGAGAAATTAAATACGCCTTCACGCTGCTAGAGAAATTAATAGAATTTGGTCCTTCTACAATATTAAAACTACAGAAATAACAAATCCACTTACACACACATTTATTTGCTGATATTTTTAGAAAGACCACATAAAATCAGGTGGCTGTGCTATTGTGTAACAACAATAAAAAATTTTAAACTAATATTCATATTTCTACTGGTAAATCCCTTGGTTAGCAATCTTGCCCAAACCACACCTGGGTTCTATTTATTTGTTCTCCTTGCTTCATTTAATTATGGGAATATGTCATAGAGCAGAAGATGTCACATACATTTAGGAATGAATATACTTTATGTCTGCAAAGTGTTCTTCATAAACAACATTGTTTGAGAAAGTTAGTACAATAGTGGAAATCTGAAACCTTCTCTCAAAAAATAGTTTTAAGTTTTGTTTTAATAAAAGGTGCCAGTAATTCCATACTTTATAACACTGAATACTGGTCATCTATGAAGAGGAAAAACAAAATATTTAAAAAGTGGATCCAAATAATACTTTAGAATTATTTTATGCTTCTAGAATAAGTAGGCAAAGGTATTTAAAAAAAAAAAAATTAAGAGGTCTGAATTTACTGTTTTATTTGTGACCATATCAGGGAACTTGGGAGACTTTACTACCAGATAAAATCTATTACTTCTTCTGGACTCAGAGTTAGTAGTGTTAATATAAAAATGTCTAGCTTTTTCTATTAATATACCCAGCATTAAACTCAAGTTTTCATAAACAACCAACATGAAGCAATACTCTTTAAAGTGAGACACTCTGGATTATAATGTCTATTCCCATTACTATGTCAGTAAGTAAGGATTTCCTGTATATCAAAATGCATATATGGATAAAGAGAAATAATGTGTACATGGACAAATATAACTAATGGCCTGATTTCAATAAAATTAATTATACACATTGCAATTAATAAGCTTAATTATGAGTACCTGAATATAAGAAAAGATCAAAAAGTGTCTCCGACTTCTGCACTTATAATTTGTCCATTTGACTTGTTTATTCTTAGGAGCTAAACTGGAATTAACAATATAGTTTGGATATTAAGGGAAGATCCCAAGGCAAGGCATGGAGAATGGCAGCCATGAATGAATGAGTTCAAATGAAGCTGCTATCTAATTCAACGTCGAGAGAACTTAAAGTCATTTAACTTTGGAAATGTAAGTTTTCAATAAGTATCTCCTTCTCATAAGCCTTTTCTTGTGCTGATTTTTGCCATCGTTTTGAAGTTCCTTCAGCTTTTTTTTTTTGGGGGGGGGTGTTCTGCAATGTGTTTGGGCAAATAATTAACTGGTGGATATGAATATCATTAAATACAGCAGAGAGATACCCCAAGGATTGTGTCTGCTGTGTCCACTCAATACCATCCAAGAGCTGTGGCTGAATATTGTAGTCTCACACGGGGAGACAGAGTAAATCACACACTTTCCAATTACATAAAGCCAAGCCATATGCCAAGCTATATGTACTCCCAGTGATTTCCCCATATATTCCTAAATGTTCTAGAGCAAGGGACAACAACTTTTTCAGCCAAGAGATAACCTATCTTGAACGATGTGCAGGCTGAAGGGGAGCACTTCATACATTCAGCAAAATCCAATTGATTTTTTTTTTTAATGTATTTAAAATATTTAGCATTCAGTCACAATACAGACTACAGTTCAGGAGGAATCCTCTGGTGGCACTCCTGAGGCAGTACTGTGTGCAGGTCAAAATTTCAGTTTCTACACTATTGTTCTTGAATCCATCCAGAATAGATGCACACAGAATACAAGGGTAACTTTTCCATCCTAAACTGCTTTGTGAGGAAGTGCTGAAAATGATTTTAGCCTTCTTTCAGCTGTATTCCAGAGTAGGTAACAACTATTCATCACACACTCTGAATGATATTCTTCAGAAATGAACTTCTTTACATCCATATTGAGCTTTTTTTCTTTTCTTTATACCTCATGGTTATGTGACTTGCTTTCATACTGAAAGCCTAATTCATCATTTCTTTTTGTGTACTCACTCTTCTTCTGCTCTATTGGATTTCAAGCTAAGTATAGAAACAAGAGCAACACACCAGGGAATTCACTCCCCTAGGTAGGACTTAAGATCTTCTGTCCAAAAATTCTACCAAAAGCATATATTGTCAAAAATGATCGCAGTGTTCTAGTTTTGTAAACCAGGGAGAATAAATCCCTATTCATAAAGAGACCAGCTATAATACTTTCTGAGTGTGGTGTTCATTGAAGGAATAAAGCCTAATTGTTTGGTTTTAACTTAATAATCTTTTTAAGTACTCTGTACTTTTATGACACTTTTCTTTGTGAAATGTCATTTATCTTCTCACAACCATAAATGAAAAATAGATCAATATTATCTTCTATAGTAATGTTGCAAAAGTCTGTGAGTCTATCTGACTGAACCACTTCAACAGGGTAGACCAAAATAGCATCTGAACAGGCTAGATGTAATTAAGTGTATTTGGGATATAGGAAATTACAATTTTCACTTAGAAGACCATGCTTCATTCTTTTAAAGTTGCACATATATTAGCTGCACACTTCTAAAATGTTACATTTAAGTAGAGTCTACTTGCCTTCAATAGCTAAATTATGTACTGACTGTTTGAAATAGTGTGGATGTATATTTCTGTGTATTACAATAATTTGCTCTATGCTCATTTAAGCAGTTCTCACTCATCATGGTGAATGTCGGAACAGGGAGGGGAGGGAAGGGGAGGGGAGGGAAATCCTCAGCATCTGGGGTGACTACATCCATTGTGTTTTCTACGCAGCATTACAGATCTGCGTTGCTATTATTTTATTCTTGATTTTTTTTTCAAATTCTCAGTCTAGTCTACCTTAAAACTATAGCAGACTTCAACAATTAGCCTCCATGTTCATACAAAGATCAATCATCAGTTTCATATAATAGAAACATATATGCATATTTAACCCTATACTCAATATTGAACCAATTCATGTCATTCCCAGAACTAGCAATAGATCCTAATGCTCCCATTACCCAAAGTTTACTTCTCAACAGTGTAATACATTTTCTGCAGCTAAGGTACCAGAAATAGGCCTATTGCTAGGGATGTTGTGCTAAATAGAGTAGCACTGTGTATCTTTTATTCTCAAAACCTGACCATTGCCTCTTTTCCTATGCATTTAGAAAAGGTCTTGGTTGAAACTTTAGGAAAGGAGCAATTGCTGTCTGAACTCTCAGGCATCATACAAAGTTTTGCTGGCTCAAGTCAGCCAGGGCAGAAGGCAGTTTTACCAAGCTTTTTTAGCCTAGCATATCTTTGCTATTTTATATTTTCTCAGTCACTATCTCTCCTTCACTCCAAATAAATAATGGAGAATTAGCTACAGTAGATCTAACCCATCTGTCCCTCTGGAGCCAGAATGTGTTAGCAGTGTTCCCCTCTTGGTAGCAGAACAAGGTAAATTTGAAGGTTGGTACCTATCTGCTCACCTAGAATCAAAGTATCAAGAATAAGGCTTTAATTAAATAAACCAAAACTGAACTGCACAAATCTAGACAACTACTAGAGTTACAGTTTTCTGAATCTCTTTGCTATTATCCACCAGTCATTTGGATTGTTATGGCCCAAGTGCTCTGTTAAATATGGCAAATCACAACGGTTTAAGCAGAAATTTAGTGACATTAGTACTTACATAAGCAAGAGAAAGGGTATTGAATAATAATATAAAATCAGGTAATTAATAATAATTTTGGGAGATTAACACCTAGAGAACCAATCAAAATGTATCATTTTGTGAAGTATAAACAATTATGCATGATCTACATAATTGAATTTGCTTCCAGGAAGCCAGTCTGTCTGTCTTATTTATTTATTTATTTATTTATTGCAATAGCAGCCTGCCTCAATACTAGCAGACTTTGGGCAGAGTACAAGGTCAGTTCAGAATATAAAATAGAATCCAAAAATCAAGATAACAGGATCAGTAAACAGTTAATCAACTTCTTCACAGATGCCTATTGTTTTAAATAATCTAAAAGTAAAATGCATGTGGGAATGGAACTGGCTTGGCCTCTCTGCTAATTGTCTTCAGGGTTGGGGACAATGGGTATTCCATAAAGTATTTTTTTTTTTAAATCACTATCAACACTTAGGCATAATGATGTACAAAAGGCAATTAATAAATTTCATCTCAAGGAAAAAATGGAAAACTCCAAATGCATACTCAAAAATGTATTTATTTTTTGTTTAAAAAATGGGGGGACTCAAACTTCCTTAAACATATATTGATAATTAAATTTGGGAAAGTACAAGAAATTCTTACTTGAGCAATACACCAAAAAACTGGAAAATAATTTTAAGAGTAAGGACATATTGGATCATGACAACAAGTCTGTAAAATCCTTCACTAGATTTTGCTTTATTCAAGAATCAAAAACAAATTTAGTTTCAATTAGACATGAGAATGAACCACTCATCAAAATTCTCCATCAAATTTGTAGCCAGAAAAACTTGTTTGTTTTTATACATTCACAACAACTATCTGGACAAGTCCCTGCAGTTTTATTGGCAACCTGTTTTGGAACTAGTTTGCCATGGTTTGTTTCTTAGGGCTAAGAGAGAGTGACTAGCACAATGTCACCCAGCTGGCTTCATATCTAAGATGAGACTAGAACTCACAATCTCCCAGCTTCTAACCTGATACCTTAACCACTACACCAAACTGGCTCTCTGCCAGAAAAACATAGTGGAGAATTTATCTGATTTTTTTCCAGGAGGAGGAGGAGACACTTTCTAACAATATCTCAATGGAGGGATTATAGAAGGATTCCCTCTTAGCAGTGGTGGCAGAGGAAAAACAGGACATTCATGTACATACCTCTTACTCAGCTCATTGCTAAGTAAAGGCAAGAACAGCACATTCAAGTCATGAGAATTTTTCAAATTCTTTGAGATAGAGATGATAGAGATTAATCAGATTGCATGAGAGCTGGTAGAAGAAATGTGAAAGAATGTGTCTGTACTAATTTCAGTACAAATGGAATCTGAAAACTACATGTTCTTATTCCAGATTCCAAGCAGATGCCCTCTCCCAGATATTCCAGTCTATACTTCCTTCCTCTGACCTCCTCCCTGGTTTTACAGGTGAAACTCAAAAAATTAGAATATAGTGCAAATGTTCATTTATGTCAGTATGGCAACTCAAAAGGTGAAACCAATATATGACATAGACGCATTACATGCAAAGTGAGACTTACTTTGGTATAATTGTGATGATTATCGTGTACAGCTTATGAAAACCCCAAATTCACAATCTCAGAAAATTAGAATATTACATGACATCAATAACACAAGGATTGGAAATAGAACAATATCGGACCTCTGCAAAGTATAAGCATGCATATGTACTCAGTACTTGGTTTGGGCCCCTTTTGCAGCAATGACTGCCGCAATGCGGCGTGGCATGGATGCTATCAGCCTGTGGCACTGCTGAGGTGTTATAGAAGACCAGGATGCTTCAATAGCGGCCTTCAGCTCCGCTGCATTGTTCGGTCTCATGTCCCTCATCTTTCTCTTGGCAATGCCCCATAGATTCTCTATGGGGTTCAGGTCAGGCGAGTTTGCTGGCCAACCAAGCACAGTAATCCCATGGTCATTGAACCAGGTTTTGGTACTTTTGGCAGTGTGGGCAGGTGCCAAGTCCTGCTGGAAAATGAAGTCAGCATCCCCATAAAGCTTGTCTGCGGAAGGAAGCATGAAGTGCTCCAAAATCTCCTGGTAGACGGCTGCGTTGACCCTGGGCTTAATGAAGCACAGTGGACCAACACCAGCAGATGACATGGCTCCCCAAATCAACACAGACTGTGGAAACTTCACACTGGACTTCAAGCATCGTGCATTGTGTGCCTCTCCATTCGTCCTCCAGACTCTGGGTCCTTGGTTCCCAAATGAGATGCAAAAGTTGCTCTCATCAGAAAAGAGGACTTTGGACCACTGGGCAACAGACCAGTTCTTTTTTTCTGTAGCCCAGGTAAGACACTTCTGATGTTGTTTGTTGTTCAGGAGCGGCTTGACAAGAGGAATACGACATTTGAAGCCCATGTCCAGGATCCGTCTGTGTGTGGTGACTCTTGATGCACTGACTCCAGCCTCAGTCCACTCCTTGTGAAAGTCCCCAACACTTTGGAATGGCCTTTTCCTGACAATCCTCTCCAGGCTGCGGTCAGCCCTGCTGCTTGTGCACCTTTTTCTACCACACTTTTCCCTTCCATATAACCTTCTATTGATGTACTTTGATACAGCACTTTGGGAACATCCAACTTCTTTTGCAATTCCCTTTTGGGGCTTTCCCTCCTTATGGAAGGTGTCAATGATGGTTTTCTGCACAACTGTCAGGTCAGCAGTCTTTCCCATGCTTGTGATTCCTACTGAACCAGCCTGAGAGACCATTGAAAGGCTCAGGAACCCTTTGCAGGTGTTATGGATTCATTAGCTGATTAGAGTGGGACACTTGGAGCCTAGAATATTGAACCTTTTCACACTATTCTAATTTTCTGAGATTGTGAATTTGGGGTTTTCATAAGCTGTACGCCATAATCATCACAGTTATACCAAAGTAAGGCTTGACATATCTCGCTTTGCATGTAATGCGTCTATCTCATATATTGGTTTCACCTTTTGAGTTGCCATACTGACATAAATGAACATTTGCACGATATTCTAATTTTTCGAGTTTCACCTGTATTTTTTGTTGCCTATCAAACATCCAACATCCCATAGTGACTGAAACATGGGTAAACTACCTTTCCAAGCACAGGTACAATGCCAAGTAACTATCTATTATCTGCCTATTTCTCTGTCTCTCTATCATCAAGTTTTTAAATAAAGGTTTATAGTGTGCAACAGTATGGAATTTCTTGCAGTAAAAGCAATATAACAGATTTAGCTACTTGAAATGCATTATGTATTTTGAAAACACTGTTACCAGTGTTAACAAGAAACCCAAGGACCAACTTTTTAGTAGACCATAAATCATCTACTTATGAAGGTTTATTCATAAATATAAACTTGAAGAAATGTGGACAGCAATAAAATATCACATAATATATAGACGCTAAATCTTGGAATATAAAATCATCTTTTATGGACTAACTATTAGCACAGAATGACCTGAAAAAAAGGAACATTAGGATGAATACTAAATGCAAAGTAAAGTGAAAAATGTGTTCTCCCAACAATGAATTTTAGGATTAGAAAGTTAGAAAGCTAGAACAATAGAGTCTGAGTGGGAAGGTCTATCTGGAAAAAAATACTAAGTAGTAGATAGGTGTCCAAATCAAAATGTCACTCTGTTTCTGGTGCAGACATCTAACATCACTAACATCTTCCCTTATTTTGTCTTGTCACAGTCTCCTTGCAGTCTGATGTTTCACCACTGTTGCATGGTGAGATCTGATTCGTTGAGATTAGAATGAAAAGTTTTGAATTACCATCTCTTTCAAAGCCTGAGGAAGACATATAGCATTGTGATGATGGTTTATTCCTGGGTTTTTCTAACCATGTGTGTGGTCAGTTTAAAATCATTAATTACATGATATTTCTCTCAGTAGCAGACAGTGGATTCTGTGCACAGTGCTAACACTTATCCTCTCTTGATCAAAAGGGAACAGCTAATCTGCAGGGAGGAAAAGCACTGAAATGCATGGCTTTCCCTTACTAGATTGGGGAAATGGATTATTTATGAAACTTAATTCCGTAATGTAAACTACTTTGAAAAGTGAAGCTTATGAAGGCAGAAGTTTACTGCGTTCCACACTGGCGATACTTGCACATCATGCCACACCAGAATTCTTTACTATTCTGGTTTGGAGTCACATGCAGACATGTCAATTATACCTTTTAAGATTTTGTACAGAAATTACTCATGATACTGAAAGCTTTGACTGAAATGTTGAATACCTTGTAAAATACAGTGTGCATTGCTTTTCTATTTTTTGTATTGTCTCTATTGTTAATACTATTTTACTATATTCAAGTATAACCTTGCATTGCTTATACAGTACTTATATCCATATGCTTCCCATTAACGTATTTAATTGCAAGAAAAGGAACAATTTTATGTACGCAGCACACCAGCATTGGTTTATGTTTATTCATATAGGATTTTCGGCAATTCATGAGTAGGTTTTCTATTTAAAGAATAGAATCAAAATAAAATTATTGTTTCAGTCATAAATCCCCAGACAGCAATTTCCTTGTGATTAATATTTCCAAACCCTCTCAAAATCATATGCTCCTTCGCCTTTCAGTGCCAACAGTGGGGCTGGGGACAGGAGTTAAAAAATATTAAAAGCCCCCTGCCCAGTACTTAAAAAAATAATAATAGTTGTTTAGACTGGATTTGGCATTTTAATCCACCTATTGAGTCCTTCCCAAGGTCCTGGGATAGGCAGATGTTGTTCTCTGATGGTGTTAAAGGTATCGTCACAGGATATAAGCTGTTCCAAGTAAAGCTGCCTTTTGCAATTGACTGATGGTGATTTGTCAATGCCAGTGGTGTTCAAGTGGTGCTCCAGATGTTTTGGGATTGCACCTAAGTTGCTTATAACTATTGATACTATCTTTAATTTCTTTTACCATAGTCATTCTACTTCTATTTGCAGGTCTTTACATTTTGAAATTTTCTCCAGTTCTTTCTCTTCTATTCTGCTGTCTCCAGGCATTGCAATATCTACTATCCAGGCTTTTTTGTCTTTCTTATCAACAATGGTTAAGTCTGGGTTGTTGTGTGGCAGATGCTTGCCTGTTTGAATTCTAAAGTCCCAGAGTACTTTAGCTTCTTCATTTTCTATTTGTCTGTTTTGTGGTCCCACCAGCTCTTGCTTGCAGGCAAAAGGTATTTCTTGCACATATTCTAATGTACCACTGTTGCTACTTTGTCATGCTGTTGTTTGTAGTCAATCTGTGCGATCTCCTTGCAGCAGTTAACTAGGTGGTCAGCTTCTTTGCAGGGGAGGCATTTGCTATCTGTTGCTGTCTTCTCAATTCTCGCTTTATATGCATTTGTTCTTAAAGCTTGGTCTTGTATAGCCAGAATTAGCCCTTCTGTCTCTTTCTTCAACTTTCCTGATCTTAGCCATTGCCAAGTCTTGTTGTTATCTGCTTTGCCTGCTGCTTTTTTTGGGTACTGGCCATGTAATACTTTGCCTTGCCATGTCTCTTTTCTGTTTTTCATTTGGTCTTTCTTATAGGCCAGTTTGGTCTCTTTGGTATTCAGTAAGCCTTCATGGTGTACTAGCTTCACTGCATCTTCTTCACTGTCCTTCAGATATTCTTCCAATGCCCATTTTTTTCTTCAACTTTCTGGCATACTTGTAACATTCCAAACCCACCTATGCTGTTTGGTAAGTGGAGTCTGTCAACGTCGCTTTGTGAATGAAGGGCATGATTCATTGTCATTATTTTTCTGGTCTTCCTATCCAGGGATTTTAGTTCAGCTTGAGTCCAGTCCACTATTCCAGCTGCATATCTAGTGACTGGAATTGCTCAGGTGTTAACTATCTTGATGGTATTTCCTCCACTGAGTTTGGACTTTAAGGTCTTCTTCACTATTCTGATGTATTCACTACTAACCTTCTTCTTGACTTCAGTGTGCTTTATGTTGTCAGCCTGAAGGATGCCCAGGCATTTGTAGTGATCTTCTTCATCAAGATTCTTGATGTTATTTCCACTGGGCATCTCGATTCCTTCAGTTTTCACTATTTTTCCCCTGTTAATGGTCAGGGTGGCACATTTGTCCAGTGCAAACTTCACTGCAATATCTTGGCTGTATATTTGGACAGCATTGAGCAGCAATTCTATTTCAGATGGTGTTTTTCCATACAGCTTCAGATCATCCATGTAAAGGAGGTGGGATAACCTGGCAGATGTTTTTGATGTTTGATAGCCATGACCTGACTTGTACAGTGTTGCTGACAGTACTGAATCAATGCAATGACTAACAGTAGTCTACTGGTGATACTGAATCTCCTTGAAAAATTCCTATCTTGATGTTAACCTCTCCCAGTCTATCACCATTGCCCAGCAACTGTGTCTTCCATTGTGCCACTGTTCTTTGCACAAAGCTTGATGTTTCTACTGACTCCTGTTATTTCTAGACACTTGATTATCCAATCATGTGGCAGGGAGTCGAATGCCTTCTTGTAATCAATCCAAGCTACATTCAAGTTGGTCTTCCTTCTCTTGCAGTTTTCCAAAAGCATCTTGTCAATTAGGAGCTCATCTTTTGTCTCTCTGCTGTTTGGGTGGTTTCCTTTCTACTCAGATGGAAATAGCTTGTTTTCAACTAGGTGCTGTTGGACTGCATCAGCTACTACCCCAGTTAGCAATTTGAAAGTTGTTGGCAAGCAGGTAATTGGCCTATAGTTGCCTGGTGCTGCCCCTTTTGCTGGACCTTTCATTATCAGGTAGGTTTTGCCAGATGTTAACCAATCTTCAATTTTACCTCCTTGCAGTAGCTTGTTAAACTGCTTGGCAATGGTGCTGGCACTGACCAATTCTTGATATTCCTTGCCCTTTTCTCCATCATTTCTGCTGTTATTACAAGTTCTTTCATTTCAGCTTTTTTTATTCTTATCTACCTCCTTTATCCAAGCTGCATTCTTGTTGTATTTCTTTGGGTTGTCCCATAGCTGGGCCCAGAACTTCACTGTTTCTTCTTTGTCAGGTGTTGACTGATTCATTGCAGTCTCTCCATTGATGGACTGGTAGAAACATTTCTGTTTCGACTGAAATTGGAGATTCTGCCTGTAGTGTGCAATTCGAGCTTCGTATCCACTGATCTTCTTGTCTATAGCTGTTATTTGTTGCTTTATTATTTCCAATGCTTCATTGATCTTCCTTGTTTCTAGGTGATATTTCTTGATCAGGTAGTCTTTGGTCTTTTTTTTTTTCCCTTCAGTTTTTTTTCTTTCATCCATTCTAGCTTGCTTGCATCTGATCTTAGCATGCTGATCTTATTTTCCATCCTGATGTTCCATTTTGGTGGTGCACTGTTTAACTTTTTCCCTTGTTTGTTGATTTTGCATTTAAGGTATTCAGTTATAACTGCAGCTGTGCTGTACATCACTTGGTTTGTTTCTTGCAGTGAAGATGCTTATATTTGATATTACAGTATTGGCATCATTTAATACTTGTGCTGTTTCTTTGTAACAACCTTCAGTGCAGGCAACTTTGTTCTGTTGTTTTTGTGCTGTTCTAGATGCTCAATTATTCCTTGTTTTAATTCTTTTTTTTTTTTTTTTTTTTTGGTAGAGGGCTTTGCTCTTTCTGAGGAAAAGGCTCTACTGTCTGAGCTACTTCTGGCAAGGCTTCAATTTCTTTGCCCTGGGTAGACCTTTGCAGTTCTTCTAATTCGACTTTTGTGAATACTTTATTTCATGTTAAAAATCAACATTGATCTGTTAGCTTCTGTTTTGTATTTCTGATTCTGGATGCTGTTCTTTCCTGGAGTAGTGCATTCTTTTCAGATATCCTCTTCTCGTTGGACTTGATTTGTAACAGCAGATCATTATTTGTTTTCTGTCTTCATATATTTGCAACAGATAAACAACCTTTCTTCCAGTAGTTCTGCAGCTGCTGGCTCTGGTTGCTCAGCCAACAGTCCTGAGTCCTGTAGTCCACTTGTCACCAGATGTCCAGGAACTAGAACACCTAGCACAGTCCTTGTTGACCCGGGTGATGACCAATCTGGTATAGGTTTCTGTAAATTACATCTCACCATATTGTTTATGGGAGAGACACTCTTCATCTGGCTCCTCTGACAAGACCTGTCCAGTATGGTTGAATGTCTGGCTTAGCTCTTATCCTCCTCAGAGCACACAAGCCCCACAACCACATCAAGGTAGTGGTTTATTATTCTTATTAATTAAACTTCCATGCTGACTGACTCCCAATGACTCAATGTGGCTCATAACAATCAAAGAAACTACAGTGAAATCAACAGAAGATAAAAGATGGCAAGTGGGACAGACCAGATGGAATAGAGCAAGGGGTTTCATTTTCCCCCACCAAAGGCCTGGGTGAAGAGCCAGGTGTTCACTGCTCTTCTGAACAACAGCAGAGTGGAGCCGAGCCATATCTCAGGGGGAAACTCATACCAGAGGGCAGGTGCTGCCACATTGAAGGCACACTTTTGGGGTCCCAATAGATGACACTAATTAATTAAATGAACCCAGAGCATGCCAACTCTGCAAAATCAAATTGGTCAGGCAGTTACTATGGGAGATAGGTGGTCACTCAAGTAATCAGGCCCCATGCCACAGAGAGCTTTATAGGTAACACCAGCACCTGGAATCACACCCAAAAGCAAAATGGCAACCAGTGCAACTCACGAAGCAGAGGTGTTATATGGCCATACCAAGGCATGCCCATCACTGCTTGTACTGCTGCATGCTGAACCAGTTGAAGCTTCTGGGTGGTGTTGAAGTGCAGTCCCACATACAGTGTGTTTCATAGTCAAGCTGCAAGGTGACTAGAGCATGACAAGCACAACCAAGGGTGTCTCAGTACTAACTCCCAACCTGAAATATGACAGAAATGGTCTAGATAATCTGTTTCCTCCAGGGTTCTCATCAGCTGCTGATCAATTACCCTAATACAGGCTCCTTCTTGTCTCCAGTCAGACTCACTTTAAGTCTTCCTCCAACAACACTTCAGATGTCTCTTCTGGCACTTTACTTCCTCAGTAAACCACAGTAAACAATGGAATTGGCATACAGGGAATGGACACATATATGCAGTATGATCCAAGGCTTCAGCCACCCACCCATTCTGGGCAATAACTAGGGCCTCAGCTGAACTACCCACCAGATCCTCAAGGAAAAACAAATCCTGGAACCTCACTGGGTCCAACAATGTATGTATGTATGTGTGTGTGTGTGTGTGTGTGTGTGTATAGATAACACATATGCAAACCCATGTACATGTATACCTACACACGCACACTAATACACATAAACACCCTCCCCCCACAGGCAGTGGGGAGAATATAAAAGAAAAGTAAAGTAACTGTATTTACATCTAAAATGTTTTTCTTAATGTGAGTAGGCTTTTTAAAATTCTCAAACTATGTTAGAGATATAAAATTTGAAATAGTGTAATAATAATATCCTCTCTACTGCACTGCTTTCAATTTATATTCCATTACAAACAGCGCCTAACATTATCCCTGAAAGAATGTCATATAACCAAAAAAAAACCCCAAATATTACCTGAAATATAGAGGTGCATGTTATTTAATGCATAAATCAGTGTTTGCTTATTTCCCTTTTGCTTAAGTTATCCTTGTCCTTGCTTACTCTCAATCCTCTGTTATTTTAAATACACACTCCTTTCTTTCTGTAGGTTTTAATGTATTTTTTCTATCTGCACTATATCACTTTTATTTTAAATAAAATACAGGGTGTCAACTAAATAAGTGAAATGTAATTTCTGGATCCTGTCTTATAAAGAACTGCATGAACGTTACATAATTCCAAGTTTGGCAACTGGTAGTTAATGAAAAGTAAAATTATAGCTGCAGTATAATTTCCTTTCTTTTCCTTTCCTCCCTCCTTCCTTTTTCTTTCTTTCTCTCTTTTTTTTTTTTTGGCAGGGGGAGGAGGGTGTCTCTCCTGATTCACTGTCATGAGCTAACTTCTATAAATGTTTATTGACCATTTTAAAGGGAAAAAAAGACAGAAAAAAAGGAAGGAAAAGAGAAAAAAGTAAGAAAAGAACAAAGTAAATAGATTTTCAAGCATAAGTATAAATTAAGTACAAGTACAAATTCTCAGGACATTAATTTAGTTCTACATATCTAAATATCTTGTGTCATTTTAAAACTACAGGTCATTATTAAAAGCAAATTAATGTATGAGTATTAACAACAGGAATCAGTACAGTATGTTTCCAGTATTAAAATGAAAAATTAGGTTTATCTAGTCAATAAGAAATGTATCCTTATGTAACAAATCATCAACATCAAATGTTAAAAACTTTACGTTATGAGAACCCCAATGTTCGGAAGTGGTACAAGGCCAAATTATTACAATTATAGACCAAAAATACTTTCCACATTAAATTGTGCCAGATTTTTTTTTTAAAAAAAACAAGGTTGTTTTAAACATTGAGGCACACTCCCACAACTTAATTTGTCATTTTTCTACTGAATGAATTATACATATTTTCCAATGGCAGGTTGGAAACGGAATTCAACTTTTTAGAATGTATTTCATTTTAGTATAAATCATTTTCCAAAATTGCTGGGTTTCACAAAAGTGCCACCAAATAGGAAAGAATGACACAAACTGATTGTTACATTCCATGAGTTTTTAGAAAATGAATAATCAATTTTAGTAATATTGGAGCAAGATACCACCAATAAAACGTACCAGTTTTCTCTAAGTGTAATATTCACTGTAAATTTAATATTTTCTTCTATTGATATTCCCATTGTTGTATATTGATAATTCTGACTTAATTTTGCATCCAATCTTTAACTAGTTTGGTTTCTGAGTCACGTTTTACAAAAGTTATAAAAAGGTTCAAGATGTACTCTGAGTCTTGGGTTATACCATTTTCAAATTCAGTCAAATCCCTAAGTGTTTTCCCTTATTTTTATAATTCCTTTACAATACTGCTTATCTGAGGATATTAAAACTTGTCAAATAGTTCTGATTATTCCAAAAACAGTCTCAAAGGACTTCATCTTTACTGATATTTAGATTGTGCAATCTATACAATTCATTATTTCTCCACCGACCACATTTCTTTACACGTTTATTTTCATGAAAATAAATGTTTAATATAGGTGATAAATCTGGACTAATTCCTTTTCTATGTTTGTCCCTTACTTTCAATACACTGCTTTTTATTGAATGATCAATTGTTTATTTCTGTTTATATTGAGCCAAAGCTACTTCTGTAAACTATCTGGAAATCCTACTCCCTCAGCAGAGGTAACCCAGTTATAAGGTGATTGATACCCAGTCTGTTATCCAAGTTAGGCAATTGGCATGATAAGATAGTTTGAAGCTTGGTACTAACAAACTGCCCTGTTCTTTCAAATTTTGTGATGTTTAAAATTTGATCCTCAATCTTTTATCAAGCTAGATAGCTCTTTGTTGCTGCTTGTCATTTTATACTCTATCTTCACTTTTTATTGGAATCTTTTGGAACAGAAAGTTATGCCTTGGCAGAATGTGCAATATAATTTTCTGTCCCACTGCCAAGTCTCATAATCAATCAGCCATCAGGGTTCTATAATCAATCTGCCATCAGGGTTCTTTATCCTATGTCTTCTCTTACACTAAAAAAAAAAAAAATGAACATTTTTGTAACTGTCCAAAGTATAGCACAAAACTTACCCCAACCCCCAGAGAACTGTACATGCATCCTGAGAATCAACAGTAAAGAAAAATGCTCAGAGACAGACATGACAACTGTGGGCATTGTGACATCATGCCCATATTTGAATAAATTATTTTTATTCATTTTTCTCCCTAAACATGCAAAACTACTTGTGTGATTTAATTTAATTTTGATTTAATTATCTGACTAGTATACTCAGCACCAAAGACTTTTCCTTCTCTGCCCTGACCATGATGAAGAATCCACTGCTTCTAGCAAGGAGAGGCAGAAAAAGCTCCAAGCTTCCTCTGCAGTCCTGACCTGGGCAAGAGATGATCATCCTCTTCATAGCTGCACAAGAGCAGGGAACACTACAAGCAGGGCTGCCTGCTTTGATCAAGGAAAACCCTGCATTCAGCAATGTGCACATGGATTGTAACACAGATCTAATAACAAGTATGTTTTTGTGCATTTTCTAAAACTCATTCGTGTTTTTATTTTCGTTTTTTCCCCACTATGACAAGAAGCAACATCCAAAGATTTTGGGTGTTGTTTTGCTTTTGCCATATTTTAAGCAACACCTTTTAATGATATTAATGAAGTGATGTGTCAGTATGCCCATGTCTGTGGGCTTGTGCATATATAATAATTTGAGACAGATAAATGAAATGTGAGATTTCTATATTTTATAAGCCTTTGGGATATGCTATACACCACAAAATATATTAACTCATTCTGTTTTAATGCTGGCTTCTATTAATAATGTTGCATTTTATGATCCATACTAATGTATTGTTTATTGTAAAATATCTCAAGTGTACTTTAATAGAGAAAGACAGGAGAGAAACATTAAGATAAATCAGAAAGCAGATTTAAAAGAATAAATAAATTGGTAAATAAATAAAAGTCAGATTTGAATGTTGGTGATTTACATACTCAAACCTATCAGCATATACCAATAATGAACCAAATGTCATTAATCCCCTCTCCCATTGCATCCATTTGATCAGTTTTTATAATTCACTGTGTTCCCCCTCTTAGCACAATGCCACTCAAAAACCTTCAACAGTAAACAAAAGTTGACATCTTGCAATATTAATTTAAGCACATCTACCAGAGTTCTTTATGAAAACAAAATACCCTCCTCCCCCCACCCTACCCCAAAAAAGCCTTGGATATTATGGCCTCATCTCTCAAGAGGTGGGGAAGTAAATGGACCTGGCAAGGCTGCTCAGAAATAAGCTGCTGAAAGATCCTAGATCCTCACCATAGCAAGATCCTGGTAATTAAGGAAGAATCTGGGCTTGCTAAGATCTTTAAACCACACCAGGTAATGAATGTCTTTGTGGATTCATCTCCTGGCATTGCTGGCTGCCAAGATCTTTCCTTGAGATTTGGCTGGATTCTTTTTCTTGCTGTTCCTTTAGATGGGGTCAACTTAGTGAATCTTCTTATGTGTGTATGAAACATAGATTAAATTTATGACAATGAAATTATCCTGACAGATTTATTAGAACTTCATTGTAGGATCAAGGGAGATCTTCTAGTAAATTGTTTTCAAAAGTTCACATTTTCTGCACAGAAACAAACTGACTCCATAGGGATTTAGTTCCAGCTAATGTGCATAGAATTTCCAGTAGTAATAGCCCTTAGTGTAAAATGGATTTGCCTTTCTTGTTCATAGTAAATGGACAAGAAGAAATAAGGTGTTCATTTGTACTTTTTTTCCCCCATATAATTGTATTTATAAATTTCATTGTAAGTATTTGCTGTCATTCAGTACTATTAGGACTTAATATTTTTCAGTGCATTTGTAATTATTACCTACAGGTGAAACTCGAAAAATTAGAATATCGTGCAAATGTTCATTTATGTCAGTATGGCAACTCAAAAGGTGAAACCAATATATGAGATAGACGCATTACATGCAAAGCGAGATATGTCAAGCCTTACTTTGGTATAATTGTGATGATTATGGCGTACAGCTTATGAAAACCCCAAATTCACAATCTCAGAAAATTAGAATAGTGTGAAAAGGTTCAATATTCTAGGCTCCAAGTGTCCCACTCTAATCAGCTAATGAATCCATAACACCTGCAAAGGGTTCCTGAGCCTTTCAATGGTCTCTCAGGCTGGTTCAGTAGGAATCACAAGCATGGGAAAGACTGCTGACCTGACAGTTGTGCAGAAAACCATCATTGACACCTTCCATAAGGAGGGAAAGCCCCAAAAGGGAATTGCAAAAGAAGTTGGATGTTCCCAAAGTGCTGTATCAAAGCACATCAATAGAAGGTTATGTGGAAGGGAAAAGTGTGGTAGAAAAAGGTGCACAAGCAGCAGGGATGACCGCAGCCTGGAGAGGATTGTCAGGAAAAGGCCATTCAAAAGTGTTGGGGACTTTCACAAGGAGTGGCCTGAGGCTGGAGTTAGTGCATCAAGAGCCACCACACACAGACGGATCCTGGACATGGGCTTCAAATGTCGTATTCCTCTTGTCAAGCCGCTCCTGAACAACAAACAACGTCAGAAGCGTCTTACCTGGGCTACAGAAAAAAAGAACTGGTCTGTTGCCCAGTGGTCCAAAGTCCTCTTTTCTGATGAGAGCAACTTTTGCATCTCATTTGGGAACCAAGGACCCAGAGATTGGAGGACGAATGGAGAGGCACACAATGCACGATGCTTGAAGTCCAGTGTGAAGTTTCCACAGTCTGTGTTGATTTGGGGAGCCATGTCATCTGCTGGTGTTGGTCCACTGTGCTTCATTAAGCCCAGGGTCAACGCAGCCATCTACCAGGAGATTTTGGAGCACTTCATGCTTCCTTCCGCAGACGAGCTTTATGGGGATGCTGACTTCATTTTCCAGCAGGACTTGGCACCTGCCCACACTGCCAAAAGTACCAAAACCTGGTTCAATGACCATGGGATTACTGTCCTTGATAGGCCAGCAAACCCGCCTGACCTGAACCCCATAGAGAATCTATGGGGCATTGCCAAGAGAAAGATGAGGGACATGAGACTGAACAATGCAGCGGAGCTGAAGGCCGCTATTGAAGCATCCTGGTCTTCCATAACACCTCAGCAGTGCCACAGGCTGATAGCATCCATGCCACGCCTCATTGCGGCAGTCATTGCTGCAAAAGGGGCCCAAACCAAGTACTGAGTACATATGCATGCTTCTACTTTGCAGAGGTCCGATATTGTTCTATTTCCAATCCTTGTGTTATTGATGTCATGTAATATTCTAATTTTCTGAGATTGTGAATTTGGGGTTTTCATAAGCTGTACGCCATAATCATCACAATTATACCAAAGTAAGGCTTGACATATCTCGCTTTGCATGTAATGCATCTATCTCATATATTGGTTTCACCTTTTGAGTTGCCCAACTGACATAAATGAACATTTGCATGATATTCTAATTTTTCGAGTTTCACCTGTATTAGGGCTATACAATGCTTCAGAAATAATTAAGAAAAGGTGTTACAGAGTATATGGGAACATGAACATGACACCTTTCTGTAATTCTTTAATGCAGCCATTCCTTTTCCCAGATTTTCACAGTCACACATATACTTGGGAAAAAGTGAAGCTGTTTCAGAGAGTTGTAGACAAGTGGTACATTTCCACCACTATACACTCTGAAAATCCACTATGGAATCAAATCTCAGCACTGCATAGCCCTATTATTTATTTAACAGGGAACATATAGTTTCTATCAATTAACCAACCCAACCCCATACAACTGGAGCCAGAACCAAGCATTTTAAGACACATATTGCTGTCTCCATAAAAATAAAACTATATCACTTCTGCCTAGTTAAGTTGGTTATGCCTAACAATAAACACATATGACTTTTTTTTTTCACTGCAAATTTCCTCATTCTGTCAAGAAAGAGCAAATTGGAGTAGAAACTTGCACGTAAATACTTCACCCACTTACTATTATTCAAACTTAAGAAGTGAAATAAAAGCAACAGAACAATCTCATGTTTCCCCTACACTTTTCCCATCATCTTCCTAGAAGAATCACTTCAGAACTGGACACATGGTATAAGAAGAGTATTCTAACAGTCCTACTGTTATGGTCAAAAGCAATGAAATGTAAGAAGAAGTTACATCATTGGAAAAAAAGTCAAACTGTTCTGGTTATTTCCATCCTCTATGCAGATCCACCAGAATAATCTTCAAAATTTCGGAAATGAAGGACACAATCTGCCTGGCTAGAGACTTAGAATCTGAGATGCAGTGTCAAACTAATATAATGCCAGACATAACTGACTCTAGGATTATTATGGCCCCTATTGAAAAAGAGGGGTAGAACAGAAATTTGCTTATAAAATGCTCAGTTGGGTGGGGCTACTCATTTCTGAAGTAATATTAAGCTACACCAGGCAATTCTATTTCTCACTTGAACATCTATGCTGGACAAACAGAGAACCTTGGCGAGGCAAGTTTTGATCCACAGCTAGTCCAACCACAACCACAGAAGCTCACCAGGTAACATTAGACCAATATCAGCCCTATTTATCTTACAAGATTGCTATTGTGGGGAAAATAGGACGGAGTGCTGTATATTCTATCTTGGGCTCTGAATGAAAGGTAGGATATAAATCTAATAAATACTGCTACTACTCCTAACAGTAACAACAGTTGGGGGAAACCAGAATCATGTTCAATTTTCACATAAGGATACTATTGAAAGAAAAGCTCAAGTATTTATAACAACTTATAAAATCCATCTGACATACATCAGCCATAGTAAGCCTGTGAAAAGTTCGACTTTTTAACTAAATTAATGTGGATATTTGTATTTTTAACTGCTTGGGGCTTTTATTTTAATTGTGAGCCGCCCAGAGACCCTATAGGGGAGATAGGCAGCATATAAATTTAATAAATAAATAAAAATAAGTCTCCAAAATAAGGCATCTCCTGATGATTTTCCTCTCATTTGGGTTAATTTAGAAAATATGGGCAAAGAAAATATATTTGCTCAGGCAACATGTTGTTGTTGTTGTTGTTGTTGTTGTTCAGTCGTTAAGTCATGTCCGACTCTTCGTGACCCCATGAATCATATCACGCCAGGCCTTCCTGTCCTTCACTGCCTCCTTGAGTTGGCTCAGTTTCATGCTCATTGCTTCAGTGATGCTATCTAACCATCTCATCCTCTGCTGTCCTCTTCTCCTTTTGCCTTCAATCTTTCCCAGCATCAGGGTCTTTTCCAAGGAGTCCTCTCTTCGCATTAGGTGACCAAAGTATCTGAGCTTGAGCTTCATTATCAATCTTTCCAATGAGCAATCAGGGTTGATTTCCTTTAAGATTGACTGGTTTGACCTCCTAGCAGTCCAGGGGACTCTTAAGAGTCTTCTCCAGCACCACAGTTCAAAGGCATCAATTCTTCGGCGCTCAGCCTTCTTTATGGTCCAGCTCTCACAGCCATACATTACTAGTGGAAAAACCATAGCTCTGACTATGCGGATCTTTGTCGGCAAGGTGATGTCTCTGCTTTTTAATATGCTATCTAGGTTTGCCATAGCTTTCCTCCCAAGGAGCAAGCGTCTTTTAATTTCATGGCTGCAGTCTACATCTGCGGTGATCTTGGAACCCAAATAAATGAAGTCTGTTACTGCTTCCATTTCTACCCCTTCTATTTGCCAGGAATTGATGCGTCCAGATGCCATGATCTTAGTTTTTTTAATGTTGAGTTTCAAGCCAGCTTTCATACTCTCCTCTTTCACCCTCATCAAGAGTCTCTTTAGTTCTTCTTCACTTTCTGCCATTAGGGTGGTATCATCTGCATATCTGAGGCTGTTGATGTTTCTCCCTGCAATCTTAATTCTGGCTTGTGATTCTTCCAGCCTGGCATTTCTCATGATGTACTCTGCATATAGGTTAAATAAGCAGGGTGACAGTATACAGCCTTGTCATACTCCTTTCCCTATTCTGAACCAATCGGTTGTTCCATGACCGGTTCTAACTGTTGCTTCTTGGCCCGCATACAGATTTCTCAGGAGACAGGTAAGATGGTCTGGTACTCCCATCTCTTTAAGAATTTGCCACAGTTTGTTGTGATCCACACAATCGAAGGCTTTTGCATAGTCAATGAAACAGAAGTAGATGTTTTTCTAGAACTCTCATGCTTTCTCCATGATCCAGCGAATGTTGGCAATTTGATCTCTAGTTCCTCTGCCTCTTTGAAACCCAGCTTGTACATCTGGTAGTCCTCGGTTCACATACTGCTGAAGCCTAGCTTGTAGGATTTTGAGCATAACCTTGCTAGCATGTGAAATGAGTGCAATTGTGTGATAGTTTGAGCATTCTTTGGCATTGCCAAAAAAAAAAAAAAATACAGGCAACATGTAGAGATTGGTAAATATTTTCTAAAATTGGCAGTAAAAGGGTTAAATTCTTTCAGCTAAAATTATAAATTATAGCTGACTACCTTTGAGTATGACATGATATATAATTCCAGAATTATTTAATAAATGCACATGACAGAAGAGGAAGATCTACTTTGCTTGACATCTCCAACAATAATCTTTATTATCCCAATTGTTTAGGATATTTACAATCAAATACCATGGGTATTAAAATATTTTTTTCCAATTGCACTTAAAAGGTTAATTGATATGTGACTAAATCCAATCTCATTCATCTATATTCAACTGTTAAATATCTCTGATTCTAATATATTAACAATCAATACAATTTGATATTAATATTTGTAATAATAAAACTAGATAAATTTCAAATTAAGCCACTTTTTACAGTATCCACATATAGCTAAAAATTTATTTATATTCCAAAACTGAAATTATTGAAGCCAACAATGTGTATGTATAATTAATCATACCAAATCATACTGTTATTAGTACTTCAAGAGAAATCTGTCAATACGTTAGTTTGATTCCAGATTTTTTTTTTTATTAATTTTTAAGTAAAGCATAACTGTCCACTTAGAGAAAACAGGGTCATACTATTCTTTTTCATAAATGTGGAAAAAACAGAAATAATCTAGACAAAAAAACTTAAGACATGGAGAAAGGCATGATAAAAATCTGCTTGACCTTGTTCTCATGAAAGCTTGAAATATGTTATAAAAATAAAGAGAATCAGCCTTCAATCTTTATAAAAACATAGATGTCTTGCCTTTTTGGAAATATCAACCAAAACGTTTAAGGATAAGGGCTTCAGAAGAAAATACAAAGGAAAGTGCAGAATTTGGTAAAATAAAAGATGAATGTAATCCAAATATTTGGGCTCCCCTCCATTTCTAAATGCCTGATTCAATGCCTGTTGTAGTATTAGATGTATGCAAATTGTCTGCAAATGGTATTTAGAATGTTGTAAACATGTACTAAAATCTCAAAGGATTCTTCTATGCAAAAGTATGTCCTTTGTTGCTTTGACATCATTAGTTGGTACACTGAATTTCATTTTCCTTAATATTGTTTATACCTTTCAAAATAGTTTCTATTTGCTGAATAGATTATCAGCGTTAATTGTGATATTTCCAACAGAGTAGCTGGGGGTTTATAAGCACCTCAGTCAGTGAAAGGATACCACTTTTATTAGAAAGTATAGGCACAGAAAATTCAGTGTTTAATTCTCTTCCCTATGTTTTCCTCATCTAAATCATATCTCCTTAAATTGGTAGATTACTTTCCGTAGAAGAGTAACAGAAATGTAATGCAGTTATATTTACTTTTTCCCTATGTCCCCTAGGCCAATGGTATAGAGGAATGCTCAAATATCCTTTGCATCATATTGCTTCCCTAATGAAATTAGAATACAAAGAACAAAATTTAGTTTTTATAAACATTGGAAATTAATCATGGCCCTCTTGCCATAACACATATTTAAACAGTGCAATAACAACACAGGACAAAGAAAAAAAATCTATTACATATAAAGATGATTCTCAATGATCAGCAAATGTCTGAGTGAAATTTATGTGCAATTTTTACTCTTGAAAAAATATCCTTTTATCTTCAAGTCCCAGATCCATAACCACATAAATCCTCCATTAATGCTTTAATAAAAAGTACTTCTACAAGCAGATTAAAAAGCAAGACCATCTGACAATGTATGTCCATAAACGTTAATTCAAGTTATTTGTGTGTGTAGCCACGCACACCAGCACAATCAAGTTGAAACTGGACCTAAATGATCTTTTATTTCATATAAATAGATACATTTGATCATATATGGATTTGTCACCATTTTTTTCTTAAATCATAAAACATACCATTCCTGCCAGTGAAGAACAACATTAGTCTGCAGAAAGATAAGAATTTCCTTTTCTTAACCATTTTCGACTTAAATGCAGAACATTTTTAAAATGTCCTAAAAATGTGTGTTTGATATTAACCTTCAGGTAGTCCTCGAGTTACAATGGTAATTGGGACTGGAATTTCTGTTGCTAAGCAATGCAGTCAATTCCCCCCATTCTATTTCCCCCCCATCTCTGTCTTTTTTGACGCCCTGCACAGCGGCACTCCTCAGCAGCAGCAATGATGCTAATGGTGCTGGGCTGAAGTAGAGGCCCAGGGCCTTCAGCTGTCTCAGCCAGCCGCCATTGCCCTAGGTCCCTACTTCAGCCCCAGTACCACCACCGCCTCCGGGGAGTGCGGCCTCAAGCCCTGCACCACAGCTAGCCACTCCAGCACAAAGCCCTGGCTACCCCCACCAATCTGCACCCTGCAGGCCCTGCCATGCCCAGCTGACCTTAGCCATCTTCCTCCCACTGCTGACAAGGCATACCGGCCTGGCCTTATGCAAGGCAGCTGCTGGCCACAGCAGGCCTTCTTCCCGAGGCTGCTCCTGCAGTTTTCCAAATAGCGCACCCCATTCTCTCAATGCTTCAGAAAGCCTTCGGAAAGCTTCTGAGGCCTTCCGAAGCTTCGTGAGAACAGGGCATGCTATTTGGAGAACAGTGGTCACTAAACGAGGAGAGGGTGTATACATTTCTGAATTTGACTTCAAATATCAGGTGACTGAGAACATGCCCTCCACTCGCTAATTGTTAAAGTCAGTATCATCCTATTAACAACAGAGAAAGCTCAAAACAGTTCTTCATGAACTGCTCTTATTAGTATCAGTTGCTGCAGATGCAATGGACTTCAGCTTCTCTAATTTTCCAGTCAACAGGGCCTTGAACATGTTAGATGGGAATTAAGAGGAACCCATCCTGAGAGCCACAGATTGGGGAAGGTCTTTTTAAAAAAAAATCTATTTTTGAACATAACATTCAAGATCTGCTTGGAATTCAGCTTTGGCAAAGTGGTACTTTAAGTGTCTGAAGCCGTCAAAATATGAATCAGAGAAGCAGAGACCTTATACTAAAAACTATTGTGCAAAGAATAGCTTTTGGAGGGGAGGAGGAGAGCAACAAATGTTCCCTTTGTTTTTCATAACTTTCTCATTGCTATCACTTAAAATCTGCATAGTTGTTGTTGTTTTTTTTTTTTTTTTTGCAACAGCTTAAACGCCATGATAACTGTACATGATATTCACAGTGGATGATTTAAAGATGGAAATTAAGCATCTGTCTCAACACAGTAAGGGGTCCTACTAGCAGACTTATAAAGCTTTCTGTACTAATGTGAAGCTGAGCAAGATTTCAAATGACAAACCGAATGAGGTAAATAATAAACACCTCAGTTTTCTATTATCTTACCATTTAATGGAAAGGTGGGAAACTCTTGAAGGACAGAAGCTGTGTTCTGCCTGCTAAATTTGCAGAGCTAAATCATGCAGCCTCAGTATATTTTGGGCTGTTACAACACAATGCATGTTTTGGGGAACTTAATGTTATCCTGCCATTGTGTATTTTTGAAAGCACCAATTCTCACAGGGTTCCAGTTTCTAACACAAATGTTCTCTACTGCCCAGAAAGAGAAGCCACCATTATACATTGCCTCATTCACTTCATTCTGCAAATGAAAAGAAAAGGAAATTTTTGCTTGCCCTCTTAATTGCAAAAAACACATCACAAGTACAGAGAATGATATCTATTAATAACTAGATTATATTATTCCACTATCATAATCTATTTTATTTTTGAGGGGAAAATAGTGGTGCATGTTTTTCTTTCTTCCTAGGGCAAGAAATATAGGGGGCAGTATTATCAACACCTTTACAACTGGAGAAAAAAGACTATGGGGAAAGATTGCTTGGTCCATAACACTGCCTTAGTTAGTGAGGGAAGACATCTGCTAATCTGAAGCTGCTATCTGTTAAACTACTGTGGGGAAAGGAAGAGAATGTCAGCAGGGTTCCAAGAGCTCATGCAGCAAGTATCTTGATAGTGAAAGAAGTTTCCTTAGGACAAGGCACATTAAAAAGTGTGGGCATTGATGAATGAAAAACATTCATATGGGCAGCTGTTCTGAAACTTCAAGACCTAACAACAATGCCCGGAGAAGAGAGGAGGCCAACAGGAAGAAGGATATTAATGCTTCCAAAAGATATCTCTTTAGGGAATACTCAGATATTACTATTCTGACAGTGCAAAGAATGGCATATCTTTCACTGTACACAACACATCATACATGGATTTTGGCTGTACTCATTATAAATTCCAAACAAGACACAGTAATACAGGATTCTGCCTGTATTATGACGAAGGTGAGCTTCCGCCAAATCAGAATCTTTGGTATGTGATGAAAGTCACCTGAGATAGATAATAGGATGAAATTTCACTCTCAGCAAAATGACTAAGCATAGAGGAAGAATGGGAACCATTGTGTCCCTAGATTCTACCATGGTCTTATCCTTAGATAGTCCACTGCTTATCTTTGTTCTTCTGATTTACTCTAAAACACAGATCTTTTTATGGATGACTAACAGATTCTGGACTTAATATGGATCTCTAGTCTACTTCATCGTTCTCACTTTTTAAAAGTCTGACAGGTTCCCTCCTCCCCACCATTTATCTTCTCCCAGTTCCCCTCTCTGGGACGGTCACAGCAGGGTGAACACAAAAGTCAATTTGGCAGATGGTGCCACACACTAGAAGCCCTAGGCTGTTTCTTTACATGTGTGACACATACTGAAGAGAGGTGGGGCTTTGGTTGTACCTGCCGTCTTGACACACACACACAGTGGATGCCCATCCCCTCTTAAACCTTCCCTTTTTCACTTATTTTTCTGCTTTGTACATCCTCATTTACATCACTTCCTTGAAGGACTCTCTATCAAATCCTAAATTTCCAGACAGTCTAATCTGTGAATTTTTGCAGTGCTTTATTATCACCAGTATCAGTACTGTTGAGACTCTTTGCTTCCTATGTATTCAAATGGTGAACTGGTTCAACATTTTCTTTCTTCCTACTTTTACTACTTCAAAAGTAGAGCCTTCAAAAGCCTGGAAATTATAATCAGTGGGCTGGCTTATAAATTTATATGACAATGTATGACTCTTGCACCCAATGCCAGTGTGTCATTTCTCTAACAGAAATGAGTTTATTGAAATGTATAATATACAATATTTATTTCCCTGAAAAAAGGAATAAGATGTTAGGTGACATCAGTGTGCTATAAATATCCATTGCATAAAAGTTAATTTTATATAATAGAATACTAAAAATAATATGGTAATTTACAAAACTAGAGTTCATATTCATACATATTTGAAGAATGGGCATCTTAAATATTATTTTATTTTAAAGGTTGAGGTATCTGTAAGAAACCCTTCCTCCCTAGGTGAAAGTCTCACCACAACTGGCAGCATTTTACCTCTCCATAACCCATCACACTTTCATTCAGTACTATGAGGAAATTTCAGGGGAGCTTGTCACAAGTACAACTAATGGTTTTAAGATATGGGTATTTTGAAAAGCAAACTCTCTCCCTCTCCCTCTCCCTCTCTCTCAAAAGAAAAAAAAAAAAGCCAGCTCTGTTTTTATCTTTAGGTATTTGGAATCAGATTGTATTCTAATAGGCTAGCACAGTTATTTCTACCTTTAAATCCAACAGATGGACTTCATGATTTTGTATGAAGATATAGTGTTTATCTGAATTATTGTTCAAGTGTATATTAGGCTAAATTACCTTAAATTATATTAAAAAGGTTGCTAGCTATCCTGGGCATTTAGTGAAGTTCCATTATTAATAATATTTGAATGCCAATTTATAAAATTCTCCGGACAACATAGAAGTATAATAATAGGTTTAGTTCAAATTAATGCAAAATAAAGAGAAAACCAAAATAAAGCAATCCCAGAGTTAAAGACACAAATGGAATTGAACAAAATGAACAAAAATGACCAATAAGTGGTACCAGACCAACCTCCATGGCAGGGATTGGCACTTGTAGCCTTTCAAATATTGCTGAATGTCAACTCCCATCAGATGCAGCCAGCATGACCAACAGTGAGGAATGTTAGGAGTTACAGTTAAACAACATCTGGAGGGCCGTAGGTTGTCCTCCCTGCCTTATGGGAAGACTACTCTATTCCTGGGTGACATAACTGCCTCCTTGAATTATTTGTTAAATTATATTAATACATTTTTAAAAAATGTATATGTTAGGGCACACATCCTCAACCTGTATGACCTGTGGGCCCATTTGAAATTTGGCTGTGTCAATCACAGTGAGAGGGCCTGGCCATTCATAGATGGCTGCCATGGTGGGCATTGTGACTCACAAAACAAAAGAAGATGCCTGTGCATATCTCCTGGATCAATGCTGAAGACTCCAGCACTAGGTGTTAATAAATGCAACTTTTGCAATCTATCTATATACTACTAAAATTCTTATGTCTGCAACCTTCAATTGGGTGAAACAATGTATCATAGGGCAACAATTTTTGAACCAAGGTACCTCAAATGGGCTAACTTGCAGAATGCGTCCAAAATCCAGGACCCATTATTCCTGCTGGATTGAAATTTGGTAAATTTGTGGCCACCTCAGCATTGCTATGCTGCTGCGCCACCATGGTCAGCCTAGGTCACGTGATCATCATGGGCATATCCCCAACCTCTTTCCCACTTCCCTCTGTCCCCTGCGCCCATTTGGCTGGTGGCAAGGCCCAACGGACAAGCAGTGATTGGCTGCTTCGGAAATGCAGAAATTTTAAATCTCTTAACAGTGGTGGGCATTGAGAGAAAGATGAGGGGGCGACTTGGATGCCTGCTTGTGAGGTAGGGTTGGCTGTGGGGTGCCGGTGGTTGATGGGTAAGCCCTCTTCTATAAGAGAGGGGGCCCTTGGGGACATGCCAGAATGGGGACTAGTGGTGCAGTTTTCCTCACAGTCCATGGCTCCCTTTGTTCCACCTCCCCCCAGCAAAGTGGCAGGCAATTCCGTGGAGCAGAGGAGGAGGAGGAGGGGGGAGACGGCTTCATTGGCACTCTCCTAAGGATTGTGAGGGGAAGGCAAATGGTGCAAGCCTACACTGTATGTGGGAAGGGAGGGAGGGTGAGGATGGAAGGAAGGGAGGGAGGGAGGGAGGGAGGGAATGGTAGGTAGGTAGGTAGGTAGGTAGGTAGGAAGGAAGGAAGGAAGGAAGGAAGGAAGGAAGGAAGGAAGGAAGGAAGGAAGGAAGGGTCTTTCTTTCCCACTTCACCATGCAGCCCTCCCCACCACTGGTAAACTGTTAGAAGGAAGGAAAATTTCCAATGCTCCCTGCCACTTGCAAAGTCAATGGGGAAGCTGGCAGCAAGTCATAAGTCACTCACACTCCTGCTGCTTTTTTGCCCTTGGTCATTCTGTTTCTTTGTTTAGGTAAGGAAATATCTCTGAAACATTGATCCAACAGGTCACAGGTTGTCTAGTACTGTCATAAAAATGGGGTTTTGTTCAAAGGGATCACAGACGTAACAGGGAACACCCTATCCCATCGGCACATAGATAGACTGATCCACGGACAAAGTCACAGAGGCAGTTAAGAAAGCACTGCTTTCTGCTGTTGCTATGAAAAAAAACAAAAGCTATGTTTATGACAACATATAGTAGTTTCAGTTTAATAATTCTAAGTGAAATTATACAACTCCCAACTTCCTCAAGCACAAGAAAAATATCCCATTTATAGGGAACTGGGGTAGCATTTACCCATTGGGGGAAATCTGGATGCATAAGCTTTCATCCATGTCACAAAACTTTATCATGCCTTAGTACAACATGCATGCTCAAAATCTGTTTCAGTTACTTTGGGTACTTCACAGACTAGATTCTGAGTGTGTGGAAGATCTGTAGGGGACAAATGAATCATTCCTTCTCATTCCATCTACAGAATCTGTTTCCATTTACCTACTGTTTCATGCTATGCATAGCATTACCACTCTTTAAATTACAAATACAGTATCAGAGAAAATGTTCTCTTCCAGAACAACAGATGGTTTCAGATATATAAATAAACTTGAACAAACTGATCCCCGTTGTTTATTTTTATTTCTTACATTTAGTTTTTGACTTTCTTCCTGGCCCAAAGTCCCAAATGACTGAGAGTGGTCTTCTTAGTCCTAATCTAATACCTTAATCCTATACTACCACATTACATACTCTTCAGATCTTGTTCACTTTTTACTTCCAAATCCTTTTTCTTACATCAATCTTAGTCCACTCTATCATAAAAACCTTGATTCAAGTTCAGTTTAAACTCATCCCCAGAAATAATATTCAGACTTAAGTAGACAATGAACCTTAGCCTCTGCAGCAAAATCTTGCGCCATTTCTCAAAAGCTAGGATATAGCTATGTTCCTATTCACAGTCTCTCACAATTTAGGTTGCAAATGATTAGAATGTTTTTCAGACTATGAACAAAAAGAGAATGGAATCCAAATTATGTGAGAAGAGTTTTGTTCATGAAATAATGCTTCCCTTACCCAAGCAGCAAGTGTTCAATTTTTCAGTACCTATCTGTTGTCATCTGGTGGCTTTCTGGAGTTTTGCAGTCCAGATATGCTAGTCCTAAATTCTCTAAAATGGTAATAATGAGAGCCTTCATTGGAAAAGCTTGCACACAGGAGACCACGAAAGTGATTACTGGCAAGCCTGGAGTAGAATTCATTACAATGGTCATACTTTTATCAATCACCAGTGAAGTCACTGTCCTACCTTATTCGTCTAAGAAAGTGATTTCCAGAGTTTTGCATGTATTAAAACTGATTGGGAATTCTTTGGATCTTGAATGAGTGCTGCACATCTCTGTTCTTTATTAAAACAGCCTACTTTTTGTCCAGGCTTCTGTGTGAGCCTGAAAAAAATATATACTGCTACTTGAAAGTTCATATTAACTTTAATCTAGGGATTCATTAAAGCAGAAATTTCTTTTTTTTCCTGCTCATCCAGAAGTCTGAAAAAAAATCTGGCTGCTTTCCTGAATAGCAGAGGCGCTGCAGCCAAGCAAAATCTGTCAGTTCTGAATATTTTTTGTAGCATGCATGGCTCTAGCACTTTCTTTCCCCCACTTCATTCAAGTCACAGCATTGGTCTCTTGAACCAATTGTGTAAGAGATACATCTACAACCATTCAACATTATAAAAATACAAATTTATAACAATTCAAGCAAATTATAACAATAGTACTTGATGCTGTCAAATGTGATCAGAAATCCTTTTAATAACTGGTTGAGTTCTGCAACTGTAGTTTACTAATCAGCAATCATATGCCTGAAAATCACTTTATACAATTCTTCACTGTTATTTGTTAAAACAAATTACAGTCCTTTGTTTTTACTGATATGTTGATTTTTTCCATGCAATGGTACTTGCTTCTTTACAGTGCTAATCCACAAAACCAAGCATGAGACTGAAATATTTTTATGCACTGCATCTATATTACCAAATGCAATTTTATATCACGTTGCTTATTTAACTGCACAGAGATTATTACAGAGCCTCCTATCATTAGTGGGTTTACATGAGATATTGGCTTAATTGTACTCAAGTTCTCCATTTACAAAAAAAAAACAAAAAAAAAAACCCTACAGATCTGAAATTATGTTGAGACTTGGTTTCATTATATATGTCACATCAAAAAGCAGACGATATAGAGGAAAATTAAATCACTGTTGAACATCCCATGTGAAACTGATTTACTGGTGTAACCACACTTGTTCATTTGCAGATAAAATAATAATACAAAACATTACATTCATGAACAAGTGTACTGCTCTTTAACAATGCAATCTTAGTAAATCTTAAAAGTGCTGAAACTTATTTTCAGGTAACTATAAGACTGCAGTCTGTCTCCCTTTGTACAACTATGAGTTGGCTATGTATTTAGCAGATAAGTTCCAGGCCTAACATATGTTTTTTCCAGCACCTTCCTATCATGTTTTCAGTTTATATTTTTCCTAGTATGTCTTTCCAAATAGATAATCTGAAATGCTATAGTCCAGAGGAAGACAATCACATAACTGAGTTAATCTCTTTTTATATCAACATTTGTTCACACATTTTTATGAAGCAATATGTTATATTCGCCTATCATCTAAGCAGTAAGCTAATCATATTAATAATTGTTATTGTAAAGGTTGCATAGAAGATTCAGCAGTAGAGGAGCCAATATTATTTGCTAGCATAAAGAATTCTAAAACTTTGGTAGAAATAGTTTATTTGCTTTCCATTTTCAAGTAGAACAAATTATGTGTTATCATTTTTCAGACTGAATAGTGCCTGCAATCAATACAACTGATGCAAAACACAACCATTTCATCATCAATGATGCAAAAACAAAACAAAAAAACCCAAAACAAATATTGGGTTCAGAATATAAATTTTCATTGCTCATAATAATACATGTTTTATTATCCTTAGCCTGAAATGAGTAACTTGTTGATAATTAATAATTAGAAGTACTTCCAGATAACATCCCATCATTTGCTATACTAACAGAGCTATTTATCTAACTAAAGCAGCAAAATAAGTAGCTCCTGTTGGTGCACACGCTGAACTTGATTATATTAATTTCTTCTTTCCACTTGAAAAGAAACTGTCCTTGCTTGTGGACAGACGTATTTAATGTAATAGCCCCACAGCGGGGAAAGGAGAATTTTCTGATTCCAGTTAAACCATCAAGCCAATGTTTCTGCTTCTACTTGGAACCTTATTTATTGCTCAGAACAACAGACTCCATTGCACAGGGAAAAACTAAACTATTAAGGTCTGAAAGGACAACCTTCTAAGCTGGCAGCTATGGCTCTCTCTCCAGTAGTTCATGCAACTGCCACTGGCACCAACAGATTAAAACTCTTCCTTTTCCATGCCCCATCAGCCAGGTTATCTGGAACCCTTATACAATGCAAGAAGATTCTGCAGTTGCATTCCAGTTTTCAAACAGCGACTGCACAAACACACATGTGCCAAAACCCATGAAGCTCATGTAGATAAAATGTGGAGAGAAAAAACAACAACAAATAATTAATTACTAACCAAACAGGAAAGCAATTTTCATCATTAACTGCTATTACAGGAACAAAAGTGACATTCTTGCAAACCTGAAAGGAATATCCATACTTGCAGGTGACATCCATGTATTATAACTTCTTACAAGCAAAACAGCTACTATGGTTAGCAAACGAGTGTGCTGTGTTCATTATTAATTGACTCAGTAATGGTTTTCAATTGTTTCAATGTTAGATTTTAAACATTTCTGTCCATTCAGTTCACAGGCCCGATTGTTCACGGGCTGTACCACCTCCAGCTCCACTATTTCTTAGGATTTAAAAAAAAAAAAAAACTACTGTGAAACTGCATGTGTTGTTTGCTTGTTCTTTGAAGACTGTTGCATTTTTTCACTTACCTTAAGGCTACCACATGGAAAGGCATTTGAAAAGCTTCTGCTTTAAATGCTTTACAAATGCTTTTAAAATGCTGCATATGTTCTTTATGGTTAAAATAGAAGAGTCATATGCATGTATGAGAAAATACTGTTTAATCACTTTGTAAAGAGAAGAATCACTGAAGCTCCCACCACCAGTAATTATTCCGCTGAAAGTCAAAACTGGGACTCAGTTAAAATTTAATCTAGGAAAAAAAAAATAGTCTGGATTTAAAATCAGTGTCTGCATCTGATAACAAACTGTTGGCTTAGTCTACCCTTTTCTTATTGTAGCGTCTGATATTATTTCAGAAGCAAATCAAATAACATTAAAAGTCCACGAGTAAGAGCTTGAACAACATTCAGACTTAATTATCAAAGAGCTTTAAGGCATTCCTTGTCCATTCAGGAATTATGCTCAGATGATACTAGTATTTTTAAAGGATTATGAAATCATAACCCTATAACATACTAGCCAGTTTAATATTTTACCAAAATCACAAAGTAAAGTGGTACCCTGTATTCCAGAAACCAAAGCCCTAGCTAACCTAAGTATATTTTGATCACTGATAGAGTATTACACCAGTCAGCATTTACAGATTACCTGATATTATTTCAGATACAATCATCTTCAGCATATTCATTAATTCATTAATACATATTCAGCCAAGAGCATATACATCCAGGAAATATAATTATTTCCTGTCAAACCAACCACCACCTCTAACATTTCTGTTGCCATCAAATCAAAGTAGACATGGGAGTAAATCTTATAATTTTGATTTTGAGCCATATGCTGAAGTACTTAAAATATTGATAGCTTATATGTTGAGGTAGGCATGTGTCTTTCTTGGCATATTATGTTTACTATGTTTTACCGTAAGCTCTTTTGTTACATGTCCTAAACGCAGGATGGATGGATGAATGGATGGACGGACAGACAGACAGATAGATTTTGTACAGTTGAATTATGGTGACTTAGAATTCATGTAAATTAATATTTCCATGTTTTCTTCTTCAAATACCTTTGAAGTATTCAATGTGCCAATTTACTACAGTGCTTTTATTAATTAATGAACCAGCTGATATGAATCTACTGACAGTTAATTTGTTGTTGCTAAAAGGGTTAAGTAGGATCTGCTGAAGACCTCAAGTCACAGAGATTACTGCAAAGATATCTATTTTTCAGAGACCAAGAAATTCACCTCTCACTTGCAAGACTATTGGACAGTATCTTTCCCTAACACCCCACCCCACCCAAAAAAGTAGTGTGGCTTAGAGAACAATAAAAGACATGCATGACTCCTAACAAGCTAAGGAGAAGGATGAAAAAACAAGATAAATCGGGGGGGGGGGGGGAGGAATGAAAACCTGGTTATCCAATCAAAGCAATGAGCATTCATCCTTACAATCATTTAGGGGAGGAAGAAAAGATCTTTAGTAATAAAGCGCATGCAAAAGTCTATAGTTCACTCTGTGGCAATTTCCGTTAAAAAGAAAGAGATAGCAAGTGATATAAAACAGTTCTTTGTGTTTTTTGTGGGATCGTGGCAGAGAGGTCAAAAAACAATAATATCATGTGCATCATTACATCACTGCAGAAATGTTACAAATTACATAATTTGCCTCAGTCATGTCATGATGCAAATTACATGCAAACTGTAATTTGGGTCATTTGCACAATAACGTCATGACACACATGACATCACTTCCCCTTCTGCTCCCTCCTGCAGATCCTGGTGGATTCTGAGGATCCACTGGGTAGCAGGCAGAAGGAATTACCCTGTGGGACAGGAGGAAGAGCCGCCACCAAGGCAATAGTCAAATAAAAGAAACCTGAGTCTGGGGCAGAAGTGTAGCCTGAGAAAATATATCATGAAGATAAAGCAAGGGACAGGGAAAGTGCATTCAAGACTTAAGATTCTGTAACTATAACTTTATAATAAAATTAGTATTGACCTGCATAACTTTTGTTTCCTAGTCTAGTCTACCTTGAAGGGCTGACACACTGCAAGTCAAAGTAGCGATTTCTGTTAATTCAAAAGTAGATAATTATTGCTCTCCAGATGTCTCTGAACTATAACTTCTAATTTTTCTCCCTACTGACTATACTGAGTTGTCATTCAGCAATATTTAGAAGGTCACAAGTTCCCAATCTTGGAACCTAATGAATGGTCTTATGTCATGCACACAAATTCTATACAATTAATGTCTACTGAATTTACCAAAATTCAAAGTGGAAGTAATACATTTTCTAAGTTCCACTGATAACAACAAGAATAGTTCCAGCTTACATTCGAAATAAAAAATACAGTTCACTGCAGAGCACATTGCCAGGTGATGATAATGATTATAATGATCCAGAACTACAGTATGTAGAGGTATAGGAGTGTAAGACTGTTCAGTGTTATAAACATCCTATGCAAAAAAAAAGTCATAATAATATTAATAATAGGAATAAAGATAACTTCCATAATTACTATTATGCATCTAAAGTATAATCCAAACCACAGGTGTGATTTCAGGAGTTGTTCTTGCATATCAAAAGCTATTTTAAGCTTCTCTGATAAGCTTTTATGAGTGCAACTCTATTATCCAATAGTCAACATGGCCAAAGATAAAATGTACATGCCCAGGAGCTCCACACAAATGCTGTCAAATAATTGCTTCTGTGTCCTTGGCATAATTAGTCTGATAGGAAGCATATATATGCAGCAATGAGATACATGAATTTTCATTTTACCAAGCAAGAAAAAATATTCTAATTTTCAAAAAAAATAGTTATAGGAAGAAAGAAAAAACTGGATATCTCTAATACGCTGCATGTTCTTCAAATTTTTTGCATTATTACTATATTTTTTTTCATTACAAAGCAACTTTGTCACTGCTTTCCTAGACCGCTAGAACAACAATTTGGCTGCTGCTTCATCAGATCACTATGGAAAGCAATTGCACACCACACAAAGCCATATATACACAATGATCCTGAATTTCAACAATGTGATTAAATATACCAGCATACAGTATGCCAGATTAACTTGGTCACCAACGTGGGTGTTACACAGGGAGAATAACTGAAGAAATCTGCATTGTGAGGTCACGATACAAAACTCATGACTTATATAGTGTTGGAAAGTAGTTATTAGAAAGCTGAACAATTACCATTTTAGAAGGGAAGTTAGTGTTTCACTATTGTAGAGAAGCAAGAGGGTCACTTAGATAAGAAAGGAACAAGAAGAAACCATTACACTTCTAGCAACAGAGACAAAGCATGCCAATTAGAAAGTGAGAAATCGGGCTATACATTATTTGGAATATTAAACTCAGAATTCTAGTTTAGTTTTAGTTTATTATTATTGATTAGCCATTAGGCCATATCAGGATACTTGAGAATTCTAGAATTAGGCATGAATCATTTAAAGTTGTTTATATCCGACTATAAAAGGTGTTGCACCCCTTGCATGGGGCTGGCTGCACTCAATGTTCAATGCTCTTACCGTGCGTGCGTGTGTGTGTGTGTGTGTTTAACTCTGAATTGCGACATCTGGTGTTTGACCTGAACAAGAAACAAACCATAGGGAGAAATTCTTCCAACAAAAGTTACATCAGATGTTGGAACATATGTATTTAAAGAGCAGGATTTGCATCTTGACATCGCTGTACTGTCATGGAAGGTGAAAACAGAGCACAACTATGAGGAGGAAGATCACACACTTTATTAGGGCAACATTCCAACTTACAGAAGAAGAGGACATAGAGCAATAGAAAGACAAAACCTTTTACAAGAATTTGAAATTGTATAATGGGAACTTCTAGACCTCTGATGTGCTGTCAGGATCTTAGGACCATATAAGGAAGACTGGATAACTTTTCTCTAGATAGGGACAGCCATTTTACTGTTAAGAAAAACCTCTCTTTTCAGAAGTACTAGCAACGCTGGAAATAACTATGGTATCTTTTTAAACAATCACTGGAATGTTGATAGGATTAGTGCCTCTAATTTTCATGGAATGCCTGGGGTTCTGCTGAGTTCTTGACCTTTCTTCTTTTTTCAGTTTTCCTTAGACAACTACATAGAGATGGATCTCTGCTACCTCTAGTCAATTTCATTCTGCCTTTGTTATACAGGTAGTCCTCACTTAATGACAATAGGGACTGGAAAATTGGTCGTTAAGCAGGGTAGTCATTGGACCCAATTTTAAAACCATTTTTATGATGACCATAAAGCGAATCATCACAGTTAAGTGAATCACATGGTCATTAAGTGAATCATGTGGTTAAGCAAATTCTGGCAAAAAAGTCCATTGGGGAAGCTGGATTCGCTTAGCAACCACATGATTTGCTTAACGATCATGTGATTTGCTTTATGACCATCGTAAAAAGGTCACAAATCATGATCACATGGCCACAGGGGGTGGTGTGGTTTGCGATGGTCATTAGGGCAAGTACAGGTCATAAAGCATTTTTTCTGAGACCATTGTAACTTCGAACCATCATTAAATGAACTCTCATTAAGCAAGGACTACCTGTAGTGAGCAACACCTTTTCTTTTCAGCAAGGAAATGATGGGGGGAGCTTTGTCCTGCAAAGGGAACAGTTTCCTTAGGCATGATAGGATTCCGCAAATGGGGAAGCTGTAACTGGATTCTGTCACCTCCACAGGGGTAGAGGGGTAGAGATTTAAAATAATCTTATTCCAGCCATAACAGCAAATATTGTCATTTTGATACAATCTCACTTTGTTACAGACTTCTGTGGTTATCAACACCTTCAGGACTATGGCTGGTCATAACCACTGAGATTTTTCACTATTTAATGAAAAGCTCTTACAGAATTAATGTATCTGCATGAATCTATATTGCCACGCATACAGGAGTTCTTGCATATCTTCATGCAGAAGTACAATCAGCATCAGATAAAAACAGTTGGAGGGCTTGGAAGTTCAGGATATGTTCTCGTGGGTTTGGAAAATATGAGCAAGCTGCAACAAAGAGCCATTTTTATTGTACCTTTGAAAATCAAATGTTAGAATAGTTCAGTATCCTTCTATTGTCCAAATTCTTCAACACATCAGCAGTGATAAAGAAGCACAAGCAAGTACTTTCCATTATTGGTAATGCCCCTGTAACCATCACCACAACAGGCAATAACAGGAACTACACGCAGGCATAATGGTGTGATTTTGGCCCATGCTTTTTAATGAAATAACGAAGTCAAAGACGCTAGCAAAAGCATATTATTGTTGTAAGGAATGTACCTTGCATCTAAATAATGGAGACTTAGATTATTTTATTCCAAAAGTTACTTTTCCTTTTCTCGGGTTATTCAGAAATGCCTAAACGACAGGGTTTTATTTCTCTGATTACTCACTCTCTCTCTCTTCAGCATAAACTCAAAATAGTCAGCATTAAAACAGTTTATGATACCATTAACTATGAGATGTTTTTACAACATTTATCCCTATTAAGCAAAAGAGAAGAGTGGACCTAGCAAAATACCCACTAAACCAATTTAAAACAAAAACAAAAAACAGAATCTCATGCAGAAATGAAATACTAACACAGGAAATGGAACAAGAAAGGGTTTATTGTATTAATTTGGCTTTATTGAATTATTGGTTGCTTAATAGTGACAGGTTACTATTATCCAGAAATAGGTTTGCCTCAAAATAAGTCATCTTATTTGAAAGGAAATAGAAGAGTGGTAGTAATCCTGGAATTAAGCAGGAGTATGAAACAAAAGCATCTGAGAGTCTGTGGGTGGGATGAGTCGAGATCTGAGCTAGAAGAACTTAAGCTATCAAGATGCAAACTTTATCGTACAGAGGGCAAATTTACCAAACCACAATTTGGCAAAATGCAGTGTTTAATAGAAGAAGTAACCACTTCTAAAAAGAAGTACTTTTAAAAAGTCAATGAACTGGAATTATTGACTATCGATCTATCTTATTGTTAGTAGAAACAATAGCAACAGTAATAGCACTCATGAAGAACTACTGGGCTCTTAACAAAATTCTTCCATGGATCCAGTTTTGGTTCCACCTCCAGTTTTTGCCTGAGTATCAGCAGTCTTTTTCATCTCAAAGGGTTAACAACTTATGAATATGTAGAAATATTTCATGCAGAAATAGGTGCAGCCAAATCTTATCCCACTCTAAGGCAACATGGTACAATCTCAGAACTTTTCCCTACTTAAAAGTAAGCCAGTTCATCTGAAGCGATTCTAATATTTCAGACACGTTGGGTATCACAGCCACCTTTCTCATCCATCCATCTCAATCTAAATGTGAGATGAGAAAATAATTTTCATCTTTGCACACTCAACTCAAGCATGACACTTAATATAAACCCCTTAAAGAAAGAAGGATATATCTGTTCTATTTCATGGCACTATGTTGCATGTATTATTTACAGAATATGTTCATCTTCAAAATATAATACACTTTCGTTGCATGATTATATAAGGAATAAACACCACAATATTTACTGAGCGCTACTGAAAAGCAACCACGGATAAAAGAAAAGCTTTCCATACAGAACAGTAGTCAGTATATCCATATTATCAAAATAAATAATCTCACAGTTTATTTATTTGATAGATTTATATGGAACTTTTTCTTAGGCAAGAACTCAGTATGAATTCATGTAAAGTTTATACATCATATTACAATTCAATAATTGAAAACTAAGTAGGGTTTGTAAAGAATGAAAACTACCAAATGGAAACCATAGAAAACCATGTCAGTGGCCTGATGCTTCACAGGGACTGTACTATACTACTATACTATGTAGCAGAGAATCTCTACATCACATTCTTGGAACATCCTGATATGGATATTTTATGTGTCATTAGCCAGATGTATCCAGTTCTACAAAAATGTATTTGCCCCTTTTGAGAGTTTTGCTTGCCTTTACCTTTGAACATTATCAGAATTTCATGTAGGTCATACCGATACATAAAGAGAGTGTTAACAGAAAAATAAATACCCGCATTTGATGTGCATTTCATCTATTTCGTAAACAAATTCATCAGCATTCAGTGTTTTAGTGTGAAAAACAAATTGCCCCTTAAATTTATAATCAGTTGCACCAACTTTAATTGCAATAAATGCAACCAAATGCTTCCTGTAATTGCCCACATCTTACACTGGTTGAGTAGGAATTCTGACTCATTCTTCTATGACAAACTGCTTCAACTCAGTAACATCTGCAGGGTTTCTGTGATAGAATGTATCTATGAAGGGGGCGCATGATGTGGTGGATTGCATGACAGAGAGAGGTTCTCAGGAAGGAAAGGGCGCATTCCAGGAGGGGCAGAGAGACAAAGAGACAACACAGTCCAGAACAGGAGCATGGGTAGTGTAAGAAGTTTAGAATAGTCTCTCCCTAGAATCTTCCAGGGTATATCCACTAGTTGTAATAGTACAGATTAGTTTGGCAAGAGTTTGTCTAAACAGTGTAAAGCAATAAAATAAATGAATTTAGTTGGATTGCTTCCCTGTTGTTCTTGGGCTGGGCCTGACATCAATCTTGCCTATTGCTATTCTAAACTTCTTACACTTCCCACACTCCTGCTCTGGACTGTGTGTCACTTGTCTCTCTGCCCTTCCTGGAATGCACCCCCTCCTTCCTGAGAACCTTTCTCACTCCTGCAATTTACCACATCACACACACACACACACACACGCACACCCTTTGTAGGTACATTCCATCACAGTTTCTATCATGAACTGCTCATAACATTTCTATGGGGATATGAGATTCTTATTGAGGAGTGCAATGTATGGTCTCTGCCAGAAATAGCAATAGCCAGGCAGAAGCCAAAGTTTAACTTTTGACTTCTCTGTCAATAGAACATTCCTCCAAAAACCTGGAGGAACATCCAAATGCTTTTGGAGAAACTTTAAGACAATATAAATGTTCTTCTTAGTGAGCAAAGCCTGCCACCTTGATACTCTCCTTTTAGTCAGAGCTTTTCCGATGCTGGAATCATGAACATGGGCTTTAGCTATGACAAAGGAGACCCCAGATCTCTGGATATTGCGATTTTTTTGTGATTTCCTGGATGATTCATGCTACACTCTTGGCGTGATTTTCCCAGGACAGCCACTCTTGGGAGGATGCATTATTCTTCTAAATGTTCTCCATTTCAAGATGATGTCTCTGCTTAAGAATCACTGGAGCCCCGGGGATTTTGTAACCTTTTCCAGACCAACAGGCATCAATGACTTTTTACAGAGTTCTTCTTAAGTGTTATTTAGTAGAGCATAAGGTATCTGTAGATTCTATGAAATGAGAAATGAATTGGGGGGGGCAACATTTCTGAGACCTATATAGGAAGGGTTGGAAAATTTGTCCTTACTGTTGAATAAAGTATTCACATACACTGTAACTGCCCCTAGTTATTTTTTTAACTGAGTTGATTGAACTGGAGGGGCAGGATTACTTTTCATCCTTATTCCACTTCCAGTCTGGAGGATTTACTTCCAAAAACTACCAAACCACTCCCAGAACAGCCTAGTCCAGCAGAGGAGTAAAGCCCTGCAGAATTTTCTTAAACCTGTGACTTTTACACATCCTTAGACTTTACAATAGCTGATTGTTGGATAACTGGAACCAAACTTTGAATTCCTGTTTAGACTGTAACTTCACATCATCCAAGTTATGTTCTTGAAGTGATAACATTTTGCAAGATTATATCTCTGAACTTAATTTAGGAGATATTTAATGATCTATTAAGCCTTCCTAATATACTTTCCTCTCTTCCATACAAGTGTTTTTGGAGTGGCCAGATCATTTCCTAATATCTCATTACTTGATATCTAATACTAAAGCATGTGGCATAGATCCTATTACAAGTTCAGACTATGCTCCTGTGAAACTTGTAGTTTACAGTAAGAAAATATTAAATAAATATGTAAGTGGTTTTTGAGTGTATTTGTGCTGAGAGATTTTAAAAGGCAGGTGGAACAGGAAACAGTGCATGCACACACACACATATACACACATACACATATACACACAACATACATATACATACACACACACGCACACTATTGTCTCCAGTATGAAACACTATCAATGCATTCACTTATTTTTTAAAAAAATCAAAAATGTCTTAAAGTAAATAAAGGAAAGTTAAATTCCTATAGGTGAAACTTAAAGAATTATTAACTTTATGCAGCTTAAATCATTCACTTAGCAGCATGCATGCTTTTTTGCACCAGACAATATTACTGGAAAAATAGAGAGAAATTTGCTTATGTATTTATTTCCTACCTTTCACTCAGGAGTTCAAGGCAGCAAACATGGCACGCCTTCCTTTAATTTTTCCCACAACCCTGTGTGGTTGGTTGGGCTAAGAGAATGACTGGCCCAAAATCTCTTAACCACACTAGACTACACTGGTTCTAAAGACTCAAATAAAAGAAGTATATAACAATTGTATTGTCTCTTTAGGTTGCACATAGAAAAGGGTACAAAATCCAGTTAACATTTAAAGATTTTTATTCAACATAGTTCAATCCCGATTCATCAAAAGATGATGATGATAGACAGACAGACAGACAGACAGACAGACAGACAGAGATACTTTACCTTTATTGCTTCAAAAATTTGTTTTTACAGTTAACTCAATGAAATCAGGAATAGCTCTGGATCCAGATGGTTTGCAGTGGATTGGTACAAAAAGTATTCATCTTATTAGAGGTGTACAGTTATTTCTAAGCTGAACAAGGATCCTATTAATGTGTTTTAATTACAGACCTATCTCCTTCAGATATGCGAATGCTAAGATTTTAACTGCTACTTGGGTTCACAAATTACAGCTTGTTCTTCCAACTACAGTGCATCTAGCATATGCTGGATTTAGACAGGGCCATCAGGCTTCTGTCAATATCACCTTTTTATTTTATATTCTTGTTTTGCTCGAATCAGAAAGAACCCAGCAGTTATCATTTCACCAAGTGCTCTTTGGACTGATATTGGAAGCAAGAAAATGTATCCCAAATAATGAACTCATTTTCAGTGAGTCTGCCTAGAGATGAACTTCAGTTCCCTTAGGTGCTTTGCAACAGCCTTCACCACAATTGGTTAAGAATGGTCTTAAACAGGTTTTGAGGTATTATGTTTATTTTGTATAAATGTTAATATATGTAAAAAAGCATATGTTAATCTGCTAGCGAATAATGTATCCAATCACTGTGTACATGGAAATTTTTAAGATGAGAAGACACTGCAGCCCATCTCTTTCCATTGCTTTATGGAGAAGTGGACAAGATCCACAATATGGTTACATGTGTGCTTCCTCCTTAATCATATTTACATCACAGCAGATGCTAAAGATGATCTCTTTCTCCCTTTATTTTTAATCTGACTCTGACATTTGCCTGACATTGTTTCCAGAAATTCTGAAAACACTACTGGGATTAGAGCATAAGATTTTGCCTTATGCATATGACTTGTTTTGTAAGTTTGGTATGCAATTTAGATGTTCTGGAGTAATTTTACACTTGATACCACTGGATCATAGTAATAATTTTGACAAGTATTGGTCTTTAGGTGTGTTCTGACTCCTTTGATAATCTTGGTATAAAAATTCCCTGGAAGCTTTCTCAACTGATAAATTTGAACTTATCCCCTGTTTTGGCATAAATGAAAGAAGATTAGAAGTTAGTCTAGAATTCTTTGGAGTATTTGGGGTAAGATAAAAGTGATTAAAATGACTTTAAATCCAAGGATGATTTACATTTTTGAGAGGCCTTCCTACATTTATTCCATCATGTTATTTTAAATTAATTTACAGCATATTGAATGAATTTCTTTGCCAGAGTCAGCCTATGAGACTTTTATCGCACCAATGATAATTACCTGTTGGGAGAAATAGATTTAAATTTCCCCACTTTCAGGTTTACCACTGCATTTGTTACAGGCTGGGATAAGAATTTTAGAATACAGTTCCTCTTTGGGCTCAACGTGAAAATACTTGTTCTCTTTCAAATTCTGAAAACTAGCACCATAACTTTTTAGAGAAGGATCATTATCAATATATTCATTTAATGTTACAAAAAAAAATTGAAACATTGGAGTCATGGATATAATTTTAATCCTTTTACATATGAGAAGCATATACAGGTAGTCCTTGAGTTATGAAGGCAATTGGGACCAGAATTACCATCACTAAGCAATGCAGTTATAAAGCATGACATCACGTGACTGCATCATTTAGCAAAGGCAGTGCCAACAGTCCTGATTGCCACCTTAAGTGAGGACTGTGCAGGTCGTTAAGTGAGGACCTCATGTGACTGCAACTTCCAACTTCCTGCTGGCTTCCCCTTTGACTCTGCTTGTGGGAAGTCAGCAGGAAATGTCAGAAATCACCATCATGTGACTTCAGAGATGCTGCGATGGCTGGAACTCCGAGGACCCATCATAAGTTCCCCTCATTCAGCACTGTCACAAGTTTGAATGGTTGCTGAACGAGTGGTCATAACCCAAGGACCATCTGTATTATGGGGATGGCCCCAGTTTAAAAAAATGAGTAAAAGTTTTCTTAGTAAACTAGGCTTCTCATATCCTTTGGTACAATTAAGTTTTAAGGAACATGGTTTACATTTTTACAGAACTGAAAAAGAAGAAATCAATTTACCTTTGATTCCTGACTGTTTATTCATCTTACAAATTGTTATTTGATTATGTGAGAAAGTATGAATTGATGTCACCTAGATTTTTATGGGTAGTATGAAAGGAGAAATAAATGGATTGATGGAGATCGTATGTGAACACTTCAGTGTATACTAATAAACAAAGAATATTTAATGTGTTTGTGAAAGTTGCATTTGTGCCTGAAAATTATATAAGGGAACAACAGTGCCATTAGAGAAAGATAGCACAAGGGAATGCAGACTCTATTTAGTGGTTAATTTGTTAAGTGTTCCCCAGAAGGTGTTAGGCAGAATTCTTATCTAAAAGGTATAAGAGGTAATTATTAACAAAATTTGTAAAATGTTCAGTTTTATGCAGGGCAGAACATGTGCAGATTAGGTTTTTGATCTTCAGCCGGTCTATGAGTAGTATACGAATGTGAAAAGTTTGTTGATTTAAAGAAAGTGTATGAAATAGTGAATAGGCTTGAACTATGGAACTTTTTGTATGCATATGGTGTTGAAGGTTGGTTGATAAGTTCAATGAATATGATATATAGTGATTCAAAACAGAAGAGAGGGTAAGACAAGAAAGTGCAATGTTGCCTTAGTTTTTCATGTATTTGTTGATAACTCTATATAGAATAGAGGTATATGGGCTGAAGACATAAATACCATGTTGTCAGCAGAGAACTCAAATGATTTGCCACCAATGTTAAACAGAGGGTATGAGGAGCTGGGATGTGAAAATGAATCTACCAAAGACCAAGGGAGTTGTATCTGACAGGAAAAATGGTATGAACAATTGAAAGTTATACATAAATGGCAATAAATAAAACAATTAGATGCATTTGTGTACCTTGATAGAAGGTTTACCAAAGATAAGAAAATGGATGGAGAAATTTTAAGATGTGCAAATGCTAGTAGAAGAATAGTTGATCGTTTATGGTCTCTTGCAAGGAGAGAACAATGACTATAATTCCTTTTCCCTATTACTCAGTACTCTTTTAAATAAAATGTTATGTATGCATGTATCATATTTAATAGAAAGGCTGAAAAGGATTTGGAAACACATTCAGCTGAAAATGCTTATACGACTGTATGCTGAGTACATAGGAATGAAGAGGGCAGCATTTGTATGAATATAAATACAAAAAGTACACCTTCCCACAGAGTGTCCCAAAGGCATTACTATTAAATAATAAACCAAGAAAAGCAGCTAAACTTCATAAAACCGTATCATTGAATTTAGGCAGTAAGCAAACTGCTGCAATGTTGTGGCATGATGATAAAAGCTTTGTGGGCTACACAACGACACTGTAGGTTGCATGCCAACACCTTCATATGGTTTGTCAAATTTTAGAATGTGAAAGGAAGAGGGGATGTTTTTTAATCTGCCACTCCAGACAATGGATATAAAGCACAACAATTCTACCTAAATATTCTGTTGTGAAGAGAAATAATATGCTCTCACAGCAACTTGTGTGCTGCTTCTATTTACTGAAGGTTTTCTGTTACAATTTTAATAAGAGGGACATAAAACACATTAGGGGATCCATCAAAAGTAGTAGAACTGCTGTAATTCAGTGAGATTTAGCAACCCAAGCAAAACAAAATTACCATAAAACAAAACAAAACAGAACAGAACAGAACAAAACAAAGGATATATATTGGCAGTTATCTGAAAGGAAATCTCTAACTCATTCCACACTGTTTCCAAAGGACACTTAAAACCAAAGAGAGAGACTTCAAAATATCTCTTCATTTTGCTTGTGGAAAAGAAACCAACCTCTCATGCCTTTTGTAGGCAGAATTATTAGAAGAAAGAAAATACACAAGCTGGTTAATAAATATTAGGATGTCAACCTCACATAGCCTTTGGGAGGCAGCTTGCTAATATTATTTTTGAGAGCTCTCAAGCTGAATGCCAGCATATCACACTCTTTACACAATCAGCATCTTTGGTGTTCCAAGCACAGCTGTTCATGCTATGTAGGCACTTTGGTCCTACGACAGCCAAATGAAACTTCAAAGTGATGGGACCCTTTTACTCTTAGAAAAAGAACAGGGCTATGGTTGATAAAGCACCTTCTACATTGGTCTTTGCATGAGGAAATTTTTGCCATGCACAGCCCAAGCCTGTAAGCTGTACGCCATAATCGTCACAATTATACCAAACTAAGGCTTGACATACCTCGCTTTGCATGTAATCTCATATATTGGTTTCACCTTTTGAGTTGCCATACTGACATAAATGAACATTTGCACGATATTCTAATTTTTCAAGTTTCACCTGTATGCATTGCTTTCATTCTTAGGCAACTTTTGGCACATTATCCCCCAACCAAATCAAAGAGAAGAACTGTCCCAGTTGTTGCATGCTATTTGATTGGCTGGTACTACCCATCTGATTAATCAGCATATGGTGAAGATTTGAAGGAACTGCAGAGATGAAGTTAGTCAGGCTGTAACTTCAGTTCGGTATGCACACGTATGCAATGTAAGTGAGTTCGGGGATGAGCACACACATACCACACGTTTGCATGCTCAGCATGAAGATCTGAAAAGGTTCCCAATTGCTGGACTTTTCATAGCACTCTTCCCAGATTCTTGTGCAAAACACGCAAAGGGCCATTGGGAAAGAAGCCAGGCTAAGGGGAGGTTTATGTACAGTACAGTTGCATGTATTTGTAGCACACAATTTCACCAGGAACAAGGATAGTCAAAGAAAGCACCAGCTGCAGGGGAAAAGTATGTGTTCCAGAGTATTTCAAGCAAGGCTATAATGAGATCACACTATCACAACAATTGATTTACTGTCACAAACAGATTGTTATTGAACTGGGGATAATGCATCCCAAGTTGTGTCTAGAGCCGCCACAGTCTTTCAGTAAGTGGCTCTTTATCTTTAAAAACTAAATGACAGGCAGATGTTCAAAAGGTGCAAATTTCTCCATGATCCCCAGATACAATTGGAGGAAAGGGAGCTGCACATGACTTTTGCATGTCAATCAGCTGTCTGAAAAAAATAATGTCTGCCTGGAGGAAAAAGAAGTGGCAACCTTACTTATACTTCACGGAATAAGCATTCTTTATGGTCCTTAAGATCCTGTATTTAAGTGGAAAGAAATTCCAACTATATCAATGCAGTAACTGCATTCTAGTTCAGAACATCCATTTAAAATTTTCAATTTATGTTAAAATGTTGAATGTACTAAATGGCACTATCATAAATTGCTTACATGTAACTGAACTGAAGATAATATTGGCAAATTATTGGGAAACACTCTATCTATAATAAACAGTTATAAGTAAATTTTTGGACTACCAGTTTAAGTTCTGCTAATCAGTAATTCCGCTATACTGAAATGTTATGGTTGATTTCACTCTGTGAACTCTAGAGGTCACTGTTTTTTCTTGAAAAGTACTTATATTGTATACATTTTCATTTTTAAAGATTCGCATGCATTTGAATCTCACATTAAGCAACAAAATAAATTTATGTACAGATCTCACCTTCTACAGAGAAGGAATCAATTTAATTTGTAATATTTTCATCTCATTTCAATATTTAAATCTCATGTGAAATGAGTTATTAGGTGGGCTAAAATAACTTATCCACAATGTAGAAAAGGTTTCTTCCCAGTAGCCATAATTAAGACCATCTTCTTTATTCTAATGTTTCACAAAATAAGCATAATTACTACACGAAGTCCAAAGTTCAAGGCTAAGGAAAGGAAGAGGGAAGTTCCCTGACAGAAGATATACAAACAGCAGCCCAATTTTCCCAATTCATGCTGGTGCAATTGGTTCAACTCTATCTTCGTGATTGTAAGGACTTTACCAGATACATGCTTTATCATGACTTCCAAACCATGCAAACCATGATTACTAAGAACCTCTAAACTATGGTTTAGTTTGTACATCAGAGTTTGGTGGGATTCCTCATTTATCATTTGGTCAAGTGTGATCTGACTAAAAAAAAAGTTTTAGCAACCAGAAAAGAAGAAAGGAATCATACGTTATAGAAGAGAGTACTTATGAAATCGCTTGTTATTAACAAATTATTGTCTGATTACAACATCTGCACTAGATTACTGACAGATACAAAGAAAGATCTGAGGTGTGTTTAACGGTAGATCAATGCCATCACTCCATAAAAAGACATCATCTTGCATTATGATGACTGAGAAACCTGGAAGCACAATATATATGAAATGCTCTAGGAGAGAAAAGGCTGATCTTTGCTTGTGACTGTACTGGTAATGCTTCTACTAAATTCCCACTTTTAGACTATTAAATCTGTTCTGAAAAAAGAGTTCTTATGCACATGGAGCAAATTTGATGAATACAAGACTTAAAAGTCTTGAACAAAAAGTTCTTATGAACATGGAGCAAATTTGATGAAAACAAGACTTATGACAACTCTGCATAACAATGGAAAAAAGACATAGAACCAGTGATATCTGATTGGGAACTTAAACTTGGAGAATTTGCAGCAATAGTGAAAATAACTATATACAGTATATACGTAATAGAAGTTTAATTAAATTTAAGAACAATGGCTTCAGTGTATACTATATATTACGCAGAAGGCAAATACAAACACTTACAGTATGGTTTCTAAAGTTTAAATCAGTTGAAGTATCTGTACAAAGAAGAAAGTCAACTTCAAATATTTTCTATATTATTTTAGTAGGGTTTTTTCCTTTCCTCTTTTATTTTCTTTTTTCTTTTTAGTATTAATAAATAACAACACAGCAGAGATTTTGGCACTAAGCTCAAAGATGTATACTCTTTTTCATATCATAAAAATAACTCAGTGTACTTTGGTATGGTCAACCATTAGTAATGTTATGCTGAGAATTATATAACTTTAATCATTTTCTTTGCCCGTTTATCAATATTATATCTTTTGAAATTATATTTTTGCTTTAAATAAATAAAAAAAGAAAAAAGTTAAAGTTATCATAAAGTCACCATGGTGCAATCTCAAATTAACAAACTCTTCAAGTCCTCTCCAGATTTTTGTTTCTAACATTTGTAAATAAATTTAAAGTTAGTTTTAAGTGGAAACAGCAGTCAAGTATAAACAATTCATAATCAGAATACACTGCTTTGGATTGTCCATTTTAAAACATAGCCATGCTGGTACAGTTTCTAGGATATTAGCCATTATTCATACAAGTCACCCTCTGGATAAATTCTACTAATTTTAAATGCCACCCACTTATGTACATATAGAGATAGGTTGGAGAGTTTTTCTCTGCAGGGCAGTTGCCACACTCATTAAAATATAATAAGCTTCATGATGGATAGAATAAACACTCATTACAAATTAATGAGAATAATTAACATTCGAATAGTCCTGTGGAGCAACACTCATAGCTTTTTATGTAGATCGTGATATTCTAGTCATGAATGAAAATGTCAAATTCTACCTTTACAAAAAGAAAACGAAAAAAAAAAAGATAGAAAGTCTGTAGTTCACTCTTATTTCTAATTTCATGCCAGCGTGTTTTTTTTTAAGTATATAATAAAATACACAAAGCCTGTCTATTATTTAATGTCTTTAGGCAAACAATTCAAATGTCCCTAAGCTATATTCAAATTTAGATTACAAGAAGATCTGCAATGTGTTTGTATATAATTTGTCATTTGTGTGTATGAGTGTGTATAGTAACTACAGCAAAATGGAACAGTAACCTCAATTGTCTTCCAAATATGTGCATTTGGAAAACAAGCACAGCTTCATTCAAACTGTTCTGGAATCAACAGTTTTTCCTCAAGGGTACATCTAAGGGCAAAAGGATGGGAAACGTGATCACTCCACTGATGCAGTGGAGAGACCACCTCTATCAGTTTCCTTCCTTGATTATATTTAGTTTTAAGATTCTTTTAATTTTTTTAAAAAATGGGAAGGTGGTATGCCCCCGGAAAAGTATTGCGCTCACATACCATCTATATTAACTAGAACTGTTTTAAAGCCAGGAGAATGTTCAAAGGCATTCTTTGAAGAAAAAAAACAAACTTGAAGTGAGTGTTTCCCAGTGCTTGCTTTGGGACTATATGTACCTACTGGGAAGAAAGAGTCGGATACTAAAGGAGATGGCAGGGAGTCACCTCACCTGTTTCCCTTCTGGTAAATGGATGCTTTTGGGGTACCTCTGCCCATGGTGAGAGCAGTTTTGCAAACGTTCCCCCCCCCAAAAAAAGTCCACTACCTTTCTAAACTTAAATGCGGGGAGATCTATTCTAAGGGAAAAACTACTGTAAACTTATTAAACTGGAGGGAATTCTTACATGTCAACAGCTCAAAGAGCTGCTTATTTAACAAAAAAATGCTGGTTTAACTTAGGAGTTATAAATATAAGCAGTCATTCTTCCAGATGGAAAGCCACACGTTGCTCTCCTGTATAAACAACTTGCTTTTGATTCTGGGGTTGTTGTTTTTTGGTAAGGTTGTCTCTAGAATGGTGTCAGTCTCGTGCCTATGCATCAGAACCAAGATGCTAAGTTGTAATACTGTTCTGAGTGTTTAGATAGCAAGAGCAAATGCAAAAATCATAGGAAATTAATTTATTATATATGCCAGGAAAGCTGTGCGGCAGAACTGTGACTAGAAGACTAGAGGCGACAATGCACAGAGTTTGGGAAGTCCAATGTACCTTTATATCAGGCAACAGAAAAACAGATCAAATTGTTGCTCATTAGTATGTCACTGAAAAATGTATGAACATGAGAAAGTTGGTTTATTGTGAATTTCTCAATTTAAAGAAAGTGCATGATAAAGTGAATAGGCTTCAGTGTGCTGAATGTGATTATATCTATGTCAAAATAAAACCTGCATGTGAATAAATGATATCCTTAGCAAATGGTTAAGCACTGAACAGGGAGTAAGACAAGGATATGTGATTAGTTGTTTAATGTATTTTTGGATAGGTGTATAAGTGAGGTTAATGATCAGTTAGCTGGGAATGTGCACATATATGTATTTTTGAATGCAGACAAAGTTGTATTACTGGCTGACAACCTGAATGATTTGCAGTTACGATTAGATTGAACAATGCAATACGGAATATAGATTTGAGAATATGCAGTCAAAAGGGTTGAAATTTACATTATAACTTAAAAGAGATTTTTTTATAAAATGATATACCGCTGGTATAGGGGTCCAGAAAAATTGTTTAGAATGCATAAAGGTACTTCAAATTTATGTTGGAAATGTGGACAACATGAAGGGTCATTTTATTATGCCTGGTAGACTTGTAAAAAAGCCAGAAATTTTTGGGTTCAAATACATATAATGATACAAAGAATTTTAAAGATCAACATTCTGAAACCAGAACAATTTTTGCTGAGATTAACGGACAGTCAATTAGAAAACAGCCATGGAAAATTATTTTTATGTATGATTTCTGCTGCAAGACTATTATATGCTCAAAAAAGGAAAAACTCCAAAATACCAATGTTGGATGATTGGTTGGGGAAGATGACAGAACTAGCAGAGACGGCAAAATTGACTTGTTTGATTAGAGAAAGATCAATAACTGCATTTATCAGTGACTGGAAACCCCTGACGGACTTTTTGCTGAAAAAAAGAGAAAAATGAACTTGTGATTTATGGGTTTGAAGATTAGAAAGGGTAGCTTATGGAAACAAAGAAATTATGATGTAACCTTAGAGAGAGAGGTACAATATAAATACATTTATAACTACTGTCACAAAGACTGGAAGCCGCTTCTTTATAATCTTTTTTCTTTTCTATTTCTTTTTCTATCTTTCTTTTTCACTTTATTACTTTTCTTTATTCTTCTTTAATTCAAAATTTGTACTGTTTTTAATTCTGTTGAAAAACTTATTCAATAAAAATTATTTAAAAAAGAATTATAGATTTGAACATTAGTGTTTGACAGATAAAATGAAATTAACATTGAAAGTTACAAATAAATGATGAAAAAAAATAAAGCAAGTAGATTAATTTAACTTTTTAGAATATTTACTAAATATTTAAGATATGCAAAAGCTGGTAGGATGTGGTCTCTTGATTGGAATGAATGTCTGTTGAAAGAAGCAGAAATTGTACTTTTGCCCACTTTGTTATATGCAAGTGAGATGTGAGTGTGTCAGGAGAAGCAGAAAAGTAAATTGAATGAAGTGGAACAAGATACTTAAGAACATGGACCAAATACAAAAGTGAGCAACCAATATGGAATAAATACAGTTTCATTATAAAGAGAGAATTAAAATCAATTAACAAAACAAATATATGAAGGCAGAGTAAATAGATCCAAAGGAAGAAGTCCAAGAAAACTGTGGGTGAATGGAGTTAATGAGAACCTGAATAAGAGAACAGTGAGGAATTTAAATAACAAAAGGTGATATATGAAATGGTACATGGATGTGGAGGAGGCAAGGATGGTTTGCAAGGACAGAAAGGTATACAGAAGTATAGTGAATGGTGTTGGTATCCATGGATTTTAGCCATGTTTCCTTTCTTTTTCTTATCTCATACCTTTTATTTCTTTGGCTTATCATTTCTTATTCCTTTTTTGCACCCTGCATTACATTGCTTACCCCCCAAAAAGGAATAACAAAACAGATATGTTTGCATGTATGTTTATTTTACTAGCAGCAGTTTTCAAAATTATATAGTCAGACAGCATTTCCTAAATGTCAGCTCTATCTGCAAAATCACTTAATGGTATGGAATTCCATGGAACAAAGACTTAAAACAGGAAAGACAGAATACAGTGGTACCTCGGTTCACGAACACTTTTGTTCACGAACAATTCGGTTCACGAACAGCTCCGGTCGCAAAATTTTGCCTCCGTTCACGAACTCCGCATCGGGTTACGAACAGGATCTGCGGCCATTTTCCCTCCCGTGACACGTGCTTGTGGCTTCCTGTAGGGAGGGCGACTCTCCCTCCAAGCAGTAACCGCCTCCCCACCCGCCTTCCTGTCCTCCACGCCAGAAGTCATGTCGAGCAAGGTTAGCTTTCTCTCTCTTCGTACTGTACTTTGTCATATTTTTGCGGTTTTAAAAAACAAAAACATATGGTTCAGAACGGATTAACCGTAATTACATTGAACCTTATGGGGAAATTTGATTCGGGACGCGATCAAAAATTGGTTGACAACCAAATTCGTAGGGGTCAGAACGGATTAACCGTATTTACATTGAACCTTATGGGAAAATTTGATTCGGTTCACAACCAATTCGGTTCGCGACCAGAGTCGCGGAACAAATTAAGTTTGTGAACCGAGATACCACTGTAGCTCAATTCCTGGCTGGGAATAAGCACCCATTTTGTGACTGCGAGATGCAGCCTCAAGCAATTGCATGAACATTGCAAACTGCACCTCTGTTTTAATGATTTGAAAAGATATATTTCATACATACTCCTGTGCCATGCAAAGCACCTCCTTCAAAGTTTTATACAGCACTAATATTTTTCTAGTACCAGAAATAAATTCAGATATTTTCTTTTTCCTTTCTACAGTATATTCCAGAAATTCAGTCAATAAACATAGTTTTAAATTAAGTTAAGTTTCAGCTTAAATTTCAGTTAGTGTGGGTAAAAGTCACTAGAAGGGCTAAGCAGGACAGTGGAGAATACTAAAGGTAGGGAAGCATAAGCACTCATACCCTACCTCTGCAATTACAGTGCTATTTATATAATAACAAGTAGTGAATCGGCAAGGTCAGAGAGAGGGGCGGTGACACATAATGGAATTGTGTAACAGCAACAGCAACAGCAACAACTCAATAAATAAATGTTTTAATCAGGTTGCCATACTTGTCATCTCAGTAGCAGCTTTGTACAAAGTAGTACATCGTGCCGTGAGTCTCCCTAACATCATTTGTATAACAATTTCCCAGAATCACCCCCTTAGTTTCAATCTGCTAATGGTCATCTTTCATTCCACCTCTCAGAACAATGTGGTATCCAAATCTCTCTCAGAGCTACCCAAATTTCTCTCTTTTTCTGGCTCTCTTCTTTTTCTCTTTCAAGAACCGCAACTCTTTTCAAGGTCAATCACAGGTCATGTCAGGAGCTCTTGGGAAATGTAGCTCCTTATCTCAGCAGTCCCATTACACTAGACACACCTTAGTTCCTTGCTTAATAAATCCCATTAGCTTTGTTAATGGATAATGTTCCAGCTCAAGTAAAGCAATCTATTTTTTCCCATTATATGTTCTTCCAGAAAGTCTGGGTAACAGGACAAAAATCACCATTCATGTAAGTACATCCTTGACTTTTCTCCCTTCTAGCATTGATTGAGATGATGTTTATTTCTTCACATTCTGATCCAGCAAGGGCAGTCATCACAAGAAAAGAAAGTTGAATAGACTAGATTTATCAAATATCATGTATCCTTTTCACTATATCAATGCTTTGATCAGATTCAAAAGTCAACATGGTAGAGAAAAACAAGTGAATGCCTTGCTTATGAATATAAAAACTGTTTGGGGATCAGAACTGCTTCTGTTAGGTAGATTGCCTGTAGAAGGGATTATGAACATAGTTGTTTTCCTCTATTATCTGCACGAAATATCTGGCATTCAAATATATTACCATTTCTTTATGAAGATTCTACATTGAAGAGGCTTCATTTAGTTAGCATTCTATGGCTAGATTCAAAAGGTTCTGTGCTAATTATCTTAGCTGTGAAACGAGGCCATTAATTATAAAAAGGGTTGTAGTCTACCTGGGGAAATCCCAAGAAATACAGAAGAATATCTAATAAGTACCATCTCTTACATTCTCTCTGTTGTAGGTTTGCTCTGTGACATGGCACCAGTCAAGGCAGGGATACATACAATTGCCTTGGGATTTTCACTATCAAGATTTATTTACAAACCAAAGAGCTTACTTCCAGAATTAAGATACTATTGTTTTGTATTCTTTCTAATTTATCTTCTGTTCTACTTTATCTGTAATTCTGTACTCTTTATTTCTCTCTTTGTGCTCTTATTCTTTAACTCTTCTCCTTCCTGGCCCTTTCAAATTCCAGTCGTTGACCGTCCCCAATCCACCTTGCTCCACAGGCACTTCTGTGGCTTCTGGTTGGCGGGCACTGGACAGAAGGTTAAAATTGTCACTGCTCTGTCTCTGGAAGGCTACAGATGCTTTGAGCCTTCCAGGTGACTGGTGGTAGTGATTGCTACTCTAGTCTGCCTCTGGCTTGGCTTCAACCTTGTCAGTCCTACACTCTGAAGAGACCAACATCTGAGTTCACATTACTTGTTCAACCTGGCCTCTTAGGTCTGTTAGCACCTGGCCTCTGGTTCAGAACTTTCTAGAACTCCTGGACTCTAATGAAGTGTCCCTCCATGCCTCTTAATTTTGCTAGTGCCTGGGCCAATCGGATTTGCCAGGCCATTTGGAGAGATTCAGCTGATTTGGGTTGCCTTGTCCAGCACTGTCACTCTTCCTCTCTGCCCTTTAGCTCTTTCTGACCTGCAATCTTTTATTCTCATATCTTTCACCACTGCCACCATACTTCCAATTTTAGTTAAACCTTTTTTAAAGGGCTGGCTTTATGAAAAAGTTAAGGGTGAAGCCCTTAAAGCAAAATGAGGGAGAGAGGAGTATGGGTATTATGTTATCATATGTTGTTCCTCATACTTTCCCCTCACCAAAAACAACAAGAACAAAATCTCCATTTGTTAAAACAACAACTCTGCGTTTGTTTGCTTGTTTGTTTGTTTGTTTGTTCATTCATTCATTCAACCCTTTATTCAGGAGCTCAAAGTGGCACACGTGGCATTACTTCTTTCTACAACAACTTTGTAAGAGACTGTCTCAAAGTCACCTGTAGTTCAGGGTCGACTAAAACTGGATCTTCCCATTCCTAGTCCAACATAGTATCCTGCATGTCTAACAACATAAAAAGGACCAGATGTATATACACTGTAGCAAAATATTAATAAAAACTTAGTTGTGCAGCACCTTACAAAGAATGAGTCATTTTACTAGTTCCAAAATGAACATACTTCACAGAAAATTGTTTTACTGCAACACCACCTCCTATTTACAATGTTTCTCCTGCAAAAACTGGGGAAAATATCAAGGGGAAGAAGTTCCCACAGTTATTAAACAAATATACACTGGAACTAAATAAATCCTATTATTGTTGTAAGCCTCCTTGAGCATAGGTGTAAACGGGAGGGAGGGAGGGAGGGAGGGAAGGAGGGAATTTGTTTTAACTGGAACTAACTTAAGATCTTTTGAGTCCTGAGTACAGCAAGCAGGGTGGGCTCACCCCAAAATCATATGTACCTACCCAAGACCAACCAAATAATCCCCCAAACACTTTCCACCACCCCATAGTAAACAGTCAATGAGACTAAATAAATAAGTAATAATTCTATAACATCTGTCTACTGGCACAATGTAATTGTGTCACTTTGCCTTGCAGTAGCTATTACAAAATTCTGAATTTGGACCTGGCATGTTTGCTTCGTAAACTGAAAGTATCTGAAGGAGCCACAGAAAGTCTAATAAACAAACAATGCAAGCTCTGGATTACCAAGTATCTACATAAAGTCATGCCATTTTATCACACTGATATAACAGATCAACACAGGAAAATGTGTTGTGGCTTGTACACATCATGTTCTGTTCCACAGAGGGAGGGAGAGAGAGAGAGAGAGAGAGACTGTGTGTGTGTGTTTATGAAGATATTTTATGACTGTAAAATCAGCATATTGTTATGCAGTGGAACATTTACCACTTGAAACCTAAAAGGACTGCCTCAGAAATCTGCAGGATAGTCCGATGGTTGCTGAATTGGAAGCAAGTTTCACTCTATATTGTAGGCTTACAGCCGAATAAACACGAAGAGGACTGCAGTTCTAATTTGTATTAGGCTGTAACCTAAACAACCTACTATAGAGTAAGCTCCAATGAACATAATAATACATATACTTCTGAGTCTACACCTATACAGCTGAACATGAACATTATTTTCTCTCATGACTGTAAATGTTTCTATCAGATAAAGCTGGCCAATATGCGTCTTGCTGTGATGCTGCTCAGATGCTTGAAGTTTATTTTTCTCCTCCCTGAAAGCTATGGTTTTATACTTGGAAGAGTCAGCAATTCGAGTTGCTAATGCTATATATCAATGTGTAAAAATGCTGCATTCCAGTCACGCAAAATTTCTTTTACCATTGAGCAATCTATGGAAAGTATTTTCAGTGTATGTTAGACCTCCTCATGCTTACCTATATATGCTCAATCACATACATACAAGCAAGCACTCATTTTCCACTTGGACCAAAAAAATAAAAAAACTGTTACCTGCTTCTTAAAATAGTCCAGCATTAAAAGAAAACAGGCATTTATTTTAGTAAAATTTTAACTTTTGCACACTTGCTGACCAGACAGGCTGCAATCCCACATCCCATCAAGAATCACTTTGAAATGTGTGGTATACAAATCATGTAATCCAGCAATCAATCAATCCAAAGAACTGGAGTCTGACACTGATTGTTTCCCCTATTTTTAGCCAGGCTTACTTGACAGAGATGATGATTAGCCATATCTCACTTTGTTCCACACTCATTTTCAGAAACTCTTCCACACTGCCAGACCACAAGCATTTCCACATGAGGATTATGTATCAAACTGAATGTAGTTTCAGAACTCTGTTTCCACAATGTCAGCAATGTTAGACAGCTTGGCTGGTTTACTTCTGGCTCAACTGAAACAGCTGTGACAACTTTATTTATATTTAAATTTCCTAGGCACCTAATTCCAACAACTCTGAATGGTTTAAGTTATACCAAAAAAAAAAAAAAACTGTAATCAAGAGGGAACAACAACCAACTCTCTCCCCCCCACATAAAAGGGCCCTCAATCACCCTAATCCAAGGACTGGGGGGAAAGAATGTTTTAAAATGCTCTTTTAAAGGCCAGTAAGTGGGGGCCTTTATCATGCAAATCTCCAGGGGGATGTTATTCCAAAAGGCAGGTGTTCCAACAGAGAAGGTCTGCCTTCTTTAAGCAATGGAGTAACTTTCCCAATATTGTAGTGATACCGTACAATGAAGCATGTGTTTGTCTCACTGAAACAGCAACCGGTACTACAAAACCATCTATCCAGCCCTAATATAACAACTACCCCAGACTGAACCTCACCTTTGCACATACACACTGAGGTAGGTGAGTTCTACTCTCTCTCCAATGATCACCTCCGTCCATTAAATTCTTGGGGTGACTTGTATTTCCCAGTAACTATAGTGGGAAGCATCACCATGTACTCTTAGCCACTTCAATTAAGCCACCATGGCTATAATCAACAAGCCAACTTTCCTTGGTACAAGCAAAGAGTCGCATACTTTGGACGTGTGGTTTAAAGTAGACAATGGACTAAAATAAATGACAATGCTTGGCAAGGTTGTGAAAAGTAGAAGGGGAAGACAATGGATAAAATAGATGGATTAAGAAAACCACATGAATATCCTTGGAACAGTTGCAGATTGTCATTAGAAACAGGTTGAGATAGATGGCATGTGTTCCAATTGACAACCACCAGTCAAGCTCAACTCAATGATATGTAATTAACTTATCTGTGAAGCAATGCACAAGGACTTAATCAGAGTTGGAGCCACGGCCTATGAGGTTTAAACTGGAGAGATCTTTTTCCAGCCTCTTCACTTCTAAAACGAGCCCCTCATTCTCACATACCTTTATAAAATGAGTTAAAGCTTAGAAATGGCAGAAATACTACATCTCACTTTAAGATTCCTACTCTAATGCATATAATGGTACAGATGACTTATTTGCTTGTTTGATTTCTTGGTAACCAAATGTAAACAAAATACAAATCTTAACTTGGAAATGCTAGACGGCTGTATGACAGTTAATAGAATGCACTCTATGTTTTTGCTGCCATTTTGTTTTTATTTGCTTTTATCTTGTTTTTATTTTAATCCAAACTGGTTGTTTTAACAGTTTTTATATACTTTGATTATTAATATGTACACCAACTAGTCACTATGTGAGATGGGTGGCTATACAAATGTGATTAAATAAATAAATGGACCTTTATGTGTTCCCTGTTACAATGTATTAACATAAGCAGAATTTGCACTTTATTATTAATGAAATAAAACTAGGAATCTTTTCTGTATTTCCTAAAGGTTTATATATTGTAATGTAACATTTATGAAAGTTTATTCAGAGTTATTCACTTAAATTACATCGTCTTTCTGATTCATCTTCAACAATGCTATGCTTTATATACACAGTTTTGACAGTGCTAATCACCAATAGTGAGTTCAATGTCATGTTTGCAAAGTGATGATCAGATCAGAGCTGAGAGTACTGATTTGTTCAACAAGCATGGAGGAGACATTTCCACAACGATACCTTAATTTCTACCTAAGTGAAAGATCACTCAAGGATAGCCTTCTCCTTAACAACCAGACACTCCAGTTGATCTACTGGTTTGTATTCTCCTATGATGCACAACAGAGGAGACCTGTTCAGTCATGGCACCCAACTTTAGAATACTGGTTTGCTGAATGCCTACCTTTGGATATACAATGAACAACTGAAATGTTTTTGGAGTATGTAGCTTGATAACACTGTGCTGATAGCATCATTGTATGTTCTTTTTGTTTTTAAACAATATTTTTAACAGTATTTATACTGTTAGTCCTCCTGAAGGTATGCAGGGTAGAAATAATTTAAAAAATAGTAACGCAAAATGATTCAATGTCTGATGTTAAACCAAA